>CM030007.1:171845799-172508299 GCA_017639485.1 Pluvialis apricaria | reverse complement strand
GTTTGGGAGAAAAGGAAAGCTCTGCAATTTTCCAGAGAGAAAATCAATCTTCCTTCAGAGTTCATTTCTTCCTTTCATGATTCAATACAATGCCTATAATGACAGCTGTTTCCACAGAGATGGAAGTTGCAATATCAGTCCAAAAGAACTTGTAACTGTTGACACTCAGCATGGTTTTAAGAATCTTGATTGCCAAACTAGAATGTTTAATTATCGCATTTTTCCTCTTTTCATCTGTGAAATGTGTGTGCAATTTTTCAATTCACACAATGAAGTCTCCAGGAATCAGGCCCTAGCTGTCTTTTGTGCATTTTTTTAATGACTGCATGTAGGGGGGTGTTAGCTTTTGGGGGTCGGAGGTGGTAGCCATTCATCAGCTGTGCATGAATTGAAATGTTTAACTTTTCCATTGGACAATAAAACGCTATGAACATCTCTCTTGGAGCTAAATTAAATGTCAGCTTTATACCTGTCAGCCTAATCAACTTCTTTCATACACTAATCACAGAGATGTAATGGAGACCTGCCAGCATATATGTTTATAAGCTGTGAATGTGTGAATTTTTCTTAATTTTGGCCAAATGGAAGAAGCTGTTGAGCTCCTACCCAGAATAAGACAGCTGGCACCCTCAAAGCCAGAGCTCCAGATGTGGGCGATGTCTCAGCAGAGGTTGAGTAACATGGGTGGAGATGTGTCCACAAACTGATGAGAGTACAGAACTGGGCATTTTTTGGTCGAAACTGGCTGCTTTGGCTGAAGCAGATAGAAACTAAAGTCTGGAAACGGTAAGAGAAACAAGTGTGGCCCTGAGAAGGTGCTAAAAGAGAAAGACTGAAGACTTGGAAAATTTGAGCAAGGAAATAGTCTCCATCTACCTCTTCTTTTCCAAGCAAATGGGACTTAGCATTCGTTGTAAATAGACTAGACTGGGTTAAAGAAATTTCTGTCTCATGAAATCATGTTCTCTTTATTGTGGGGGGGGAAACCCAACCAAAAAAAAAGCCCTGAATATTGGCTAACTGCTCAGATTTCATGCAACAAGAAATGCTTTTACAGAAAGTAGTAGAGTAATGAAACGGTGTTGTATAAATTTTTACATAACATTTATTACACAAATAGAATAAAGAAATAACTAGAATACCAAAGGCCAAATGAAATTCAGAGAATAACAATCAGAGAAGTTCTAGTGAGCATCCAAGTGAATTCTAGGAGAAGACAGGAACAGAAAGTCTTGACAGGAGGGAAAGGAAATTGTCGTCCATATTTTCACAGAATCACAGAGTGGTTGTGGTTGGCAGGGACCTATGGACACCATCTAGTCCACCGTCACCAATAAAGACCAAGCAAAAAGCAAACGTGTCTGTAAATGTCTTGTAGAAACTGCACATTTCATTGTGGTGTGCTACTGATAAAATTTAAATTTCTTCTTGTTAACTTTTAAAGAAAAAAGTATCTTTCCACTTCTCAAGGATATGACCATAAAATGGCTGATACCACACAAGAGCAAGGAAATTACAGTGGAGACTCAGGGTCCAGATCCATAATGTTTAAAAAAGGAATACTAGCCGAAACTCTGTTTTGCATTCATGCCAACCTTTCACTCTTCCTCTCTATCTGACACTGCAATTAGTGCAAAGATCAGCTACAAGATGTCTTGAGCACAAATCCAATGGGGGAATATTTTATATAATTTATTTTTATTTCCTGTTTTGGCATAGATCAGTAATCCTGAACAGTCTTTGGCAAACTAAAGAAACTATAAAACCTTTTGCTCCTCCCTAAATCTGAAGCACTGGGTCCTATTTTATTTACACTTACAGAGGTTTCACAAGTTTGAAGTTAACCAAAGGCAGTTTGGGACAACAGAGTAGGGCTGAGGCCCAGACTCAAGCCCACTGAACACAAGAACAATGAAAATTTAAAGAAAAAAATCATAATCCACATACTATAGGAACAATTTTCATTGGTGAAAAAGTTCCCAAAAGAAAGACAGGGCCTCTTCCACAAACAATTTCTTAAAGCTTTTCATTTACAATGGGGTAGAAAGCAAAACTAGTTCACATATTTGGAAGGTGTTTTATTTAGTGATTTGTTAAGAGAATACTGAACCAGTACAGAGTGCAGAAGGATATGCTGGCAATCACAAATACAAACTCTCTTGCTTATGGAATAGAAAAAATGCTATAAATAAATGTCTGAGAAGTCCTGGTGCTAACCGCTTAAATGCTTGAGCCAGTCTGGGCAATGAATAAATAAATATTGCTACTCTTTGCCAAGCTGACGGATAAAATGCTCTCACAATGTTTCCAGTACTTTATGCCTATGGCTTGGTCATAGACCACAAGTAAAACTTTTCCATGAGCATTTTGGAATTTCCACTTCTGTACAAGATTGGGAAACACAGAGCCACCATCAGCACAGGAAAAAAGGAGTTTAAAGAAATTTCTACCAAACTGCTGCATCACAAACTTCTTTGCGTCATTTTGTCTTCATACAGTGCATGTCACCTATAGCAGCCTGTAATTCATTAGTGTGACAACAGAGCCACAGCACCATCCACAGCAGGGCAATACTGAGGACTTCTACCCAGATATGATCTAGAGCCTTAATGAAAAGAAAACATCTGGAACTGTTCCACAGAGGCCCCACAGGATCTCAGAAAGTGAAGAAATGGTGGAATGATCAAAGTGGAGTCTGTGTGGGGAGCAGAGGGTGACACATGAGAAGGATGGGACAGCTACAGTGGCACAGCAGGAACAGCAGAGGGTTTTGTTTCCTCTGGCATCAGAGCTACTGATAGGAGGCGGCCACGGCAAGGAGAGATTGGTGTTTCTTCTCCTGAAGAACTCATTTTTCCCCATATGGCTTGCTATGCCCAGCTTCTGCAGTGTGTGTGGGGTGGCAGGGGAAGCCATGGCTCATGTGGGCTCCACAGGACTGCAGGGCAACAGTAGCCTACTACTTGGCATACCCATAGCAAGCTTCACTAACACCATGTACCATGGACAACTGGGCTGTTGTGCTGCTGTTGCTTCCTTTGATGACCATCTCAACTGCTTTAGGTATCATGGTTTCCAAACCCTCCACTCCTCCTGTGCTCAATCTCTGCTTAACATCAGGTCTTGATGGCTATGAGATGACAGCGCAGGTACAGTTACATCTTTAGAAACACCCTTTCTGCAGCACTGGCAGGTTTCAGAGGCTGTCATGTTAATGTTTTCTTATGGCAACATCATAGAAGCAGGTGGCTGGAAAATGCCTCAAGAGGTCAGATATTTAGCCCATCCCCATGTTCAGTGGCAGTTTCAAGCCTGTCTGCACCATACAGACATCTGTGTATTTGAAAGAACGTGTATTAAAAGATTAAAGGAATTCTGCAATTTCTCTAAGTAATGATACCAGTGTTCAGTTAATGTCTGATCTAAATCCATCTTGCTGCAAAATAAGACAGTTTCTGTATGTCCTATTCCCTGTGATCTGGGAATCCAATCAGTCACTGTCTTCTATGTAGCTGTCTTGGCATACCTGTTATCATTTGCCTTTACAACTCCTCATTTCCAGACTAAACAAACCCAGTTCTCTCAGCTTTTCCACATAAGTCTTATTTTCCAAATGTCTGTTTAGTAGGAAACCACAGGCCATCTTGCAGGCTTAACTTTGAAATCCAGGACTAAGCTTCTATTATCTATGTACTACAAATAACAAGGTAATATCAAATATTGCAAGATAACTGACAGGAAATTTCAGAAGGGGATTTCATATCTTCATAGTACCTAAAAAGCTCTTATGTGTAAAGGGTTTTGGTGCTCTGGATAGTCTCAGACGGATAGATGGTGAGCATACAAGGGAACTCTGGAAATACCATGTTTACTATGTTGAAAAATAATCTCTCCTCCCAGATTCCTGTCTCTCTCTACAGCTCTCCAGACAATTTCAATTGCACAAAGTAAAGGGAGCTTACGTCTGAAAGCAGAAAAATGAAAAGCTGGAGGATCTCATAGGTTCCTCCTCAGTCTGCCCTGATGCTTCCCATCTTACAGCAAGTGTCTTGCTCAGAATTTGCAAGAGTCACTTCACACTTCGTGGCACCATTGCTCCTTTTGGTTCACGGGGCATGGTGTTTGTCACTGATACCATGATCAATGCAACAATTAGCTGTACTGACAGCATAGAGCCTTTGCTGTCTCATAGACCCCATCAAGATGTGTCATTTCTCTCATTTAAGACGTCCTTTCTCTGATTTTTTTGATCTCGCTCTTGTCTAGAAACCATGCGCAGCAAACGGCATGTGTGTCCGTATTGGCTAGAGCAGGCAGAAACCCTCATACAGAGCCATTCATGTACCACTGCAGCCAGCTGCTCACAGATGCGGGGCCGCTCGCAGCCAAGCCTGCTGTGTAAGTTTTGAAGATGGCTGCTTGCAATAAAACTGTCTCAACCCACAACGCAGCATGCAGTGTCTCCAGAAGATGGCTGAGGACAGCCCCAGTTTTTCAGAGGTTGCCAGAGAGCTTCCCCCAGCACGAACGGAGCCTTGCATTGGAGCGGGCAGCCGCAGCTGGCTCTCCTGTCCCCTGCCTGCGCTGCAGGTTGCCTCCTCTGACGACTAGCATCACTGCTGCGGTGACAGCAAGATGTGAGGGTGTTTGCCCGTTGGTCCCAGATCAGCTCCTGGGGAGGGGGAAAAAAGGATCCCTTGAGTGTGAGGGAAAAGGAATTTTCTAAATCCGTTGCAGGCTGTGAACAGCAGGATGATTGAGGAGGTTCTACAGTGATTTTTTACCTACGTATGGTCATGCTAAGTGCTGGAGGGAAGTGCCTAAGATAACATGCTAAGTGTCTTAAGAAACTTACATGGGGAAGAGGCACCTGATCCAGAAAACTTCATGAACCTTCTTAAAAAAGCTTCCACCTTGTGCATTGTTAAAAAGAAAGTATGGAGGTCCACAAGTAGTGGTGGGGTGAGCACTCTTCTCACCCCAGAATGCTCAGTGAGCTGGAGGAGAAATCCCTGTTCTCACTGGAAGAAAATTACTTGTTTCTCCCAGAGAGTAAGCACCTTCCATCACGCTTAATTCCCTGTTTCTTCAGGGGTCAGGGTGCTAATGTAGTGTTTCTCTTTCTAAGCCACATGGTTGCTTTTGGGGTCCTAATTACTTCTACATCTTCCAGTACATCTTCTACTGTGGCAAGAAGGTGAGATGATAGGGAAATGCCTACATTTTGTAGTTCCTAACAAGGTTTCTGAGATAAATCACAGACATGCATAATAAATAGTAGCTATAGCAAACTAAAATTCTTGGAAGAGAACTGTTATACGGGGGCTGCCACACTTCTCTCCAAGTTTTCCTTTACTCAAGTACATGGTGACATCTATCTGGACTTCTGTAAGGCCTTTGAAATGGTCCCCCACAACATCCTTCTCTCTAAATTGGAGAGATAGGGATTTGATGGGTGGACTGTTTGGTGGATGAGGAATTGGTTGTATGGTTGCATCCAGAGGGAAGTGGTCAACAGCTCAAAGTCCAGATGGAAATCAGTGACAAGTGGTGTCTCTCAGGGGTCTGTACTGGGACCCCTTTAATATCTTCACCAGTGACATAGACAGTGGGATCGAGTACACTCTCAGCAAGTTTGCAGATGACAGTAAGCTGAGTGGTGCTGTTGACACGCTTGAGGGATGGGATGCCATCCAGAGGGACCTGGACAACCTCAAGAAGTGGGTCTGTGTGAACCCCATGAGGTTCAACAAGGCCAAGTGCAGGGTCCTGCACCTGGTTTGGGGCAACCCCCAGTATGAATACAGGCTGTGGGATGAAGGGATTGAGAGTAGCCCTACTGAGAAGTACTTGGGCATACTGGTGGACAAAAAGCTGGACATGAGCCAACAATGTGTGCTTGCAGCCCAGAAGGCCAACCATATCCTGGGCTTCATCAAAAGAAGCGTGGCCAGCAGGTCAAGAGAGGTGATTCTGCCCCTCTGCTCCACTGTGGTGAGACCCCACCTGGAGTACTGCTTCCAGCTCTGGAGCCCTCAGAGTAGGAAAGACATGGACCTGTTGGAGTGGACCCAGAGGAGGGCCGCACAAATGATCAGAGGAATAGAACACCTCTCCTATAAAGAAAGGCTAAGAGAGCTGGGGTTATTCAGCCTGGAGAAGAGAAGGCTCCGGGGAGACCTTATTGCGGCCTTTCAATACTTAAAGGGGGTCTATAAGAAAGGTGGGGACAAATGTTTTAGCAGGGCCTGTTGTGATAGGACAAGAAGTAACAGTTTTAAACTGAAAGAGGGTAGATTCGGACTAGTTGTAAGGAAGAAAATTTTTACAATGAGGGTGGTGAACACTGGCACAGGTTGTCGAGAGAGTTGGTCGATGACCCATCCCTGGAAACATTTAAGGTCAAGTTGGACGGGTCTCTGAGCAACCTGACCTAGTCGAAGGTGTCCCTGCTCCTTGCAGGGGTGTTGGACTGGATGACCTTTAAAGGTCCTTTCCAACCCAAACTATTCTATGATTATATGATTCTACATGTGTCTGTGCTGTCTGTTGCACTCAGGATGTGTTGAATCTACTCACTACACGTATTTTATGCACAGTAAGTGTAAAGATTTCAGGACAGTGACATTGAGCATGGTTGCCTATCTATGCAGCAGATACAAAGTAGATGCAGATCCTTGTAGGTACATTGCACCACGCAGTTGCTTAGGGACGTACCTGAGACTTCTGAATATACATGGCAGCATGGCTGGAGTTTCTGACCGAGAGCAATCACATCTCATCTGCCAGCATTATCAGATTACAGCTTGTCTGACAGAAAATCTGCAAGATCTGTCCAAATGTTTCCAGAAAATTTTCATTTTCCATGAAAAATAGACATGGTAGGGAAAGTACAAATATATGGTCTCTCACTTTCTTCGTCTTTGCTTCCCTCCCCACAAGTTACTTGCAATTTGCATATTTTTGTCAGTTCTTTCCTTTCATCCATCCCTTCCTCCATTGCTCCCTCCCTCCTTTTTGAGCAATCAACTGTGGGAGCCAGCTAGCACATAACAGGGACTTGTACTTTTTAGCATCTTCTGTTATGGAGGATGCTAGAAATAACAGCAATTTCAAGGTTTTCCTGGGTTATGGAGCTGTCATTCAAGCAGATCACCTCTAGGACATAACTGAAATGAAATTCTGTTCTTTTTTCAGTCAGTTTTCTTCTCTGTTTGGTCCATCTGATCCATGCACCTCCAAGGCCTTTCCCCACTCACGTTATGTCAGCCAGGCCACCTGCATACTTCAATTTGTCCACGCCTTACATTTAAATGACTTCCTTTTCTAAAGATTAAATCCATATGATCTTTGTCACTTTGCTTCTTCCCTAGCCCCAATTTCTGTCTAAACTGGAGACAGGATGAAGGCCCTGTTGACCCGTGACCAGGCTCTGTGACCCAGAACACATCTGTGAAGGAAGAGCAAAGCAATCTCTGGTCCCAGCCACATCTGACATCCCCCTACCTCCCTCGCTGGCTTCCTTCTTCCTTCTGCTGTCCTGAACTCCCAGCCCCTCTTTGCTCTTTAACTGCTTCATCACTTCTTATTCCATTTATTCTCCTCTATCTCTCTGCCCAGTCTCTCTTGCTTTCCCAAAGCTGCTGCTTGATACTTCTCCATCACTTCCCATCCAGCATGTGCACGTTGCACTTTCTTTTCAAAACCAGCTTCGGGTTAGCCAGTAGACTCTGATTACATTTCTTCCATACACACCCCGCCTCCTTCCTTTAGCAGAGCTGGATTTTAGTGAAACGCCTGCGGACGTTTCTCAGATTTCAGCCAAGAGCAAGGTTCAGGTTTACATTGCTAGGGTGTGACATGGAATCAGCAACCAAAGTATGTTCCCTAGAGCAATTAAGTTCATATAACCCCTGGCTCATGGGCAGATGCTTGCTGGGATATTCTGCCTGCCAGCACTCACTCTAATTCATCTGGTGCCTGACAGCTAGGCATACCTCTCTGCAAAAATTAATCTCCTTCCCTTTTTATTTCTTTTTTTTTTTTTTTAATTTATTTGAAAACCCACATCTTTCTTTCCCTTGTTTCCCATGGAAGCAGCAGGTTTGCAGCACATGCTTGAGAGTACCAGGGGTAGGAGTGAAGCCAGGCTTTGTGACTCTCCATAGGGAATTACACAGCTGCCCATATGTACACACAGCAGTAGGTGTTTTCTAAGAAATGATCTTTTATTCAGAAAGTTGTATCTTAAGAACCTCTTGCTCACTGAACCCGAGGTCTGGACCACAAAAACAATGCTTCATCAGGAGCAGGCATGTACAATTCTAGGCAAGACCAGCAAGAGTTTATGGTCTCACTTGAAAAAAATCTCGCAAACATAAGGAGTTCTCCACCTTAGCTACAAGAGAACTAGCAATGTACTGTAATAAAGCACTTGAGGGCTCTGGCAGTCACAAAGCAGAAACATAAATGCAGTCCTGCTTTTCTAACATAAGCACTTTAAAAACAGTTCTACTGTAACGGGTAAAAGAGCTGTTAGATGAGAGTGTCTTTGATTAAGAAATCTTAGACCACATCAGACTGCCCTATTGTCTCATAACAACTACCTTCAGAAAACTCACAATATGGGCTGTTTATGCCAAGTACAACGCTCAAGATGGCCAGCCACTATCACTGCCTTCCCTTTGTGATCTGGGACTGGGAAGACTGGCCTCAATAGAGGCCTCTCTCCTTCTAATGACTCACAGATGACTTTGCTGGCGTTTCTTGCAGTTCCTCCCAGAAGAAGTTTACAAAGTGTTTAGGGTTCAATTATTGCTGAATCAGTGCATCTTCATTTAATAGGAAAAGAGAAAGGCACTTCCATTACTATCTTGCACTGAGGTTAATTAAAAGCAGTTCTTCAGCTGGTTGTGGCCTGTTTGCCAGTTGCATTTTGATACATATTGCCAGTGAGATCTGAAATCAGTGGTTCTGCTTGTTTATTGGGGCACACAAGCTTACCTGGTAAAGGTAGTTCTGCAAAGTGTTTAAAAGAAATATGCTTATGCATATGTGTATGTGTGTGTATGTACGTATATATATATTCTGGGGCCTCATTCCCTCACGTCCTGTAATTCACCCAATCATTCATATAAAGAACAGTGTATCTAGCTGTCTTTTCACAATGGATGTGATCTCATGTCTGGAAGAGATCATGAAAACCTTGCTGCAAAGGAGCAGGCTCTCATACTCTGATTTCACAGTTGTGGCACCTCAGCTACCTTCAGAAAGCCACCTCCAGTACTGCTCTCAAAGGAGACAGACTGGTCTAGAATACTCTCAAATACTTACTGTTAAATGGCAAACCAGAAGAAAAAAAAAAAGGTATTCACCATGTATCTCTTGCAGGGCTACACTCTGAGGCTTTGTCGCTAACATCAAGCTGCTGCAGCGCTGCGGTAACTTTTTTCAGATATCCTACATGGGAATGAAAACCCCTGCTTGTATAGCTCCCCCACTGCCTTCTATCTGGTTTTACATTTTCCTTGATTGCAGTTGGATATTTGAAAATGTCTGCTGAAACTCTAATTACAACTGCAGTAAACATGAAAGACTTCTGCAGTTAAATTGCTCACATAACACTGATTTTGGTTTGGTTTTGTTTTTGATATGAAAACAACAAACATTCCACAGCCAATTATACATACCTTAAATAAAGCTCAGAGTAGAGAAAGACCCTGATCACCGATGTTATTTAACTCCCTTCAAGTAGCCAACTCACAGAACTACAGATGCAGATAAAGAAAGGCTACAGATATTCCACAAAAATGTTGTTGAAAACAAATGCTTGGTCAGCCCACTGGTCTAGCTTCAGTAATTCCCGTCATAGAGTTAAAGGCTGCTGTTCACTGTTTCTCCAGAGTGCTGGTTTTACAAAGGGAAGAGTGGTGAAGGTTAGTCAACATGCAGACCCTCCCTTCAAAGATGTTGCTACTGATTTTGGTGCCAAGATGGGTTGATCAACCCTTGTTTGAAAGTGGGGAAATTCTATTACCATGCAAGCTCATGTGATGGAAGGTATGCAGAGCATCAAGGGAGTGGTCTCAAGAATGAAACGGGAAGAGATCAAAAGGACATGACTTGGATTTGTCTTTAGTTGGAGCTCGACTTGCAGATTGCTAACAAAGAACCTCTTTGATCCAGAATCTTTTATTACTGCAGAGAATAAATGCAAGGAACAAAATATTCACCTTAATTATTTTACTCTCTTCCTCTCCCCTGCCCCAGGAAAGTGAACAATTCAAAGCCTGATGTAGGTTTTGGAAATGTAACTGTGTACTGTGTTTCAAAGTTCCTTTTACCCGCATTTCTAGCAAACAGCCACAAAAGCTAAAGATTGTTAAAAAAAAAACAACTGGGTTTGGGCTTATGCTAAAATGAAAGGCTGATTCTCTAGAAAGCTCTGAGGCAAAAGAAACTGTGCCAAGTGTAATTTCACATCCTTGCTGATTGTCCTCTTTCTCCAGTGGAGTCATTCATTTTGCTCTGTCACATGTCCCAAATTATAAGAACATTATAAAGAACATTTATCAGAAGGTTTCTGGCCCATGACTGTCAATGACTATGTGGGTTTCTCTGGAAGTTTCCAGACTTCTTTTCTCTTCTCTGTTCCCAAAGATGTATGCCTTAGTTCTATTTTTAAAGAGGAACTGAGGTGTTATTCCTGTAATTGCAGAGATAATCAATGTGTCATTCATACTTTCTTTTTCATCAGAGCAAATGAAAATTATTTTAGTCAGATAAGGCTAATGTGATCATTTAATGAAAAGAGAGCTTATACAGAACTACCAGGAACCTACTTTTTTCTACTTGGCAAAACCTTTGCCAAGGGTGGCTACAACTGGCCAGTAAATCAAAAGAGAAGCCACTTGGTTTTCAGGGTCTTGAGCAACACAAACCTGTATTTGAGGCTTTGACTGGAATATGGCTGAGGCAGATGCTGTGCTCCACCCACTTTATAAGTTACTGTGACTTAGTCATTTTTTCCAGTATATATTCAACTGCAGATCAGAATTTATCCTATTCTAGTTTTAGAAATTCCAAGAAATTGTGTCTGGACCCTTTAGCCTCTCTGAGATAGAAGACAGCTTGCTCTGAAAACAGAGTAGCAGCAGATGCACGATGCTTCCACCAGGACCATGAAGTCATCATACTTTACATTGCATGAGGGGAAAAAACTAGTTTTTAAGTAATGTTAGACAGGCTTTCTTCCAATATTAGGAACTAGCTGGATTAAAAATCCAGAGAGGGACCTGATTTTTCAGTTTGTTCCTGAAACAAACTGAAAGTTTGTTCAGTTTTCCAGTTGTTCCCCAAAATAATGACTTTTTGCAATTTTGTGTCCAAACTTTACTCCTTATTTACTCCCCTGCTGACTTTTTTCTACCATGGGTGTCCAGATGCCACCCTTTAGTAAAGTCTGATCTTTTCAGTATAAAAACTGCTGGTCCAAAGACTCTCATAAACTGGGTTTTATGAGGGATGATCTTTGGTATTATGCAATCTCATATTCAGATACAAATGAAGGAGCAAACAGGCAAAGGAACCGGAGCATTTTAGTTTCCTAGGTGTAACAATAGAATATATGACATGTAGTTTTACTAAGTCTACTTTAGTGCTTGAATCAGCTGCTGCCATTGTAGGAGCACAGCTGGCAGAGTAGCTCCATCCCAAAGCAGATAACAAGATGACAGAGCACACTGGAGAGCAGCCAGCCAGGATCTTCCTTTTTTACAGCCATGACTGAAAGGGGGAAGGCTTGACAAATATTTGGTTCTGGTTCACTCCATTTTGGTCCAGACACTGGCCAACAGTAGTACTCAAATGAAATCAAATTTTGTTCTTGTTCTGGTTCTGACAGCCACAGAATCCCTCTGTAAATGCCAAACAGTAACTGTGATGTAACTAATACAGTTTGAGTCTTCATTCTTTCTGTGCTGTTTATAGAGTGGACTTTTGAATAAATTCAATTTAAAAGAAAGCCCCATGGATTGATCTTGGCAGTTAATCACAGGATGTGAGCAAGAAGGGAGCTTCTACTTCTCATTTCTTTAGATTAGTTGCTGAATCCTATTTCCTAACAACTGTTCAGCAGCTATGGTCAGTGTTATGAAGCAGATCTCTCTGAAGAAAATTGCTTTATACAAATTTTGGGGAAAAATGTTCTTCTTTGGCTTGCCATGATTTTGAGAGACTCACTTACGTAAGAGAAAACTTAACATCTCTCCAGAGTTGTAAAGAATATGTATCTTCCCCCACATGCAATATAATATACAGTGGAATTAACACACGGGATTCTTTCTGGAAGCAGTTTCCATGAAGGACTCTGAATAAAAAGGAACGAAACATAAGGAATTTGGAGCAAGTTTTACTCAGTCAGATTTGAGTTTAGGCTTGCAGATTTTCGTGCTTTTCCAAATAGAGTTTGATGGCATCACTAATATGTAGCATAACGGGAGACAGAGACCAGCTGTGCTTTGAGAGTTAATCTCATAAACTGCTTCCAGAGAAGGTCACATTCAGAACCCTGAGGGCTTCCAATCTGTTCAGACTTGAAAGGTATGTCAAGGAGGAATTGATTTTAAACCATCCAATTTTAACATGCAGTTGGGCCCCAGCACTGTGAATCCCCCGTGCACACAACAAGACACCAGTACACAGAGCACGTTTAGAATCAGGCTCCCTCTCTCTTGAATTTTGCATCTCCAGGAGAATACATGTAATAACCAGAGATCCACAAAACTCAGCGATTTATTTGACACAGTACCTCCTATGACCTTTAAGGTAAAAAGGTGCATTTCCTCTCACATCAGTCGTATTGCTTGCAGTGCAAGTACTGTGTACAGCATGTAGGACTTTGCTTTGATTTGTTAACTCCCATGCTCCACTGCTGTTTTCAAGCAAAAATCCCCTAAAACTGCCAGGCAAAAGTTCACTTCTGCTCCAAATACTTGTCAAAAAAAAAAAAAGGAGAGAGGGGAAGGGAAGGGAAGGGAAGGGAAGGGAAGGGAAGGGAAGGGAAGGGAAGGGAAGGGAAGGAAGGGAAGGGAAGGGAAGGGAAGGGAAGGGAAGGGAAGGGAAGGGAAGGGAAGGGAAGGGAAGGGAAGGGAAGGGAAGGGAAGGGAAGGGAAGGGAAGGGAAGGGAAGGGAAGGGAAGGGAAGGGAAGGGAAGGGAAAGGAAATTAAAATTTCATTAGAACTTGGACACTATATTATAAAAGACAGGCTGTCAATCTGAGATCTAGGTTCACTTTATTCAATACAGATATACATAGAAATCCAAGAAGGTGCCATCCAGCCCACTTTTTTGCTCACTTTTAGATTCCTTAGAATTTTAGATCCTTTAGAATTTTTATAATGGTCATGTAGTAATGGAAGCAAAATACCCAGAAAGAGTCATTAAAGTTCATTCTTTCTAAGGCTGTGAGGTGCTTCTTAGTAACAATCAGTCCATCTCATTTGAGCAAGAGGGAAACTACTATTAACAAGACTTTTCTCTATGACTCAAGAGGACACACTGTTTCACAAGGACTGAAAAAAATCTTAGCTCCATCAAGGACCATGCAACAGGATCAGGGAACTGTCCCAGCAGAAAAGTTCACTGCTCTCAATGAGATTTCATACCTTGTATTCATAGGGATAGGTCTGTATGTCAGACTCTAGCCTTTTGGTGTTGAGCAGTTTTCAAATGTCTGTAGCAGATATTTGCACTACAACTTTTCAAGGAGGCAGTAGATGTTCATTTTGCAGGCTAAGATTGCTAGAAGTGCAGATGAGAAGGATTAATCCTCATTCAAGGGATATTCAGTTGGCACCTTGGTTCAGGTACTGCAGCAGTTTAAAAAGAGAGTAACCTCTTTTTCTTCTGCTCTTGAATATCGTTGAAGATGCTTAAGAATGAATAATGCCTGCATGTTACATGTGGATGCTCCAAGTCTGGGTTACTAGAAATTAAAGATGGTAACATTGCACTATTTAAGATTTATTGACCCTGCAGATAATCTCAGGGGATTTTACTTATTTGAATGTAATAGTGTGGTACAATCAGTGAGTGCAAAATTCTCACTGTGCAAAGAACTCACAAAAAAGTTGTTTGGTTCTGTTTGGTTTAAGTTAAACTTTTATTGTAGGTCAATTTTTAAATTACAGTTCCCAGCTGGCATCAGTCCGAATTTATAGCCACAAAGATCTTAATGTTTCCACAACATTTCCGGAAGTCTTCCCTTCCACCCATTTACAAAACTTGTCTCTCTCCATATGTCAAAGCTACATTAGAAAGACGAAACGGCAGATTCCTTTGTCTATAAGGGATAGGATAAAAAAACTGAAGAATCACAATGAACCGAGAGGACTGATTCCTCTTTCACGCCTGTGTTGTCCCCAGAACAAAACAAGAAACTGCATATGTGGTGTTCAAAAGTTTTGTCTTATGCATCATTGCTTTTCACAGAGACTGAGACACTTTGCTCACTATAGGAACTAGATGGTTATTTACAACGCTAAGGGGAAAGGACTATCATTTCATCTAACTTGTGTTATCTGTACGTCAAGCACCCAAAGTAATCAGTTATGTGTGCAACTTCTCTAGTGCACGGAGAGGGATAGGCAGTTATAGGAAGTGATTCACCCTGTTAATCGTACAGACCTATATTAAGATGAATCCATTACCATGTGGCTTATTTAGTTTCTTTCCACAGACCATGGAAGAAGCCCAGATGGCTAGCTGAGGCTGGATACCTAAGATCCATAAAGCACATCCCTAAGGTACTGGAAACCCTTTCAAATCTGTCATCTGCACCATCTAGCCACCCAAACCAGCGCTGCAGTGTTAAGCTAAGAGGAATATTTGCTATTTCAATATAATTACGTTGCAGTCAGGTCTCTCTCCCATCCACATACTGTTTCTTCCACATGCTGTACACAGTGACAAGAATCACATCTTCACTGATTTATAAAAGGAAGGCAGTAATTATACAACTCACTTGTCCAGGATCTCCATCCTTTACAGGATAGCTAGGGTAAGAAGAGTATTTGAATGAATATTTTTGCTTAGGGGTAGTGTGAGGCTGCTACTTCAGAAACATTTTTCTGTGAGGTCAGTTTACACTTGGCTGTCGTAAGGAAGTAAAAGTCTGTGGCACATCTCTTCTTGGGTCAGTTTTCGAGAATATGAGTATACCGTATTTAAGCCCTATTTCAAAGCTGTGCTTTATGGGAGTCTCCATAATGAAGACAGATTCATTTGTCGAACGCTCTTCCAGAATCCAGAGACCTGCTCAAGTACTGCTCATTGCCAGATGATGCTTTGCTCTGTCTTCAGATATTTCAAAAATATCCTAAACCATCTTAAACTTTATAGATATTGTAATCTTTGACTGTTGTCCTTAATGGCAACACACAAGATTTTTACTTTCCTCTGTTTCCATAAAAAAGGCATATTGAAAATGTTGCCAGTTCAGTCAACCAACTTACTTTTTGTATTTTGAAATTTGCAAGCTCAGAAATACAACTGAGTGGAACTGGGTTTCTTGAGATTCCATAACGGTCCTAAAACTTCATAAATTTTCTCCTTACGCCAAAGAAAAATGGGAGAAAACATCATGTCCCAAAATAGTCACTTTGTGGAGAGCTGAGGCAGTCACCTCTCATTTGATAAACCCAAGATGAAGTATCACTTGGGACTAGCCCTGGGACTACCACGAAGCTCTTCCATTGCAATGTGTGCCCTAACCACCAGGTAACTGGGGGGGGGGGGGGGCTCTCTCTGCTTCTCTCTTTCACACTTGATCAGCAATTCTATCCTGAACCTCAAAAAGGCTTTCTTAATAGATTTTGTTTAAATAGTACACTGCTGTGGAAAGACCCGGTGTCAGCAAACAAATATTTTCTGGCCAAAAGAAATATCAAAACAACTGGTTTGTCAAAGAGGTTTTCTGACAGCTCTATTAGGGCAAGGCAAGCTAATACCACTTTTCAGATTATCTGAGTATGCTATTAGGAGTTTTCACTTGATGTATCAACTCACACTCCAATGGGTTCCCTCATGCCCTCCTTACAAATTTCCTTTTGGGATCCCTAAAAGTTGGAGTTGAAATGAACATCACAGTTTTCAAGCATTGCCAGCTTTCATGTTATTAATCTAAACATGCAATATATGATGGTCTCTGGGAAGCCTCAGCCCTGTGAGTTTAATACGTAAGTTTCTTGAGGTATCATCTAAGAATTGCATCCTATTTCTTAAGGTAATTTTCGGAAATGTCACTGAAGAAAAAAAGACATCAATTATCACTCAGGATCACTCTGAAAGCACAGAAACCAGAAGGCAAGCATGAACTTTACACCTATATCTTTCAATTTTTTTCTTCTTATTGCAATGTGTTTTTGACCACAAAAATTGGCAATTTTGGAGGTTTTTTGAACAGATTTTTAACTAAGACCTTTGGGTACATTTTGTTCATAATAGAGACCACAGAGCATTTCACAATGTTTATGAAATCTAGACAAGGAAGTTTGAGGGAGATGTCATTCAGTCCTATGTGTTGCTTTTTTTATTCAGTCAGAAGTCTTTTCCCCTTTCCACTTCTTCTGTCATAAGTCCCAGTGGATGGGACACCAAGTTTAAGGAGGAGCAGCTATACATACAAACCTGTCTGTATCTACTAGATTCAGAGATGTCTGATAGTGTTTCACCAACTTTCCCATCCCAGCTCCTATCGGCTTGTCAGAGATACTAGAGAGCTTCTGCTTAGGATTACATGGAAATACTTCTGCAACATAATTCTGTATCTATTTTTGCCATAGAAATTCCAACAGCATTGCTGTCATTGCTCTATGTGTCTGCCCATACAGTGTTGGTTTGACTTTCCTGTGAGAAGACCAGATTCCTAAACTTCAAACCCAGCAAGTTATTTTTTCCCCTTTTGATCTTCTTTCTTGTCCATAGTACTTGTCTACTATTTTCTTTTCCTGGGCACTTGTCTGACATTGTGATAAGCACAGAGCAGCATTTAAGTAATTAAGGAATTAAATAATGAATAATTTCTTAATGTCTTCATGTTAGAAACTTCACAATAATTGTGAGAATGTTGCACTGGGCAGATGAAAGAGAGTTTAGTGGAACAGCATATATTGCAATTTGCTGTTGCTCTACGCAGTGCCAGAAAATACTTATTATAAAATATGTGGTCATTGGGCTTGGGACAGGCACACGTGATATCTAACCAGAATTTCCTGGATGCTTGGGCCCTTTTTTTCTCCAATTTACAGAGCTGCTCTAGAAACCAGAGCTATATGGTGCAGTCAGAGGGTTCATAGTTTATAATGTGCTACCTGGTTGCTTAGAATCAAAAGGCAGAGAAAAGTACCAGGAGAAAATAAGATTACCAACTTTAAATAAGCAGTTAGGGAAAGCAGGGGCAAATAACACTTCATTGTCACTGCATTAAGCAGTTCAGTGTTTGTCCAGATACTTTGTGTTGGCTGTTCCTTATTGACTACTGTTAAACTGTTCTCAAAGCACTTTTCAGCTATGACTTTTTTTTCTTTTCAAGCTAAAATAGGGATATACGATGTCCATTCTCTGTTGAGCTGGACTGAGATCAGATGAACCAAGATCAGTTGCCAGGCACCAAAAGCAGTAGCAGTGAAGCAGCTGGCAGAAAGGTGCTATCCATGTTTAGCTTTGAAAATATACATTTGGAGCCAGTGTTTTTGGCACCAGGAATTCTCCTATGAGTCTCCTAGAAAGCTCCCAAAGGCCACGATGGTCAAACTCCATGCAGAAACAGAAGCAAGTTACAGAAGAGGGAAGCAACATTGTCCTTGAATATGTCTCAGGCCATGCTGTTCTCCTTCAACAGGTTTTCAAAGTGGAAGATCAGAAAAAAAATAAAAAAATTTTTCTTTTTGTTATTATTATTTATAAAGTTTTTTCCAAGCTTTCAATATTGCTTTACTAAAATGTCTTTCATATACGTTTTCCCTCTTCATCCTGTATGTCAGGAGTCTTCACCAACTGCTTGACATAGTCCACAGGAAGACTCAAGAAAAAAAGCAGCTGTGGGCATGGGGTCCCCTTTCATCAGTTTTGGGGCTTTCCCAATATGTTGCCGAGATCCTGACTGTCTTATTTCATTAATGAAAATTTAAAATATCCCATTAGGGACAAAATTCTGACATTCCTGCTCTCCCAAAGACCAGAGTGAATTTAATGGGAAGAAGAAAATTATAGCCCTGGACAAAAAAATAACCCAAAACAATACAGGCTTCTTCCACCATCCCCAGAGTATCTAACGGAAAAAAGAGCAAAGGCTGTCTTAGCGAAGCTGGTGGAGGGAAAAAGACGGGGTTCAAGTGTAGTGAGCTGGGCTGGGGGTTGTTGAATAGGGAGGTTATAACATGCCACTTCACAGGGTGAGCACCACGTGAACGAATAGCATGAAACAGATAAGGAGAAGGACGAGCCAGGGATTATGCTCCTGCAGTCTCATGCAAGGCAATAGCCCAGCACTAGCCAGAGGATCCCCTGCAATGTGCTACTACAGACACTCGCAGCTTTGGGGAGACACCCTACACCTCACCCCACCCCCCTACCCCCGCCACCCTGCAGCCTGTCTGTAATGCAGCTGAGATACCCTGCAAACTGGCTTGCAAAAAGTACCAGGCTTCTCTGTGCGTGGGCTGGGAGGTGACGGCACACAAGCACGTAGAGCTCAGGTTTGTGGCTCCGGACGTTGCAGCCGGCCACCGTCACACAGCATGCTGCAAGGGCAGGACTTGGCCACTGAAATCCCCGATGCTGAACAGACAGAACTGAGAAACTCAGTAACCCCGTCGCTTTTGAGCTCACCAGCAGGGTTTATATAACGATGAGCCACCAGCTCTTTCACTTCAAGTACTGCCTCAATTTACGTGGCATAGTAGCAATCTGGCTTTGATGGAGAAAAATGTGAAGGAATGTGTTCCCTGGGGAGTAATGCAATATACAGGCAACGTGAGTAAGAAGAAGGCTGTGCTGTTGTTAAATGATACACATTTCCATCCAGAACATTTTTATTACTCTTGGAACTAAATTAAAGTTTCCTCTCTCATTTGCTGAAGGTTAATCCAGATTTCTATGAGATGCACCCAGACACAGATATAATTTCTTTAATGAACTGCTCTGCCCATTCATTTCTTCAGCTTTTCTGTTATCTCCTGCATCGATGATACTAGAGCCATACGGAAAAGAATAAAAAAGTAAAAACACATGGAACCAAAAACCCTCAGACTAACAGATAAGTGTCCTAGGATTGTCAGTTACAAATTCCATACTGGACTGGCTACTATTTATACACTAAGTGTAAAATGCAAATGACAATTAAAAATTATATGACTGTATTACAGAAATATTTTAAATCCCTATTTTTCAATCTCTTAATTAAGAAACATATTTTGTCTTTTAAAATATTGTCCTTTAGGACAAAAAAATCTAAATAAAATATTTGCTACAATCCAATTTCCTAGTGTACTAGCTGATATTATGCAACTTGTATTGTTATTGTTTTGTCTGCAGCTCAGAAAATCCGCTGTTCAGTCCTTTCAAAATTTCTAGGTGTATATCAATCTTTTTTCCTTCTGAATTTGTAAATTTTTTCCATCATTATTCTTTTGCACCTCGTTGGTCTCATGCTTATTCCCTTAAAACAGTATATCTCAGGCAACATGTCAACTGAATTATCACTGGTAAAACCAGATATTTAGAAGCCACCTATCAACTCCATAAACTTGTTCCCCTCCTTAAATGCTTATTAAGATTCCTGAGGCTTGCATAGACCCGACTATTCTCTCTCAGACTTCCTGATTCTCAGACTTAAATATTTTGGTTCAATGTCTTCAATAACTTTCTTAAACCCTCTTTATTTTCATCAGACATTTTATGTCTCATGACATACATTCCATTTCACTGACTTCACCTGATGGGATTTCCAATTTCTGGAATATTACTGCTTTGCCTCACTGAATGTTTTCGATGTTCCCATTATCCGTTCTGGATATGGTGTGTCCTTTTGTGTTACAATACTAAGCATGCCAGCAGCATTTATTTTCACCCCCGTCAAACAGAGCTCAGGACTAAACCAGCAGGGTCACTCCAGGGTTTAGCACCTCTGCTGGTAAGTGTACATCAGCACACGCGAAAGAGGGAAAATATCTCAAGAAAAGTCTGACTAACTAAAAAAATTAGACTCTGGACCTACAACCAACCAAAGAAAAAAAAAAACCACTAGTGCATTTTTAGTTTACTGCCCCAAATCCAGAAAATAAGCAGTGTACAAAATGCACTAGGGATATTACAGTTCCTACAACAATATTAGATCCCTGCTTCTGGTTAGCTTTTGCAACCCACAAGATCTTGTTAAATCTGTTGTTATTAAAGATGTAACTGAGACTTAGTTCACCTAAGCATAGGGCTGGTCAGATAACCAGACCACTGAGTGCCTGTGGCTGTCCTTCCCACTGAGGTTGATGGTATCTTTGCCATTAACCGCAGGAGACAGCAGATGAAGGTATTTTACCTATCTGAAATTTAAGTTCCATGTTTGAGGTGCCTTACATTTTCACAGGGCTTGATATTTTCATTGAGAACGATGTGGGTATGCCCTTCAAATGCAGCTGTAGAAAAATCAGACATCTAGTCTAAGTTAGCCATCTACGTTCTTCCTGCAACTGATGCAGATAGAGAGACAGAGATTCATCCCACTTGTCTTAGATAACTATCCCAGAATACAATAAATCTGGACCTGGCCTCTCCATTGACCTTGAAGAAAGCCTGCATACCTATCCTTTAGATAGCTAAAATAAATGATCCCACCTAACCAAAAGTATCTAACTTGAGTACTGCTGCTGCTGCTGTAAATCCAAATGTAAAGAAGCAGTTCAGACTTGGCTTCCTGTAAACCCAATGGAGAAAAAAACAATCCCACTGCCTCAACTGGGCACCTATGTTAAATGGCTTAAATGTGGCCTTGAAATTTCACCTGGTACAGGTGAGAATAGCGCTGATGGCTACACTGATTTCTGCCAGCTACAAACTGGATCTGGAAGGTGAGCAGGGAAGATCACGTGGGCTGTATTCCTCACCAAACTCTCATGATCACTTCTGCAGTTAAACAGAAGGGCCTCTTGATGCTGTTAAAAGGCCCCTTTGCTATTTCCAGCTTATTTTTTTCCACATATTTTCCATTTTCTCAACACTCCTGTATGGCTAGCTTCCACAGGAGGGAATACAAGACCACTAATGAACTACAATGACACTCTTCTGCATCCCGAACATCCACCCAAAATCCCTACGGGTCTCCATTCGTTCTCCACGTATTTTCCCTCTCAACTTGTAGTTTCAGCTACTACAGAAACTACTCCAAGGCAGCACTGCCTTTAGAGGCTGCACCTGTTGAAATGGGCCATAGCCTTCTCTATGGGGCTGCAGTCAACTGGCATGGTGGCTGTAAAATATGTTGTAGTCATCAGTACTGCTAAGGCCATGCAGCTAAACCCTCTCTGGCCCCACCGTCCCAACACTGTAGACTCATGCAGGCCTTTTACCAAGAACAGGGTTTGGCCCTTGCTGTCCCAAAGGTTCTTGCATTGTTGGAGAGGTGCTGTTGAGTTCAGGTCAAAACTGTGCCCTAGAAATTGCCAAACAAACATTAGGAATGAGCACCTCTTGCAGAGGCTTAGCCGGGAGCCCGGCCTTATTTACTTTACTAGTCAGAGCACCTAGTCATGTCAGTAACGCACACTAGCCCAACTCTGTTGCCAGATATACCCCTGAATCAGCTGCCTAAACCTATGAGCATCATGTCAGTGTGAACAAGAATACAAGCTGGCTCTAACACTCTAAACCCAATGTTTAATGCTCATACTGAAGAGGAATAGCCTTATCCTTTTATTACAAATTTTCACTAAGATGTAGTCCAGTAAGTTCCTTGCCTTCATACACGTATCTTTTCTTCAGTGTGCCATTTTACGAAGATGGATGACCAAAACATCTCATCCAGAATTTTAACACTAGCAGTACCTAATGTATAGGTGGACCAGCTCTTTTTAAAAAATACAGTAAGTAAGTGGAAAGAAGGACCTTTTACTCAACAGGAAGACAAAATGGGCCTAGCATTCTTGCATTGCAGAAAAAATAGGGATAAAATGTGCTTATTGTGAAACTTTCCATTAATTTGAAATAAATGTCAGGTTGCATTATGACCAACAATTTCTGTTCCTATTACATCACTATTTCCCTGTCCTAACTTGACAGCCTACGTTCAAAAAGCCAACCTATTTGTCAACATTACCCGTTTTGCCTCATCCGTACCCTTTTTCCCATTTGGATTTCTTCTCTTTCTGGAATCTGATCAACCTCTGACTCAGAAGTTTCCCCAGATTTTCAAATAATTAACCTTAGGGCTTAATCAGGAGTGAAAGCAGAAGCAGGTGGGAAGAATCTTTGTAATTCTGTTTACAAGCACATATTTCCAGAAACCTTGCCTGAACTCAGTGGAAACATGGCTTTAATTTTCCTCCTATAAAGGATGGATTAAGTGAAGTTGCCGGAAAATGCTCCATTTCAAATATTTGACTGAATGCTCTTGCAGCCTATTAGAAGTTGGTTAAGGTTATGACAGCAACATGACTTTGTGTTACAATTTTTGCATTTGAATCTATATTGTGAACATAAGGAGCTGGAGTCAAAGTTGGGTCATCCTCAAACATCTACAAAGTGCTTTGTACCTTGTGATGGTATCAAGGCCTGGAGAAGGTCACCCTGCTTGCCGTCAGAAGTCTCATAATCAAACAATAGCAAGAACAGCTGATACGAAAACCACAGTAATTCAGATAATAGTGCCCCATTCAAAACTCAGCATATACAGAGCTTTTTCACAGGCTTTGTATAAAAACAGGAAAGAAAACAATGTAAGAGTTTGTATCACTTTAAAAGGAAAACTACTATAGTCCTAGCTGGGTGTTTTGTCTTTACTGTTTCCACCATAAACACGTGTTAGAGAATGATTCTCATTGACTTCAATTGGGTAAGAAAGTTCTCAAAATTTAAAGTAATGGATGATTAGAACTTACTGGAAAGGTGACAGTGGCTGAATAAGAACAAAAAAGTATATTGTACTTAGGAAATACAGAGGGCCTATCAAAAGAGTCAAGGATAAGCTTTGGGCAGTCAGGAGATCACTTGTACCAAGACTGGCCTTTTGAATTTATCCAGCTGTTCTTCCTGCATCTACTTTAAACAAAAATACATAAGATTTAAGAAAATAAAGAAAAAAAAATGTTCATTCACTGCAATATCCCCACAAATGATTATTTAAAATAGTTTTAAGTATTTTCTGGTACTGGTATATTTTGCTATGTTATGTCTCCTCTACAAAGTCATTCCCCTAGGGCTATTTACAGAATATCAGATTAAAATGTCATAAAAATAACTGAAATATGTTCCAAACAGTGGTAGAGATGCCAAAGCAGCACAGAATTCTTCCAACACTCTTATATTATGAATACTTAAATATCAGTGGCTATTTGCTAGTGTTGTGAGTCATTCCTGTGTAGGTATTGTTAAATAAGGCACCACAAAGTACCCAAAGGGTGTTTTGAGCTAACAACAAAAATGAGCTGAGAACATCAGTAGTCTCAAATTAGAGAAAATGAAAAAACCTCACGTTTTATAGTGTTGCACATACCTTTTATTTGTAGCTATAATAAAAGCCTTTACCCTTACAGACCGAAATATTTGGTTTTATAGGTGTTTTCCATTTGCCCAAAGAACTGCCAGAGGAGTAGGTAAAGAAGACCTAATTCATCACTTCATTAGAACAACTGGGATCAAAGATTCCTTTTGTGGTTTTCCCGAGACATGAAAAAGAAGTAAGTATGAAAACTAACTCCCAACTTTTCATTATTTTTACAGTTGCTTTTTCTTGTTTTCATTTCTCAAATATGCACAACTATGCAGGTGATGAAAATAAAATAACTATGGTACTTTCATATTCAGAAAAAAGATCAGTATTTTTCTGTTTTCAAAGCAGTTGAAAAGGTAGACAGATATACTGAACATGAGCCTTTTATATTTTTGTTGTCATTGCTGCTGGTTTTGCTGTCACTTGTTATTGATTGTTAGCCAGTCAATGAGGTGGGTCCATGTCATTTCCTTGAAATGAGACCTCAGGACTACCAGAAGGACTTTTAAATTCAGAAGATAGACTTTTTTTGAACATAAAAATGAACCTTTCCTGAAAAAAAAACTCAGAAGAGAGAGAACAGAAATAGAAAAATATAAATCTGTTGTCTTTCTCCATCCACTCTTTCCTTGCAGGGTCAAGTCTTTTCCTCCAGACCTCAGTACAGCAACTCAGGGACCACCAGGGTTACAATAAACTCTACAAAGTCCCTTTGAGTCCTTAGGAAAAGCCTAAGGAATAGCCTAAGGATCTTCTGATATCTCTTTGTGTTCCTGCCTCCAAAACTCTTGTAATTTAATCATTTTTGTCTGATTTTTTTCTGTCCTTATATACAGTTTCTTACTATTTTTACTGTGTCCTTTTTCTGTTTTGTCCTAGACCTTTAATTCAAGTCATGAAATACCCAAGAAAGAAACACTGAAATAGCTTCAGAACAGCCTAGAGTCCTTATTTCTGGACACCTCATACAGCTAATAGTTCAGTGCCCTGTGCAAGGGAACTCCGTACTAAGATGTCTGCCCAGGCGTAGCCTATGTGGTAGGAAAAAGTAGAGGGAAGGACCGAGGTGATAAAGGAAAAATGAAATGAATGCTTCCCAGTTCCTGAGTGCCTAATATTATATTTAGGCAAAATAAGTCTAGAGAAGCCTACATCTCTTGTAAGAAATGCTGAAAGCTGGGGACATCACACTTGCTGCAGCAGAACTGAAGTTTACCTTGTTCCTTAATTTCTCCTCCTTGCACTGGGCAGAGGAGTACTGAGCACCAAAGAGGAGCTGGGGCAGGCTGTGCAGGAATGCCTCTGCACCTCAGCAGGAAAAAGGAGCACAACTGCTCAGGTAACATTGTCTGAAAGGCTTCTCTCCCTCTTTCACTGGTTGCCTAATTGCTTCCTCTGCACTGAAGCACTAAGGAATGAGAACGAATTGAAGACATTTATGAATCTACCAGCTTGGAATAAGATAAAGATGACTTCTTTCGGAGATACAAATTGCAAGCACGTAAGATTGATGTGTATATATATACTGACACATCCGCTGAGACAGGGAGAAGTTCATGGAATAAGGCATATTCCGTTTGGGTTAGGGACTTGGCCAGGATCCTGTCTAAAGCTCATGAAGGTGCTGAAATGGTCTCTTTTGAAAATTAAATTTTAAATTTACTTTTTATAATGAAGGAAAAGTAATTCAGTGCACCTTGAACAGTGGAAGCACTACTGTAGTCTCCTTTACTCACTGGAAAATACTGACAAAAGAGCATATAGAGCTTTACATAAACACTTTACTATTTTATCTTCTTTATGCTTAGACTTGCTCTAAAGTCAACAAGGTACTTTCTCTCCACATTGCCCACTGGGATGAATAATTTATATGCACAGTCTCACAGTATAAATTATTCTAAAGTTTCTCACTGTTTGCCTTTTTTTTAACCTCACACCAGCCTCCTCACCACTAATGCATGCACCATCTCTTACTATTTGGAAATCAAAAGAGAGTTTTTTCATAGGTACAGATACAAACTCATAGGAGACGAGTGGTTCTCCTGCTCTGCTGTTGGATACATTCGCTCTCCATGCGCATTTTGGCTTGGAGAGTTGAACTGTTATTCAGGTTTTAGTTACCGTATTGGACTTCTAGTTTTCTATCTTTTTGGTGTAGATTTACCTTATATCAGCAACTAAACATTAATTGCATTAGACAACCAGAGACCAAGTCTGGATGGTGTGATTGGGTGTAATTGGGTGTATAAAGCCATGGTTCAAGACCTTACTCTGCCTGATTGGGCAAGCCTGTTTTACCACATACCTGCAGAATACTATAATGACCTCCACCCCACAACCACAGGCAATTTTAGGGTAAACCTCTTTCTCTCTCTCTCTGTTTCATCTTGCTTTTATTAGACATGCCATCCAGTTGAAATGCATGGCACGATATACCTTTTGTCAGATACAAATCCACTTCCCAGGAGACGTTTTTAGCAAATTTATTAATGAAATAATAATAATAATAATAACAACAACAACCAAAAAAAAACATAAAGTAAAAAAAACCCCACTGTTAAGACAGTTTAGGGGCTTTTCAATTGCCTTTAATGGTAAGAAAGTGAAGGTTTATTTTTAACTGAAGCTTTTACTGAAGCAGCAATTCTTTTCATTTTCAACCAAGATGGGAGTGTCTGGAATGTTACTTTTTATTTTTAAAATAAGTCATCATTTTCACCATCAGCACTCAGATAGGAGTCACACTAATCACAATACTAGTGGTTGAAAGGTCCGAGCATTTTTGTGGTTTCTTGAATAAATATCAGTAATTCAATTTTGGTGTTCTCAAATTTGTGGAATGTGATATTTGGAAGGGTATAAGAACTGAAAATCATTCTACTCCAAGAAACAAATGCTTTCAATCTTATAACACTGGATGGAATAAAGCCTTTTTGGTTTGCTTTGTTTTTTACCATAGGGGGACAAGAACAAATAAAGTCTCTGCAACACTTAACAGCAATTGATAAAAATGTACCCACTGATTAAAAGATTTTTTTTCTTTTAGATATGCTGATCATACTTAGCTCATCAATACTCTGTGTTCCTGTCCAAGAGTAGCATTCAGTCCTGATATTGAAAAATGTTTTCTGTGAGTGATTCAAGTGAAAAAAGCTTACAAAGCTCCTAATTTTATTTTATTTTTTCAGGAAGGGGACATGGTGGTTTCCAGCCTCACAGTCTTGATTATCTGTTTCTGCTCAGTGTCTCCAGTTCATACTGCAAAAATCCAGTCCCAGGAACTAAGCCAATACTACAGCATTTATTTTCTGTGTGAAGTCTTTGAAGACGACAAAAAAGACTTTTTAAAATGTTGGAAAAAAAAAAAAGAAAAAAAAAAAGAAAAGCGAAAAGAAAAAAAACCACCACAGTTGGCCAGAACCGTCCTTACAGTTTATGCTGTGAAGCATTCTGTATTTTCTGTTACTCAGCTGGCATCACAAGAACTCACCTCTGCTGCTCTACCTATTGCCAAATGGGACGCATTCATGAGGAAGCCACGTTTGAAGAAAACAACATCTGTGAACACTACATACAGTAACTGTGCCGGTCAGAGGCAGAGTTTCTTCCCTTGGATGATAATTGTCATGTAAGTGCCAAGAATGCCTGTAGCTGGAAAACTGTCATATTGCCACAAAACAGGGTGACTAACGTTCTCTTTTGTGTCATTTAAAGGATCCAAGGCCCTTGAGACCCTATAAACATTGAAAACTACTATTTCTGGAATACTGTCCATAGCATTTGACTCTTTAATTACATGCCACTGTTAGAAGTGTTGCCTATGAGGTTTTAGTTTGGCCTAAACTGCCTAAAAATGGTGGTCCAAAGGAAAATGAAAGAAGACTGGGAGGATCTGCTATGGTCCTTGAGTCTGGCCCCTTGGTACCACTGGTTACTTGCCATGCAGCCGCCTCCACGACTGTCTCAAGCTACGTTTAAAGAGTGATCAGGCTTTGCAGCCACTCCTACACCTCTGGAGCATTCATTCTTGTAAGTACTCACATGGCATATTTTCGTGCCGTGTTTTTGCAACTTTTTTCTGGTACCAAGAAACAAAGTGCTGAAGCAAGGGAAGAAGCAGAGGAGAGTTAACAGAGGAAACAGACTCACACACGCACACACAAAAGCAAATAAAAGAAAGAAATGGGGAAAGGGCAGAGGGAGAAAACAAAACAAACAGTAGGAATATAACCAGGAGGCCATACTTTCTCACTGAATGAAACCAAGAGTTGCAGGAAAGAATTTAATAAATAGTAGCAGTTAAATGCTGAGTGGGGTTTGCACCACTGACAGCTGTTCTCCTGCACAATGTCCAGATCCCTTTGGAGCCTAGAGATGGTGTGAGAGATGCAGGTGGGTGACACCTACCCTCCCACCCACCAGACCTCACTGAGGTGCTCTGGGCACTCTCTCCTGACTGGTGACATGACCTGGATTAGAAAGTAGACCAGGACACTAGACCTGCCAGTACGGTGGTGCCAGGAGTCAACCATTCATCAGCCACAAACAAGGAGCTGGCACCCTCCTTCCCCTCCATGTCCCCACAAGAAGATCAAGGGTGAAATATCTGCTGAGAGAGGATTAGAGAGCTTTTCAGTTGCATCTAACACCATTTCTTTCATCTCTAGCTACAACTTTGCAGTGAAAACATCATGCTGTGAAGACAGAGTGTGGACCTGACTTTTTTTTTTTCCCCCAAAAGATGTGAATTCCTTGCAGGAGGAGGGGTCCTCTACACAGCAACCCAAGTAAATGGCTTTCTGTTTCAGTACAAGAACTGATAACAAAATAAGTAGCTACCTATATCTATTCCAGCTAGGGGCTACTGGCAAATAAGCAAGTTAAAGAAAAACAAACTAAGAAAGCAGTAAGGACAGTTATTAAAAAAAACCAACAACTGAACATTCATTTGGTGTGTTGATTTTTATATAGAAATAATTCAAAACAAAATGAAACAAAAGCCTGTCTGTGTGTGGTAGAGCTGAAAGATTTGTGGCAGGACTTGTCTGCAGGAAACAAAGAGAAGCAACCTACCTAGTTGCATGGATTGCTGTAATTATGATCTCAAACAGAATTTATATGCAAAGATTCCCTCCCAGGTTTTTAGAGGAAAAATATTAATCTGGCAGAAAGTAACTCTGGCAGTTGGTCAATCAGTAATAGTGAGATGTGTAAAGAGAGACAATTACAGGTGGAGAAAGACAAGATGGGAGAAGTCGGGGGGTAGGGAGGGGTTTTGGAGGTTTTGATTGTTAAACAAATTGGATTCCAGAATGAGGGGATGACTATGTGGATGGATGGTATCTGGAACTGATTTATTGATTACTGGGGCAAACACCAGAGGATGAAAAAAAAAAGGATATCTTTATAAATTCATCTCAGAATAATTTCTGGAACTACTCTATGTTTCATTTTAATTAATGTCTTCCTTCTCAGTTTTGTAATTGATTCTCATTCCTCATCTTTCATAATAGACAATGAGAACCAAGATAGTAAGCATGACCATAGTAAAAAAGAGGGCCTGGTATGTACCTAAACACATTTATGTGATTACTGAGTTAATCCTGAGGAAAAGATTAGATTACAGGGGTGTGGGGTGGGAGAAAGGGAGGAGAGTTCATTCATACATGGAAATCGTGGTGGAGGGGATACTGCTGTTTTCAAATGCAATCTTCAAAGTTAGCACACACATTCAAATTACAGTCATTAGCACACTTATTCATAAACAGAACGGATGTCAACATCCTCCCATCCCCCTCAGTCCCCCAGACAAACAACATTTGCAGAATTTCACAGATATTACACAGGTTCAGGATCCTCCCAACCTCTTCAAGCCTCCAAACAAACAAAACAAAATATGCAGAATTTTACATACAGGTTGCACAAAATTACAAGTTTCTCTTCCCTCCAAAAGCTGCTTTATATGCATGCGGCAGCTGCACTGGGAATGAGGTCTGTGCACGGCACTGCAGTAAAGTATGAACCTGGGTTTTCACTTGCTTTGCACCACTGTGAAACCAGTGCGAGGGAAAACAGCTCCTGGGAGGAAGCCTGAGCCTTCCTCTGTGGCTGGTCTCACAGTGGCACCCTGGTAGAAAACAATGTGCTCGAGGTAGCCACTGGTATGACTACTGCAGTAGAAACAGTAAGCGTGATGTGGTTTATTTTCATTTCATTTAAATGTCAGGATTCAGAACTACCTGGCTTTGATGAATAAACAGTATCTGTGGCTATCATAGCCTTTACACAGGGGCTTCCTTTTCTGCTTTAAGTTTAACAAAAAACCTCTGAAAACGATGCTCCTCTGGCAGCCCAGTTATGTGTGCGTGTACGTGTGCGAGTGTGCATGGAACAAAAGGGTGGAGAGGAGCTCTGGGCTGTAGTTACTACTTGCAGTATATCTGCTTTGTACTTACTAACCTTCTGCTGCTTCCAAGAACAGCTCAGTAAATCATGCCTCTTCCACTGAAACTGCATACACACCACTCTACATTTTCAGCAGGGATCCAGATGTGAGCAATTAGGCCACGCTGTGCTATTATGCTGCCTCCCATATATGGGACATGGCTAAATAAGAATAAACCGGCTCCTTCTTAAAAATGTGCACAGTCCTTCCCAGACAGGCAGTGGTTAGCCCTCGCTGGCAGATCCAGGGAGCACTTTCCAAACTCACGGTCTAAAAACATGCCTAGACGATGTCTTGACTACATGTTGGGACAAGGTCCTATCGCCCACCAGCCCTCGCTTCCCTCTTGCTCTGCCAATGTGAAGAGCTCCGGCCCCGAGGCTGGCGGGCAGCTATGTTGTGCAGCACCCCTTCCCTTCTCCCGCCCCCACAGCCACCCCGTTTGGACAACCAGGAAAAAGGAACACTCTGAAGCATAACATACCCTAGAGGACAGAGACAGCTATTTGGACCGAACCCACCAAGAAGCACATCCAGGATTGCTCTCAGTCTCTCTTGGACGTGAGGTCTGCCAAGCACCTCGGAGGAAGCCGTCATTTCCGCTGGCTGTCACTTCCATGGTGAAATCCCAGCAAAAAAAAAGCACGGCTAGGGAAAGCCGGTCAGCTGGAGAGAAAGGTTTAGGCCTTCAGTAATGGCTACACAAATGGCAACAAGCCACTCGGGTTGAGTTTTTTTTCCTCGAGAGATTCCAGACTGTTCTAAATCCCGTAAACAAGAACCACCATGGGGGAAGGCAGACATATTTTTCTTTTCTCTTGAGAAACTGTAGATGTTATTCTATGTTCTGTAGAGAAGAAAGTTTCTCGAACGAGAAAAAGGAGAAAAAGTTTCTTGAAGCAACTGGAAGATTCCCATCAGTAAGATGCTCTATGAAAGCAATCTGATTGCTCTTTGAAAAAACACTAGAGACGGCTAGGCATTATAGAGAGACATTACAGACAGACTTTAAGACATTAAAAATAACATTCCAGCCCACTTCCAAAACTGCAACACTGGATTAGCTACTAGTTGCTCACTGTGATATCTATAATGTTGCTCTAGTATTGAAGTATTTGACAAGTCCACTGGACCAGGCTAAGCTGACCCTAGCAGATGGCTACAGTGAAGGTAATCAAGTCATCCTGCCTTTCTGTCCCTAGATTTATTTTTGCAGCACGTAGAAACATATTGAACTATGAAAGGGGCAAAGCCGGCTATGACAAAAGATGGTAAAGGGGGAAAGAGAGAGAACTATTTACAAGGAAGTTTGGCTCTCTCTAACTCTCTTCAAGCTGGGAAAAAAACCCTTGGAAACCACTGAGAAGAAGGCAGCAGTCACAGGCTGGGTGGTGCAGCTCGTGCCTGTCGAGTATTTTGGGGGTGAGGGGAGAACAGCAGTCATTTAAATGGATGTAATGGCTTCAGTATTTTGGAAAAGCTATATTTACTTACTAAAAAATATCATATATACAAAGGGTATATTTTGCCTATCAAAAAAAAAAAGTGTTGCTCCTTTACTTTCCAGTGTGTTTACATCACTTCTGTACAGAATCTGACACACAGTAACACCCTAAACACTTCTGGAGTTCAGACATCTTATACCATAATCATACTCTTTTGCTAGATCTTCAAACAATTGGCTGCAGGGATGCATTTCACTGTCTGGCTTGTGAAGGTTTCGGGCACCCTTGACAGATACTGAACAGAGGTTTGGCTCTGCCTGCTGGCTAATCTGCCACCTGTCAGAAAGCCCTTTCCTTTTGGTGCACATTCCTGGTGGACCCAGCCGAGCAACAAGGTTGAGTGCAGCAGGGAGAAGTCTCTGCATTTCAGTTCCCCCACAGGAATGTCTGGGGCTGCTCCTCAGGAAACATCCTGCTCTAACACTGCAGGCAGCTGAGGGACCAGGGAATGTGCTCCTGACAGCCAGCACACCCTCAAGAAATGTTTGTCTGCAGGTCTGGGTGTATTTGTTTACTACTTTGATCAGCCTGTGACAACAGCAGAGCCTTCTCAGTAATGGTGGATTTCATTTACACCACCCTTTCCCTTTCTAGACTCCTCTCAGCCTGTCTCAGCATGACACCCCACCAGGTCACTTAGCACCTCCAGCAATATTTTTTCTTCTTGTGCTCTTTCTCATGTTTTCTTCTTTTTGTCTTGTGTCTTCTCTTCCAGATAAAGATGAGACTGTTATCCATAACCAAATAACATCTACTTCATTTCCTTTTCTTGAGAAAGTGAAGGTTACTGATGCTGGGCTTAAAAGGAAAGAAAAGTAGGCAGCCTCTCACTTTGGCTACCATGAACAAACAGTGTTTGCATGTCTGTAGACAGCAGTAAGAAGTGACTTTTCAAACCTTCCCATGCTAAGATCATGGCCAAAGGCAGTATGAGGACATATTTTCTCCAACTATTTCAGTGGGCTTTGAATCAGACCGATGGACCACAGGACCATGTCCATGGACATGGAGAACCTACAGCGTAGGACAGCAACGTCTATTCCTACCCGTTCTGATCTTTGAACTTTACCAACATCCATCAGGTGACCAGTAAATAGATCTCCCCTTCCTGACTGCTACACAACACACCTTTCCAAAAGTCCTGCTCTTCAGCAGCTACTTCCCGGGCTCGTCCTTTTGTCACTGGGTCTCTAGTTTCAGTTAACTTCCCAGCTACCCAGATTTTTACCTTGGGGTGGTCCCTGAGATGGATTCACCAGTTTTTCATCACATTCACTCACTTCCACGCAGCCAGTCCTTCCCCCCAGCCAGATACTCTTTTTGAGACAGAGGAATATTTGAACCCAAACTTCAGGAGTGAGCCCTGCCAAAAATTCTTCTTAAGATAAACACGACCGCCCCTCAGCTTCTGCTAACAGCTGTTACAAGAGAACAAAGTTCCTCATGCAGGGTGAGAGGACAAGCTTGTGTTTCAATTCTTCTGGCAGTACAATGAAAATAGGGGTTTGGTATGTTGTGGAGGATTTGTAAAACTAAATGTTTAATTACAGTCTCTTTTTCTTTTTTTTTTCTTTTATTTTTATTTCAGCTGCAAACTAATGAATAAAGTGCTAGTTTACAAGCTCTCCAAAGCTGAATGCATGAAACATTTCAAAGAGATAGTATATAAAAAAGCATCATATTTATCTCATGAAGTTATAAGATGGGCAGTAATTTATCAGGAACCTTCCTCTGTCATTTCATGCACAATTCTTTCCAGTCCCTGCTACGTGGTATATTAACAATCCCTTTCTATCCAAAGCAGTGGTAAGACATGCTTCAAAACAGTGTACTTTTGTACGACTTTGTGTGACCTTTCCATTCTGCAGGTCTTCCCAGAATAGGATGATGAGTACAGTGTAGCTTGTTTGAATGTTGTGAGTGGTTAACAATGTTTCTGTGGCATGTGGTGACTACAAAGCCTACTATACATGGAAGGTTGTTGATAGGAGAAGTTACAGCGTTGGTAAAGCTGGACAGCTGCAGCCCTGAAGAAGTCTTCTGCAAAGCCACAGCAGAGAAAAAAACCCACACATCAAATCCGGTTAAAAGCTTTCTGAAACTAGCTTGACAGCCCTACCTGCAATAATAAGTGTACAGCTTAGATACCAATACTGTTAACTTTTGACCTGACTCCTGGACTGTCAACCCGGACAGCAGGCAGCTGGGCAGGATGCTGGGGACACAGCAATGGGGAGGACCACCACAGCTCCCTGCCCAGTGCTTTGCAGAACCAGCATGTGGTGACCACTTCGTGGTACTCATGGTCCAGCAGCCTCTGAGCCAGAGACAGGCTGCTCCCGGCCACCAGACCCCCCACCGCCTCTGCTCCTACACCTTCATTGAAAGAGATGCTGTGACAGGCTGGGAAACCTTGGCATTCCTTGGGACACCGCAGTTGTGCGGCCCTGGGTTTTACGCAAGTGTTCTCTCTTCTTTTGATCTACATCCACATTCTCCCTACCCTCTCTGCATTTCATTTCGAGATCTGGTTTTGTTTAACCCTGAAACGCAAAGGTTAAAAAACAACAACAAAGGACCCCCTTCCCGCTCCATCTTCAGGCACTTCTGCGGCAGCAAACCTGAGCGTGGTTTTCCCGTTCAGAGCCACAAACCGGCCTGCGTTTGCTAAAACCTGGGCTAGCGCACAAGAAGCCTTCAGCACGCCTGTGAACTGCCCTGCGGCTCGAGAAACTCAGAATTCCCCCAGGAGTCCCCCCAATTTGCTGCCAGCACCGCCGGTGCCTTTGCGAGCCCCAACACCGCCCCTTCGTGGCTGGAGCCATCCTGCGCACGGCTGGGCCAGCGGCTCTGCGAGCTACTGCCTCACACACACGCACACAAGAACTGGAAAGCACTGGTGTGTTTATGGAAAGGGGTGGGCTCCTTCTGCTACTCCGCCCTCTCCCCCTAAATTCCAGTCCAAGAAGGAGATCAGGCTAAACGAGCTGTGTGTCCCCCTCCAAAGCAGACTTTGCCCACTCCACCCAGCAGCCATGCCTTAGTCCTGAGCGGGCAGGAGCTCCAGCTGGTCACACAACTCTTTCACCACATTTTATCAGCTTTCATTTTGTTCTCTGAAAACCAAGGGTCTGCCTATGTGTGCGACTGCTTTCTCTTCCAGGCAAATTGGTACAGCAGACAGTGCACGTGTGTGAAAGGCAGGGGAACAGGCAGCGATGGAGCGGGGCAGAAGTGCCTGTAGCACACCTTTGCATCTCCTCACATTCCTGGCAGGACCACGCTATAAATTAGAGCACTTGCATGATTCCTTTATTCTGCTTTTTGCAGCAGCCAAGAATACTCAGCGCACAGCCCCCTCCCAGCCTGAGTGTGACCATCACACAATCCCTACCCAAAGGCTGCTAGAAGTGGGGACAAAAGCCATTTTCCCCACGCATCCCTGCCTAGCACCCCACTCTCCCTTCATCGATCCAAGCGTGAATCACAAAGGGCCATCACCAACCACGCAGTCGCTTCTGTCTGCTGGGGTGGTAGAAACACAGAGCGCTCAATCACTTGTTAGGGATTTCATTTCTCCATTGAAACTTGAAACACTTTGGCACGAACAGTGTAACCAGATGTGGCCAGGCTCTGAGATCCTCGCATATCCCAGCACATCCCTTTTTAATGTAACGACAGGATTAATACCTGAGCAAACACGTAAGGCATTGGTCTCACTCGCCTAGGTGGGAACATCCCTTGCTCCTCAGTGCAGAAGTGAGGATGTGTTTCATGACTTCTCTGCTCTCTGCAGCAGGCTTTTTGTTATCATCTCATTTACTCTTTTCCAAGCCTTCTACCTTTTTTTTTCCACACACCCCCACTCCCCCCGAGAAGCTGATGGCTCCTTTATGAGAACCAGTCAGTGCAAACTGCTGGATGACACAAACCAGACAGCCTGCATCCGCTGCAGACTGGGACAAAAGATGGAAGCAAAGGATAATAATGAAGCACAGCTGGCTGATAAGCATGTTTAAATTTTGCAGAGATTAGCTGTGAGAACAGGAAGGAGTTCTTTCTCTCCCTTCTGTTTGTTTAGCTTTCTTTAATTGTTTATTTTTAGGACGAAAAACATGCCCATTCAGACTTATCAAGCAAGTTAAAGCGAGGCGCAGGGAGAAACTCGTCTCGTTAGAAACATGAAAGCCCCATCGCAGAGCCAAAAAGTAAACAGGACTTTCCATTTCCCAGAGCCACGTAAGCTGGCAGAAGGGCTGCTCGGCTCCTGGCCGTCCTCCCCGGCGTTGGCCGGGAGCTTGGGGCCGGTGCGGAGCAGCGAGCTCAGCCCGTGGGTCCGCCTGGCTCCCCTGGCTCCGCGACAGGCAGAGGGAGGGAGAGGGACTGTACAGGCGCCACCTCACTTAGGGATGGGATACAGCAGCGCCGGCAGGTTTCATAACTCCTCTCGCACGGCAAAATGCTCCCGTTATTTATCTGGGCCGTCGCAGCGTGCGCTGTGAGTACAGGTTATTCAGCAGCGAGCCTCTCCTGAAGTCCGCGAGTGAGTGTCAGTGCCTGCTTTCCACAGATGTAAAAACAAGCTCTGGGAAAGACGTGTTTTTGTAAGGGGAACAAGCAAACAAAACACATTTGAAGGAGGCACTGCAGTCCGAGGGACTGATGCTGCTGCCGCGGGATGGCACAGAAGTTTTCCCGAGGTGCTGCAAAGAGGGGAGACCCAGGCTGCCACAGGCAGATAAACTGCCATTGCAAAAAGGGGGGGTTCTTTGCCCTTCTTCCCCTGCCTGCCTTGTGCTGAAGGCCAGTCCCCAAACCTGAACCAGCCTCTGATCAGTTCCCACACCTGCAAACCTGCAGCCCCTCTGTGGATCCCCCGCTGGTGCAAAAGCTGTGGGATGAGATCAGTGGGACACACAATCTCACTTCTCCCTCCTTTCGGACTGACGGCACATGCAGGAGGTTCCGTGTAACACGCTTGTACAAAGATTAAAGCAGAAACTCTACCCGAGCTCCCTGTTCGCACCTGGTAATGGTACAAATGAAAGAGGCAGCAGGATCAGCTGTACGCGGAACGCCTCATGCCGCCCCGCATGAAGCAAAGCTGTGGTGGAGTTGGGTTTCCCATGGCTGTGCATCCCTGGGGCCCTGCCAGGCAGCCAGAGGTGTCTCATCGAATGTCATCACACCGCACTGGCACGCTAGAGCTCGGGCACTTGTAACACTTTGCGTTATAAGACTGTGGTTCAGGCCTTTAGGGCTACACCTTCACTGGCCATGAGGGGCTGAGACAACACCAGACCGGAAGGGTAATTCCATGATGTTCCCTCTCCTACCTTAGCTTTAAAATAGTACCAGCATGAAATGGAGAACAAAACAGAGCTATTGAGGTCAGATACGCTCTCTTAACAGTCATCTTCAGTGGGGAAGGGAGAAAAGTTTTGTTCTGCTTTTCAGAATATATTAAGAGACTATTATACGTGGACAAAGACAGTACAACTGATAGAAACAATGTGCTGCTTGTGTTTTAAATGATGTGGCTTGTTCACATGAGCCATCCTTTCGGATAGCTACAAAAACTTGTTTGCAAGGCTCACAGTCCAAATGTACAGAAATCAGCCGTACTCATAAGGCCCATTAGTTATGTTGAAACCCGGCAGTCGCTGTGTCTCAGCTGAACACCGATCTGCTGCTTCCTCTCTTGTCCCCCCTGTTGTTGCCACTGCATGAATTTTAGTTTCACATACATTAATGTAAAAAATACCTTTTTTTTTTTTCTAAAAAAAAATCTCTAGGAGTTGACTAATATCTCTGAGAAGTTTGTGCTTGGCTCCAGAAGCCCCTTCAAATGGAATGATGTGAACTTTTGTTAATCCTAGCGGCGCCGCAGCCTCCAGAGGGCTGTGCCACTTGGGCTCCGCCGGCCACTTCGCCAGACGGGATTGCATGGGGTGGCCAGGTGGGAATGCACAGGGTGGCCAGGGGCTAACGCCAGCACACCCCCGAGCTGTGCACAACTGCCTGGGCGCTGCGAGCACTGGAGAAATGTAGTACGCTCTTTCTCTGACTTAGATTGCAGGAGGGTGATGGGAATGATGATTTATTTCCACAGGTATAGCAACTGATGGCACCTGTTAAGACTGAAGCCTCCTAGGTAATTATAAACTGCAGTAAAACACAGTGTTTGCCCTGAAAAGCTTCCTATCTAATTATACAAATTATTACAAAGCATTTTTTTGCTGTCTGGGTTCATTTATATAAATGACAAGTATTTTAATAAGTACCTTAAGTACATATCAACTATACATATTCAAAATGACACCAGGAATTGCAGGTGTTTTGCAGATGTCTATTTTCCATAAGATCATGTTTTTATGATAGTTCACGTAAGAGGGAAATATAAATATACCATATAAGTCATTTGAAGGCTTGCACACTCCCAGCATGTGTTTTCCCATTTCTACACTTAAAAATGTAAAACAAGCCAGATCAAATTCACACACTAGTGATACTTGCGTGCTTCGCTGCAGTTGCTGTCTCAGAACCCAGAACATATCAATTCACTTGTATGAAGTGATCTTTTTCTTTTCTAGGAGGGAGGACGGAAGGAGCAGATTTGAGGTGAAAGGTAGGTACTCGTGCAGGAAAACAAAGCTTCAACCCAGAAAAGTACCAGTGGGTCCATGTGGCTGCTGAGACCTGGTTTATTACCTTTGTACAACGTGTGCCTCCACATAGGAGAAACAGTAATAGCAGTACTGATGCTCTGCAGCCCAGCATGTTATAAATAAATAATTGGCTTGGCAAGATAATTGGCAAAATAATACCTAATAATTGTATATTTTTTAAACTGTTTTAAATAGGTCACATCTTTCCTCTCTGACTCTGAATCGAATTTTCCTCTGTGCTGAGGGCCAAGCATGTGACTCTTTGTAGCTGTAAAAAAGAAAGCAGCAGCAGACCCTTGGGGTATAGAGATATTACAGCAGCCACACAACACATTTCTGCATTCAGAAAAGCTTTAGTGTTGGGTCAGGCAACAGCTACTAAGCAGGGACATATGATTTTTTTTTTTAATGTTGTCAGAAGAAAATGTGGAACTGATAAGAAACACCTGTAGAAATGGAAAGCCGTCTCAGAAACCAGGGTTTGTTTAGATCACGAAGAGATAAAATCTGAAGGCATGTGTTGCAAGGCAAGATAATCTTGAACAGAATGTCTGTTTGAAAAAAAAAAAAAAAGGGAAGAAGAAGCAGTAGTACTTTTCAGGTAATCGGCTTTCTGTGCAAAGAAAGGTCCTAGAGGATCATAAGGCAACATTGGTGCAGTGTGTAAAACTGCATGAGCTGCACGGATGTTGTTCATTCATTTTTCTTCATGGAAACATGATTCCATTTACATTTTATTTGCATCTTGTAAATATTTTCTTAGAACCCCAGCAGGACACTGGAAAGCATAAAAGCACACATTACCAGCTGAACATATGTAACCAAAGTTTTCCCTTTGCTTCCAGCTCAGCCTATTCCATGTGCTCTGATTTAAAGCCCTGTAATACACTTACCACATAGGAATTCTGTTTAGCTACATTTAACTTTTTTGAGGGAAGATTTGTCAGACCATTTGTTTTACTTAACGCATACATATTTTCATGCCTTTGTCCTGCTTGATGTGAAATAAGCATTTTTTAAAGGAAGTCGATCTCAATATTTCTTTTCTTAGTCTGGAAAGGAGGCGGTAGTTAAATGATGAATACTGGGAAATGTGCAGTACGGTGTGGATTTAATGGAAACGCTGCCATGATTCTACGCCTCAGTGTTGTGCCATTAAATCAGTCAGAAGACAGAGGCAGACTGCCGGTGTGTGCGATGCCCAGAGGAGGAGGCAGTTCCAGTAATAATTTTAGAGACTGTAAAGTGACTCTAAAATGGAAAACTCAGCAACAGTTCTAGGAGGGCCCAGCCGAACAAGATACACAAGCGCATGCCCAGCTTTAAACACACAAGTAGTCCCGAAATCAATGAGACCACCCACAGGCTTACAATCCCTTGAAGAATCGAGCCCTTAATTGCTCAGTAACTGCTGCAAAAAGACACCAAGTTTCCTTTGTATTACTTAATATTAAAAAGGGCTTTTCCAACCTAAAACAGTGGAGAAGCACAACCCAAACAAAATGGATAAAGTGAGGAACCAAAGCTGCCTTGCAGGCTGCTTTTTGCTAAAATTCTCCCCTGTTTCAGCCCACGTTGAGTCGCTCCTCCTGTTGAGGGCCATGCTCAGCAGCACTCATTTTTGGCAAGACCACCAAATTACAATTGCTTCCCCCTTTGAATGAGGACCAATTCACAAGTTCTGGAGGTTCGGGGACTTTTTCTTTTGTTTTGTTTTGGGTTTTTTTTGACACAAAGACCTAGTCAACCCCTTGTTAGCACAAAAAGTTACATCTGTAGCAAATCTTTTTAAGACCTACTTGGGGTGCCAAGCTTCTTTGTCTGCAAGGGCATTTCTGCAGCTTCTCAAACTGTGTTACATGAGTGGCAAATGAACTTTAATGAGCTGATCCTTTTGCAGTGTATGAGGAAGGGAAGTGTTAATATCTCTGCTTTACAGATGGGCAACTGATCTGCAAGGGGTCAGAAACCTCAGCTGCAGAAAATCCGGAAAGCTGAGCTGACTTTATTGGAGCTGTGCTGATTTATACCAGCTGAACATATGGCCCCAGAAGATTAAGTAGTCTGTGTGAGAAATCTGTGGCACATCTGGGACACTCCAGGGCCTGAGTCACAAGATCATCCTTCCTGCCCATAATGCTTGCAAACATGCCTCTACTACGCAGGAGCTTCTGCTAACTTTTTCTTTAACCTCTTGGCAAAGCAATAATGAAATTGTTTGAATAACTGAGCCCAGGGAAAGTTTGCGTTAGTTTATGCTGTTGACAAAACCGCTTTCTCTGGTTACTTTGTGCATGACATTATTTTGCACAGGTAAGCCAAAGCTATATAAAAATATTGGATTATTGTATTTGCAGTCATATTCTAAGCAGAGACATAGCAGAAGGAATTTGCAGTCCAACATGGGGAAAGAGTCTGTCAAAACTTTACAAAATGGGATCTGTGTTTCCTTTTTGCCTCAGTCCTGTGCCATACTGTACGTGAGTAGCTCAGGGCCAACACGCCACTGCAGAGGTTCTTCCCTGTGTACACTTTTTTTTTTTTATCATCAAGGGTTTTATGTAAACCCAGCACTGGCATATGCACATTTTCCTAGCTATCTTTTGCCCAGGCAAGAGGAAATTTTTGGAAATACAAAAGGACTGAATAAAGTCACATATATACTTCAGTAGGCTATTAAAGCACAATTGCTTTGTAACTGGGAGTGCTGTTGTAGCCGCAGTCATATTTATTTAACTACTGCTTCAGGAAAGGAAAAAAAAACCCAACCCCCCCCAAAACCTTAAATAATAAACCAGTCTAAATCTTATTCAAACAGGTTTCCAAAAAAATACATTAGGGCAAAGCCTGCATGGTTTGTGACGAAAAAAATGGTGAAGCTGTTCACGTTGCAGGCTTTGATTGATGTGTGGGTTACTGTGATACTCCACACATGGCTTCAAAATGATACAATGTTAATGGGTTACAATGTTAATATTACAATGATAATTCCAGATAATGATTATGGTGAGAAAGGTAATGGCACCAGTCAGAAGTGGAAGAAAAATATAATGAAAACTCATTTAGAACTTGGTTTATTACTGTATTATATTTAATTAGCAAAAGGTTTCATAGCAAGGGGATCGGTATTGCAAATCACATAAAACAGTCATTGACAAGTAAGTGACACTGCACAATGTTCCCAATTCCCAAGGGGAAAAGTACACAGTTATAACTGAGCTGCAGATAACTGTATTTATATATATTAGAAAAAAAAAAAAAGTAAGAAAGAATGATCTTCTTGAACAAAGGAGAAGATCAAACATATATCCCAAAACACTAGTCTGGAAAATGAATGAAAAATGTAATCAAACTATTCCAGAAGTTAAGAAATACAAAACTTCTTCATCAGTTTTCACAAAAATATTACAGACAACTTGAAAGGTTTTTAAAGGATTAATAACATATACTGTGAGCTATATTTACCCCAAACTCCAGAGTATTTCTTTTAGCAGGATTTATTTTTAAAACACGCTTTCAAACATTTGTTAAACTACCTACTGAAAAGGGGTAAACATTAAGTGACCTTCCTATGAGGAGGGGAAAAAAAAAAGGAGAAAAGTTTGCTTAGCATCCATTTCCAGCCTGTTATTCAACAACGAAGCAACATCTGTAAGCGGTTTCTCAAGCGCTCTGCGTAACCCAGCACCACCACCTGCTGTTTGGGAAGGAAGATTCAATTTCCCTCGTCTTGCACATTAAATCTCCAGTACCATGCATGCAAAGAGAAATTGCCCATTTCAAACATTCAAAGGAGAGGAGGATGACAAACGAACGAAACGAAATACAACAAAAGAAAGCAGAATTTCCCACCAATTAATGTATGGCAGAGGCAGCTCTGCCCATTTTAACCACAGGGCGATCCTTCCTCGGATATGGGGCAAAGAAGCTGAGCTGGTCACACCAGCTGTAACAGCACACCACGTCTGCTCTTTTGGCTCGGGGTTCCCACCAATATAGACTTTGGTGATGCATATGATTTGCCTCCAGTGTGTTACCTGTCTTACCCCAAATCCTGCAGCTTGCTAGCAAAATAGCTTATCTTGCCTGTATTTCGGCCCTTGTGCCTATGGGGGCTGCTGAAATGTCCTTGCATGGTGCTTTCATGGGAAAGGTAACATGAATACTGTTTATAAACATGGAACACACTAAGGTCCAAAGCTTTTCCTTCAGAAAACCTGGTGAAGAAGCCACTCATCCCTTCCAGTGGATGGGAGGGAAAGGAGAATCTATGCCATTTTCTTTTAATTAGTAACAGACCAAAAAGAAAGAAAATCGTAGCCGAGTAGGCCCTAAAGAAGCCAAGGGAAGATATTCAATACCATTTTGCTCCCTGTATCCAAATATGCCGCTAAAAAGCTGTGTCGGCCGCACCTGAGAATTCGACCTGCCTCTGGACTGCAAGAGAAACCGAATTACAACCGCTGGGAACAACTGCAGGGGAGTCATGCTCCCTACGGGCTGTTAAATCACAGCCCAAAACCTGCCTCTTTTTTTTCCACCAGCTTTCCCTTCAGGCAGGTAAATCTCCAGCTTGCACTTTAGCTCTATCTGCGTATCTAACACTTTCCAGGACCGATGCTCTGTCCCATATCTTGTGCAGACATGCACAGAGCGCATTTAAAAGGGCATGTCACTGACTGATGGCAAACGGCGCAATTCTTAACAGATAGCAAAGCACGCCCCTGCTGCTAATCAGTACTGTCAATGAACTGTGATGTTAAGCATGCCCATTTCTGTGTCACAAATTTGGTGGGACTCCACGGTTTGGCTGTGGTGTCCACAATTCTTATTCACCCCAAAGAGGAATGGGTTTGGGGTTTTGGGAGGGTGGGTTGCTGGTCTTTGTTGGGGTTTTTGTTGTTGTTGCTTCTTTCCCAAAATGACAAGTCTTGCATGCTTTAAGGCTGCTACTTCTGCATTGTCTGTTTTATTTGCATGCTCAGCACGCACCTGGAAGTTGCAGAACTAAGCTCATTATCAGGTTGCTGCAGGTTACGTTTTTCCTCTCTCCTGGTCTGCAACCCTAGAGCTGTTGCGTGAAGCACAGCGCAGCCTGATTACCTTGGAGCATCCAGGCCTCTGCAAGAGTCCCATTTTGCAGTTTCTGCCCTCCCCAATTTTCCCCTTTGCTTAAAACGTTAAAAGAGCTGAAAACAATTTTAAAAGTAGAGGGTTGGTTTGGGGTTTTTTTTGGTTGGATATTTTTCCACAAAATGGAAGAAATACATCCTCTGTACCAACAGAGCCGAAGGTCAACCAGTTGGGAGTTGGACCAGTTAAGTGGCACTAGAGCTGGTGGAGCAGGCACACAGGAGCCCACCCGCCTTACCACTGCAGAGGACAGCCCTACAATGGGAAACCTCGATGAGGCTGAGAAGCAAACACTGGACACATGGGTTGGAGATCTCTTTCCATCTCTTTTCTGTACCTACCCCTGCAGCAGGGATGCACTGGGCACAAGTTTGAGTTCCCTCAAACACTGTTTCACAGACACCTGAGCCCACGTTCACCTCCACTAACCCTAGGGACTTCTAGAAGGTGATCAGATTTTATGTACTAACCTTTTTCTGTTGGCTGCAGAAAGAGCTGGAGGCAATTATGTTTTAAATTTAGGTGCCCCTCTGCAGTGCTCCTGTTCCAGTGCCCTGAGGCTGGAGGCTGCATCACTACTGGCAACCCAAATGACTACAGGATGAGAGAGAACACATACATGTTGAAATTGTTGTGTGTGTAAAATGAATATGAAACTAATACCTAGAAATATACGTAAATTTTTGTAAGCACTAAATGCACACAGAGGAGGTCCGGAATATTTCCTACTATAACCAGCAGTGGATTTCTGCAGTGAAAAAGCTGCAACATTACTTAGAAAATATATAGCAATAAAAAAGTCTGATGAATCCCTGCAATGATATAGTGCAGCACTGAACTTATCAGTGACTTTCAATCTGGGTATGCTGGGAAATTCCCCTTTTGACATGTTTAGAATTTCTTAAAAAAGCAGGACATCTTTTAACTGCAAATATGCAAACTGTCAATTGCATAACATGGGCTGTAAACATGATGGAGTTCTTACTTCACTGAGCAATTAAAAGAACAAGGTATTTTCACGTTAATTACCTCAAGGAGACTCTGAGTATAGAGATTTTTAAAAACACTGTTGCTAAATACTTTAAAATAAATCTGGTGTTCTACTCTTGTGACTGTGATTAACTTTATCTGTTTAAACTGATTATTATTGCATCAGCAGAGGTCAAAAGCTAACATCTATCCATCCTTTCCACCTGAAGGAAATTCCACTCTGATGTCACTATGTGCTCTCCCTCCCCTTTTCAACATATTTTTAATAAAAGTGGACTTCTTGATAGCCTTACAGGCCTCCGAGTGTACACACACCAGCACGATCAAGGTTTATCTGGTTATTCACTGACAGTGCAAGAAGATGGGTCTCAACATTACGACCGCCAGAGAAAGAGTCCCGTGATATAGACTGAATACGAGTACTGAGAGAAAGAGACTGTTATGTGATAGGAAGCTGGTGATAAATTTCTGGTAACTTGTTATGAGTTAAATCTGAGGGAAAGAGACCTTGCAGGCCCTTAAATGTTACATGCTATATCAAGTATTCTACTATTTCAGAGATCAATCCGAGTGAGATTTTCTAGTTTCAGAAATGCCTCTTGCCTCACTAAAAATATTCTGCTTTTGTTGAGCCTGAGCTCTTTCAGAGATGAGGGCAAATTCTGAGGTACTCCAGTGAGCAAATCCTCTGCCAAGTTCAGGTTTTCTGGTTTAACCATGTTACCAAGAGCTGCCTTCTTAATGCCCTTCTCGGGATTTTGATTGTGACTGAGACCAAGCTTTCCCAGCTCTGACAGCTCACTGAAGACTTCAGTAGGAATGACTGCTATTTTACTGGCTGCTAAATATAATTCCTTAAGGGCGAGAGGGAGAACTGTGGGAATGAAGGCTCCTCAGTTGACTGAAGTTCATCTTCATCACGTGCAAAGAAGTTAGGGAGTGAAATACCGCTTTGGGGTGGGTTAACCCGCTACTGTGGACGCTTGGTGCCACCAGGCTCCTGCCCTGAGCCCAAGCCCAAGCTCTGCGATGCTGCGGGTGCTGCCGCTGCCCAGCCCCAGCTCCACAAGGGCAGCAGGCAGATCTGCCAGGATGCTCCTAAGATTACTGTCACCCACGTGAAGACACATGAGCCTTTGCAAGCCTCCTTGGGCTTTTTTTTTACAGCTCCATCACTGAGTTGCTTCTTCTTCAGGACCGAGAAGTCTGGTGACAAATGTTGCTTCAGGAGACCCAGCTGGATGAAATCCATCCTGTTATTCACAAGCAGTAAATATCCGACACTAAAGGGAATTCCTTAAAGGATATCTGATAGCCTTTTGCCTAAGAACTAAACCACTCTGAAAATAAGATAAGTGAAACCACCACTGTTGTCAGCAAAAGAAGAGTTTCAAAACTATTTCTGTGTAAATTCCTTTCTAATATCCATTTAGCTGTAATAGATACATTGTCATTTACTTCTCTGTATCAGTAGCATGAACACAAATTTTTTACTATTTACAGTTAGATCACTAGTCATCTGTCCTCAATATCTTTTACAAACTAGGTTCTCTAGGGTTATATCATTTGGTTTTATTTTGAGCTCATTTTCTCCTCTTTTTTGAGTCTATATAATATATGTTCTGACACCAGCACCCCTCTCTAATGCTCTCTCTGAGCATCTGTTTTCCGCATTTTCACAATTTTTTTCAAGAAAGGGAAAATTATTAACTCATGCTTTGATTTATGCTGATGTACGATTTTTTCGTTTGGTAATCACATGCATGTGATGTATAATCACAAAGGAATTTTTTATTAATGTGCCTCTAATTACTTATATCCTATGGTATGACCATTACTTGCCTATGATTTTCCACCATATATCATCAACGTGTACAGCTACATACCTTATGATAATTATTTTTAAACAGCTTACACTCAGAATGTGACCAGACAACTTTATCTGGAAGGCTCAACTGCCAGAGCAAGCACACTTTGGAGGGCAAGAGTCATCCTCAAAAAAGGCTGGTAATCTGATCGTCTCATCTTCTGCATCCCTATAGCACGATTGCTTTTCTTTATATTATTCTTCTGCCTTTCACTCCCTTTGCTATCTTACTGCTTCTTCCTGAGCTCTTTGTCTTTGCTTTTGCTGTTTTAATAGTTCTTCGACCATACATCCTTCTCTTTTCTATTTTTTCTTTTTTAACTGTTCCCTTTTCTTCCCTTTGGTAAGAGGAAGGTTACCGATCCTTCTCCTGACACTTCTTTCTGGACTAACAGTCTGACTCTCTGGCATCCTCTGTTAACAGAGAATGCAATATCTTCTTCCATTATAAATGCTTACGGATTTTGAAGCTATTAAATACATTTGTTGTATTTCAACATTGGTCAGGACAACATCACTCTTTAAACTGGAAATTGTATTTAACCCGCATTTTAGCACACTATCAAGACATTTCAGTATCTTTAGATACATGCTACATGAGACTTCCTGTGTTGGAGACAGTTTTCCAGGGGAGGTGCAGAATTAGTAAAACCTTGTCAGATCAAAATAGCTTATCCACATCTGTTGGAACTGTGGTTTTTAAATACTCAATTTTTGTCTGCCTACTCCAGGAAAGTAGAAAATAATGAAATATTTATGACAGATTATTATTTACATCAATACAACTATAATTAAAAAAATAACTTCTGAAACTGTTACATTCTTTCCTATCTCTTTGTTTATCTATTCATCCATCCATCCATCCATCATTCACCAACAGACAGTCCACTAGGCTTTCCTTGCAGTTCACATTCTGAGTGTCTCACAGCAGTTACTCTGGTTTAACTCCTCGTCCACTTGTAAATTCTGAAATATACTCATCCCAAGTAATCAGACAGAAAATCTAAGCTGAGAGGAAGAGAAGTGATATAGTCATAAAGTTCATTGATATCTTCATCCTCACCAGGTCAAGCAAAGCTTCTATCTTGTGCTGAAATGGATATTAAAAAAAAAAAAAGGAAAGAGTTAAAATATCAACATTTGAAAATGAAATTAAAATAATTCTTGCAACATTCCTTTACTTTTACTCTGAGTATAATCTCCCACAGGCTTTCATTTGAACGCGGAAGTCAGAACTTAGTATTTTAGTATTGTAAGAACTCAGTATTTAGTTCTCTATCAAATTTGACTGAATTTGACAATGGGATTAGAAGTTGTAGGGTTGGGAGACAGACAGAGAGTATGATTGGGTAACCTTAGTTTGTTTTCTGAAACACACTGAAAGTAGGACGAAAATAACATGAAAATACTGTGTCGTCTTATTAGTTTATGTAGTAGAGCATAATTCTAGCAGAAGTTTTCATCCTTTAAGAATTAACTGAATTTTCCCAGGGAATAGCTCATGAATAATTAATGTAAAAGTTAGGATGCCATAGTATGCCAGACATTTTGAATCTGTCTATCATTAATGGAGAAAATTGAAATCCTTTAAGTGCATTATTTATCTTTTTAATTTTTTTAAAAAAGATGTCTGCAATAGATTAGGACTTGGGATTTGGCTGGTTATTCTTTTCCTCTTCCCCACTTCATTAATTGTCCCACACGATATCCTGGTCTCTAAATTGAAGAGACATGGATTCGATAAATGGACCACTCGGTGGATAAAGAACTGGCTGGATGGTCGCACTCAAAGGGTTGCGGTCAACGGCTCGGTGTCCAAGTGGAAAGCAGTGACGAGTGGCGTCCCTCAGGGGTCGGTACTGGGACCCGTACTGTTCAACATCTTTGTTAGCGACATGGACAGTGGGGTAGAGTGCACCCTCAGCAAGTTTGCTGATGATACCAAGCTGTTTGGCGAGGCAGACACGCTGGAGGGGAGGGATGCCATCCAGAGGGACCTGGACAGGCTGGAGAGGTGGGCCCAAGCCAACCTCATGCAGTTCAACAAGGCCAAGTGCAAGGTCCTACATCTGGGTCGGGGCAATCCCAAGCACAAATACAGGCTCGGCGGAGAATGGCTGGAGAGCAGCCCTGTGGAGAAGGACCTGGGGGTGATGATTGATGAGAAGCTCGACATGAGCAAGCAGTGTGCGATCGCAGCCCAGAAGGCCAACCGTATCCTGGGCTGCATCAAAAGAAGTGTGGCCAGCAGGTGAAGGGAGGTGATTCTGCCCCTCTACTCTGCTCTCGTGAGACCCCACCTGGAGTACTGCATCCAGCTGTGGAGTCCCCAACATAAGAAGGACATGGACCTGCTGGAGCGCGTCCAGAGGAGAGCCACGAGGATGATCAGAGGGCTGGAGCACCTCTCCTATGAGGAGAGGCTGAGAGAGTTGGGGCTGTTCAGCCTGGAGAAGAGAAGGCTCCGGGGAGATCTTATTGCGGCCTTCCAGTACCTAAAGGGGGCCTACAGGAGAGCTGGGGAAGGGCTTTTTACTAGGGCATGTAGTGATAGGACGAGGGGGAACGGCTTTAAGCTGGAAGAGGGCAGGTTTAGATTAAACATTAGGAAGAAGTTTTTCACTTTGAGGGTGGTGAGGCACTGGAACAGGTTGCCCAGAGAGGTTGTTGAAGCCCCATCCCTGGAGGTGTTCAAGGCCAGGCTGGACGTGGCCTTGGGCAACCTGGTCTAGTGAGAGGTATCCCTGCCTGTGGCAGGGGGGTTGGAACTCGATGATCTTCAAGGTCCCTTCCAACCTAAACCATTCTATGATTCTATGATGATTCTATGATTTCCAATCAAACACAACATGAACTGCAAGACTTCCTTTTTTCCACGATAATTTTGTTTTGCAAACTCTTTCCCTTAACTACAATGAAGGTATGGTTAGGCTTTCTTGCACCCTTTAATCTTAGTAAGTTTTACTGATTCCAAGGAAACAAAGATTATTAAGAGAACAGACTAGAAAAAAGCCCTTGAATTAACAGAAATTAATATCCTTATCTATAGATAAGCAGGAGTTTCATTTTGCTAGTCACTATGAAAATTAGAGGGATTTTCACTGACTTTTTTCATTCTTTTAATCTAAGATACACATTTCTGGTTGTACAGTAACTGCCTAATGGTTATGTCAAGCAGATTTCCTACCACTACGTTTTCGTAGAGGTCTTGCATCACCCTGCATCGATGTGTGGCTCTGCTTTACATATCTGGATCCAGCATTTTTTGATACAGCAATTTACAGGAACATGCCCAACCCCATGAAAAAGGTAAAAAAGAAAAAAGAATCCCAAATATTAGTATCTGCAGAGTGCTCTGAAATTTGCAGCCGTAGTTTCAGCAACAGGACACCAGCTTGACAAGAAGACTGCACCCAGCACATCCTTCACCTGTAGGAAAGGCAAGAGCTGTCACTGCTGTAACGCAGAACCCTGCAGCATCCCACGGAACCGCCGCAGCCCACACCCACGCGAGCACACTGCACCTCCCAGCAGGACCCCATCTGTGCTGCCCAGAACAAGGAGGAGGAGCACGAAAACGCTCTTGGCAGGGATGAGAGCACAAAGACTCATTCTCATCTCATCTCATCAAGGCCTGTACCTTCCCAGCCGAAGCCCCTCTCCGTCAGGGGTTGCCCGGGGAGAGCTCTGTGCCCATTGAGTTGTATTTGTCCCTTGCCCTGAGGGTCTGCAGGGGTTTTCGTGCTGACAGATCTCCACAGTCTTCAGCGGATTTCAGGAAGGCTGCTAAGCGTGGTGCTTTGCCAGGGAGGTACCCACTTAGATTCAACAGCAACTAAATGTTCGCATTAACAGGGGGGTGAGGGCAGTTTTGCAGCCAAAGCAGAGGCCAGGAATCAGACCTGAGTTCTGTCTCTTACAACCCTGACAGGGGCTTTCAGTGAAGCTGAAATGTGTGTCCTGCCCCTCATGCCTGCAGCAAGACCTGTATCATTCACACTGGCAGCACCACAGACCCACAGGTACCGGTGGGGCTGGGTAGGGGAGACAGAGCCAGGCAGGTTCTAGCCAGAGCCAAACTGAGGGTCAAAAGCATCCCCTAAAACAGAGATATAATTATAATGCTTGCCACACGTACAGTTTAATTCTTTACCACTGCAAACTGTTCTGGGATCACTGACCAGAAAGTCTGTACAAGTGCTCTGATTTCTGAGCCATCTTTGCACAGATTGTCATCAAATTTAAAAATAAAGAACAATGTTTCTATCAATTACACATCTGCATTAAAAAAAAAACCCAAACATTTTACCGATTGATTGAAAAAATTAGAAAATAATTATATCACTGCCTGAACACTTTGATTTCAGACAGGTGAGATGAAAATCCAGCAGTCATTTTCCTCCTGAATGCTTGAAATAGAAAGGATTGCCTCAAGGCTTTACATTACAATTATTCCACTGTGTATTATTTTTATAATCATTTCCACTCCAACTATGTGCTGACATTTACATATTATGTTATAGGTTTCAGCATGTTCCCAGCTCTGACTCTGTTTTGCACTGTAGGCTAAATTCTTCTGTTATTACTGGTGTTATTTTTCTAATGTGTCTGCCTGAAATGTCCACATGGAAGACACTCTGCTCTGATTATATGCTTTGTTGGGATTAAAACAGGCTCAGTTAGTACTGGTCAGTGATCAGAAGCACCTCTCAGTTAGGTTACATATTTTTTAACATGACAACATAATTCTTTTGTCATCTTTAACAAGTCACCTGTCCCTAGAATGACATAGTTCATGATATAAAAAAAGACTAGAGGAAATAAATACATATTTTGATAATGGTATGATTGAGGAAACATACTTAAATCCCGTGGAAAACTTCTCTATTATCTCACACACCATCACAACATTAATGCCCACAGAAGTCCCAGATGTGAAAAATAAACTGGAAATTGAATGGTCACCCTTTGGCCTATTAAAGACAGAATATTCCCCTGTGGCTAGAATAGGACAAAACTGTGTGATGGTATAGTGGCATTTTCACACAGGGCTCTGTGAAATGCCATTGACCCATGTGGCACGGGCTGCTCACACAGTACCTACTCTTCGTTCTGTCTCAGAGGGTTTTCTGCCGAGGTACACATTCTTATGTTACCATGTCTACAGAAGTATATATCAAGATGGAATAGGATCAAATTTGGAAGCCTTTACAAGGCCTTCTTATAGAAGGATGAAAATGCTGGTACATTGTCAGGGTACACCAGAAGTCTGACTTCCTCTCCAGTAGCACTAGAGAAGCTTAAAATTTAGTATTATTTATCATAAAACTCTTCCCTTCAAGCCTTGAAGTCTTTTCTTGTAAGATGTTTTTCTCTAAGATCAATATAATTTTAGCCTCTGTTGTTGATCTGTTGAGTCACGTAAAAAACAGGTAATATCACTAGGTTCAGGGTGAGGCAGGGGAAGCCAGGGTTAGGTTTGCTGTGGGCAATAAGACTACCACAGGAATGTTATGTCCGGCTCCGGTATTCACAAGTCATGGTGAAAATCTGAAAGGCAGGGAAGTCCAAAAAAGTTCATGAGACTGACTGAAGGACTTGAGCATGTGTTTTCTAGGAACAGACTCAAATGGATCAGTCTGGTGAGAAATACTTAGGTGACATGATCATAAATGACTCAGAGACATGGAGCGAAAAAAGGTGATAAAACAAAAAATTTCCCACTTAGCAAAAGATGTCAGACAAGTTTAAATGGCTGAAAGTTGCAACCAAGAGAGCTTTCAGGGAAAATGCAATATCCGTTGATCTCAGAAGGTAATTAACTATTGAAATACCTCATCAACTGTTGCAGCTCATTCTACAGTAACATTCTGATTGTGGTTGGATGTTTTCCTAAAAGACATATTAAGTTTCATACAAGATTTAATATGGAAGTCCCATTGCCCAGGTAATAGAGTAATTCAGAGAAGGTGCTCACAACATTTCTATCATTAGAAACCTGATCATATGATCCTTGGCCTACCAAGCAGTTCCTTGGGAACCCTTACTCATTGGTACAGAGAGTTGTGCCCTGTAACACCACCTCTGACCTGCTCTGTTTCTCTGAGACACCGGAATATCACCATGTCAACTTTCAGCAGATTTTAGACAACTATTTTTCTATCAACAATGGTGCTCATTTTCACTAACTCTTAACTTACTTAGTAATTATGCATAAAGGTATGTGTCTAATCCCCAGAAGATTTTTTTGCTACTTAAGCTGATATTCAGCTTCAAATAGATATTGAAATTTAGGTCTGGATATGTAAACATGTGCACGTGAGCTGGAATTAATCTTGAACTGCTTTCCATCCCTAATGTCTATTTCCAGGCAAGCAGGACTTTGCTTCAGGTTCAAATCTTTCCCCATGCATGTTTTAGAAAACACAAGCGAAAAGTGCCTTGCCATGGAAAATGGCACAGGCTGGTAACATCAATACAGAGATCAGCCAAGTGATAACCTTAGGATGAAGTTTTGCCTGTTCGGTGTCTTCACTAAGGTTGAGCACACATCTGGATTAAGCTGCTTCCTTAAAAGTGGAGGCAGAGCTGCACAGAGGGTCTTGAGTCATCGCTCCCTGCCAGTAAAAAGTGGGAGTGGGTTTGGTACGTGTGCGAGGTGGTGCATTACCTGAGGAACACTCCCAACAAATATTGCCAAATATTTGACTTTTTATTTTCAAATACACCCCCTTGTTGCATCTCCCCAGGCTCATGACCATGCTCTGTAATAAAGGTTTCCTTTATTACATCTTAGCCTACCTTTATACCGGTAGGGTAGATGTGCCCAAGAAAGCACATGATCATCAGACCAACAGTCCCAGACATGCTCACCACAATACTGTATGTGTTCTTATCTTTCAAAGCATGTAAGACACCCGTCCACATCCAGACTACCTGGAGGAATGGCTCCTGGCCCCTGCCATCACCAGGGCTGGGAATCATCTGAGACAGTGTGAGCGAGCCTTGGCCAAAATTGTGCCAGGAACTCCTCTCACTATTTATAGTCCACAGTCTAATTTCAGCTGAGAATTAAGAAAATAAATAAAATTCATTAGGCTGAAGATGCAAAAAATCATCTGGGAAAGGTGAGGAAGTTGGGTTGATTAATGCTTTGAGAGCTTTTGCTCAGCTTAGCAAGGGCTTTTCCATAGGCTGCGAACGGAGGAGGCATGCCAAGGAGGAGGACAGAGACCAGCGACCACCAACCACCACAACTTCCATCTTGACAAAGGCTCCGTGTCAGGGAGCTTTAGCAGAATGCCTCCCATAAAGCACATGAGAAACTTCAGTGCAATTTACATGGACTGAACTATACTGCTGAAAAGGGACTCAGAAAAATTATTTGTGACCCAGCTCACCCTTTGTCTGGAGTATTGTGTTTCCAGGGAGACAAGTGGGGTGGGAGACACAGGTTTTCTACTGATTTTCCTTGAACCTTAATTTTTGGTTCAGGTCAAAAGGCAGTTGAATGAATCAGAGATTAGTCGACATGTGTATCTTGGTGGTGTCATTTCCAGAGCATTCATTCTAAAAGCCCTTCAGAAATTTGTTTATAGAGTGCTAAGGTAGCTCATATGCTCAAATTTTAAGTCAAACATTTGAAGCTTGCTGGTTGAATGAAAATTTGGAAAAATAGCCTGATCTAAAGTGTCTTAACTTGATCAATTTTCCTTGTGTTAGCCACCCGTTGCCTCCAAAATCTGAATCATTTGCCCTGAATATTTAAAGCATGTCTATATTAGGTGCATAGCACACAAGCAGACCCCGAAGAGGGCAGCAGTACCTACTGTACCTTGGCAGTCATTTGTGGTACTAACACATATTCAGCTTTTAGCAGCGCTGGTACCTGAGTCTCCAGTTCACCAATGAGGTGTGAGAAGACATGAATGGTTACAAATGATGCTGCCTCATCTCACCAACAAAGCACGCAAAGCATATCTGCTCGCCAAGCTAATAGCGTTTCCCATTCCCATCTCACAATTTCCTGTTGTCTTACCATCTGCCAACACAGCTGAGGTACAGGGTTTCGTGGTGCAGCATCTCCAGTGAAAGGGAGCCAAAGACAGGCCCAGGAGTCAGAGAGAGTCCTACTTCAAAGCATGGGAGTATTGAGTAAAACTCATTTTGCAGCCCATTTATCAGCTAGGGAAATTATCTCCATGTTCTCAGACGTGATCCAAGTGCAGTAATAGAGGCACAGTGAAAAGCAAAGCTCTGTTCAAAAGTGGTTGCAGAGTTTCCACCTTGCCTGCCAGTGAGATAGTACCGCGCTGTAATTGGGGAGTACCGTAAGATTTTCTGAGCTGTGAAAAAATTTCCAGTTTCCAAAAAGGACATGCCTTTCCTATTACTTGGGCGCATTTTCAAGCACAGCTATATACCTTCTATAGGTTATATCCCAGTTTGAAGAAGCATAAAGGTCTCCCAAAGTCTTTTTTCCCCTGAGCTAAGGGGCAATACTCTTCCCACGTGTCTTTTTATGAGCCTTGCACAGTCACAGTAAGAAGTTCCACTTTCACCAATGTCTTTATCCTTCCAAGCTGTTGCCCCAAGGAACAGAATGCTAACAAACCCCCTGGTTTCCATCCCCTTCCCCACTGTCAGTACATAGCTGTCTTCCTGACGCACTGCTTTTGGACTGTCTGCTGCCAGCTGACGCTCATCTCATTTGAACCTCTCTCCTCCCCTTACAAATCCTCCTTCCTTTTCCTTTTTTTCACTGCTGTTGACAACTGCACCCTTTCCTCCAGCTCAGACTCTCACAGTGCCTGTCATCTTCGATCCTGCCTCCCCCAGCCTCAACCCTATATACAAGTTCTGGCAAAATATTGCTCAGATACTGTTGGGGTTTTGTTTTGCTGTGTTGTGTTCTGGGTCTTTTAACATTACAAAACAGTGACTCTTCATTGAAGTCTTAGGATAATAAATTGCTTACATTTTTCACAACTCTGGCTCCACACGTAAGTTTGTTCAGTGCAATTTTGATTATACTGCTGCCAATGCCCTCCAAATAGCTCAAGAGTTCACACTTCAATCTTAGCCTGCCAAACAGGGCAGGTTACCCTCCCCATTGACTTTGTGGTCAATTCAGTCTTTCATGTTGCTTCATGCAGTAAGTTTAAACTTCTTAAACTTGAAGGTCAGCATACTGCAAACCAGCTGCAGAGTTCATAATCAATTCCTTCAGTCCTCATGCTAGCTCCAAAACTTCTCTTAGTTTCTTACCACAGCCCACTTTTTTACCTTGTTTTCCAGGATGTGCTAAAGGCTCACAGTAGAATCACGTCTTATCATTTAGTTATAATGCACAGACTTCTCCCTGGCTTTCAGAAGAGACTTGTCTGACAGATGCAAGCCTTCTGCTTTTGCACATCGTGAATAGTCTCAGATTGCACAGAAAGGATTTAAGACCAAGGCTGGGACAGAAATCCAAGTCTGCCAGCCTAGAGGCTTCAAAATCCTAGAGGGATCTTTTAGCTGAAGTCATCAGCTCTCAGACCCAGCTCCCCCACTGGTCAGTCCTCAGAGAATAAATTCTAGGCCTCTGCTTGCTCACTTTCCACTCAGCACTGACTACATCATCCCTGTGGGTCACTCAGGAAAGCAAAAATAAATACAGTCCATGGCAACTCCTCCTAGATCATTCTGTGTCTGCTTCCTGCATTGCAAATGGTGTATTACACAGCTTTCTTGCCACAGCTGTCTCTTCCAGCTATGCGTGTTTTATCACTGCACCTATTCTCTTCTGTTAGACCGAAGTTTGTATCCAACTGATAAACCTCATAAAAGACTTTCTGGGATTTAGCACCTCCTCAAGAGCCAAGGAAGGAGAAATCTACTGCTGACAGAAAGACAGAGATAGCCGGTGCAACTATATGGGGACATTTGAGCAGAAGACCACCTGTATTTCACTTTGGTTACTCATTCTCCCCTTTTTTGAGCCAAACAGTTGTGTAATCATGCACATCTGTGCAAATATAGCATGCAAAGAGCATCTGGTACGCTGTGTCAGCTCACTCTCTCCTCCTTGTGGTTTTGGCTGGAATGGAGTTTGATGATGGACAGAGTCAGCTTCAGATAGAAGAGATTTATCAGACAGCCTTGCATGGAAAGTATATGCTGCCCATGGGCTTTCAACCAGCCAGCTGGACACACGTCTCATTTTGCTTTCAGTTCCAAATCTAAAATAGCTTTAGAGGTCACACCAGTGTCTACTGTTCTTTTTTTTCACAGCTGTGAAGAAGTCACTGACATAGTAGAGGACAAACAATATTAAGGATGACTCAATGCTAGTATGAAAAAGTACAAAAGTGTATCTGAAAACTCAAGATTAATTTATTTCAGCTGTTTTCCTTCTGGGACCTGTGTATGCGTACGCAGTAGGGTGTGATGGGGAGTGGTGGGAAGTACGAGGATGGTAATGTGTGAATGAGTGAGTCTACCAGGAGATACCTGTGGAAAGTCAGCATTTTTCCCATAAGGAAAGAAAAGCCCCCGAGAATTAGGTTCATAGCATGGGCAGGTGACTGGTGGCAGAAGTATATTCTCATAGTTGTCTGTGCTGCTATTTCTGAGACAAAATTGGCCTCAAGAAGATCAGTTTGTTTCCTAGGGACTAGAAATCTTGTTTCTTTCTTTTATAGAAAAGGCTGTAGTCTGAAGGCCCAGGGAGATTTCTGAGGTGTTTGTGGAGACACGTATTATCCCTACGACCTCTGCAGTACTGTGGCAAGTAAGAGATAAACCACAAGTCTCCAAACTGCAACTGAAAGCATTGGCCTGTTAAGCTGACAAAAGTGAGTGTGAGATACAGAGACTGACCCAAGTTCACACAGCCACTCCACTGAAATGATTCAAGTGACCCATCTTCAGTCTTGAAGCCCCTAATGGTTTATCGCTGTTTGATCCATCATCTTCACCACTTCATTAGATGTGATGTCCTTCCATTGCTGTTAGTCTCCACTGACCAGTTGCAAATTTTTCAATCAAGCATTTTCAGTTTTCTCCTATCTGATCCACATCCTTGAGAAGAGCTTCCAGTAATCATATGTAAATCTACATCATTTCCCTTTCCCTTCCTCCTAAAAGCCCACTATCTCTGCTTCAAAGCCAGGTGAAGCACTAGGAATGCTTAGCTTGCTGTGTGCTGAGGCCACTACATATCACATTAACAGGTAAGGTCTCCTTATTTCTCTCCTAGAAATCCGTTTGTATTTTTCCCTTGACTAGAAATGCCTTTTTGCTCAGTGTATACTGTGCCTAAATGTCACAGAGTCCTGGTCCAGGACCATGCTTTCATGCAACATAGAAACACAAATAACTATAAAGTGTGAGTGTGCATGTGGGGGGGGCACATTCCCCCACATTTATTGAGTGTAGAGCAGTAAAATATATCAGTAGGGCTAAAGATAGTAATTTAAATTTAGTTTAGTTTTGGTTTTCTCGGTCAGATAAAGAAACTGCCTGGAGTTCAAATTTGTTCCATTTGCCCAGACTCTGTCAATGTCTTGCCAACACGCGAATACAGGATGAAAGATTTTATTTTTCCTCTTTCAGGTGTAACAAAATTGCTCTCCAACAAGTAAGAAACCAGAAATTTAACTCAGTTTCTTCCCAAGAAGGCAGCTCATTAAGGTTCCTGACAGGAGAAAGCAGTCTGTTAAATGTTGCTCAGCAGCATGCCAGAGCTTCAAAGAGATAGTACTTTCCTTCTCAGAGGGGCCTTATTCTTAAAGTATGCACTCATAAAAAATGAGGATTTAACACAATGAACTCCTGTGGTTTAAGAATTAGTTGGAGCTAAAAATGTAAATAAATACTATCTACTAGACTTTGCTATCAGTTAGATCAGTATGCTCACCATTGAGAACGTGTTTAAAACTTCTTTATTTATCAGGCAAAAAATGACCAGAAATACCTTCTGCGCTGATGCTAGAAAACAATAATCTTACAATGGGCTTCCTTGCATCTATCAAGTTCAAAGGAGGGAAAAAATAAACACAACAAAACCAAGCTCACATCATGAACAAAACCCATAAACTCCAGGCTGACTAATGAATGGGTGCACAGAAACTCCTCTGTTAACAGTATCAGCTTACAAAATCAACTGGTTTGACGCATGTGAAAACATGTAGGAGGGATCACACACCAGCAGAGCAATTTAAATTAGAAAAACTTGTGCTTCAAGCAGAGAAGTTTTTGATCTATGATTATAAAAAAAAGATTATATTGGCCATAATATGACTTATTTTGTTATCAGACCTCAGCTCAGCCGACACATTAAATCATCTCTCTTGTACCTATTAGACATGGAACAAAACCAGATCCAAGCCTCAGTCCAAACTTTGGGAAACTTAGTTTGAAATACAGACTTTACAATTTCACCATTTCTAATTATTTGGGTTTCAGGTTTTGGCTTTATTTTTTATTAACTGTAACAAGTAGTTCTAGTTTCATCAAAGTCCCCATCCAAGTCTATTAAGCCTGTTCTGGAGTAGTCATTAAGGACTGCTAAGCTAATTCACTCTGTCTTCCCTTTCAGCCTCCCGCTTGATCTCATGTACTCTCATTGAATTCTTCTTCTCTAGCTTTATTTTTATCTTCTTTTTACCACAGGAAAAGATTTATGGACACCTTACAGAGCTATATTTACCTGTTCGATGTAACCTTCATACTGACAACCTGAAGCTTCCCTCTAGGCACTGAATGTCTGTCAGTTGACTTGTACAAATGGCACCTAAAGAAGTCTACCAAATCATTCCTGTTTGTTTGTTTGTTTACCCTTTGTCAAATGTCAAGGCATAACATTGGATCGTGCCTACTGTAGCAAGGCTGTCCAAGTCATTTCCCATCCAAGAAGTCGAGAAGAGTTTGAAGCAGGCCTGCCTGAATTTTCTCAAAGGATAAACGCACCAAATGCCTGTGAACTACTCACACAGTCACGGGTTTGCCAATTATCCTTCTGTCTTTGGCCATACCTGTTCTGAAAGCTGAACAAAATACCACAGGTATCCAAATGCGTGACTGCAATGGCACCTCCCTGAGACGGAAATGGCTGAAACGGCTTCTACAACTGGAACCACCATATAGCTCTACTGATGGGGTTGTGGTCAGTAAGTCATTTGACTTTCAGCAGCACCATCCTATATTTCAGCCACAGTCAAACTGAGAAATTTAGGGAACCTATAGAGATATTGATCAAAATTCCTTCTTACTAAGGAATACAATGAGATAGTATGGTGAAGAGAGAAGAAAAGTTATTTTAATTATGCCTTTCCTTTAGATCAGACCTTTTATTCTCTTTTTCAACAACATTTTCTAAGAACTATAGTAGGATTTGTAAGGGCATACATAGTTGTTATTTTCTTTGAAATTTAGGCAAAAAGTTTCAGCAGCTTTCCATCACTCTGTCTTTAACCCTATACAGTCTTTCCTGAACAAAATGTCAACTTAAATACTGGACGCTGCCGACCCTGATTCATTTTTCCCCTTTGGAAGAGTAAGTAGTGTGTTAGTGCCAAACAAAAGGTGATGAAAGGTCTGTCTCCAGATGGCATTGTAAAAGTTATAAGCTTTGCTTTGTCAAAGACAAACTCAGTTTGCCAAATCCACCAGCTGCACATAACGAAGAAAGTATTGCTCTACCAGTTGAACTTGTATCTTCCAAGGTGGGAAGGATTTATTGATCCTTTCTTACTGTTTCAGTCTGTTTGTCTGTTTAGCATCCAGCTGATGAGAGCACGCGTGCTATTTTTCATAAAAAGCATCAGAGGCACAACACTCCTCTGGACAAGGGAAGCACCGTACACCTTTCTTCTTCTGCCAAATCATTCCTTCACATTCTACCCATTTTGGTAAGTTCAGGACCCTCAGAGAGACACTGGACTACAGATCATGGCCAACTCTTTGAATGTGATCAACAGCACAGCACCTCCTGCTTGTGCAGGCCATAACCAAACACAGGGTTTGTGACCCATCCTTTAGGAGGTTATTTTTAATGAATGGGATAAGCATACGTTAAAGAACATGAAACTTCTGCCAACGTTGAGATATCCAAGAGGTTATCTGTTTCCCTGGACTATTTTCATAGTCTCTGTCAGTTCAGACTGGGATACATTTCTTCTCAACATCCCAATAACTTGATTATCTCTGATCCAAGTTTGATTTTAAATGAAATATTCTTGTATATCTTGATACTAATTGTTCAGCCTGTTCAGGTGGGGAATCTGGGTGGCTGAACAATAACCTGAATCTTTGGGACAGAAACTTCAGAAAATAAGCCAAATAAATGTATGAAACAACAGTGATACTGATCTTTTGGTCTGGCAAATACATTCACAAGGTCTTTTTTCTTATATTTCTTCTATATGCTTCTGTTCAGTGAGACTTTCTCAGTTCACAAGAGCTTCAGTTTCTCCCAGGATAATTACTGTGGAAGCATTAACGCAAGTGCAGTCACCTTCTAACAATATCTCAAAGCATAAATCTGCTTTGAGCAGCACACATTTTCCTATTGCTTAAAGGTAAAGCCATCAAGTAAGCAACTGGTTCCACTGCATCTTGGCTCATGTAGCAGGTCGTAAAGAAGAGAGAGGGAGCTGGTGCTGGTGTCTCCTTGGATGGAGATCCCACTGGTTTCCTTGCCAATGCCTTGCTCCTGTCAGTTGCACTAGACCACAGGTGCATAAAATGATAGCCAACGTCTGGAGCCATTTCAGCATGGCCAGATCCATCACTACACCTTTGGAAATATGAAGATGTCATTAAAATACATAAATATATATCAATGGAAAATTATCTACAAAATCCATCCAGCTCTGACAACAGAATTTTAAATCCTCTTTATGTTAATGGTACATAATGAATTGAACATACCCAATACAGGCAGATGGAAAATTAATGAATAACAATGCGTACATATTTTAAGGTGGTCTTGAAGTCTCTCCAGCATAAAAAAGGAACATCCCAGGAGTGACCTCTTACTTTTTCTCATTTGTGAATAGCATACCCAGGCAATAAATCATGCAAAAAATTTCCAGCTTGTGATGGTCAGAATTTTAAACAATTCTGACTTCAGCTGCTTTTGTTCATTTTTTTCTTTTCTAACCTTGGGAACAACATTTCAGTGACTATGATTTTGGCCTTAATTTCTATCTTATGTTCTACAGATTGACTTCCAAGAATTATACTACAGCTGCAGTGCAAAGGTATGGCTCCTGTGTGAGACAGGTGCTTGTAAAACCCTTGAGCAAGAAAACCAAGGTCAGTGTTACTGATCCAGTAGGAAATTCCATTTTGAATGGTTTTCTTTCTCCTAATGCTTTCCAGTAATAAGTTACTTTACAAAATACAACCAAACCACAGTCAATATAGAAACCGAGTACTCTGTAGAACACTTTGAACACAGAAAATTATTGTCTGTGCATAAGTTTAAAATATTCCTGAAAAGAGTAATCATTTTGGCTGTCATGAACTGTCTGCCATATCTCAAAAGGTGATTCTCATCTTTAGCTGAGTGACTGATTCACCTTTACCAGACTCTAAGAACCAGAAATGGAATTAAAAAATACGTTGCTTGGATTCAAGTGCTCTTGTACTTCTCAGAATAACACTCTGTATTTACTTTTCAATTGGAAGCTCATGTCTTCTCCTCTGATTGAAAGAGCGTACTCTCTTACTATGACACACAATCTGATGCAATTTCTGTGCACAAGGCACAGTTGCCTTCTTTACATCATTCCAGACCAAATGCAAGAGTTGCCCAGTGGTAAAACTACACAAATTAAACAAACCACAAGAAATGGATTGTGTTTTGGGGAGCACAGAAGAGGGGAAAGGAAAGCAGGAGCTCCAGAAAATGCTATATTTGCTGAAGTGAATTATCTAGAGGAAGTCATGGTTCTAACTTCAGGAAGAACAGGGGACATAGAAGTCCAACCAAAGAATATCAACATTAGAGATTTTCAGATAAAGCAGCAACTTGTTAACTTCCTTCAAAGCCAATGGATATTTGGAGGACACTTAATTGGTTACCCTGTCTTGCTCTCTTTCCAATGCCACAGAATATTAATTCCACCGGGATATTAATATCCGGCCTTTTCCTTTCTTTTCTTAATGGCTTTCCTTTAACAAACTGTGTTGATTTTTCCATTCACTGACATCTCATTTTGACAGCAGCTTGCAACAAGTGCCCTTGGGAGTAGAGAAGACAAATAAAACCTTTGCTCAGACAGCATGCGGACCATGGTATTTCCCAATGCATTGTATATGTAGGACCGTGTGGCTGGTCATGCTCCGTGGAGGGTCCTTCCAGTTGCAGATGTCATACCTCTTCCTCTGTCCCGAGGCAGTGACTATTCAGGAAGATTTACGTTGGCTCCTGAGTTCTACTTTTCCCCCGTCTCTCACTGCTGCTTAAAACTCTTCAGTTCCATGGCTTGAAATTCATTTAAGTCTGTTACAATTAAGATTTATAGAAGCAACTTTCATTCCTTTGATGAGTAACTTTTCTCTAGCCAAGAACAAAGGGTAAAGTTTAGTAGCGATGGCTTAATCCTTCTTCCCAGAGAGCAAATCTGGGCTTCTTTTCTGCTAATCTCTATAGGATATCTGCAGAAATGTAAGCACAGTCTATGGGCATGGGGATGGCTGGTAAAACAGACAATATGTAAGGCTGATATAGAAATCAGATATTTTTTACTTTCTCCAAATTTATCAATTAAACATGCTCAGGTATTCATATTAAATTTAAATTACTTGATTTTTTTTGGCTACAAAATAGCAGAGTTATACTGAAAGAGCTAATGATTCCAAATTACAAATAGAATATTCTTTCAGCTGTAAGAAAGTTAGGACATCTGCATCTTTTGCGGTTTATAGGTGAAAGTCAGTTTTGAGGAAAAAGTTGTCTGCAGCCAAAAAGGTGAATATCTTTGAACTGTGGTTCACTGTATGAGGTTAGTAACTACAGGGCCTGTTTGCAAATACTTCTATTTGACTGAAATATTTCCATTTCATTTTAAGGACTGGCACCAATGCCTGTTTGGCTATCCATGGATGTTCCTACAGAAACTGATGTAAAACTAGCAGAGTTAAAGTGAATTTGTGCTGGGGCAGCTGAAAAGCATAATGTAGTCCTTGGTGCCTGTGATCTGGGATGAAATGATGAAACAAAGCTACCCTGTAATTTCAGCCTTGAATGGTGGATTTAAAGCTCGTAGTACCATCTAGTGGGCAAAGAAAGAATTGAAAAGTGCAAATACAAGTAGCCAGGTTCCTGAGAATCTAATTATTACATCGAGATTGAGGAAATATAATGGAAACAAGATACCTCTTATGAGATTATAAGATTTAGAAGATTCCACATTAATGTGAAAAATATATTTAATGGAAGACATTTAGGAAAAATGTAAAAGAATTTGGTACAAATTTTTCATTACCAATGACACACTTTAGCTAAGTATGATTGCTTTATAGCTTCTTTCTCATAATTTGTCAAGCCCTGTGTTTTAGTCCTTTAACTCTATTGGTTTTGGACTGTCCTATAAATCTGCATAGTCTCGTTTAACTTTGGTTTAGATACCTTCTCTTTCTCTTCCAACATCTACATCATAGTTCTTATTGCCTCATTCTCATTTTAATATCACTCAAGAGCAAGCACAGCAGATTTCTGTTTTCTTTTCGAATTTATAAGGATATTTTGTCTTTTTATCATCTTCTGGCTTAGCTATTTTAGATGCCCTCACTTCTGGGAGGTTCCACAGTTCCTGGTTATGCATAATATGTTAGTATTAAGAACTACTGAATTCTCACAGTATGGACTGCTCAGTCCACTAGGCACTGTAAAATAGGATGGTAAAATGCTATTTCCAATGCTTCATCTCACTTTTGTGTCATTTTGTGTCATGAAATTTATCAGATTGTTCTTCCCTTTCCCTGTCTCTGAAAACTGACAAATCTTTTTGTCTCTTGTGAGAAATCAGAATTAAGTTTTGATAACAATTCTTCACAAAATAATCTCCATTTTCAATCATTTCTGCTGTTGTTCCTGGGTAAAAGACATTTATATTTATGCATACAAATCACTACATAAAAATAAGATCATTCAACAACTAGAGTGCTAGGAATTGATAACTAGTTCTTCACTTCTAAATGTGGGGCAGTGTCTCCACGCAAAGAGAACTGCAGTTATTTCATTAATATTTCTGTGTGCTGGCCAATATTCTTCTCTGATCTTTCATTTCTGTCTTGCTGATGGTGAGTAACTAAATTACAGTTATCTCAAGAGGACCATGCTATTCTCACAGGATGATGTATGAGTGAAGAGTATGAGCAAAACTCCTCTTGAGAGCCCATCCCTGTTTGAAGTCAGGCTGAAGAACCTGAGAGGACTACGCATTCCTGGCTATTTTCAACAAGCCAGCAGTGCCTGAGGGTGTCTCAGAGAGGCAAAGTTTGTACAGGCTTACTTAAACTTCCTGGGGCAAATTCTTAGCTCATGTTAATTGTCATTTGTTCATCTCAGACAGAGCTAGGCCAATTTACAAGGTCTATGTATCTTCCTCTTCCTCTCTGTTCTCCCACGCAGCTTATGCAGTGAGTCGCTAATAATGAACACCTAGCACAAGTTCCTGGGGTTTACGGGACTTTTCTTGACACTCATGAAACAGAAGTCAGTTACGAGCAAAAACACAGAGGAGTGGCAAGAGTAAAAATTATTTGGAAGGATGCTACCACAGAAATTGCTGAAACAACTGTGAACATCTGGATTATTGCCATTAGAGAGTATTTGAATCTGGTGGCAATGGCAAGAAGGCGGCAGACACAGCTTGTCCTATAAAGACCTTACAAGCTATTTGCCTCCTTTTATGTAAATGAAACTCAAGCTTAACTTAACACAAAATGCAGAAGTTTGATAAGATGCAAAATCAGTAGGTGGTGGCTCCCTGTGTTGAATTGCAAATTTTATTTCAGTTAGAGCAGGTTTTAAAGGCTGCAACTTTACAGTACCACTTTTGTGGAGGGACTAGAAATCAATAGTCATCCTGGCCTCATTACCTCTTCATGTAAAAGGTAATATAAGCCTTTAATAGCAGGCTTTTTCTCATGTCACATATAAATTATCCTACAATATCCATATTCTGGTCATACTGCTGTTTACTACCTCGTAGTGTATCCACGACTTGCAAACCACATTCTTCACCTTTTATTGCTGTGCATTTGCTTCAGGGGAGAGCAAGGGTGACATCCAGTGGACTATTAAGTTATCTGTACAAATGGACTAAGCCTTCAGTGAAGTGAGATCTCACTGAGGCCTTAGAGACATAAAATGATACCTATTAAAGCTTAGGTCACATTCAAGGTGCGTGATTTTCCACATGGGTTTCAGACTGCATTCTGTAATAAATAATTTCTGCTTCTCTATAAATTTTAATTCAGTATAAGGAAGCAGAGAGCATTAGTAAACAACAGGAGGCTAAAGGAATATTCTGAAAACTGGCTTTTACTCGGCTGAAATCATAAGGTTCCCTCCCAAATTCAGCAGCTTCCCTAGGGTGGATGTTCAAGCCAGAACTATCACTGACCAATGGTATCTGTGGATGTATCATTTATATTTGTAGGGCTTCCCCTCCTCAGCTTTGCAGCAGAGAAATAGGGAGAAAAACTATCTTTGTTTCCCTCATTTTCCTGTTGGTTTTGCATATTTCACTAACAGGGCAGGTATTATGTATAAGTATGAAGACAACAGTGTTATTTCAGCTTAAATCACTTAAATTCATTCTTCCAAACAATGTATTATAGAAGGCTACTTTCTCATCATTCCATATTCACAGAGCTGCTAGAACCGGGGGGCACTTTACAGGCCAGAGATATGCAGCGAATGTATTTCTAAAACTCCTGGCAGCATGTATTCAACATTTAATTCTGGGAACAGATGTAAGCATAATGTTTCTCCTGATGTGCCTGCCTTACAGCCCTATATATGCCCCAGGGACAGCCCACGGCATCCCTAAGGCTGGTCAGACACATATTACAGCACAGACAAATGCCATGCATGTGGGGTCTTGTATGCTCTGCAGGGCATCTTCCAGCTACTTGTCAGGCTGTCTTTGAGAGTCTGCTCGCTGTAGGTCTTGATGATCCACAGAAGACAGGCTAGATACCATACAGGGGAGGCAGATTCCTCAGTATTAACTTTCAAAAATGAGACTTAGGCCTAACATTTTGGCGTTATATGAGAGCCTGCCTTTCATTGAAATATAATATAGTCCCACCCAAACATTACAACCACTAAAAGTACTCCTGACATCTTCCCCTTAGGGGAAAAAAAAAATCTGGCTTTTATATTTCAAACAGCCTTTGAAAAGTTTACAGTGATGCCATAATAGGAAGATTTAAAAAAACCAACCAACCAAACAAAAAAAAACACCCACAACTTTGCAAATAACTTAATAAATTACTGGAGAAAAATGGGAGAAAATATTATTGAAGCATATCAGCTCATTCTAATATTTCTGTTTATGTCCCCAGTTCTGTATTTTCAGTATAAGAATTTTGACAAGTGGATTGACTCCATCTCTTCTCAATGTACTTAGAGGTTAATTAATTCATTAAGATTTGACAGGTTGTACATTCATTCACTAATAATCTAGACATCTAGACTGCATTTCCTCTACCAAAAACGTCTTTTCTGGTCATATGACATTGTGATAGAGCTTCTGATGTTAGGGTTAACAAAAAGCAATTTTAATAAGGTCTGTAAAACCAAGTCTCCAATAAAACAGTGATTTTGCATGCATCTTCATGTACCATTTCTGACGGCTACTGGTAATGCCAAGAGTATTACAATCCAGATCAACAAAATTATGTCCGTGTCCAAATTGCTTAGTGATATCCTGAGCCCTGATTTAGGCCGGTAGGATCCCAATGAAGTAAGGAGGGATCAGAGACTGAAGTAGCATCTTTTATTGGACCAGTTGATGCTGCTAGAAGTAGTAGATGAGCCTCTGAAATCGTGACTTCAGACTGAACTCAGTGTAAAGACTGAGGCGTCCTACGAACAGAAGCAGAACACCCCACGGGCTGAGGGGGGGATATGCCTGCACTACAGAAGTTCAGGTGTATTATTTGAGCTGCTTCTCTGTGAGAAGGTGTTACTCCCGACTGTAAAGTGGTGCTGGTCTCAAGATGATGATTTTGAGCACTGACCTTGATCTCTGCCCATCACACAAAGCCGAGGGGGAGGGAGAAGTATGCCTCCTCCTTTTGCACAGCGATTCACCGGTTAGCTCTCCTGTCCAGCAGGAGGGAGACCTGGGCTACGTTCCTCTCTGGTGCCTGTGGAGACCTGAAGGTGCATCTCAAAGGCCCCAGGTGTATGTTCCAGCAAAAAAGGATATTCTGAGTTACAGAGGAGAGACAAGGCTCCCGCCTCCACTCTCACAACTGTCTGAGTATTTTACATTTAGTGTTCAATAGAGCTTGTGCAGGAGTCAAGCCACCCCCAACCTTGTCCCCAGGCCATAGACTCATGCTTTCTCTGCCCTAATAATTACTTAATTATTGCCGCATGGAAAAGTTTCAACAGATGGTCTGGAGCTGAATAAATTCTATTCCTGCAGGCCAAGGATTCAACAAAATTTGGACCCCACGCCCCAGCGAGCCCTCTAGCAGCTGAGCCTATGGAGCTGGCAAGGAGCCCTGAGCTTTTTACCAGACGATGTATTTTGTGGGTGTTTTCTGTGAGTGCCTATCAAGACTGTAGATAAAGGGGCACAGGGATCTGGGCAGCAGCTGAGCAAGCATTTTAAGGATCTAAGTTTTAGATCTACACACCAGTGAGGTAGTTCATAGGCACCTGTGTCCTTTATTGATCTAACTGGAAACAGCTAAGGCGCGGGCTCATTTACAACTTAAATCCAATTGATAATATTTAGGATAACTCCTTTTTACCAATGAATGTGAAAGGCTTGCCTCATATCTGATCCTATCATTACATTTTCCCTGACATTCCCCCTTGCCCTGCTCACGATTTTGCCCCTAGTCGCGTGATCACAGCCCTGCTGCTCCTTCCCCAAGTCCTTGGTTTACAGCAGTATTTTGCATTAGAATCACAGAATCATAGAATTGCTGAGGTTGGAAGGGACCTTTAAGATCATCAAGTCCAACCATTAACCTAACCTGACAAAAACACTTCTAAACCACATCCCCAAGTACCATGTCTACCCTTTTTTTAAACACCTCCAGGGATGGCGAATCCACCACCTCCCTGGGCAACCTATTCCAATGTTTAATAACACTTTCAGTGAAAAAATTTTTCCTAATATCCAATCTAAACCTCACCTGGCATAACTTGAACCCATTTCCTCTCGTCCTATCACTTGTCACTAGGGAGAAGAGGTCAGCCCCCACCTCTCTACAACCTCCTTTCAGGTAGTTGTAGAAAGTGATAAGGTTTCCCCTCGGCCTCCTCTTCTCCAGGCTAAACAACCCCAGTCCCCTCAGTCGTTTCTCATAAGCCTTATCCTCTAGTCCTGCTGGCCACACTATTTATTCCTGATACAAGCCAGGATGCCCTTGGCCACCTGGGCACACTGCTGGCTCATATTCAGCCGGCTGTCCACCAACACCCCACATTCTATTGTGGAATGATGCTGTTCACAGAGATAATTTTTCCTTTTTCTTTTTTTTTTTTAACATTAGTATCGGAACAAAGTAGGAAGTCGATTAATAGATTGTAAACCAAGAGGCCATTATAATCGGCTGCTTTGATCAGTTGTATAAAACACGCTGAGGAACCTCACCTGCTCCTTTCCACAAAGAAATACGCAGGCCAGCGATGGGCATGCCACGTAGCACAGATCAGTCCTTAGCAGCAACACGGGAATACCTCAGGAGGATCTGACAGGGCAAACAAGGCTGTGGGAGGGCAGCCCAAGCTGCCAGAATAATGCCCTGTGGCAACTCAAACAGCAACATTTATTTCAGGACAGGCTTAAATATCACAGATATCTAAAAGCAATTTCCGGGGATGAAAATGAAATTTGTCTTACGTGCAATGACAGTCACCATATCAAAAAAGATTGAGGGCCCGCTATATGGTTTAAATAGGTTTAAATTGGGCTGTGATCTGGGGAAAGACAAGAGAGAAGGATTTGATACGAATTCTTGTTGGAAAAAATAATCAGCATAGTCTGTCTCAGTTGATGTCATCAAAGTTACAAAAGATATGAGTGAAATCAACTCAGCATCATCTGGGAAGCACTGTGTAACAGCCAGGGACTGAATTTATATAATACATACAAGGGAAAAGCAGCTTATTTTTAGCTGACCGTGTATTGCAAACAGGCCCAGAAACTGAGACTGAAATACGACAAAACAGCATTGTCCTGAAAAGAGAAATGCAGTAACTAAAAACAAACAATCACATTGTAAGTAATGAAAATAAACTCAGGACTGACTACACAGAGCAGGAACTCTTGGTGCATTCAAAATAAAGATGACTTAAAAAGATAATAATTTATTAAAATGAGCTTTGTATGCTGTTTCTATTTTTACAGATCATTCAAGAGGCATTTACAGTGGCTGCACACTGTGCTGCCTTGAGATTTTCACCTCAAGTAGGATTACTTTTTGTTTCTGCTCCAATCCATTTTATTTCTGACTCTTTACACATGCTCTCAACACCCAGCCAGGGATGAAGGTCTGAGATACTGTGAAACGGGTTGCAAGCTCTGTGCTTGGGCTCACCAAGGACAATTCCATTTTGTGGCAACTTAGAAGGGTGTAGCGTGTGATTTTTTTTCCCACCAATATGTTGAAAACAAAACCTTACGGTCCGTGATATGAAAATGCAGTGTTAAATTAAGTGTCCCCTCAGCCTCCGTAGCAGGTGTGTACCTGGTTCCCCCGATATACTCTGCTAAAGCCCTTCCCAGAGCTGCAGTACGTGGGTGGGATGTTTGGCTCCATCAGACTTTTGCAAGTGGCACTTCCACGAGGGGTGAGGAGTGTCATCCCTGGCGGAGGACAAGAACTTTGCTGCAGTGGGCAGGAGGAGAAGCCACGGGTTCCTCATCCCGGCCTGTGCCATTTCACAAACTTTTTCCTGGTAGATGTTCCTCAACGTTCCACTGCTTACCGTTATTTGAAGTGCAATGTTTGGGGCAGCTCTATGGGCTGAAACCAGCACAGCTATCAGCACCTGCTTTGCCATGTGAGGTCTGGGTCAGACAGTGGGGACCAGAGGCAGCCTGTGCCACCTCCTCCTTGATCCCCACCACCCTGGCCCTGGGCTCTCACAAAGACCCTCTGGTGACAAGGCCATCAGCCACAGCAGGCCAGGAGGGACAGCACAAGGCAAAAACATCTGCCCCGAAAGGCCCACCACTACCAAAAACCTCCTTCCACTGGAGGAAACTAATGAAAGAAAAAGAAATGAAGCTTTCAGGGCCTGTTACCAGTTCAAACACTTGTGTTAATAAGAATCTCAGTTTTAGTTGTTGTTTCTGTGCAAAGTACCCTTTCCAAATAACCATGATCTAACGAAAGATAAACCATCCAGATGTGCTTGTGTAACAAGATATTACAGAAGAGACACTTTGGACTCAACAAAGCCTCTAACAATAAAAATAACAACAACAAAAAGTTGACAGAGGAACTTAACAATCATTGAAAGTTTTCCAAAGGAAGAAAACAAATCCGGTAGGGTCAGCCCAAAATATTTAAAGTCTAAAGCAATCATTTGAAATGTGCTTTTCATACTAGAAATTTTGTTGGCACATCTTTCCACATCCTGCTTAGAGCTACCTGCATAAGTAATGCATGCATTAATTAGCTAGAGATACATAGGCAGTGATATATATATATGAATTTTATGTAAATTGTCTGTAGCATACAGCTTGACTCGTGTCTTTGATCTGCTGATAATCTCCAAGTGTGTGGATTTCAGTGGGTCAAATGATTTTTATCTCCGCTGGGAGTACTTTTGGCAAGTTTTCCATCAGTAGGAAATGAACTGGAAAACTCTGGTGAATCTTCAAAGCAACAGCTTAAGGTGATCTTTCATTTCATTAATTTCAGACTGTCTCTGCTCTTTAACAACATAGTGAGTTCTTTCTCCTTAATACACTTTTAAAAACTGTGAATAGGATGAATTTATGAAAATCATACATGAAATGTGTGAGAGATCCCGTCACTTTGGAATACAGAGCATCTTCCAAATTATAGAAACTAAGGGAAGTATTAAAGCCTGAAATGCTGTCTCTTACTAGTGTATTCATTTGTACAAATAAACGGACTTCAAATCCTTTTACACCTCACAATCATATTTGCTGGGGCAGGAAGTGCATTGTTCATTTGTTTGATTGATTTCTGCTTTAATTTTCCCCCCCATTTTGTTATAAATATCCATTCTTCTCCATTCCGCATCCTGTGATAGCGAATTTCTGAGCTTTAGTAATGCCCTTAGGTATGTCTCACATAGCTACAATAAATTAGGGACCACATGAAGCCTGCTGCAACTCATACTAGGAAGGGGGACAATCTAGCTAAAAATCCAAAGGGCACAAAAGCAATCTCTTCCAGGGCTTAAATTCTAAGGTAAGGCAAGACACAACTAGATATAATTAGAGGGAGAATGAAAAGAAGTCTCAGTAGTCATCGCTTCAAAAATATCATAAAAGGTCACCTGGACTCCGAGGTGAATGATGTGCAGACAGCATTTAACTGCACCTTCTCTTGGAGCAACTGATCCAGTTATTAATTGTCTGGTCATTAACTGGGGCTGTGCAAACAGCATCACATGCCAGGCGAGGTCACAATATATTTGACTTCTTGAACATTATTTGCAATTGCATTCCTCTCACTTTTAGTGTAATCATTATTCTTAGACTAGTCTGCTTCCTTCTCAGAAATAAGTGTCACTTCACAGCAAAAATGCTACTGAAAGTCACAGAAAAGATGACTGCATTTACATAATTATTGTTCCAATTCTTGGCTAAACACCTACAAAGCAAAACAACAGGGTCTGAACTAATTGGTCGCCACAGAATATATAATGTATAATCTTATCTCAAGAGAAAGTAGAAGCCAAAAAAGCTTTAAAAGTGACCAGTTAAAAACAGAAAGTATGTCAATATGAATGGTTTCGATGTTTGTTCACTTGATGATGGTAATCTTGAAGGAAGAACAAGGAGACGATGCAGCTGTGGGAGAGCATTTATTTTTTTCAGAGCGCTGGAAGAACATGGGCTCTATTGACCTGGAACAGCAAGCAGCAAGACTGAAAAACAAGTCCAATGACAGTGCCCCTGGCAGCAGCTAAAAGCTGATGTTTCGGGGAAGGGGGAAGCCAGGAGCCAGCACACACCAGCGAGCTTGCCAGAGCCACAGCACCGCCGGCAACAGGGATGGATTTGGGCTTCATCTCAGATGTTACGTAGCTGTACAGCTGCTTCTGCCGTATGGTACAGCATGATTTCTCCAACCTGCATCGGGTTGTGTGCCCTGCTTCTGCCTAAAGCCACCTGGAGGCAGAGGAACGATACACCCAGAGATCTGATTACCTCCTCCTCGGTTCATAAAAGGATGCATCAAAGCAATGAGGTAGCAGGGAGAGAGGCAAGGCAGGTTAACTATTCTCTGGTTGGCAAGAAAGAAAGAGAGGAGCCAAACGAGACCCCCAAGGCAGAATCTGCTTCTGTACCCTACAAGTGAAGGACAACACAGTGGATACCCCACAGATGCTACACCTGTAGGTATCTTGTAGAACAGAAAAAATTCTCCAAATCACTCAATAAAGGACTGGAGCCAAATGTTATTCCTCGGGTCTAAAGGACCATTACAGATGGCTCTACTGGACTGGCAGCAGCACCAAGGAAGCGAAGGACTCCAGACACCTCTGGATGGAGAAATGGGCCTGGAATATGACCTCAAACCTGCAGCTGGGGGCGCTCAGTTACCCAGACTCATTAACTTGGGTAGGAACTGACACGAAGGGCAGGTTAGTCAACCCTTGGACATGAGCCGTGGCTGGAAAAGGAAGGGATCAGTCCCCATCTTTACACTGTTCCACTACCGTGACTGCACTGTACACACTATCGAACTCATTCCCAGTCCTTAAGGCAGAGCACGTTACCACCACACGCTCACAAATGGGGAGAATACAAAGTTGAGCAAATCGGCTGATGTGGCCAGATCTGTTGGCTGTGTATCAGGGACAGGGACTGAATGTGGATCTCTGGATTTCCTCAGGGCGTGTGCCATCCCCATCAAAGAACTGCTTTTCAGAAGTGGTTCACTGCGCTTTTCAGAAGTAGCACAGAGGAAATTAGCTATCTATTTCCAGTATCAAAATTAACGCTCCCAAAAGATTAATCTCTTCTTTTGATAAATGCTTATCAGTAATGCTTCTACCATTTGAGGTTGCACATAGGTAGGGATATCCTGCAAGACAATGCTGAAAATGAGTCCAGTTTGGTCAGAACCAAATTCAAAAACTAATCCCCTCCTAAACCTGCACTAACAACTGCAAAAACCCCACCCTGCATTCCCTCTCATCTTCTAAGGCCTCAAGTGCGGCCATTAATAAGGTCTCATGGCGAGCTGGGGTGGTTCGGGATGAGGACTAGGAGCCATTGCCTTGTCGGTTCACCAGGGACTCCATCAGAGAAACCGCTTTCGCTCCACCGACATTTCAAAGGTAAACCATCGTAGGTTTGTCCAAATGCTGTAATCAAGGGTAGGATAGGTTTACTCAATCTCTTACTGCTCAACCAGGGAACACCAAATAGGTGAATTTGTCCTTAAATGACTGAAACAATGCATTTTTGCCTGTGAAAGCAGTTGCTATGCGCCCATTGCAAAAATAAAACAATCATGGAGCGTCACATTAGCTTAAAAATTTTATGACACACTAATGTTTCTCTGAACTTGAAGTCCTTTTAAAAGTGGCTTGGAGAAACAAGAAAAGCAGCTTCCAGAGTGTTTCACTGGCACATTAAGTTATGCATTCTAAGTCCTGGAGGTGAAACGTTTTTAGCATTTATGGGAGCTCTGGGCTTCCAGTCCTCATGTTGAGCCGGCTATTAATACGTGACAGAAAGCATCTGTGATCTACTGCTTGCAGGGTTCAAGCCCCAAAGCATCCAGAAAGACTGTGCATAATCCTTCACTCACACGGCTGATTGACCGCACCACACATAAGTCACTCTGATGTATACGCTCTGATATGACAGGTCCAAAATATAATGTACTCTACAAATTATTTGATCCTAATTAGAAGAACAAGGGTCTTCTACATGACAATTTCCTTTTAGAAAAAGGCATAGGGCATTGAGAAATATTAATGTCAGCATCAGTCATCATAAAACACAGAGACAAGATCTATTTAAAGGCTTGTGGATATGAAGTACACATTAAAAATGGGATTACGCTACTGCTAATGGGAAAATGATTGCTGTTCTAACTTCTCACTAAACCAGACTGGGGCATCGTTACAAACGTAGCTCTTTATAGACAGAATAACAGCCCGGTCTTCTGTTGGAAAACACCTGGCCCCTTTCTTTGATGTCCCAGCTTCTATGAGTGTCTGTGCGAGTGCACAGGCAAGCGCATTGGTGCAGGACCAGCCAAGCAGCCGGCCCAAAGTCAGATGGTAACAGACATTTCTGAATCATACAGCCTTCCTCATGACCATGAACATTTCTACCTCACACTGTTTTGTTGGCTTTTTTTTTTTTTGCTGGAGGATTGGATTGAAGCTGTCTAGCTGGAAAGAGACTTCAGTCAGCATGGAAATATGCCTGGTTGAAACTTGATTCCCAGAAGAGCATGTTTTCACCACTTTGGTCTTCCCCGAGTAATACCATTACTCTTTTTTACCTGTTGTGGCATTGGAACCTGCTATCTAGCAGCTTTTCCCTGTTGGTGCAGTTTCTGCAATTAAGATGTCAAGCTGATAAGCTGGGAAATTATGTAAGTGGTGTCTACGGGAATTCTGACTGGATGAAAAAAGGGGAAAGAAAAAAGGCATCATAATAGCTGGCAAAAGCACCTTTTAAAAACAAAGAGGGTGTCTCCCTTTGCCAGCTTGTCTCAGAGCACTGCATAGGAGAACAGGCTGTGCTCTCCTATGCTTTGCTCAAGGAAAGCTTTGGGAAAGTCTGCAGTGCAGCCTGCAGAACGGCTCATCACACTCCTGCCACGGGGACACATCTCTGCGGTGCCTCTTGCCTTTCTCAGGCAGCTGCTTGCTTTGGGTGGTGGGGTGGGTTTTCTTCTGTAGGAGAGCTCTGTATAAGGCAGCTGTTATTGCAAGAGTGAGCCACTGAATAACTAACTTCTCTCATCTCCCTGAAGTCATAGCATGGAAACATGGCTGTGAGACCCCATGATGTGGAGACTGATTTTCCCAGGGACGGTCAGCCCTTGCACTTCAGGGGTGCTGACTCTGCAATCTTCCCAAATGCAGATAACTCAGCTGCATAACTGGGGGGGGGGAGGGCAAACTCATGCACATTCTTGCCTGAAAGCAAGCAGCTGATGGGCACAGCTCAGTTAAGTACACTCCACGCACTGCAACGCCAATGGAGGGGGATGGGGACGCAACCCCCTTAGCTCACCTAGAAAATCTGCGCCTGTTCCCACGTGCTGGAAACACACGGCCTGAAACACAAGGCAGTACATCTGGGAACAGTCCACAACAGCAATTCCCTTTACCGGCTAGATTAACAATTGTGGGGAATGGACATTCATATCCCAGGACTTGTTAAGGATTCGCAAGAGAACTGTGGTCAATTTTATCATGTTTGGGCTAAATCCTCTGACGTGCAGCCCTTTTAAATCACCTGATGTGGAAAGAGCCCTTAATTTGACTCCTTGCCTCCACAAATACACATCACATTGTTCATGTTAGTTTCACCAATTCCAGTTCACCTCAATGCACAAGCAGAGCCTTTGGGTTGGGGATTGATAGAAAGCGCACTAAAAAATTATTGATACCATTCAAAACCTACTGGAACTAAAACAGGAAAAACTTGTAATTTGGACTTGGAGTGATCAGAGTGAAAACTGAGGCCCTGCCACTCACATGTTCAGTATGGCCTCTGCGTGAGCCAGAGGCCGTGACATTTACAGAGAAAAATGCACATCAATTCCAAATAGCACGTTAGATCATTTCAATGTCCACAGCTATACATTGCAATGGGCTGCAGCCCGAGGCCCGTGCTGTTCAGGTATTTTAGTTTTGCAAATGCATTCTTCTTCAAATGGGTTGCTCAGCAGTCATGATTATTCAGAGAAAAGTGGCAGACAGGGTCAGGCAGCAGCAGAATGAAAAGTGAAAACTTGAAAGATGCTAGATGAATATTTATGCAGAGCAATCTTCACTCTCGCATTATGGTGCATAATGGGATCAGCAAAGCTAACGGAATTCACGCTGCGTGAACTTCCTCTGTGAGAACTTAGTTTAATCTGCACATAAGACTGACAACCCGTGAACACAGAGAAAACGTTCAATGGCATGTAAAAACTTCATTGAAATAATGTTTCTGACTATATCAATGTTCTGGCAATGACAGAATAAACAACTTTTTTTTTTTTTTTCTGGGCAGATTTTAAATCCACAGGCCACTTTTTTGAAATGGCATCCAAACATTGTCACAGCAGACTTTGTTCTTTTGTTTTGCTGCCGATTTGGTATGTCCTACTGACAACTGAAAAGCATCCATGGGGATCGAGTAATGAGTTGAAGGATTTCAGAACAGCCTGACACTGACCATCACTTCAGGGCTGGTGACGAAGAGGAGCAGCCAGCCACATTTCTGCTCTGATATTGCAAGATTTTTTAGGGAATATTTTTCATTGCAAAACTAATGGCTGTTAGCGGACTTTGGAAAGTCTGTCTTATTTTGCAAGATTTTCCTCTCGAACTGCCCAAAACTCTTATCTCAGTGCACACAGGCAGCGAAATCCATTCCTGTGCTGTAGGGTCAGCACAAGACCTGCAGATCACTTTACTCCTTTTGGGGGCTGCAGATTCACTGTACAGATAGGTCTGCATTTAATCCACTCTTTGCATCTTTTGTGAAGAGGTCACTACAAAGCCCAAGAAGCTATTGCGACCTGTCATTATGCACAAACCCCCAAACAGTTGGTCACCTGTGGCTAAGTACCCATATATATAGACACATAATTAGATTCTTTTTGTTTATGCAAGGATCTTAAAAACTTGCTTAGTGAGACTAGTTTTCTCCTTGACATTTCTACAGTATACTGACATTGTTACCGTTCTAAGTCTTGATTTCAATACCGGAAGGACAGCTTTCCCTACTGTAGTTTAGCATTTCCTTTTCTAAACTAGGGGCCCTGCTTCACCCCTGTGCTTCACTGAATGCTTCCGCACACGTCTAATCCTTCTGAATTCAAGGACACACAAAAACACTCTATTAAATCTGGACTGCCACAAGATTAGAAAGTGCAAAATAATGCAGTTCCAGTTACCGGAAGTATCTGAACCTCCAAAATACTCAATGTAAGTATTATCTAAGAGCTTACATCTGTTTCTCCAGAACCTATGCATCTATCATTACCCAGTAGTGACCCATGTGTCAGAAGTACATCAGTTAGACACAGCCAGCCACCTTACGAGTGACTTTACTTATATGAAACTACACAAAACAAATTGTAAAAGACGCCGAATTTAGCCCATACTGGCAATCCCAGCTTTCCCTTCTGCTGCTCATCGGTCCAAGAGGCCGCGCACCGCCTGCCCGTACAGAGCACCGCTTCTCAGGGGGGACACCGGCCGCTCTGCCTGCGCAGGGCCACCCTGCTCAGCCTTCCAGCCCCGGAGAACGCCGTACCCGCCGTACCCACCGCCGCTCCGCCCGCTCGGCCTTCACCCCACGCTACCGCGGCCCAACGCCCCCGACCCCTCACTGTGGGCCTACGGGGCAGGAGGCCCGCTGCGCCTGCGCGTCCCCGTGCGCCCGCCCGTACACCCTACACACACACCCCCCGCGCGCCCGGTTGCGCGTGCTAAAAATAGACGGGAGCGCCTGACAACCGCCTTCTGATTGGCTGCCGCCCAGGCTCCGCCAGCCTATGGCAGCGCGGGGCGCCGTGCGGGGCGCGCAGGCTGGTGGTTGCGTTGGCGGGGCCGGGCTGAGCCGGTTTCGGCGGTACCGGTCCCGGGCCCCGTGTCCGGGGCTCCGGCGCGGCGCGGGTGCCGCTGAGCGGGCGGGCGTGGGGAGGAAGTCGGCAACAGACGTGTGGGAGCTCAGCGGGGCGGTGTGAGGCGCGCGCGCCCGGAGGAAACGCCGGGCCAGGCCGGTGGCGCTCGGGGGGGGCGGCCGGCGCGGGGGTGCCGGGCCTCCGGGACGCGCCGTTTGCCTTTCCGGACGCGTACGTTCACCTCCGTAAAACATAAAACCTTCCAATTAAGGACGGCGGGGATGCCGCCCCTGCCCCGGCCGTAAACACAGCCCGCCCTCCCTCCCCACCGGACCCCGGGAGCCGCCGCTCCTCACCGCCTCCGGCCGACCTGTGGGGGCCGCTGCGCTCCCGCCCGCGCCGCCGCCGCGGTTGTCTCTCCCAACCTCCGCGCCGGCAGGGGGCGCCCGTGGCTGTAGCGCCGGGCCTGGCCTGGAGGCCGCGGGGGGGGCCGGGCCCTGCCCGCGGGACGGGGCTCGGGGGGAGCTGCGTTCCCGGGGGCCCGGGGTCTGCCGCGGGCGTGCATGCCGGCCTCCGCGCCGTCGGGCTGGCGGGGTGCAGGGGTCTGAGCGCGCTCTGGCGGGTGTTTGCAGCGTTTCTTTCCTCACTGGTGCCTTGCAGTGGCAAGGGCGGGCCTGTGTGAATTTAACCTCTTTACAGGGGTGTGTTGTCAGCCTGGGTTAATCTTGTAGATGCTAAAGACATTTTGTGGGCTTCTGTGTATAAAGTAGTACCTGAGGTGACGAATTCATAACTCGGGAGAAAAAAACAGGTAGCTGAAAGGACCAAAATGGGGTAGAAATGTAATTTTTTATTTTTTTTTCACGGAATTATCATAAAACAGTGTTAAAACAATTGCGGTGGAGAGTTATTAGGAGAACGCCGTCAAATCTAATTTCAGATAAAATATATATTCAACGTACAATAAGTGCATGAAACAATTAGTTTCACCGAAAAGAAGCATCAGCTTTATCTATAAATACAGTTATATAGGCATATTTTAAAAATAAAGTTTGCTATCTGCTGCTGCTTTATAGTCACAAAAAACGTGCTGGGGGAACTTGGAAGGCAGAAGCAGGAACTGATTAGCAGGATGCTGTGTCCTAATTTATTCAAGCACTGGATAACACCTCTGGAACTGTTAAAAGATCTCACAGTCTCGAGAAGTGGTTTGACTCTTTTATATCTCTTTTCCAGAACCTTGTTTCTCACGGGTGCCGCACAGACTGAGCGTCACAGAGGTGCGAGTCCAAGTGTAGTGAAGGTAAGAACTGTAAAGAAGGGAAGTGAAAGAAGACCTTCTTCGGAAGAAATTTGCATCTTCCGATTTTAACTGAGCCTGTGCCTTGGTTCACACCGGTGGAAAGAAACAAGCAGTTCAGCGCTCTGATCCACTTAAAGTTAAATGCTTTGAAACTTCTAAAAGTCATTATTTTCTATTGCTTTTACATTAAGTGCAGGTAGCCTTCAGTGGGTGAGCATTATCTTGTCCATATGAGCTGTCGGTGTCAACTTGTAATTTACATACTAATTGCTTGCAATCTTTAGCACTGGAAAAGTTAACTGTCCACAATTCAAAGGATTTCTTAATTATAAAAGGAAAGTACTTGATGGCAAAGAGTGTAGCCAATAATTATCTGCTGCCAAGTGCCAACACGCAAGTGAAATGAATGTTAACTGCTGGGAACAGAAGGAAGCTGATTTCTTGTGTGGCAGTTTGAGGCTTCTGGCATGGAAAAGAAAATCATTGTTCATGTGCTCTGTTAAGTTCAAATGCAGTGGTACTTTCTGTGTGGTGATGGCATTCGGGAGAAATGGCGTAATAACTCTGGCGCTGTTAATTCAGAGGTGGTGCAAGTTACATACAGAGGGACCATTCTCCACATGGGTTCTGAGCACTTCTGAGGGCTTGTATCACCCCTTGCAGATGGTGGGACTTTTCCAGCGTACACACAGTCATCCTTCCCATCTCTGGGCAGCAGCAGGAGTTCTGTGGTTTTTAACCAGTCCCACCATCTGATCATAGCCTGATTCTCTCCTGTGTCATCACCTCACAAAGCCAGAATGAAGGGGTTAAGGCTTTTTTGCAGGGTAAATGTTCCATGTTTCTCTTGGATTTAACTAAAGGATTTCTCATGCAAGTCATGAATGCAAAACTTTTGTAGATTTGCCCTTTTGCTATATAAGAGAGTCCAGCTGGTTTTGGTTTTGCTGTGTGCAGCTGCAGATACTTCCAAAGTTTAGGAAAGTGTAATAGCTTGGAGATCTGTATCTAAAGAAGTTTATACTGACTTTTAATATGACATCTGCACGCTTTCAGTACCACTGCTTGAAGATTTATCACAACACTAGACATGACTTTTTAGATTAGTCCTTCAACAAGAACATCTTCAGCTTTTATTATTTTTTATACATTGCTTAGTAAACTTTTAACTGTTTTATTTGCAGATTAATCCCACCTATATTTTTCTTTTGTCTTAATCTTTGTCATAGATTTTATTTTCATCTTCAACACTATTTCTTGTAATGTCACATATAGCTTCAGACTCTTTTATGACTTCTGAACAGCCAATTTATGGTGACATGTCTTGCTGCACATGCTCTGTTATGTAAATACGATATTTTTATGTTGATTAAGGTATACAGTTCGTAAGGGCATCTGTTCAGGGATGCATGTATAATTTCCCTACAGTGTTTTATTTAGTCCTTTTCTGAGACGCCTGGATTATATTTTCTTTACCTTTCTGCACAGCCAATGCCTCTGGGCTGCTTTTCTGATGACTTTAATTATCGTGCTGTCTCTAAGACAATTACATAATTAAGTGGTTTTCATTTTCATTCTGAATTTGGTGATTATAACTAAAACACTGAAAAGTGCATCAGCTGCAATATGAAGAAACTCAATCATTAAAAGAAAATGTACCTAGAAGAGAAACACGGTTGAGAAGATTCTACTAATAACCAATAAATGAAAGAAAAATTAAAAAGAAATAGGGGAAAATGGAGCTTACTGGACTCCTTCAGTCTGTTGCTTTAAATGATGAACTTTTTGTAGCTTTGATGATTGCAAAAATGTGATGCTTCAAGGAAAATTTATAAATATAATTGTAGTAGTTAAAAGAAACATTTCCCCAAGGATTGAAAAATAGAGTGCTGAAAGGACAATTGTTTTATTTTTTCATCATTTTCCATGTTTAATATTTTAAGGATGGATTCTTTATTTGCTTTCCCTAGTTCTAGCATGGCCCCAATCACGTGTGTGTTTGTTTACATATATACTTTTCATTTTTTATTGAAACAGATGGCATATCTCCTCTTTCAAGGCTCAGGCAAGGGGAGCATAGGAAATACAATAGGATTAAAATTATTTTGAAACAAGAAGACATCTTTCTCATATCTTATTTCCCATACACCTGTTAGTCTTTCAAGCAGGCAGTGACAGTAAACACTCGTAAATAGGCAGCGTGTTTCAGTTGTGGTATTCTGAAAACCCTGCCCTGTTCTTTGAGCGTTCATTGGTGTTCAGTTCCTATGACTACCTGTTTTTCAAAAACAGAACTCTCAAAGTTAGCAGCTGAGCTCCACTGAGCTCAACAGTAATACTCCTACCAACCACAAAGGGAGCAGATTAGGCATTTGTTCCAGCTCTATTAGAAAACCTATCCCCTAAATCCACAAAAGTCACCTGAGGCTCAGTGCTTTTAAAAATCAGGTCATTTCTTAAAGCGTATAAACATGAGTTCAGAAGCCTGATTTTCAGCTCTTCATTGTGAAAATGTTAGACAAGCTTAATTTCTGCAGAAATACTACAAAGTCAGGGTTTCTAGAATTTAAGATATGTATATGTGCTCCAGGGAAGATTTGGAATGCTATGAGTAAAATGCAATTTCCTGGCCTCTGGAGTCTGTATATGTCATACATATATGTATGAAACATTATCCATGCGACTGTGCAGTGCAAGACGTGTGAGTGGAATGGTAGTGACATTTCTGGAAGTCCAGATGAAAAAATGGCTTGAAGCAGTTAGAGGTCCTGATTCAGTCAGAAGTTTCACATACGGTTATGCTGCCGACATCAGTGAGTGTTTAGGCGAGCATTTATGCTCTTTGATGAATTTTCACTTGGTCCTGCAGGAATGTCCGTTCAAATGCATATGTGAGATACTTGCATTTCTATCAGAGTAGTGGCTGTGAGTATTTTTGAATTTTAACATCTACTTTAACACTTACTAAAGGAATACAAGAGTTACAGAAAACTGGGGACTCAGTCCTAACCTACTGCTGGTAAAACAGATTTCCCAGAACATGGGGAATTCTGTATTTGTGTCTGCATGCTTGTGGATATAACATAGAACTTGATCATAGAGGAAGCCTGGACAGGCAATCTTTTAAAATTATCCTCTTTCCTCATGTGAACGTTAGCCATAGAATTGAGACCTTCAGAGCATATTTTGAAATATATTTTAAGAATGTAGTGATTCTAAGGCTATAATTCACATCCAGATTTATGACAAAAATGCAGGATGAAGAGCAAAGCCTGCAATTTAGCATTTAAGTCAATCTCTGTGTTACACTGAAAAACAGAGTGAAACCTGTCCTGGTGGTCATGAGTGCCTAGCTGCTTAAGTCTTCATGTTACCAGGGAAAGGATTAAATGGGTCAGGGGTCTAATTTAGTAAAACAATTCCTGTTTTCCCAGAGGTTTCCAGGGACCTTCTTGATGAATACTGGGTTCTTTTGAGAGACAAAGCATTGGAAATTTGAGCTAGCGGGATGAAAAGGGCACAGTCCAGAGCTGTGCATCTCTTAACTCCGAGTTACATGGCTTTGATACGTGGCCCATAGCTAATCTGTGGTATTATGTTAAACAGCAAAACTGGCAGTGTTTTCAGTTTGGTGAGCAGGCTACATGGCAATCGATGAGAAACTTGAAAAGACTGATGATTGTCCTTTGCCTCCAAAACCTGGGGAGCTGGTTTGAAGGACTGAGGTCTTGTGTGATTTTTTTAGGGCCCTAACCGTGCGCGTGTCAGGGTATGTTTCACATCAGAAATGTAATAGCCTCAATCAAATGTTTCTCTAGTTTTCCTGCAGCCGCATTTTACAGTTGTATCATAGTTTTTCTGGTGAACCGTACTTCAAATATCATATTTTTACTTAACTTTCACCAGCCCACATTTGCCACTCAACTTTGAGTGAGCAGCCGCTGTTGGCGGAGTGCCAAGACGGTGTCAGTACTAATTCACATTTGAGAAGGCAGAAGATCCCGTAGACATGTTAAGATTCATTATTGATCAGGACTTTGTCTCCACAAACTGAGGTTATTATTTTCACTGGAGTCAGGAGTCATACTGCTTTGATGAGGAAGTAACTTGGACCTTATCCAGCTATTGATATTTTCTAAAGTGATGATCTGGCTCTAAATCTGACCGCAATGATGCATTGCTTCACCACACAGATCTTATTACATGTGCCTGTCATTAGTAATGTTTCTGACTTTGACTTTTGAATGCCTTGAACACGGAGCCTAGTGGTTTTAGTTTTAATAGGTTTTGTGTGTAAGGCTGTTCATCCTTTTACTCTTGTATAGCATTGCCAGTGGATTGCTTACTATTCACAATCATGTAAGAAAGTTGCTGTATGTGCAAAATGTGCTGCTTGCGGGGATTGTGCAGTACTGGAATACTTTTATATAAAAAGGTAATCGGCACTGTTTTAAACCACGAAAGTTCATAATTTAATATTAAGATCAAAATGACATGTTGTCTTCTTTTTTTTCATATACATAAACATCTCTGTATGACTCACTCAGCACTACTATGGGCTAGTAAGACTATCTACTGCAGCACAGCGGATTCCAGACTTGGTGGTCCAAAGTTAGTTTTTTCTTTGTTAGAGCTTGCATGAGTTGATGGAAATGTCAGCAAGCTGCAAAATGAGTAATGAAACCTGGATTTGGTCTGGTGTTCTTGTCTGCTGACAAGTGTGCCTCTCTCAGCTCACGCTGTGGGACAGCACCTGTAGCGCTGTGGGAGTACCCGTGTTCCAGCAGAGCTCTGGCAGAGCAGCCACTGCAAATCCGCTCGCACCTCCTGCACGGTGAGGCTGAAATGCAGCCCGAGCAAGGCCAAGGTGATGCTGGTTAGACAGTGGAGGTGGTCTGAAAGCCAGGGTATTTTCCCTTTTTTATACGCACGCACATGCACTAAAATCAAGTAAGGGCTCTGGTCTGACTGCTGAGTCAGCCTAGATAATCAGACGCAAGGTAATACTCCTTTTACACTGCTGAGCAATGTTTTAAGTAAAAGCTTGACTACTGTACTGTGTATGTTTGTCACTTCAGGTGAGATTCTTCTCACCAAATTTAGATACTTGCTTTATGGAGGCCTATTCTAGGTCACAGCCATCTCATTTTAGTGTACACATCCAGGTGTACTATTGTAGTTGTCTATGTTGACTATTGTAGACATTCATATTAATAGTTTGAATCCCATATTCCAAACTAATGGAAAATATGACTGTCTTTCTCTTTGTATGCTACTTTACCAGGAGTACTTTCCTTTTTTTCTTTTGATTCCTGTGAATCTGTTTGTGTTGAACAAGCCTGTTCAAGGCCTTGGTCTTCAAGCTCATTAGTTAAAAGAGAAGCACATGTGATTCTAAAATTAATTCTGTCTTAACAGTTGTCCAACTTAACTGGCTTTACAGGGATCTTGTCAAATAAGTCTTTTTGATGTCATATTAATTTCAATTGGGATATATATATATAATAATAGGAAAGGGTTATTTATTAATATTTATTTTTTAAGGGTATACCCAGTCTTTCTGTTATGTAATTGCAACCTCAAGATTTTTCTGTATTTTTTGTTTGTCTACATGTTTGGTAGTGATAATAGTAGCCTGGCATGCCTTTTTCCATTTGCCCTGTGCTTACGCATATTTCATAAGTCAACTAGCAGAGTTATCACTGTAAATATAGTCATTTTTGCTTTTTTATTTTATTTGACATGAGGAACAGAAGCTCCAAACATATTTTGAGCTTTATATCACTTCTTAAATACGTTTTATGTATGGATTCAATAAACACTTTGGCCTGGTTGAAAGGATTTTCTTGTTTGTTTTTCTTTCCTTATTTTAAATGAAGGTAAATTAATCCAATTTAATACTTTTCAGTAGGAATATTTATTAATCATCGTTTGGGTGCATAATAACAAGAGTACCCCCCACTTTGGCTTTGTTTTTATTTAAAATTACTGAAATATGCTTTAAACAAAACCTGAAAAAAATAAATTATAGCAATGCCTTGCTTCCCCAAGTCTTGCACTTCACCCGCTGCAGAAATTAGAATATGGAAAAAATAAAAATCTAATACCAACGAGATAAAACTAGCACAATGCAAAAGAAGATAATTACATTGCTCAGCTGTCACAAGGCCAACATAAAAAAAAATTAAGTGACTCATCTTCCTTCACATGCACAGCCTGCTGAAACAGACATATATAATTATTTATTTGTATGGTTTTGATTCTTTAGCCAAATGTCGCTACTTTATAATGTGGTTTAGCCACTTAGGGATTTTGTTCAAAGTGTTCATTTATAGTTTTATCATTGAACCACAAAAAAAGTGTTCTAGGCTCCAGTGTAATTAAGTTGCATGCAAGTGTTGTATATCATTAAATCTTACTTTGTATGAGTACATGAGTTCAAAGACAGCTCTCCTGCAAAGATAAGATACAATATGCAGTGAACAAGGGCTGCTTTCTACTGAAGGCATATTCTGTACCAACCCAGTGTATCAAGCGAGGGTATGCTCAAGACATAAACATCAAGAAATCTTCCTATAACATTGTAATTTTGACTTTGGAGGGAAGTGGACAATTGACTTAGTCCTTTTCTTTTAAGAAATGGTCTAAGATTTATAAATCATAAGTGTGTTTATGAGAGTTTTACCTATGATTTATGAACAAAATCTATAAAAACCTGCAAGATGTAAAAATGCTGGAAAGGAAGAACAGTGGTATAAAAGCTTTGAATAATAACTACCATTGATTTCAAAATTTTGAAAAAATGTGATACTCCCATTAGGTGGAGACTCTGAAATAAAGAAGAAAGATTTTCTGGGTTGGAGGTGTAAATATACTATGGTAGAGAGTTTTTATGCAATTCTTAAGCTGAAGAAAGTGTTAACAGTTTTGCCTCATAGAACTTAATGTAAAGGTTAAAGTTGAGCTAATAGAATTCATGCTAATTCAGCTTTTTTTTTTTTGTTTTGTCTGGCTGGGAGTCATTCCTGGTGTTGGGCAGTGTGTTAGCGGTTCATGTTTGCTGAAGTTACTTGGATGAATTTGAATTTTCAGCCAGTGAGTTATTTACAAACTGTTTGCTTTGAGTGTTCACCGTGCTCTATTAAATATTTGCTTTGGTTCATTCTATTGAATCTAATTAATCGGCGTCAATTCCAATATGTGCAATGCCTACCCGTGCAAATGAGAGGAACCCTTTTGCTTCTCTGACTGGCATCAGGAGGTGCTTTGGCAATTCATGCTGCACTGACATGCTTCAGCGTCTTTCTATTGAAACAAAAATGAGGAAAAAAGTTAAACCTAGTACAAACAGATCCTTTTTGTGGTGTTAGTAGCACACCCAGAAAGCTACTGTTAAAATAGGAAACTTCCTGAGCTGTATGAAAGGCAAACCATTGAAGACTGTAGGACTACAGAGTGAAAGTAACTGTAAACAAAAAACTTGCTGACTGGTGTTATTTTCTTGTCGGTCTTGGCAAATACCTACTCATAGGCAAGCGTCATAAGTCGTGACCCACCTCCTAGAACTGATTTTCCCTCATTTAATTTTTTGGAAATCTTTTGAAAAAATAGTTCAAAGGGAATAAAGAGGGTGCCGTTATGGTTGAACTTTCTGTAATCTAACTTGACTGAGGAAACGTGGCTCTTTGGTTTGAGTTCCCTCCACAGTTAAAGAGGGAAAATAAACATTGGCAGAAATCAGTTCAGCCAGTGCAATAATAGGTGTGTATGATAGGTCCCTTGAGGCTGTATATTTCTTTCTGCAAACTAGAGATAAAAGAAGAGCTTACTTAGAAGTAGAACCTCAAGAGTTGGAGCCAATGCCAAAAGAGACTGAGAAACAGGCATGAGTTCAGCAAAGACCCACCGATGCCGTCAGCGGCGGGAGCACCTGCCCTGTGGGCAGAGGCTGAGGAACCACAGCTGCCTCAGCCTGGAGCAGAGATGGCTTTGTGGGGGCTTATGAGGCAGCCATCAGGAAGATGTAGCCAGGCTCTTCACAATGAGGCAACGTCCACAGGTTGAAACAAGAGCAACAGAGACAGAATATAAGGAAAGACTTTTTGCTATGAGAGCAGTCAAGCAGTCCCTTTTCATCTAAATTGTGATCCTGTTTTACTGGAAGGTCTGACTATGCAGGCCAAATCTACTGTTGGGTGAGTTGTTGAATCTCCTCTGGTGTCTTCTGTCTCGTGAAGTCATTAAAATGTTAGAAAGGGAAGTCACATTGCTGCTGTAAAAACCTTTTAAGACAGGGCATTGTTGGGAGATACTCTGTAGCATCCAGTCGGCTTGAGAGCTGTTTATTGTGAGCTCATTTCGCGTCATTATAAAGGTGTGACATTAAAATATTCCGTTGTTCTCTCTATTTTTGGTGTGTTTAAGTTAACATTTGAACTTTATTCACTGGATTTCACTGAGGTTTTACCTGGGGTTTTTTTAGTCCTTACACCTGTAGTACCATTATTCTCTCGAAGGTCAGCTGAGATAGCGCTTCAAACATACATATCTTGACATGTCCTGTTCTTCTCTGCTTTTCTGTCTCTCTGGGTTCCCCTATTAGTCTTTGTTCAGTATAGTTAATGTAATGAGTTTACTACCAACCCTGAGGTAGATCAAAAATAAAACAAAGCTCTTGTGGCCTCTATGAATCATATACCCCTTAAAAAATTCCTGATTTTTCATGCAAAATTCTTTGTTTCTCACGGTACAGAACTCATCCCATCATCACTAAAAAAATAAAGTCACTAGGTTAGAAGTGTATCCGGAGACCTAAACCCAACCACTAATGCTATTGTTTTTCTGGATTTTGTTGATTTTGTTGATTTTGTCCAGTTGGTTAAGTGTGATATCTTATTTTTATGGCTTCCTCTCAGTTTTGGTGTGAAAAACCTGGTATGTGCGGCTTAGCATACAAAGATGCTAGCAACACAAAGGAGCTGCAAGTGTCAGACTTCAAAAGAAGGAACAGGAAACGCACTCTGAAGGTCAAAATCAAAGTGACAGCTCAACTATGAGTGGTCCATTCCCACTCTTGGAGAGGTGAGAGTTTTCTGAGTAGAGATACAGTGCGCTTTAACAGGATCAGCTTCACATACTTACTGACGGCTGAAGTATAGCAGATACAGCCTGGGCAAAAAATGATCAAAAGATTTAATTCCACCTTTCCTTTCAGACACAATGCAGCTCATTTCTTGTTTCATGGCTGGTGGGGTGGCAGGAGATGAAGGAGGAAGACCTTATCCTTGCATTGTTCTTTCCAAGGGATGTGATGCCTGGGTTTCAATACAAGGTAGTAGTGGTGCATCACCATCTTGTGAACCTGGAGAGGTGAGACTGAGTCCTCGGTTTGTGAATAATCCCGTATATTATGCAGAGCAATTACACATTTACTTTGCTGATCTTCTGTTGCCCTTCTTACGCTTTGCTTGTCTACTTTTATAGGAATACGTTCAGGAAAGAGATGGAATCTGGCTATGTGTTTGTTGAAACCCTCTAAGGTTGTCCAAAATGTTTGAAAATCATATTCTGGCTATTTAGAAAAACAAACTCAAGTCATGAAGACAACCCGTGTTTTCCACAGCCTGGTGGATTTTACCAATACCGGTTCTTGATTTGATTTTCTTGGTTTCTAATCAATGCAAATGTGTTCCCATCATCAGCGACCTGTGCTAATTTCGCACTAAATAGAAGTGAAACATTTCTGAAGAAAGACTCCAGGGTGGTTAAAATATTTTTGCATAATGGCTCAAAAGCTGAGTTTTGCACAGTTGGCTCTCCTTTCAGTCCCTTCACAGGAACCGGTTGTGTTCACAGTGCCATCAGCATGCTTTATGTGGAACAAGGCTCTTCTGAAAGTTGCTGAAAGTGTTAAATCTGCAGGGATTTGCTTCACTTTGTGGAGGAGGCACAAAAAGGCACTTGGTATTGAAGGTGGAGATTACCTACTCTGTCTCTGATACTGAAAGCAAAAAAACCCCTCAAACCACACTTTCCCTTACCTTGCATATCCTCTCTGTGTCTTAGTACTAGCTGCTACAGCTGGGTTTCTGACCAATTTTGTTCTCTTATTTCTCATTACTGCTATTGCTGGGAGTTATTTGGGGCTTGCTGCTGCACCAGGGCACAACTGCTGTTTCCGGCAAAACTCCTTCAATAAGGCAACCATTGAAAGGTGACTTTAAGCCTAAAGGAATACATCTGGTGGAGTGCTTGCTCCTGAATTAATGTTTTGGAGGACATACTATTGATGCTATCAGTGCCTTCAGGCTCCATGCCTGCTGCTTTCTTGCTCATTTGCAGGATTAGAATCTGAAGAGATTCTTTGGGACACATGCTCCTTAACATGTGTGATGAAGGTCAAAAGTCTACCTCTGTTACGCCTCCTCTCCATGATCCAGTAGAGGTTTTCCCACAGAGCACCAGCTGTGCAAAATTAACAGGGAGAGGGGAGAGTTTCCAGTGTCTGCTGGTCTCTGCCATCCTCCACAGACACGTCTGAAGGCAGCGTGGCTGGATGTGTGCTGTCACACGCTCTGGTTCCAGTCCCAGAGCTCTCCTTTGAGGTGGTGTACAAAGCAGCTGGAGTCTGAGAAGCCCTGCGGGGCTGTTGGTAGGCAGAGTAGTGGTGGTTGGATGTCAGAAGTAATTGGTGCTGGGGCTTTCTATGAATCTTGATCCATAGCTGAGAGGAGGTAGGTCCTCACTTCTGGCACAGGAAACGCTTCTCCATCTCACAAAAAAAGGGGACAAAAATACTTTGAGCTGAGATATGGATTGCATTCCTCTCACATCTGGGTTACTCATTTGCAGGAGAGGGCGGCGTCCATGATTAAGGATCTTGATTTTGGGAGGAATGAGGAATACCACTTGAATAAACTGATGTGCAGGGTAAGGAAGAGTGATACAGAAGGCTCAGGGGTAGGCTTAGAATTATAAATTATAGCTCTAAGCTAGGACTGGAACTCAGATTTTAACTTAAGGCTTAAAACAAAATCAGATAAATATATATTTTTTAAGTTTTCTTTTTTCTGAAAGGGAATATGGGATATGGTACTACTGGGCCTTGAAGTTAGATTTTTCAAGAAGAACCTTAAGAGAACATAAACGTTTAAAAAATCAGATTGACAGAAGTGCTTGCCATTTTCAATACACTTTCTAAAGATCACCTGTAGCCAAGAAACAAAAAGGCATTTGAGTCAGATGACAAAAATAACTTGTTGAGAAGACTCTCTTATGGTGTTCTTGTGCCACCTCAGAATTTTTATTGTATTCCTAAAACCTGTTCAGTTACCTTTCTGTAATGATGAATTTGAGGGTCAGAATTGCCTTTACATCTGTCTTGTCCTTGCAAATCTCTTATAATAATGTGCGTTCCAAAGTTCAATTCAATGTCTATACGCTTTCTGTAAAAAGAGACAGAAATAGGGAGACAAGAAAAAAACACCAACCTTTAATTGAAATAAGCTGCAGAATCACTGTATGGGACAACATGAGTGCGCAATGAAATTAGGAAACTTAAGGGAAGGAGGATCACAGAGAAAGAAAAAGGAGTGGGTTAGTGTGTGAAGTCTGTGTGTATTGCATACGAGAGGTTTTCCTAGCGTAACCAACGCTCATTTTCCAGACAGCCAAGTGCTTCACATTACAAATTGCACTCGTCAGTACTTTGAGTTTGCCAGGCAAACTGTGTTTTCTTATTCTGGGTATTTGCCACAATCTGGGGATTTTATTCTTGTCTGCAAATGGTTTTTGTAAGAGTTGTTTATTTTGCCTTCTGTTTAAAAATCCATCCATACTTGACCGTGCTATAAACTAGGTCAAATTGTCTACTTTATCTGCTGAGCCCTGCCAGACATAAAAACTAAGGTATGTGGGGGGGTTAAGCGTATTTCTTGTTCTCTCTTCTTTGCCCTGTAACCCATGCGCATGGGAAGAAAGCCATTCCAGTTGGATGTCGATAGCACAGAGATCGGATCTGAACTAATTGGGGCGAAGAACACGAGATAAAGAAATTGAGACTAGGCGTTGTTGGTGCCGCAAAGAAAGGCTGGTTTTGAAGGCTGGCACTTGCTGAGAAGGGAAAGGCAGACTGGTAATTGGGGAGGAAGGTAAGGAGTACTGGGAATCAGTGATTAGGAGAAACAGGTATCACGCAGATCAGAACTTGGGGAAAGCAAAGGTGAATCTATGCTCAAAATTGGTAAAGTAATGCTTGATCCTACTGAATTAAGGTGTCTCATTATACTTCCTTAACCCATGTGAACTTGAAATTGCACTGTTAATGTCCTTTTAAGGCAGTTAAGTAAGTATAGCCTTACACACACACACACACTGTAAAAGAGCCATGTTTTCTGTTTTTCACCCATATATACGTGCGTTACATCTTAACCGTCCACTCCCATCAGTCGAGCTGTAAAACGTGGAGTGATCTTCGCTACTGTATCACAGAGCTGAGAGTAAAGAAAAAAGTCTTAAGTGTTGGCAGTGGTCAGAGCGCTACAGAAGAGTACTTTAAGAGAAGGATTCCCTCTTTTTCCATTGTGTTTTTCTGTAGAAAGCTGATAATACCTCCAAAAGTTTAATATCATTAAAAATGTTATAAAAAGTAAATTGTTAGCAGTATAGTTTGAAAAGAAACCTAAATTATTAAAAAAAAAGTGGGGAAGAAATATCATAGCAGTCTTTTAATAAGCTCAAATAAAATACAATGACTAATAGAGATACAAATGTCATGAACTTTTCTGGCTACAGAAATCCATAAGGAGCTCAGAAGCAGTTGATGTAATGTGTTTGGTTCATTCATGTTAATAAAGACCTCATTTGTTTTACTACTAGGATTTTTTTCATCAGCTCAAATATGCCATTTGTTTTGACTTTTTTTCACATGCTTTAATTGCCAAAGGGTATCTCAAATGTTCCATTCTTCCAGAGGGGAGAAAAAGACTTTAGAAATAAATTCTGTGTTCTTTCAATGACAGTATTTGAAAAATCTGGGTAGATTGGGACAGGAAAGTTAAAAACTCAAGACCTCACTATGCTTCTTTCACCTGAATTCAGTCTGTTATATATATGAGGAGGGAGTCCTGAATTCACAGAATTGAAAAAAGGGCCAATTTGAGAAAGTCTGGTTTACTGGCCTACTTTCAGATAGTATCTTCTCAAAAATAGCATTAATCCATTTGTTTAGTGCATTATCCTTGAAATAAAGAGCTGAAAAATAAGTAACCTGTTTCTGTACAAAAAATACTTGATATTCCTGTAGCTTTCCCTACAATACTCAGTCACTTTAATCTTTTGCCACTGTTCCCTAGTGTTTATTTCATAGTTTAAATCAGATATTGCTGCAGTCTTCAGAGTTCACCAATAAAAAACCTTCTTTAAAGGAGCGCATTTTCCAGTGCTGGATACTCACAGCACTGATGCCCGCCTTGGTCTCCAGGTGGCCGCATTACTGAACTTCTTCCACATCCTTTTCTAGCCCAAACTTCCAGTGGTTTCTCACAGAACCACTGGTGAGCCGGTGGTTCAAACAGGGCTAGCAAACTCTGCCTGGTTTGTAACTGCCTCACTGGTGTTTACTTCTCCTGATGACATCACTGATAAAAGGATTTCCACTTGTTTTAAAACACATACAGGACCCTTTTTGGAGAATAATCCACCTTCTCCACCTAGCTCTGCTGTGCAGCTTTCCATCGGAAGTGTCAGGCAGGAGTCAGCTACAGGTCCCACCTCCAGCTCTGCTGTGTCTTTCTTGATGCCTCTTGGTTCAGCCCTTTATGCTGTTTAATGCTCACTGTTTTACATGGACAATGGGAAGGGTAACCTGTCTTTCCCCTTGCCTCTCGACTCTTTTGTCTTCTCTGGTTATACCGAGGGCTCCTTGTAGCAGAGATCACTCGTCAAACATGTCTGAGATCACCTCTTGTAAAGGTCCTGGATTTTAGCTCTGGTCTCTGTTGTGGTTTTTAGTGATTTAGGGCTAGAAATGTCATCTTTAGCTTTTCTGAGTCAAAACATAATATGCTGAGCTCAGAGGTGCTAGATATCATCAGTACCAAGTGAATACTTCCAGCTAGCAAATGGTTCAGTCACTGTGAGCTAAAAGTGTATTGTACAGCAATCCCATCCTTGTCTTTGAAGAAATCAATATGTCTGTGCTTCCTGACCTAGTGACATTTTTCTGTCTTTTTCATATCGAGCCTCGAGTATACAAAATATGAACAGTATCTTTCTCAGTCTTGAAAGGTCTTTTAATACACCCAGAGACAAAAATCGTATTATTCACAGCGGCCTTGGTGCTTGTTGGTATGAGGAAAAAATCTGTATAATTCCAGCTCCCAACACTACTGCAAGAAAATAAGAGAAAGGCAATGTTGTGTATGGATCTTATTGAATTGCAAACTGCTTTCTCAGCAATCAGCGCTGTACACTGATGCAAATCAGATGCTTACATAATGCTGTTATGCAAGGCGGGTGACAAGCGCTGCAGTGATTAAGATGCTCTTTGTGCGTTCATACTGTGTTGTCCTTTCACTTCGGAAGAAACACTGACAAATTAACTGCTTGAAATGGACCATTCTAAAGCAACTGGGAGTCAAACACATCTCTGTACGTGCTGACTTTTCACCTAATTTTTTTTTTTTTTGCTTTGTTTTTAGGGGTTTTTTTTTTTTGGTTTTTAGGGTTTTTCGCCCCAAGATTCTTCCCGGAGCACAGCAAGATGAACAGCCCCTTTTCCATGCCGCATCCTGGGACAGCGCTCTCATCGCATGCGCTGTGCAAGAGCGGCACATGGCGAAGATTAGGATGTGGTCTTTAGCTGACATACTGATGAAAAGGCAGCTTCTAATTTAAGACATGTGCTCTGCATCACTACACATCCTGACTAATACAAATTATAGCATTTGTGTATAGTCTTGCAGTAGCTGTTTTTCAACAGAGCTGTGTCAGGAATCGGATTAGAATCTAATCTTTATTCTTTAAGTTAGTTAGTATCAAAATAAGCGTGTACATACTAAACACTTCAAATACTGCTTTAAATGTATAAAGAGATTTTTTTCCTCGTATTTGTCTTTCTCCACCGTTATCCCTTTGCAAAGGTCTCTGGCAGATGAGTCGAAAAGCACATCAGATAGTAAAGACTTTGTTGAAAATTAGTTTATTTAGAACTGATAAATGTGATATCCTGATGGAAACTGTATTTGTGGAATTTTGTGTGTCTGTATCCAACTACAGTGTAAAAATGCAATGTGAATTTTTCATGTTTCAAATATTCAATGGTATCAATGAACTGCTTGTGCAGAGTCAAAAGACCAAGGTTTGATGACAGAGATGGTAGAACTACTGTAACCAACTAATTAGAGATATAAAAATATCTCCTAGTAACTCTTTTTTATTTCTAGATGACATGCCTAAGCATCAAAGCTAGTTCAAATGGCCTTAATTATTTTGAACTGATGATTTTTTCCATGTTTCTTGGATTAATCTTATGATAGTGCAAGGTAAAGCAAGAAACATTCCATGTGGAATGAATTCAGATAAAGTTAGCGGGGAATTGAAATAAACGCTTATTTGCAGCTTTGTGATAATAGCAGAAACAAAATGGAATATATTGAGTTTGGGGAAAAAAAAGCTGAGAACATTTTTATGCTAAAAAGGATGTTTGTAAGAAAATTAATCTGTAGATTTTTTTTTTAAGTTCCTTTGGTATACTCCTTTCTAATAAAGTATTTTTATAGCAATGTGAAATTGCTGTGCAAATAATATAGCTAAGGCTAAGCCACGAGCAAGGCAAAATGTGAGCTGGTAAAGAAGAAAACATATCAGTAATTTGGATGATCTCCTTTTCCTTCCTCCATGTTTCTCCTGGGATGACCAAAACCAAGAGTGCAGAGTCCTTTTACTGCAGAGAGTGATGAATGAAGCACCAGTAGCTGCACCAAGCCAGGAAGGGAAACAGGAGGAAGAAAACAAAAAAGAAAACAATGTTTGAAAGAGTACCAGATATATTTGTCCAAAAAGTTTATACTATCCATATGGCGGTGGTACAGTATTGCTGTTATTTGCATCATAGCTGTAGGTTTCAGCTGAGATCCTGCTGTGTTGGCTGTTACAAAAGCACATAGAAATGAGAACATGTATCTAAAATATTCTGAGCATTTGAGACAAAGAGGGTTGGGAAGAAAAGCAGGTGCCTAGCATACCTTAGATTCTGGTTTTGATTGTGGTCTGACTGCTGGCCAGAAACAATATATTTTAAATGTCTATTTATATAGAAAGTGTTTCACCCTACATCAGAATTCAGATCTATGGCAGAGCCAGAAATAGATGCAGGTCACCTGGGAAACTAGTTTATTTCCTTATCCTGAGGTTAGCATTATATATAATGTAGTGATAAATTAGCTGAATGAAATCCTCTTCTGCCTCCCTTCCTTGTAACTACTTGGTGACATTAATTGTATTTCCTCATTATCTGACCTTCCATATTTATTTCAGTATATTAACACTCTTCACAGAGAATTTAATCTCCACCCCAGAGGACAGCTCTGTGTAAAATACTGAAAAAAGCACTATTAAGAAAGGGCAAATCAAAAGAACTTGTTACCAGCTGTCTGATCTTCTGTCAAATGCACCATCTAACTCATAATCCCATAAATATAAAAAAATCACTGATGTGATATACAGTATGTTTTTTCAGGCCTGCTGCTATTATAAGTGAAACTTGGATGGAAGATGGTGAAAATTAAAAAAAGTAAAGACATTCCACCCTTCTCTGATCTTCTACTACAATCACAGATCCAAGTGAATTGGGGCATTTTAATACAGCATTTGTCTCTTTTTGTATTTAGTAAAATATGGAAAATAGATTTGCTTTGTTACGTGAAATAGGCAACATGTTCAATAGTGGGGTGCATCTTAACATAAGGTACTATTGTGTGTAGCTGTTGTTTTGTTATGCTATTGCCAGATATTATAAATATTTTCATGTCGAGAGTGTGGAGGAAAACTCAGTCCCTGACTACCTGGAATATATTGGAAAATGAGTAAACACAAAGGGTTTCTATGTACGTTGTCTGGAAATGGGATGTAATAAATTAGCACGGGCATGACAAAAAATGCCATTTCGTTTGCAAGGCTGCTTTCCTTCTGATGGGGAAAAGAGAGGTTGCCCTGAGAGGAGCCCAACCTCAAAGACTGGAGTGGAGCTCTGCTGCAATACAGAGCCAGATGAGCCAAATGCACAGCGTGAGCTACTGCTTCAGAATCAGGAGAGGGTATTTGGTACACTGATAGGCACCAAACTTAAGTCCTTATTCAAGCTGGGTATCTCAGATGGAGCTGAGCTGCGGACAAGAGAGGAGCTGTCACGACTAAAGCTTTGGACACTTGGTTCTTAAGGAAATTCCTGATTTTTCCAGTCCTCTTTTTGCTTTCAATTTGAAAATCAAGATGCAATGTTTTGCTTGGGACTTCACATTGCTTAGACAAATCAAACACACACACACAGAAGCTTTTGCTTTAAATTCAGTGTGCTTCAGTATCGGGCTTTGTGAGCCAAGGGGTTACCACACAAACTGGGATTGAGGAAGATGTTTTGCAGTGGTCTCTGGGAATGATACTTCCTGAGCTTATTTGTTTGCAGATGAAACCCTGTCATGTATGCATTTTGTCATGACACCACTGTCGGTGATATAGCAATGATTGGCAAGAGGTTTTTATTTTTCAGGAAAATTTTTACCCTAAAAATGAATATTTTTTTTTCTCTATTTTCCTCACAGCTTTAAGAATGTCATAAAATGCGTTCTATTTTCTGATGTGCTTCTCTGTTCTTATTACCCTCTCTGTTCCCCAAATGAGTCTATAATGAGAGCCGCTGCTGTTGCGGTGTTGCTATAACTCATTGTCCGCAGACAGAAATGAGAACTGACCATGGCACAAGATGAATTCATTCCCATCCCAGCATCTCCAACTGTAATGTGAATGAAAGACGGCAGCGTGTTTGCTCATTCAGGCTGGGACAGGAATGAGAGATGGGACAAGGGCGGCTCTCTTTCCTTCCAGGCATATGCTTTGAAATATTTTGAGTCCTGAAAATCTCAAACAACAGCTGGTTTATAGAGCTTTTTCTACTTGCCCATCTTTTTAACCAAAATATTAACCAGAGGAAAAAACTAAATACACTTCTTTTCACTAGGGCTTGATCCGACAAGAAACTGGCAAACTGCTTGTAAAAACAGTGAAGGTGACAGAGAGCCTACAGATAAGATGCCCAGGACATGGAAATGTCTAAAGCTGTCTAAAGCTTCCCCACCTTCGCACCAGTGTAGTGTTGGCAAAGTGTATTGGTCTTGTTCATGGTGTGAATAGTCAAAGTTGGATTGAAAAGGAGCCGGCTCTTGGTCCATTGTGTGAACACTATTGTAAGGGGTTTTGTAGGTCTGCATCATGCCCAGATCATTAAGTTCAGTTTGAAATTTTTCCTCAGAGGCCAGACCTTTGGAACAAATTTATGTTGCCTATTTATAGTTGCAGCTACTTCTAAAGTGTTGTCCTAGATGCTTTGTTCCTTGGTGTCGTGGTTTGGCCTCAGCCGGCAACAAGGAACCACGCAGCCGCTCGCTCAACCCCCCACAGCCGTGGGGAAAATCAGAAGAAAAAGGCAAAACTCGTGGGTTGAGATAAAGGCAGTTTAACAGAATAGCAAAGGGAAGAGAAAACAGTAACAATAACACCGATAAAGGAATATACAAACGCGATTAGGGCACCGCCGCTCACTGACAGGACCCGGACCCCCGCAGCCCGCGCTGAGCAGCGACTCCCTGCCCCCTCCCCCTGGCAGCTCCCCCCATAGCCATGGCCCACATGGCATGGGATACCTGTGTCCCCTCCCATCCTTGGGGAAATTAACCCCATCCCTGCCGCAACCAGGGCACTTGGCCACCATCATGGCATATGCCAATAGTTGGTGAAAGGCATATCCACATACCTCAGCTCTGTTCCCTTCATGTACTGTGTGTTTCTGTGGTGTTCTTTCAGAAGCACGACATAAAATGAGTCGATAAAAAGACACATGATAATAAGCATACATGCCTCAGGCTTCATGGTTTTAAAATGTCATGCTTACAGAGAGAGAGTATTGTTTGTTAGAAGTCAGCAGTCTCAATAACCCATTATAGCTTTGTTTACTCAAGGGCACACAATAAGCTGTAATTTCAACTCCCAGCCAAACATCCTTTGCTTAAACCCGCAGTACCCCATCACACACTCAGCCTGCCTCTCACCTCACAGGCATTGTTTCAGCACGTATTTTGCATAATATAAAGTTGCACCTCATGCCCGCCCAAAACCAAAACCATTCTGTGAATCAAGGGCACAGTTATTTTGGGACTTTGGCCTTCGGTTGATTAGCCTTGAAGCAACGAGTTTCTGTTGCTCTGAATTGAGAGAGCACGGTAAGTGCCGTGCTCTGAGATGCTGGGAGTGACAGGGAGACACTGGAGTAGCCACATTTTCGGAACTGCAGAGACCATCCTTGCAGCAGCACACGCCAAAGGACAGGAGAACCTCAGAACTGGTTGTGGGTGGAGTGAATTGTGTGGAATAATTTTGGTAAAGGACTTGTGCACAGAGGGATGTTCTCACATCTGGGGGGAAAAAAAAGGAAAAGCAGAAATCAGGCAACTGAGTTCCTTTGTTTCTTCCCCTTTCCTATTTTCAGGATAAAATACAGCAGACAGCAGTAAAAAAACAGGTGAGAAAAAGTGCAGTTTTGTGCTTTTTTTATATTCCATCAGTTCCAGTCCATGCATGGGATTGTCTCTCCCCTGCCTGTTCTGGTAGTTCCGTCAGTCAAGTCAGAAGTCAGCTGGAATTTCAAAAGTTTTGGTGGAAAACATTTTGTGTCATTCACATAACTGCACTGAAACAGGTTCCAGGACAGTTTTGGCACTCTGGCCTCTAATTCCAGGAACTGTAAAGAGGCATGTGGCAATTAAAAAATCAGAGTTATCTGAACTTTGTGAACCTCAGATGATGTTTAGTTTGGGTTCAGACCAAGTTTTGGGCAAAGGTACCGAGGATTCTTGTTTAGTATGAGCTGGTTTTATGCTCCCTGTAATATGGACTTTTACTGGAACTGGTTTTCATTTGCATTATGCTAGATGTGTATATTAAATAAATATCATTCAGGTTATGAATTTTGGCAACCTTGATCATGGCTTACATTCAAAGGTAATTTGTAGTTTTATAATTTTCATAAATAAATTTTAATTTTGTTAACTGCTTGAGGAATTATTTGGGGATTTTTTTCCCCCTTTCATTTTATTAAGCTGCAAAAAGAATTCTTTTCCTTCTCTCTAATAAAATTGGAAAAGCAGGGGAAAGTCTGTTCTCGTACTCAGCTGGATTCTGTAGTGAGAGAAGCTGTTCTGGGACTGCCCACGGTGCTCCTTGAGGACATGACATCTGGTCACTTAAATCATGGCTGACCTCTTTCTTGGGGGTGCTTCACAATTATGTTTTAGGAGCATGTTTGCCTACAGTTGTGTTTTAGGAGCACATCTTTGGCTGTTTTGGCAAGCCTCTCAGTTTCTTGCTTCACTTTTGTATCTCTGGTACAACTTTTCCCTCTTAGGAGCTTCTTTTCAGCGTTGAGTGTAACAGAATATCTTGTAAAGCTTTTGTTGTCTTCAAGCAGAACAGAATCGAGCAGGCAGTAGAGAACCCTATGCCAAAGCAATTTCACAGGGCAGTAGTGAGTGGCACAGTGACCACCTTTCCTCCAAACTCACTGGGCATGCTGCAATTGCTCCTGTTGCATAGTCTACATCTTTCAGCATATTCTCTCCTTATTTTCTCTGAAAGGCTGTTATTTGCCCCCTTTATTTCTTCCCAGCTCCTGGCCTCTTTTTTCTGGACTGTGATTGAAGCTGAGCTACATTTAGTAGTGCAGTAATTTGCCTACACACTTTTTTCATTAGAAATTATGGTCTTGGCTGTGCTGTTTGCTGAGTCTCGTTACCATTTCTATCTTCCTTTTTTCCCCCTCCCCGTTTTGTCCTTTTTACTTGTGTTCTCACTAGAAGTTCCGGATAATACTGGGGTCCCTGTGCAGTGGTGTGGGTCTTCAAATACCCAGTTGGAGTGGAACCCTTTCCCACTAACCTTAGAGTTTAATGCCTGTTTTGTAATGCTGTTGAGTTTGGCTTTGTGCACGTGCATAAACATAGCGAGAGACATTGCCTGCCCAAGAAGCATGCAGGGCAAGCAGATGTACAAAACAGAAGAAACCCAGATGGAGAAAAGCAAATAAAGTGTCTCACTCCATTGCAGAAAAAAAAAGTAGTATTTATTCCTTTATTTTTCTGTTTTGAGATATTTCCATGGAATTCCTTCCTTTCAGTATCTTAAACTGAGTTTGGAGTCTACGCCAGGGGATCCTAAATTGTAGGACGGAAACCACTAATGGTACTTAAAGGTTACTTAACTTTCTTCCATGAACCTGTATGGCTGAGAACTGGTCTTTTGTTGCCACCAAGACCTATTACATTAAATAGCAAAGTAGTTGAGCAAGGTATCAGTATCTGGTATACAAAAAGACAAACAGATTCTATGGACTGGGCAGTCAAAAAGCTCAAATACTATGTTTCCAAGCTAATGGAGAAGATGTTCCTCTTTTTAAATGAGGATATCCTACTAAATACAACCAGAAGCCAAGACAACATGGTATCCTGACTGGGGTGGGGTCTGTCATGGCTGCCTGCAGAAGAACAGGGCAAGAGAGGACTTTCCTCCTGCCATGGAGGGCTCTCCCAGCCCCCAGTGGATTGCAGCCCAAGAGTTTTCTGTGTCTTTGTACTCCCATGGCTTGTCAGCGCCAACTGCATGCCAGACATTACTGCGGTGGGTTTAGATAGAGAATGTGGAGCTGAATTTAATTGCCCATGCAGTAGAGCTGGGAAACTGGTTCATGGGAACATTTGCTTCAGTGTAAAGATGGCCAGGATAGGCAAACTTCTCAGTAAAAGCCCTCCTGGGCATAAGCTCTGGCACTCAGTACCATGTCCTCTTCCCTTCATGAGAGAAAGGCTTTTGGAAAGCCACCCCACTTCCAGTCACTTCCAGTCAGGCAAGAACCGGGAGCTGGTCTGTGCCATACATTTGAAGATCCCTCTGTCCTTGAGCACACGTGTGGCAGTACTCTGCTATCGGAAGCTGATCGCAGGTAGCCCAGCGAGGGGGGAGTGCTGAGGACAGTACATGTCACTCCTTTGCCATCAGTAAGAGAGGAATGTGTTTCCTCCGTTTGGGGGTGGTGGGTGACCTGGCAGTCTCTTCTTGAGCTAAACTGATTTATGAGCATCGCAGAACACCGATGCAGTGCCTTACACATCAGTGCGCAAATAAACACAAGTTGGGAGGGCATGCATTTAATGCATGCTGTGGTTCGTCGTGTGAAACTCTATTGCTTTGCTCCCTGAATTACAGAACGACAGAATCACAGAATGGTCAGGGTTGGAAGGGACCTCTGGAGATCATCCAGTCCAACCCCCCTGCCACAGCAGGGACACCTACAGCAGGTTGCACAGGACGGCGTCCAGGCGGGTTTTGAATGTCTCCAGAGTGGGAGACTCCACAACCTCTCTGGGCAGCCTGTTCCAGTGCTCTGCCACCCTCAAAGGAAAGAATTTCCTCCTCATGTTAAGATGGACCCTCCTATGCTCAAGTTTGTGCCCATTACCTCTTGTCCTATTGCTGGGCACCACTGAAAAAAGACTGTTCTCATCTACCTGGCACCCTCCCCTTAAGTATTTATAAGTATTGATAAGATCCCCCCTGAGTCTTCTTTTTTGTAGACTAAAAAGCCCCAAGTCCCTGAGTCTTTCCTCATAAGAAAGATGTTCCAGTCCCCTAATCATCTTGGTAGCCCTTTGCTTCACCCTTTCCAGCAGTTCCCTGTCCTTCTTGAACCGGGGAGCCCAATTGCTGGCAGATATAATGTTAATCTGTCGATTTCAGGAAGAACACTGAGGACAAGAAGAGGTTAAGACTAAATCAGCAAAATGCTGGGCTGGTCTTGAATTGTTCCATAAAACATAAACCTAATTCCTCTACCTGGTAGGGGAACCAAGGCTTGGCTGTGTGTCACAGCTCACTGGGTGTGACATTCTGAAAAAGCATCCGCTCCGCTCCTGGCAATGATTTTCAAAAACAATTTGCACTTTATCTCTGTGACACCAAGAGATCACACATCAGCCAACACAGTCAGGTATCGGGAGTGAATCAATGGCTGGCTAACCTCCCAAGGTCTGTCCCCTAGTTTTATTACTGCTGACAGTGGAGCCAGTGGTTAAAGGGCAGCGTGAGATGACCAATTTGTAGATAACACTAGGTTTTGCACACTAACTGAGCCTACTGGGGCACTGTTTACTTTAGAGTGATGGTAGTATCAAAGAACTTGCAGCATAAACTTGCAAAGAGGTTACCCAGTTTCGTCTGCCATTTGAAGCCCCGCAAGTGTTTTCTTAAACAGCAGGATGAAAGACAGCCACAATAAGAATAACAAAACCAATAGCTATATACAAAATATACAAAATATGTCTCGAGAAAACCGTGCTTTTTAGCAGCTAGAAGCAAAAAGCCAACATAAGCACATGAAGTGGGTATAAGACATGTGGTACTGGGATATAGTACCACATTTTCCATCCTCTTTAGGGAAGGCCACACATCCTGTCTGTGAATGGGAAGCAGCTGGGAAGTAATCTTTATCAGCCTGAAACGTATACTGGCAATCTTCGGAGCAAGCTATATTTTGCAAATTACGCTACTTGCACTGCCAAGTGGAAAGATGTTTAATGTGAAGAGTTCAATAATGAAAGGATTTTAAAATAAAAAGAAAAGATCCATTCTTAGCTCATTATTCTCTGATATGGGAACATAAATACTTGTTAAGGATAGTTGAAGACTACCCCTGCTCAAAATCTCTAGCTGAGTGGCCTTATGTGGTCCTATTGAAACCAGCGGTAAATCCACTGACTTGCATCATTTCTCTGCATAGTCTTCCATCAGCTCATCTCAGTATGAAATCCTGTCAAAACTTCTGTTATTTCAACCATTTTTTCATAATTTACTGCATTTTGTAACTCTCCGTAACTTGTGCTCATCTTTGCTTCCCACTTGTTCTCTAGGTCTCATGGTCTTTTTGCTTTTAAAGTTTTAAATTATTCTGGAGTCCTAATCCTAAATAACCCTGAACATTAGCGGGGAAAGAAGTCTCTTTCAGATATTGGTACAAACTATTCAGTCCCTTGCTGGGCATGACTTGAGAGCCCATTTTAGTCCCACATGTTTTAGATGGATGAATGATGTACGTGTGAATTAGCAGCACTTTAGTGGGGGCTCTTTGTTACAAATCAGATGAAGAATGTGCAGCCAGGATGAATAAATAAAAGGAAGTCCTACAAAATCACTCAGGTTTTTAAAAATACGTTGGACTGTGGTGCTATATTTTCAATAGACTCGTTGCAGTTTGATGTGAGTTGTGTCATTTGGAGTTCAAGAGGAAGGATGCCTCTGCATGTCAGGGCAGCTGCTTTTCCTAAATAAGGAAATGTGAAGGATCTAAGGTGAACGTGTCTGTCACTCTTCTCTCCACAAACCCATTAGCTGTGTTAAAGGAGGATATCATAACTTGGCTTTAGCAGGAATAACTTTAAAATAATGCTTGCGAACTCACAAATTAAGGGTGGCCGTGACTGCACATGGCAGAGCCTTTGGATGATTTGTCAAAGAGGAGTTCAGGCAAGCTTTGTGCCTTGCCTGCGGTATTACCCAAAGCTGGGCAACCTGAAGGGGATATGGAATAGTTATGGGGTGTTTGTGAAGTGCTGGGGACAGACCTAGGGAGGGCCTCCGTCCAGTACTGATAGACACCTCAGTATTTAATGGGAAGGATGTCGTCATCCTCTCCCTGCCCCTATCAACTTTGTGCTTCTAGTTTTACATGGTATTTTTACTTTCTTTTCTCCTTTCTCCCATAATTATTTCATTCCCTGTCCTCTGCTTCCCATCCTGTTAAGCTTGGATTTGACAGGAAACTTCTGGTGATATCTGAATATGAGTCAGAACCCATCCAGAAACACAGCTTACTTACCATATTGATAGCCTTGGGCTTTTGCTGAGTGCTTACTACCCATTGTACAGAGCCATTTTTAAAGCACAGTGTGGCTTTAAACAAATATTAGACCTAAAATCTAGGTCACCGTTCTTACTGAAGGACAGATAAGAGGTTTGCCCACTTCCTAGGAAAATTCTTTTTTACTGGTTGTCTTGATGATTTGAAGAGGAAAATAATTTAAAATAGCAATAGTGTAGATAGTTATGCAGTTTGAGTTCAGGAGTGGTTTCTCAGCATTAGGCAGAGTATTGTTTAAATGCTGTGGATGACAATGATTACGGCAAATAATTGATAAACTCTTTAGAGTGCTGTGTCTGTAGCCCAGTATTCTCCTAGGATACAGTAAAGTGCATACTAATGAGGAATTGCTAATAGTTGGTGGGGTTTTAGAGCGTATGGAAACTGTGAAGGCAGGACGGGGTGCAGAAAATAATCTTTTGAGCAGTCCATAACTGTTTTGAAACATCAGACGTCTGATTTTACATAAACTGAAATTTCCTTGGGGGCACTGGCTATCTGTTAATAATTTTTCATTACTTTGGTGAATGGTCAGATTTTCAGCCTTCTTTTTTTGTTTAGCATTTGTGTAATACTCAACCAATCTTTCATTATTTGTCACCCAATCTTTTGCACATATGCACATACAGAAAAATACAAATACTTTCACGTACATATTTGTTCATACTAGGAATACACATGGATATTTAAACTCTTTGCTACACATGATAATGTTATAAGATGGCTTCACATACAGTAAACTACTTCAGGAATTTCTCGTTTTAAAATAAATAAAACAAAGTTTCTTTCAACAATGTGTCATTGCTGTTATTATGCATGTGTATAGAACCAACCCAATGGTGAGCAGGTCAGAAATTTTGAGGTAAATCTATTGCTGAACAGCATCAAGGTCTTCCACCCTATAACCATTAAAGAACACTGTAGGAGCTCCAAAAGGGTCAAAAAGTACCATTCTTTACAGCACTGAAGATGACGATGTTGTTTCAAACAGAAATTTCACTGTGCAAAGATCGGTGCAACGTGCTCTTTTAGAACAGCATAATTTGAAAGAATCCCAAAACTATTTTGAACTCATTCCAAATATCTTCTGGATGCCCATGAGAGTGAAAGAGCAGAAACTGGATAGGAATTCACATGTTGGAGAGAAATAAAAAAAAAACCAAAACAAATTAAGCCATGGCCTAGCTGAAAATTCAGTCTAGCATATCAGAAGCTGCCTTTAGTTCTCTGCATGCAGTCTCGTAGCACTCCATTTTGTTGATGCCTAGGAGAAACTGGGGGTCAATCTGTGCCCTCAGAATGGGCATCTCAGAGCGAAATTAGTACCTGCTTTGCAGAGGCCACAAATATAAAGTTTACAAAATGCTCAGTGGAGTTCAATCTGCCCAACAACCTGTCAGAGGAAGAAATGTAAACAGTGCTGAAAAGATCTCTGGTGCTGAATTCACATTAACTCTGGAGGATAATAGTGATTCTAAAAAAGAATGCTACTTTGTACTGCCTCTGACAATGCCATCGATATTTTTTTAAAGAATATTTACATTATATTTTCATTGGTGGGATTAAAATTGACACAAATGCCCAGACACTTCCCCAGATTCCCATCCCAGAAGTGAGGAGCCTGTGCTCGAAGCATTTGGAGCAAAGCACTTCATTTCACCATACCTTGAGCGATGTCTCTATGGCCAGGAAAGTTAGAATTCATCACTCAGCCCTTGAAGGATATCTGTCAGAAGTCTAGATTCCCTTTATAGTCAAAGGAAAGAAAAACACATTTCTAGGACATGATTTCTCTCATCCCAAAGTAGATGATAGGCCAGATTAATCATTCCCTAAGAGTACCTATTTCTCTCAATTTTCTGTAAAAGGAGCTCAAAAAAGGGACATCTGAATCATAGATACTGAAGCTTTCAGGAGATCAGTCTCACCCAGACCGTCTTGCCATGTCACATAGCTTCAGTGGGAACACTTGTAAATATATCCAAGGGGAGTTCTAGGATAACATCACTGAAGATAGTGATGTGCTGAGGTACTAAGTTAATAAAGTTATTAACAGCCTTATGAATACAATTAATGAATGATTAGTTTGAAATTAATTGCCTGAAGAGTTCTCTAACTCATGATGTAGCCTAAAACATATTAACTGAAAGGTCAAGATTCTTATTTGCCGTTACTTTCTGAAACAAGAATACTTGGGTATGAGGAAAATTAACAGTATTTTTTAGTGTTGATGTTGATGAAATTGGAAGCTGAAAAGGGGAGAAGTAGAGAAAATGGCACCTCAGTTTTCATAAATTTTTTCCCTGAGTTTGAATTCACTGTGGTGTTGTAAAAAATAGTTAAAAGTGGTAAGAAAAAGAAAGAGAAAAGGAAAAAACCTGTCTTTGATTACAAAACTGAGGTTTTTTTTCCATTTATATCTGTAAGGTCTATTTTTGCAGGTAAAATTAATATGAAGATGACTCCATTCTTTGGAGTTCCCTCTGTACACAGTGCATGAATTTAGGCTGTAACTTTGACAGGAACCTCTCCAGCCTTTTAAATTTTGATTCTGGGATCTAATCTTTTGATTCTGAACCACCGTATTGACAGAAACAGACAAAGCCAAGCCGAAAAATTGAGCCAGAATGCCTTGCCCAAAGTGGTCTTTTCGCTAAACGAAAACAAAAGTGACACCCTCCCTCTCCCCCAAACAATCATGAATTACAGCCACAAGCGTGACTTTCCTGACTCAGCTTGGCTTAATTTTGGATCCTTCATATTTCTTTAAGCTTTTCATAGTTTGATTTCCTTTCTGCTGCCAAGAAAGAGAGAAAAAGAATCATGTTTCCACATAAATTCTTCTCCAGAGCCTGTAATGTGAGATTTGTTTAATAAATTACATAAACAGATACTCAGAGTACCTTGTCACAGTTTTTTGGCCTGGACCACTGACAATACTGTTTTCTCTTGATCCTTCTGCTTGAAAAATGTTGAATTTTTGGTTCCACAGATCTGCACGTGTCCAATAACTCCTGTAGTAACAGAGTAGAGTTTATTTTTTTGTTGTGGCACCTCAAGATTTCATTGAGACTCCCAGTTCTGGGAGGACCTGAGCTATGTCTTGCCCCTTGTGGCATGCCTGCGCTGCTGTCCTGCCACCCCTTGCTAGGGGCATGGTCCAGGAGGGAGCTGCCTGCATGGCACTGTTCTCCAGCTGGGTGTTCGGTCTGGCCAGCCATGGGATCATAAGTACACAAGGGTTGTGGTGTGGAACACATCTCACCCATAGTCTAGACATTGTCTAATCCTGCTGGATCTTTTACTTTAGACACGTAGGTGATGTTTTGGATCGCGCTGTAGATCTCTGTGTAGAGGATGCAGAGCTACAGAAAGTGCTGTTCTGTTGTGTGAGATGGGATGGTGGTTGCCCAAGGCTGTATTTCAACTATGCAGTGTGAACAGATATCAGGCTATGATGAATTTCTTATCTCTCAGAGATTTTTCGGTTGTAAAACAGTATCTCAGACACTGGCTAGTAAAATTAGTGGACTGTAAATCCCACAACATAAATCACTTGTGGGGAGTGTTAAAAGAGGTAGTTGGAAACAACAGTAATTCATCTGATGTAATTGAACTAGTTCATAAATAAGAGAAAGATGTGTGACCCTTATTGATTTTTTCCTCTTTGAATATAATGGCTGCTGTTTGAAAGGAAGAAAGAGAAGGAAGAGAAGAAAGGAAGGAAGGGAGGAAGGAAGGAAGGAAGGAGGAAAGGAGGAAAGGAGGAAGGGAGGGAGGGAGAAAAGGAAGAAAGGAGGGAGGAAGGGAGGGAGGGAGGGAGGAAGGGAGAAAAGGAGAAAAGGAAGGAGGGAGGGAGGGAGGAGGGAAGGAAGGAAGGAAGGAAGGAAGGAAGGAAGGAAGGAAGGAAGGAAGGAAGGAAGGAAGGAAGGAAGGAAGGAAGGAAGGGAGGGAGGGAGGGAGGGAAGAGGGCTTTTGCAAATTCAAAGTGGGAGTACCTCAGAAGGACAGCAGCAATGAACAAGATACTGGTAACCAAAGTATAATATAGGCAGTTTTAGAATTTGCTCACAAGCTTGCTTAACAAGGCAGTCCCAACTTAAAGTCACAACTGTTCTGTTTTCAGTTAATCAGCACTAGTGAATTCACCCTATTTTAATTAACAACATATTTAATTAGCTCTCACTGGTAGTGTCTGTGATGCAAAGTGGGTGCCCTTTGAGTTGTGTGATGCAGTTCTGTTTGCTGATTTTGAAACTTCTTGGGGTGTATCAAAGCACTGTGGGCATCCAGATTTCCTGCTAGAGGACACCGGGATTCATGGGGATATATTGCAGCCAGAATTCACATAGAGAATCATAAAGATCCGCACATTGCTCTGTGATATAAGCACAGCTACTGTATCGTGTGAAATAAACAATTTCCATGATGCTTTTTCTCATTCTTCCAACATTTTAGGTACAATTTAGATACCGAGTGTGTACACTCAGTAATAAGATGGGAAAATTAAAATTATGCAATTGTTTTTGGAAGTCACTCCATTCTGCAATTGGAGTTTGGAGAAATGCACGTGTTTGTGTGTGTATTCAAAATATAATATGATCAGATCACTTGCTTTAAGTTAAATTGATATGACAACCTATCCTGATGGAAATAGTCTGTAATCTGAATCACCTCTTGTTAAAAGAAAAGACAGACAATTTAACTGATTTCTGTAATGCAAGGAATTCTCTGATGAACAGGCTGAATTTGAGTGGCAGATCCAAGCTTCCTCCTACTAATGTTCGTCAGCATTGCAATTATTGAAGTCGTGAAAACTTAGATTAGTAAAAAATGCAGTTTCTGGTGCTGATTCGATAAAGGTTACACACTGTGCTGATTAATTCTAAAATGTATTTAAAAAAAACTTACCTTGTCCTTCTTTCTTGTCACCTTCCTGTTTCATTCATCATTTAAACATTGTCTTTTCAGATAAGATTCACCTAAATTTAGCCATCTAGAAGTTAATAATCTAGTCTAAGTGAGAGTCAATGGAGAGTGACAGGAAACTCCTGAGGGTGATTCAGTTTATCCTAAAAAAGGTAACTTAGCCAGACTGGAATGAATTGCCCTCTGGAAGTGGGCTACCCACTTTCCTGTTAGAGGGAATGCAGCCGTCTAGCTTGGAGTAGATGCTCAACCACTATGTAGGTAAAGGTATGTGAATCCTATCTTTAGAGTGGAAGCTGTCTGGGGGAAGAAATTCAGGGCCACAATTTAACATTTCCAAATGTTCCTGTAGATACCTGTGGGAGCTAAAAAAAAACAACTAACCAACCAACCAACACATAAACACACACACCAAAAAGAAACCAGACCAAAACCAAAACCAAACACAAAAAACTCCACCATTCCAAGACAACAAGAATAAACCTCCTAAACCCATAAAAACATGTTTGGCTTCTACCCATAATTTTCTGTGGGCATCTTCCTGATCTATCTTGAGAATCTTGGAAAAACTGGCCCTTTATGTCTAGGTGCTTGAATAAGGCATCAAGACCTCGAGGCTGCTTGTGACCTGCTGGAAATACTAGGAAGGCCAAATCTTAAAATTCCAATGGTACTGTACAGTCCTTGCACACTAGAGCTCTTCTGATGTTGACCTGCTGAAGTTTATGATGTGCACACCTGATTTTTTAAATTTATAATTATTTTTGTGTGAAAGCAAAACTAGAGATATTGCATCAATTTTTTTTGTCACTTCAAGTGGCTTCTTCTTAAAAGAAAATTTTTCATTAAAAAAAAATAGTCATCCAAGAGTCTTTTCTTCCTCTTCTTGTCCTACACATAAGAGATTTTAAATTCACTTGGTTGAAGAATAAGAATTTTCAACTAGTACCTTGAATTTATTTATTTATTTTTTTATTGGTTGCAAGCTTTCTGAGTGCATGTTCATCAGCTGTATTAGCCAAGCTGCTTAAGTCATTGGGCAAACACTTTGACTTCACTAATTATCTAGCAACATGGAGCTTCTTTATGGAATTGATTTTCTCCACTGGCTATGTTTAGACAGAACGCAGCCACTTTTCACTGCCTCAGAGATGTGAAACAGTCAGAAGGAAAACAGGAATCTGCTTCCAAAACATAATGTCTGCAAGAATGACAGTGAAAAATTGTGGTGTATCTCTGATTATTTTAGAGGAAGGTGTCTTTACTCCAAAGTTAGGAAGATGTTCTGCAGTATTGTTATAACTGATGTTTACTAATTATTCTTTCAGGACTGCTTCCTTCTAGGTTCTGCAAATAAGAGTTAGTAATTAACAAACAATTAATCTTCCCTTAAAATGATCCTGAGTTTGTGCATTGAAACTTTTGCTTTGAAACAATTTTTTTTGATCCTCAAAAGTAAAAGAAATATTGCTTAGTTACGTCTTCCTCATTTTGTAGAGAGCGTCATTTCATCCTCCCTTAAACAGAAACATCTGCTGGAGCAAGAAACAGCTACCAAAGCCAAGAGTAGATAACAATAAACATGTTTGTGTCAGTCGCGATGAACTAGTATAATCCACCAATATGTGCTTGTTTGCTACTGACTGCTTGTAGGCAGTCAGAGGCTGTGCGTGGTGAGGCTGTCACCCAGCGCTTCCCGGGACCTGCAGGCAGGGCTGGCTGAAGGACCACTGTCACCCCTCTGCGGAGGGCTGGGGAGAACATGTGGGACAGGTGTTAACTCTATCACAGCACTTTTGTTCTAACGTGCTGTGTGTTCCAAACCAGACGTCTTTTTAAAAGACTTCATTAAGGCTCTAAAACACCAAAATCAGGTTTGAGTATCACAGCCCCAGATGCCTTACTCATCTATTTTCTACATTTGTAGGTGCCTCTTGGGCTTCTAAGGTTTCCTAGCAGCTAAAATTCTGTGTTCTACAGGACAATGAGTGTTGTGGTTGGATGTTTCACCATCTATCTTCCATTCAGACTTGAAGGGAATCCGGCAACATGGCACTTCTCAATGTGAATTCCCTCAAGGGAGTAATCTGCTAGCTCTCCTCACGACATGTCCAAAGTAAATCAACAAGATGTGACTCTTCATAAAAGGTAGTTGCAACAACTTATCACTACAAATTACTTCTAATGCTACAGCTTAGTGTCAAGGGCACTTTCCCAGAATGTGTAGGGTTCCTGGGCTGGACATCTCCTTCATCTAACAAAGTTCAAAGGCACAGTTCTTGCTTCTGAAGTGGTGGCCTTTACCATCAGGTTACATGCACTTTTGGATAGGGAAAGCTCTCCACCCCCCTCTTTTGCAGACATTACAGCCAAGACTACAGAAGAGGATAAGCAAACAATACAGAGAAGTTAAATCTGCGTCTTGGATATTGGGCAGCCTGTGTTGTGATCCTCACATTTTAAAGTCAACAGCCGTTAAGTATAACAGGGAAAAAAAATATCATGGGATCAAAATCTAACACCTGGTCAGAACCATGGACATTAGCCAGGTCTATTTACCACATAAGCTTTTGTCCCTTTATCCCCTTCCAGCCTTGGGACCTTAGAGACCAGATTTAAAAATGCGGTGGTTTTCTCTTGGAGTTTCCTACATGAATGACACTGATTCACAATGCACTTTTAAATTTTGCTCTCTGTAATTACAGTGGAAAAGTGCTTAAGGAAGGGAAGAAGAACAACATTTTTAGAGTCTAGGAAACATTTAACAAAATCTGAATGCTGTAGAAACAGAAACCCAGCTTGACTGCAAGCAAAATTAGGTGGATGAAGCCAGGAGGTTGAAAAGCTGTATTCCTCATCATAACTTTGCCACAAAGGTCCTCACAGAAGAAAATGTTGAAAGCTACAGTTTGTTAGAGCTGAAGCTGCCTTCAGACAGCAACTCTGTTATTTTCTATATGCAAGAATTTCAGTTTGGGCTTTTTAAAATCTAAAAGTTACTGATAGTCTCATACAACATTGCACAAATGATATCTTGACCCTAAAACAACTCCTGAATGATAAATCTAAATTCATCATATTGGACCATTCCTTGGCCTTAATTCTGTATTCGTTCACTCACTGCATAATTAAGATTGATTTACATGGGAAATCTGTCATCCATTCCCCCTGAACACAGAAAAAACTTATGCATGTTGTGATTGATGTATCTACATGAATCCCTTAGATGAACTAATGGTCCCATATACTGCATAGATTTTTTTTTTTCAGATATATAAGTAGTATTAGTCCTTTTGAGTAGAATTTGTACTTTTGAGGTGGAGGGTGATGGAGGCAGTTTGTGAAATGACATCATCCCAACTCTGACGGGCCAGTGAAGACTGACATTTTAAAGTAATATTGTTTAAAAGCAGAGCAGTAAAATGATAAGAGCATTTGCCAGGTTAAACATTTATAAAACTAAATAGAGTGCTCTTGAGATATGAGTGACTGGATAATATATGAAGAATATGATTTATGAAAATATGATCTGCAATAATTGCTGTCACTTATTGAGTTTGTGCTGAAAAACCTAAAATTATTTACCTTTTCTAACCCGGTGGTATATTGAAAGCATTTTGCCTATTGTCACAAATGTCGTTTCTTCCAGAAGCACTCATCTGCAGAATGTCATCTGTCCTATTTCCCACCACCACATTTGTTTGTGCTGAATTGCCCACATAGAAGCACCTCCCCTGCTTCTTTTATACATTGAAACATATAAGTAGCATAAACAGCCTTCTCACACAGGCTGAGACACAAACACATGCTGCCAATGGAGGGATTTTTACACTGAGTAACCCCTAAAAGGAATTTTTTTCCTTTAGCTGATGCTAAATGGGTGACCTCAGCCATGCAGACCCTCCAGTTTAATTTCCCAAAGCAGTTACAGGCTTGTGCTCTTAGATATATTTTTCATATACCAAAATATCTGTATATACTCTTGTAGAGTGGCACAAAGGTTAATCTAAATAAATCTGTGAGGCTTTTGATGTAAAAATTATTTTGATTGAATTGCTAGTATCTGCTGTTAAACAAGGTCTCCTGTTTTAGCAGCTGGCTAAAATACTCTCAGGTGAAATCCTTCAAGAATCCCATAGCTTATACTTAATAAGATTTAATTATTTTACAACTTATCTCTTTCACATTAGTGCTCCCCCTGCATTTGTCACCTCCAAAGGAGCAATCCAAGTGTTGAATTATGAAAAATAATTCCAGTGTAGAAATATGGGTAATATACACAAGGTCAAAAAACAGGCAAGAGTAATTTGCAACAACTAAATTGCTTGATGTAATACTTTGGCTTGATAGTCTTTAAGAGGAGGCTTTACATAAGTCAAAGGTCTTTGGAGTAATATGCAAATCAAAATCCTACCACTCTCCTAAATCCTTTTAATCCAGTCGTTAATCTCAATAATGACCTAGTTTTTGGAACCTTTACTGTGTTCAGCCACTTAATCACATTACCTAGTTTGCCCTTTGCAAACTTTTAGAGGAGAAATACGTGCACATAAATAACATCCTGCTAAAATGTAATGGCAGCCCTCCTGAACAAGGGCAGTTTTATAGATGAAAATCTCCTAGCATCAGCCGAAGTCTCGTGTAGCCTCTCTCTTTCACCATAATACTACAATTTTTAGAAGCTAGCAGAGCTTTGTATAATACAAAGGAAGAAAGAGGTGGATACTGAATTCTTATACTTAGCTGGCGATTTTTAGAGAAACATCGAAGCGAAGAATAAGCAGCCATTACATAGTCTGGATTTTTTTCCCAGTATCAGTTGCTGTGTATTGTATGATCACTGACATACTTGTTTTTCTGCAAAAATAAATAATAGAGATATTCGCCAGATTTACGTGTTTTGAAATTGTAGACGAAAAAAATTGCCAGCCGTGAAAACACACACAGTACTTTTTTTCACTTGATTCTCTTATGGGGAGTAAAGACTGATGTAGTTTTAGTGGAACGCACTTCATTAATGTCAGAATTCCTCAACAAGGGAAGGCACAGACTGGCTAAACCACAGCATATACAGCACTAAAATGGTCTCCAATACCAAGTACAGGTGCATATTAAAGCCTGAGGTTCACTTACAGTGATTGTTTGGCTGGCACATAGGCTCTGTACTTTGCGTCCGGGGAACCACATCAGAACACAATAGGATGATGCACTTTCTCCGTAATTCCACCAATGAGATAATCACATACTTGCCTATTTGTCAAATACCTGTCAAAAATGTTAAGCACGTTTTCATATGAATTGGTAGAACAGTGGATGGTTTTTTGTTTATTTTATTTTCGTTTGTTTTATTTTATTTTATAATTTTATTTCATTTTATTTTACTTTTCTTTTGAAAGTTCTTAAGCCAATCATATATAAGAAAAAAAAAAAAGCTCTTCTATCTCTGATCTTTCATAGCCATCCTGCACTAGAATTGAAGTTAAATAGTGTTTTTATCTGTTATGCCTCAGAGAGAATACCAGAGAGTAAAAAAAGAACTGCACCCCCATGAAGTGAGTATAAAAGCAGACAGTAATGTATGCACTCTTCACAAGGAGTCACAAAGGCTAAAAGCATTTGTTAGTTCTCTGAGGCCTAAAAGACCATGACAGGTACAATACATGCTCTAGTAACTATACACAACAACTCTGAATTGAGTTTATTATTATTGGGAATTTGGGGGTTTCATCCAGTGAAAGTAAAAGAAAGCCAAAAATAATAACAACAATAAAATAAATGAATGGTCGCACTGCTGTTGAGGATATGAATGATGGGAGGGAGCCAAGAGTCTTCTATAGAGAAGTAATATGGATCCATGAAAATTATACTAAAAATCTTTCTTAATAGAAAATGAAAAGCTTTGTCTAGATTTTCTGAAGTATCCCATAGAATTCTGTGGAGGTGATATAATTTTCCATTATATTGCATGGCCTGGTGCAAAAACCTTTCCAAAGGTTAGCATTTTCTGTCACATTAATGTATTTTCCAGGACTTTTGTCTAAAGAATGCTTTCTACAGCTCATAAATTGCCTTTTTGTTTTATGTCTTTTTGGCCTTCATATTATTTCAAAATAGTTGTCTGTATGTAATGAGTTTCTACAATTAATCACTTGAATGAATAGTTAGGAAGTTGCGTGTCCTTGCTTTACGTTTCTTTTTAAGACTACACATGTCCTATTTTTAAGTAGACTTAGTCTGTTGCACAGGTCTGTTTTGGAATTTAGATAGATCCAACTGTTTAATGAGCATGCCGAACAATGGTCTTCCATAATTATTCAGAGTAGCTAACTTACAAGTTTTTTAGACAATTTCTTTATCGTATTGCCTGAGTTCATGACAATGCCAACCATAGTCTTGGATATTTGTGAAATAACAGGGAATGGTTGAGGTCACAGGGACCTCTGGAGATCATCTACTGAGACCCCCCAGCTCAAAGCAGGATCAACTTCAGCAGATTACTGATGGCTGTGTTCAGTCGGGTTTTGAGTATCTCCAAGGATGGAGTTTCCACAACCTCATGGAGCAACCTAGTTCAGTGTTTGATCACTCTCACATTAAAAAATATTTGTCTTGTGTTTAAGTTGAATTTCCTGTATTTGAATTTGCACCCATTGCCTGTTGTCCTGTCACTGGACATCACTGAGAAGAGCCTGGCTCCATCTTTTTTACTTCCCTCCATCAGGTATTTACACACATGGATAAAATCCCCTTGAGCCTTTGTTATGGTTTGAGGAACCCATAACAATTTATTGTCATTTAGACAATCATTCTATCACCTGATGACCCCTCCCCACCCAGGAAAGGGGATCAGGAAAACACAAAGAAAGCCGGGAGTTGAAGTATAAACAGATCCAACAGAGTAAGATTAGACAATTAACATTAATAGCACTAAAGAACCAGTATTGATCCTGATACCAATACAGAATATGCAAAGATTATACTCAGCCAATTCTATCAGTAGGAAGCTGTGCACTCCCAGCAGTGGACAGCAAATGTCGGACACTGCGAGCGCTACGGCTTCAGGAGGAAGGGAAGGCCTCAGGGATCCGGCACCGGAGCACTAAGTTCTCAGGATCGCAGACATCAAGGGAGAGAGTGAACTTCACAGCAAACTTTCTAATTTATAGTGAATGTGACGTTGATGGTATGAAATAATCCTGTTGGCCAGCTTGGGTCAAGTGCTCAGATCTTGCTCCTCATCCCTGCACCTGGAGAGCTTGAAAACACTGAGACCTTGAAACCCACACACCATAGCTGGCTACAAAGTAAATATTTTCACAAATTCAGACACTCGGGTCTTCTAAAAGTGCAGTCTTCCCAAGTATTAGAAGATAAATTAGTCCTGTGTCGCTCAAACCAGGACAGCCTTCTATGCTCCAGGCTGAACAGTCTCAGCTCTCTCAGCCTCTCCTCGTATGCCAGATGCTCCAGTCTCTTAATAATTTTCCTGGCCCTTTGGTGGACTTGGTCCAGTATGTCTTTGGCTGTCTTTGACTGGGGAGTCCAGAACCGGATCTGGCACTCCAACTGTGTCTCATCGGGGGCGAGCTGAGCAGAAGGATCATCTCTCTCGACCCATAGGTCTTCCTAATGCACCCTAGGACACGGTCGGACATCTTTGCTGCAAGGGCATATTGCTGGCTCATGGTCAGCTTGTTGTCCACTGGGACCTCAAGGTCCTTCTCGGCAGAGCTGCTTTCCAGCCAGCTTAAGTCTAGCCTGTACTGGTACATGGGGTTATTCCTCCTGAGGTGCAGGACTTGGTATTTGCCTTTGTTGAACTTCATAAGGATGCTGTCAGCCCCTTTCTCATACCTGTTGAGGTCCTTCTGAATGGCAGCACACCCATCTGGTGTATCAGCTGCTCCTCACAGTTTTGTGTCATCTGAAACACACTGAGGCTTCATTTGGTCCAACTATCCAGATCATTAATGAAGATCTTCAACAGTGTTTTCCCCAGTATTGACCCCTGGGGTGCATCACTAGTGACTGGCTTTCAGCTGGACTTTGTGCTGCTGATGACAACCTATTGAGCTTGGCAGCTCAGCCAGTCCGTTGTCCTCTTATCTGGCCTGTACTAAAGTTGATAAACGCTATCAATTGCTCTGCCTTCCCATTCTTTTGAAGAAAAGATGAGTATGTACTAAGGGTAAAATTAGACACACATATATGGATATATTTTTATGAGAAGAGCATGTGCAGTCTCTTACACTTAGCCTTCACAAAATTGCATGCATTGGCCTCCATGTAGCTGAAAATATCCATTCTACTGAATTTATGTAGCTAAGTAAATTTAACATGGTCCTGCAAGGCTCTGAACATTTTATCAGAGGCTGTATGGATTTTTGCCACCTCTGGTAAAAATTTTCTGTAACATTTATCATAAATACTACACCTTTGACCATTTGAAGTACAGTAGTAAATACAATTTGCATGGAGTGTAATGTAGGAGAGCACAATGCTAGTATATGAACATTACATCAAGGTAACATTGCAGTCAATGTAGTGACAAACGGAAAGGAGAAGAACGGCTTATTGGCATTTTCAAGGTTGCATTTGCCAGTTCTAGTGACTCATCTTTAAGGCAATCTCTGAACATCAACAGATATTGTTCAAACAGTTGCCTTTCCCATTCAAAAATTGCAAGCCACTTCTGAGGCACCAAAAAGAATGTCTTTTTTCAGTCATTATCAAGATGATTTCTTGATGAGCACAGAAAAAAATCACAGATTTTTTATTTCTATATGAGTGGCAACTACAATCTCTGTGGAAGCAAGACACAAATCAGTTAGAAAGATAAAGGCCTGTAGCAATATGAAAATGTAGCCATTGAAATGGGAGTTGGCAAAAAGAAAAGTTAAAAACTCTTGAAGCATTTGTGGAAACGGGAAAGGTAGGGTAAGGAAAAGATTGTAGCAATATCCACATAGATATATGCAGCCCTGTTCCATGAATATATTTAGTTTTGTGCATATGGATACTCTTGGCGAGATCAGTGACCAACTATGCCTGTAAATATGTCCAGGATCAGTACTACTGTAAAAAGAGGAAGATTTGGGATGAGGGGTGGAGGCAGAGTACCTAAGCTAAGAGTACACAGAACCGTAGGAAGACTGAGGTTGGGGTTTAGCTGGAGGTCTCTAGTCCAACCTCTAGTCTGACCACATGCTCAAAGCAGTGCTAACTTCAAAGGGAGATGAATTTGCTCAAGGCTCACCCACAGCTTCCCTGAGCAGTCTGTTCCAGTGCTTAACCACCCTCATCCTGAAGAGGTTTTGTTCTGTAATCTGACTGGATTTCCTTTCTTGGGACTTTCCACTGTTGCCTCTTGTGTATGTCCTAAATTACCCATGGGGAATATGGGCAGCTCTAGAAGGCAATCCAGCACATGTGAGTTGGAGCTACCTTCTTGCATTTGTTATCTTTCTCCATGCAAGGAGATTCAGGTAACTGTTCTTCCAGCACTGGCACTTCACTGCACTGCATGAATCTGACTTTACTACCTTCCTCAGAAGGAGAAATAAGTGAACTACATGTAGGAATTCTGTCACTTACTGTACCTTAAATACCAGTTTTCTTAAACTCTGTATTTGAAAGAGTCTTAGTCATTCAGCTGTACCCATTGTACCTGTACTGCTTTATGTTGGTTTATATCTTAGAGTGTCTTTATTTTTTCTCAGCCATGTTTCATAACTACTTCATTAAAATGCTACAATATTGACTCGCCTTTCCAATGCATGTTTTCCAGCCTTTATAAAATTAGAGTTCTGCATACATTCCTGTCTTAAAATGTTGGCAGTCATGGATGACCTCTTTAAAATAACAATATAAGACAAAAATTTGCTCTGGTAAATAACATAACATGCTGCTGGCGAATCAATACCACATACTACTGTGTGCTGCGTGCCCACCCCCACCATAAGAATCCATCAAAGGGATTTGCATTTCCACGCATGATGTGGTGAGTCACCTTCAGATTCGACTGACAAAAAGGCACATTAAAATGAGGTTGAATGCTGCCGTGTTTAATTCTTTTTGTGAATCAAGCCTAACAGTCATGGCCAAGTTTCCCCAAACTTGATCTCATTTAAATCACTACACTTGTATCAGTAATCATGGAGCACTTGGTTTTCCCACTTTTTTATCATAGAAGCGAAGGCCTGAAACAGACCGCGGGGTCACTTAGTCTTTCCCGACATGCACACCTCCTGTCAAAAGAGGCTCAACAATGTATGTCAGTTCTGATGAGCATCAAAGACAGAAAGTAGTTTTGCTCCTTTTGCTAACATCCATTCGAACAATGGCAGCACAGCGTTCCCCACAGTGCAGCAGGTTCTGTGTCTCCACAAAAGTATTTGTGAATGGAGATGTCTCTGGCAGAAGCAGCAGCATGTGGTTAACAGCGGAGTCAGTCTGCTGCTAATCAATAACCCAGAGCCCAGTGCTACATGATTCTAATGCAATCTGCCAGAGCAAGAAATCTACACTGACTCATAATTCAGACAGATATGATTCAGACATGGAAAGAAAAGAAATGGAGGAAGAGGGGATCAATATTGGGAAATCTCATCTATAGCTGCCATCTGAAAGCTCCAACGATTGAGCTTTCTGTAACTTGAAACATTAATCTTGATGATGTGCAGAGGTTGGGAAGATGAAAAGGGAACACTAGATAACAGAATGAAACCTCTTAACAATTTTATCAGGCCCAGCTTTCACTGTCACTCACATAAAAATTGAAAGGGCAAGCATAAAGATCTGCAGCCTTTTAACACATAAGGCCTTCAAAGTATGCTCATATTGTTCAGGAAAGTTTTTTTTGCTTGGTCAGCAAATTAACAGCTGAGGGAATCCAAAAGGAAAGAACAGTTATCAGAAGCATCCTTCTGAAAAGCCTAACATGAAGATACTGGTCATTCCACCACCATCAAGAAAATGCACATGACGGTATGATTTAAAGCTTTTTTGTGAATACACACTTCACACATACTTAAGAACTGGTAAGTTCTTGTGCTTATTGGAATTCAGCACAGAATGAGCCTTAATAAGGCAGCTATTTATACAAAAAGTGGTGAGAGCCATTGTCGTTTAAGACAGAAGGCAAGATTAATATATTCAAAATATCAAGCTAATTTAAAGCATAAAAGGGTAGCAGACCTAAATTTGTAATCTTCTCAAACCCTTTCTTGGTTGAAAGTCATTCATTCATTGGAAGGAAAAGCGAAAAATAGATGTTGGCTAATTTGAATTGTCATTTGTTTGATTCAATTTTGATTGCATCAGGATTGTCTGTTTTTTTCTGTGCAAAACTTTCCTCTTTTGATTAGTGTTCCTCCATCCTCTGGATATCAGCCATAAATCACAGAATAATCATGACAAAGTTTGGTTTTGTTTGAATGTCTATTATAATTCCATTTTGTCTCATTTATACCCTAATCAAATAAATCCCACTGGAAGTTAGCCAAGGGACAGAGCTAAAGCAAATGACAGTAAATCAAGAACTGATTTCCCTGACATACTAAGTTTTAACCTTTGTGGGGCAAGTATTCAGTCTGTAATGAAGAAGAAATGCAGCAAAAGAGAAGGCTGAGCTACCTGAACAGCTTTGAGGCTGAAAGCGCCTCCTCTACTACCTTCAGAGTCCAGCACCAGCCCTGCACATTGGCTTACGCATTGCAAATAAGAAAGGGCACAGCTCATTAGGACTTACAGGCCAGATGGTTTTGCGGGAGTGAAATAAATACTTGTGTGCCGTTATCTACAAGTTCCATTCCTCAGTTGCCACAAGTGTGCTGCTGGAGGTATAAAGTCATAAACAAGGTATAAAATTACAAACACTCAGTATGTGCCTTGAGGTTCTCACAAGAGCACAAACCGGTCTTCTAGCTTGCAAAGGCAGCACAGACCTGCAGCCATGACCCTGCAGGTGCCTGTGGGATCATCTCATGTGCCTAAGTGCCCATCAGAAAGTAAGCAAGCAATAGTAGGTTGCATTCCCCAAAAGAAGATTTACAGTACTCAGCTAAAAATTTACCATCATAAATTAAACTTCAGGCTAATAAAATCCTCAGGTTTTTTTTTGTGGCTCAAAAATTTGTGTTAAGTCAATGCAGAAATACTGAAATAACACTGAGCATTGGAGCTGGATGATTCTGCCACCGGAAAATACCCTTATCCCTGAGATAAAGATATTATCCCAGGATCCCTGGGAGGTAGATGTTGTACCATGTGAACAAAGCATTTAAGTCGTCCCCATGGTACCAGGCACCATACAAGCGCACACAAAAATATGTGCCTGAAAGAACTTTCCATGTGAGAAGCCATGTTGACTCCTTGTCCCAGAAGGGACGGAGATACAAAAGGAGATTTGGGATGAGATTAATTTCATCTGAATTCAGACATCTACAGTGCAGGCCTTGTCACCCAGGGTTCCCCTCATGCAACAGTGCAGAAGTAGACATTTTATGGCGTGATTCGTCTGACCTGTTTTGGGTGTCTGCTTTAGGATGAGAAAAATTGCTGTCTAGCAATGCCTATTTCTCCCCATGAATCTAGCGAACAGCCTACATGGCAACTGTGCTGTAGGTATCTACACTTGGTCAGATGAATCCTCAGCCTTGTTGCTTTCTCCTCCCCTCGCGCACACAAGCTGAGGCAAATACAATCTGCTGTTAAGGTTGGTTTCCAGATTTCTGTTTGGAGAGCCTACAGAAGACTGTCACCCAATCTGTGTAGCTAAAAAAAATAAAAATTAAAAAAAAATAATGCAGAGATTAAATGTTTTTTAATTATTTCTTGAGCAGCAGGACATGGAGTGTGTGTTACATAGGTGCCTTCACCTCTCCTGTGGCCCTGCAACAGGCTGCCTGCCCTTGGCCAGAAGGAGAGCAGGAGGCTTTGCCTCTGTAGCAGCGGCAGCTTGGAGCCTGGGAACTTCATGCACATCTCCCGGCCTCCCTGTGCTGTCAGGTCACTGGTGTTTCTTATGGGCTAGCGCTAGCCTATCGGCACCACGTTCTTTCCTTTCTGGAAATAACTTTCTTCACGCAGGGCAGGGAATAAGAAATGAATTAACAGTACCTTGCTCTGTACCCAAGCCAAGATACATAAGTATGATCACTTAAAATGCCTCCGGGATTTGTTTTGATCGATGATACAGCGTATAAGAAAACAAAATTGATTTAGAAAATGGGGATTAACCATTATGTAAGAAACTAGTTAGAATTAGTTTTACACCCAGGCAATTGTGTCTATATACTAACATATTTTTGTGAATAGAGTTGTCTGATTTTGTTTTGAGTGTTTTTTTTTTTTTTAAATCTAGCCACAAGTATGAAGAGGCATGAAAGCTAAAATAAATCTGGATTAAAAATGTTTACTTTGTGTAGAATTTATTATGTACTTGAGCATATATATGCCTTACTTTAGTCATAACACGAGAAGAGGTGACCCATGTGAATGTAATGGGATGCCTGGCTAAGCTGTAAATTCTTCAAGGACAGAACAAAACAGCAGCTGTGCATCAGTGCCATTCTGAGCCTGACAACAACACAGCAAGAGCTGAAGAAATGTTTTTAATCATGAGGTTATTCGACAGGAAAAGAACATGACATTTCATGACATTTAAATTAATTCATTATTTTGGTCTTGACCTGACTGGGGAAAAAAAATGAAGTTACTTTTTTTAAGGAATCAGTAGATTCATTCAGATGTGCTGTACGCAAAATGTTTCAATTTCTTAAGACAAAATTCCAAAGTCAAATTTTAGCTAAATGCAACTTTTCATGTTCTACAAAAATGTTTGCTTTGGGTTGGTTTTTTTTTCTGTTTTTCAGTTTCATCACCAAAACAATGAGTAGTTCACACAGCCATATTCCCATGCCGCTGTGTGCTATCACAAACATGTTTCTTTGGAAGTTTTAAAACAGCTCAGGCTTGCTTACCAATATCAGGTGCTATTCCACTATGTAGGGGGGGAAAAAAGATATTAAATATAGAGCAAAATGACCGGTACTATAAACTAGTATTTCTCAGTGTGCCAATGTTTTCTTTGACCTTTCTGATGATGTTATGATGTCACAACTCTGCAGCTTTGGCCTATTTTCTGCATAGCCTCCACTGGGCTAGATTTGATAGAAATAAACATCTTACATAACAGTCCGGCTGTGCACTCAGCTTTTTTTTCTTCTCTATTTTTTTTAGGATTTCTTTTTTTTTCTGAAGGAGATTTTCCCAGCACGAATTCTGCACATACAATTAACGTTTGCCAAATTTCATCTTCAAAATCTGTTAGGGTTTATAAGAAGATTAAGAGACAGAGCTGATGCGCTTCATCACCCTTCCCCTGTAATCACACAGCTTTGCATGGGGAAAGAGAGCAAGAGGCAGGTTAAAACTGCAGTAATTCCCTTGAAAGGAGAACTAAAATAGAAGACTGTGAATGTGAGACTTTGTACTACTGGGATTATTTAAACCAAACCCTTTCAGGAAAGAGCAAAGATCAGATACAGACTACACTCACAGGCATGAAAAATACCCTGACCTGATAGCTTTTGCTGTTATGTTAATAGCAAAGACAAGGATGAACAGTATTGCACAGCAGAATCTTTAACACTTTATTTTCTTGTGTCCTGTGTTTGTTTTGACTGAATATGTAGCAGGTATGTATAGGGAAAAAGACTGGATAGGAAATTTTCCTAAAGTATAAAAGCTGAAATACATATGCAGAAATATTTGTAACCACAGTGAATACAGAAATAGGCGCATATATATGAAGAAAAAAAAAAGCCAGTATATGTGCAATGAATTGGCATTGCACAAATTACATGTGCAGGTTTTTAAAACCGGGAAAGTTTGCAGAGAAAATTTTGTAAAATTTTCAGAGTTGTTTATTTTTGCAACTAAAGTCACAGAAGATACCATCAACCTCTGCTTTCAAAATCACTGAACAGTTTGAAAATAATGACAATTAAAACCTAGTATTTTCAGTTTTCTTGTAGTTTGTCTTCTGTTTTTCAGACTTATGGCTTTAAGTCACCACATTTTACTCCACAAAACACAGGCAGGAGAAAAAGCATACTTAAAAGAAAATGAAGAAGCTGAAATTTATGGTAGCCAGTAGGCACTTAAGTTAGGGTTTGTTTTTTTTTAATTTATGGTACCAGCTCTTCTCTCTCTTACACCAATTTCACCCCGCATATCTCTATGGGATGAAATATCATTAGTGGGGTGACCTGATCAGATAAACAGCATACTAAACAATCAGACCTATGATTTCCAAACCAGAAGTGTTAAACCCTCTGTATTAGAAAAGCAATAATTGATGTGCCCCAGTGGAAATGAAGTAGCTCCTTTTCATTTCTAATAATTAAATAGTACCTAAGCCGATGCCCTTTAATTAACCTAATCTCTTGTGTGCTTGCAAGAACAGCCTGTAATACTACAGAACTGCATCAGCAGAAGCCCAGCAGCACTCACCCACCCTCTGTGAGTTTGGGCAGACCCTGTTTCCAACTGCAAACTACGGGATAAATGGAGGCTGATGGCCTCCACTGCCCAATCCACTGCATAAACAACCATGTAATCAATTTCTAGCACGCAAGACAGGTTTTTCCAAGCGTTCTTGAAATCACTACCTTTATCAGCAGGATATGTTATTATGTTTAATAGACCTCTTAAATATTTACTTTTCTCTGGAAATAACACCTCTTCAACTCAACATTCTGTTTAAAGTTACGGGATTTTAGGAATAATTCTTTAACTGGTATCCTTCCTGCCTTGGGAGAAGCTATGCAAGGTACAATTTACCTACAGTCCTCACTATATCAGATCATTTAAATGTTCTTTCTGAGAAAAAAAATCGTCTAATTCCTGCTTTCGTTCAATCTTTTTTTTTCCACTGTAAATTGCATTATCACATTGGAAGCATTAGGAATGATACTGCAAAGGGAATCCTTGCCCGTCTTCTAAATGGCCTCACAGTATTTGAGGTGAATCAGGCCGAAGAATTGGAATGGCAAATATAGCTTAACATTTATATTATCTAACTTGCCTTCAAGTTATGTACATTTTTATGTCCATAAAACAAGAAAACAATATTTTAAAGGTTTGTTTAATGGATGATGTTTTTATTTAATTTATCCCATGGGTCTAATATCTATAAATCAAGAACACTCTGGATTGATTCTTAAGATAATGTTTGTTGCATTGGATATAAGCCATACTGCAAATCCTAATGTTTCCAAAAAATGGTGAACTACAGACTGGTACATCACATCAGTTGCGAATGTATCACTGAATTTCAGAGTTGGCAGAGACATTTACCTTTTAATTCATGTTTACTTTCAAAGGAACAGCATTTAGTGAAGGGTCCCAAAAATAAATAAAATTAAATTAAATCCAGGCAAGTAAAAGAGCATTCACTCTCTGTCAAAATAAATTTCTTCCATGTATCAGAACCTTCCCAGACTATTGGCATTGCATTGTTTTTAAACTGGGTTTGAAATGGCAAGGAAAATGTATTCCAGCAACCTAAAGGTTATGTGTTGATAGCCACGTAACACCAAAGCCGGTCCACAAAGGAACCACTTTTAAGAAGGTTTGTTTTCCTGATGAAAGGGAATTTGAACAAAGAAATTCTGGAAGAATACACAGATAAACTTAACAAGTCCATGCTGTGGGGAAATTGATCTCACAGTTTCTCTCTTGTGAACTAAGGAGAGAAAAGCTTTCGATTCTCTGCTGCTTCTGCGCATCCTTGATCATAGACTGACTTTAGTTTCTTAGAAAATCCTTCTGAAAGACAATTACCTGAAACAGAACCTTCTACTGAGTCTGCAAAGTAGGAATAGGGGGAAAAAAATACCCGCTAGTGGTGTTTATGGAAAGACACCACCTTGTTCGGTCATATTCCCACCCTTGCAAACCCTGATTTCGCTTCCACCGGTAAGCCTGACTTCTGCAATTGAATTCCCCTTGGGCTTGCATTCCTTGTCAGAGTCACAAATAGAAAGTGACAAAGCGTCATGACTTGAGGTCAGGACCATAAATCTGGAAATACTAGTTTAGGAAGAGCAAGCACAGCAGCTCAATAAAAGGTGATCATTATCCCAGACTGTGGCTGAAAAACACAGCTACTTCTTAAAGTAGGAAGTCAACCTTCACTCATATGTATATTAGAGATAAAAATGCACTGGTTACAGAATTCAAGAGGTGAAAAAAATGGGGACACAATAATTTCTGTGTGAAATGGAAGTGGAAGCTCTTAATGAAATAATTTGTGTAAATTTTTCATGTGCAAATGGAAATCTCTAGATCTCAACCACTAAGGTTTTATGAGGCTTCAACCAAACAGATAAAAATTCTTCTTGCAAAACCAGGTACAAGAAATCCAGGTACCAGATCACCATACCGTGTATATATAAAGAGCTCAGAAAATGGAGGAACTGTAACAGTTAATTTCCCTTTAAAGGGGAAGGGTGATTCTTTTGAAGTTCATAGCTAACCAGGAAAAGGATTATTCACTTCATGGGAATAAGAAAAAGTGAAGTCTTAAATGTCATAAACCAGCACATAAATTTAATATAATCAGAAGTCCAAAATTTAAATTGCACGAACCCCAAAAGTATTATCAGACATGTTTTGTTTTAAATTAAAGTACTATTATATCATTTTTATGGAAAGACTTTTAATTGATCCCTCCCCTAAAAAATGTGTTCAATACAACTTTATGGAAGTGCTTTGATATTTCCTGACAGTTTTGATAAGGAAAATGTTGAGTTCTCAAAAATGTCAATAGTGACCATTTTTCCTTCAGATATGCACTAAACATCACACATGCATTTCAGTAGGCTGATAAAATTTTTTATTAGTGTTGATTGAAATCAGCACTGCTTCTATAATAGGACTCTCCTATTCCTCCAGAAACAACAAAAAAATCAATTCAGTCTGAGAAATTATGGTCAGCCTCGGTCTGTGGGTAAAACCCTTCCTGATATGATAGTACTATCATATCAAAGATATTTTCCTGGGAGAAGATGTCCTTTCTCCAATACTCACCTTTAAGAGATCTGTACTGGTTTGGTTCCTGGGTGGAAGACTTTAAAATTCTCAGAGTCGTTGAAGTTTTCTAAGAGTTGCCTAAAAGATGAGAAAACTGATGTAAAAAAGCAAAAGGGCAAAGATACAACTTTGGTGCACAAAAATGCAAGTTGATACCACAACTCTTGGAAATCACAGAATCACAGGTTCATAGAATGGTCAGGATTGGAAGGGACCTCTGGAGATCATCTAATCCAACCCCCCTGCCACAACAGGGACACCTACAGCAGTTGCACAGGACGGCGTCCAGGCAGGTTTTGAATGTCTCCAATGTGGGAGACTCCACAACATCTCCGGGCAGCCTGTTCCAGTGCTCTGCCACCCTCAAAGTAAAGAAGTTCCTCCTCATTTAAGATGGAACTTCCTATGCTCAAGTTTGTGCCCATTACCTCTTGTCCTATCACTGGGCACCACTGAAAAAAGACTCTTCTCATCTACCTGGCACCCTCCCCTTAAGTATTTATAAGTATTGACTGAGTATTCTTTTTTCTAGACTAAAAAGACCCAAGTCCCTGAGCCTTTCCTCATATGAAAGATGTTCCAATTCCCTAACCATCTTGGTAGCCCTTTGCTGGACCCTCTCCAGCAGTTTCCTGTCCTTCCTGAACCGGGGAGCCCAGAACTGGACGGTACTCCAGATGCGGCCTCACCAGGGCAGAGTAGAGGGGGAGGATGACCTCCCTTGACCTGCTGGCCACACTCTTCTTGATGCACCCCAGGATGCCATTGGCCTTCTTGGCCACCAGGGCACATTGCTGGCTCGTGGTCATCCTGTTGTCCACCAGGACTCCCAGGAGGTCAGCCCCCAACCTGTACTGATGCATGGGGTTATTCCTCCCCAAATGCAGTACCCTACACTTGCCTTTGTTGAATTTCATCAGGTTTTTTTCTGCCCAATTCTTCAGCCTGTCCAGGTCACGCTGTATCAGTGGCATACAGAGTGGTTCTGCAGCTTTCAGATTCAAACTTCTGTAGCTAATTTAGGAAAGTAAACCTTTCCCTTCATCCCATCCATTTACAGCAATATTGTCCTCTTTATCCGTATAATCAAAGATAGAGAAAAACCTGTCAGGCTTAGTAATGCTGAGTTTCTAACAAAATGAATAAACAGGTGCAATTCACAACCTCTTTATGGTAAATCAGATCTTAAAGTTTGGACTAAAGCTTAGTGAAAGGTACAGACAAATGGGAGTGGAAAAGTATGCCCACATTATTACAAGCCGGGTTTGCAGGAGAATTTATGAGCTGCGAGGAATTCATAAGCCTTGGACATCCATGCTTTTTCCTCTTAAAACTGATACATACTGTGTGTGATTTATGAGCAACACTGGTTAAAGATTGGATGCCAAATTGAATGTGTTCCTTAAACCAATTTTATGTACATCTATAAAAATGACAGAGACAAGATACAATGTCAAATGGAAAGGATAAACCAACCAAAACTATTAACAAGATTTAATGCATCACTTCTCACTTCTCCAACCACTGTTCAAGAGAGGAGAAAAACACTGAGTCGATGGCAGATGGTCTCAGGTCTCAAACTTTAACAGCACTCCCTTCCCTGTGACGGTACACAGATTAGGAACATGTAAGGAGGAAGTGAAAGCATGAAAACATCTGCTTGTAAAAGGTCATACTTTAAGAGCTCCACATTAGCTATTACTTAGTTATTGCAAAGTTACATAAACTTTTACATTACATAAGGATTCCTGGTTAGATCTCAGACACTTAAATATGCAGATTCTGTCACACTCAATGGCTATGAGCAATGGTTAAACAGTAAGAGTCCCCAGACATAATTTAGAAGGTTTTCCAGACCTAAAAGACATCTTCCTTTACTTCATGCTGCCCAATGGGCCAAAGTGTCACTCAGTTCTGAATCACTACCTGCCTCCTGTGCTGAACATACCCCTACCATTTCCAGGACCTACGAGGACTGCTCCAGAATGAAAACTTTTGACTGCTTGCTGTGGCGCTTAAGATAAGGGAATTATCCTTCTATGAAAGCAGAGTTTTAGCAATGCCTACGTAACACCTCCTGCTGCCTCATCCCTTTTACATGATGTGAAGAGGCTGGACTAACCTGAAGCTCTCGTAAGAAATCTTCAAAATGAATTCAAGCAATATTCTGATTTGTTTTCTATCCTGTTATTGGTGACCTGCCTTCCTTTTTGTGCCCCATATTGATACTCATCACATGAAGATATTAACAGACAGGTAAAACAGATGCTGTCACCCTTTTGAGTCAATGGGTATTTACACAGGGAGTGTAAACTCAGTGGCTTTACTCAGATGGTGTTAAAAATAATCTCTTTGGGGCTTCTTAAGTTTAGTATGAAACTGGGTGAATTCCCTAGGTTTCTTGTATTTGCTTTTTCTTCTGCAGGGACCTAGAAAATATTCACGGAAAAATTATGAGCCCTGATACAACCTTTCTGAAAAATAATTCAGAAGTTACAGAATACCTACAATTATACAAGTGTGTCTACCTTATGAAAAGCCTCATTTTATACTTTCTTGACCTGCACGTGCCCTTGACAAACATGTGCCTAACTTTAGTTCATGCCATTGATGGCAATATGACTACTCATGAGTTTGCAGTTAAGTGAATTTTTGGATCAAGATCTATGTTGACTGTACTGCATGCTTTTGTGGGATTATGGGAAGAGAGTGATCAAGAGGACCATATGAGCCCTCAAAACCAGTTCTCTGTGATCTTAGTAAACATAGCATGATGTGCGCCACATTAGACAAAGTGTAATTTAGAAGGGTCCACATCTTTGTTGGACCACCTCACCACTAAACAGCACTTTCAAGAGTCCAGAGCAGCATCTGAACAAGAGCAAACCCAGCCAGAACTGTAACACAGCACAGCAACAGGCCAGGATGGAATGATAGCAGAGGTGAAAATCTGAACACCTGTAAGAGTAGCGGAGCTCAAATAATAATTTTCAGATGAGCCTTGAAAGAGAAGCAAATTCCCTACTTCACAGAAAGAAAAAAAAAAGCCCAAAGTTCAGCCAATCTGACCCAGGGTAAAGATATTACTTATGTCCACTGCTTGTGGTTTAACCCAATTGGATTAGCAGAACAACCACTCAAGAGGTTTTAATGCATTTAGAAACATGAGTCAATCTCAGCCACAGCTATCTGTGGCCCTAGTGTAATGCTTCATAGGAAGGCAAAAAACCCAACAAAAAAGTCAGATAAAACACTTTAGAACCCCAAGTGTTTCTTATATGCAATGGAGCTTGTTTTTTTTTAGTCAAGTAAAATAGAATTCATCAGACTAAAGGTAGATTCTTACTTGTATGATATCATTTGATGGTCAGTGGAAAGAAACAAAGAGCAAATTCACTTCTTCCTAAAGTAGATATCCAAAATGGGTTGGATATTTGCACCTTGAGAGTGTTTAGTTCACTTGATTGATTGGAAAAGATATCTAAGATAACTAGCTCCAAGGTAGGTGCTCACACTGTAAACAATAATTGAATTAGCTGAATCCCATGCTTAAACTGTAAGAAACATTTTATTGATTTGAATTGGAATTGCTGGCTTCTTTCTTCCAATGAATTTTCTTGCCTTTTTCTTTCCACTCTGAGTGACAGGCAAAACAGATACATTTCCTGAGCACATATATATTTTTGTCTTATCTGTTCCACCAAAGTTGAAAAAAAAGACTGCTAACTGAAAAGCAATGAAAAATTATAACTGCAAATAGTCTTTACCACCTGTGATTTGATCCCAGATTCAGGTGTTAGAAATACAGAAACTGAATTTTCTTGAGTGAAGAAGTGATATTACTCATTATAATATACATGATTAACGTGTGATTATTTTGAAAGGAAAATATCTTGTAATTCCAGGGTATTTTCTCTGGGCTCATTGTTAGGCAAATTCTTAAAGCTGTTATTTGAAGTTTCCCACAGACATCAGTAAAAGCTCTTTTCAGCACCAAATACCAGCACAAGCCTGAACAAGCTGCACTTAAATGTTCATTTCCACAATCCGTCCACTGGTGTTACGAAATGACTTGTTGCTTGCATTAATCTGTAAGGCAAAATTCTTCCTTAATAATGCTGACAGTGACTTATCTTACAGAGATCCAGCGTATTGTGTTACTGCATAATGTCGGCAGGCTGGACAAAGATGATTGCTGACCTGTGCAAGCACAAAACATATGGACTGATTTGGGTAAAAACTTTTCTCATTCCCATACAAGCAGAAATCAGAATTTCCATCATGGGATCTGGAAAGCAAAAGAGCTGATTCATCTCAGGTCACTGCAGTTTTATGGACTCCTTCCTGCGTATCCATGACCACATCTTCTCCTGTGACTGGCACTGAAAAGATCCAGCTTACCTATAAACTGCTGCTTCACAAGCTTAGGCAAGTTGCTTGGGGTCAACCAATAAAGAACTTTAGTGCCTAAAACAAAAGGGCTACAGAACAAAATCGTAACCTTGAAAATGAACATCATAACTGCTGCCTAAACCTGGATGTGTCTGAGCTTGCCAGAGCCTCCTCTTTTCGTAATGTGGAGGTCTCCAAGTGCAGAGAAGTGCCCATACCCAGAGCTGATTCTGGTTTCTGAGTGGCTCAGCATCAACTCGTGCCTGGGCACGGCTGTTCCTCGGCTTGTTTCACCCAGCAGGTCTATTCAGCATGCCGAACACAAACACAGGACAGAGCTCCTTGCAAAATGCGGCTCTGCTACCAGCTGTGGAAAATGCTGAAAGTCTCCTCAAAGCAGATATCAGTAGTCATGACATCTTCTCCAATGCAAGTGCCCACTACACCAAGCTGGTGAGGTGCACCCTCTCTTCTCTCTCTTCATGTAAATCTTGAACATTTTGCTGCACAGCGACCTGGTGTCAAAGGGAAGGAGTAGAGCATATCTCCCACCACAAACCCCCATCATGCAGAAACATCACCCAAAAGTTTCAAGTGTTGACAGTGTTCGTAGTGGAACCTACATGGATGGAGGGAAGGTGCATAAGAGTGAGGGTGGTACTTACCCCCGTGCACCAGGTTTCCTACTCTCCAGTTCTGTGAAGTTGCCTGCTAGGTAACCAGCTTTAGAGACAGCCCCCCTCAACATGCTAGCCTGAGGCAGCTCCTTCTCCCAGGAATTTAACCCTCCCATTATGCCATCCCAAGAGCTTTAAAAGACTTAAAAATCAAAAGTTCTGCATCCGCTCTAAGTATTCAGTTCCTTTCCCACCAGCATCTCTATGCCCATGCCATCATGAGTATCACAGTACTCCAGTGACATAGTCCTGCTTGCCCTTTTTGCCTGCAGTGAGGGAAGAATCAGGATGTGTCTCAGACCTGCTTGCTAAGAAGACAGAATAGAAAGTAGAAGCTGTCTGTATTTAAAAATTATATATCACCAGTACGTTTCCTGCCTATGTACACAACTAAAATGAAATCATTCGGCGTTAGACACCTGTGTACCTATAAGGATATTGTCCTTTGTTTCTGTTCCTCACCTAAAAAGAGGGGATTGTTGTACTCTTTCTCCTGATCACCCCATATACCTGGGCGCTACAAACTTTGTGGCAAGGTACTGCCTTTTTTTTTTTCCACTTGGTATCTCATACAAAGTCTCTACAAGTCTCCCTGTTGTGTTTCAATGGACTTGCAGTAGAAAGAATAGATGATACTCCATGTCACTCTGAGGCTTATGTAAGTATTGCTCAGAGGCATTGGTACTTTCAACTTCTCCTGAGACATTTAAACACATTCCTTAAATGAAGATTCCTATGCAAAATATTTATAATAAGAAAACACACTTCCCGTATTCTTACAAAATTATTTTTGTGTTTTCAAGATGCGGTTCTGGATTTCAGTCCTTTGCCCATGATATATTTTCTCAGCCTTGCATTTTGTATTCTGAATCATAAAGCTAAGCTTTGCTAGGACAGCTGAGAGATTTAGATCTTCTGCATTAGCTGTGTGACATTTAGGGGTAAATTTCCCTAACCTACTGGAGAATAAAATATGTTCAGCCAAAACAAAAGTGCTTTAGAGTTGTGTTCCTTTTAACACAACAGTGACAATTCCCAGGTACTGCAGCAATAGAAATAAAACCAATAGTCATTCTTTTGCCAAGCTTAGACTAAAGTCTAAGAAAGGACTGGTTTTTTTAATAGGATATTTTATAAATACATAAACATCTGCTTCCTCAAAATGTCTTTGGTTTATTCCTCACTGTTTGACTTTTTTGCTATCTTTTCTGGCTTGTCTAGGTTAGGTATGAAAATGTAATACTAGGAAGTGTTGGCTGGCACATGCTAAGTTCACATATTTTGGAAGTCTAGTTTTGGCAAAGCAGTCCGCAATTGTTATATACTACACTTAAAATTTAAGGGAACCTAAACTTAGTTTGATTAATTCAACAATAGTCTAAAAACATCCGTTCTGCTTACAACTGGACTTTATCACAGTGAGACAGTATTTACTAGGAGGAGGTTTCATTGTTGGTAATGGCATTGGCGGTATTCTCTCTGCTGAATTCTAGGCATCTAAACAGGTACCCTGAGTCTGAACCTGAAACTATGCCCTGTGCCCCTAGTAAGAAGCAGCTAGTGAGACAACACATTATTGTTGTATTCCATGTTGTGCATCCTTGGAGAATATGAAAATTAGAGTTTCATAAATGAGCAAATGTTTGCCTCAGAAAAGCTCAGAATGCTGAAGGCAAATTACGTTCGTATGGCCATAGGTCAAAATGGTTTTCTGAAAAATATTCAAGAGTATATTAACACACATAGTTGGTGCAGTCCTGAAGGGGCATGTTTCAAAATTAAGGTCAATTTATGTGCTCTGAGGGAATTTACTATGTTGATTCATGCTGTTGATTCATGTTTGTTCATATCGGGACTGTGCTTTTGAAACAGATTTCCCCGGCATGTCACCTAAACATGCTTTGGTCTGCATATTGGTGTAGTCTTGGAGCACCTAAACCAGAATCCTTTAGAATGAAACTAAACAAGAAGCACCCAGCACTTGACTGTGTGCCAACCCCCCGGCAGCACCCTTACTGTACGCCAACTGCTACTGGGTATTCACTCTATGGGAAAAACTGACCCAAAATAAAATCCGTGTATCACAGACAGTATGGGCATTGGTTCCTCTATACGTCTGTTTCACTCTGTAGGCTGAGATCCATGCTCCTCCTACTCCATGCACCATACTAGCTTGTGAATGTAAATATAACCTCTGTAATATAAAGAGAACAGGCCTGAATCTCAACTGCTGTTAAGTCCGGATTCTTTCTTTACCATCAGTTAAGCTGCATTGATTTATAACATTTAAGGATCAGGGTGAAATGTTTTTGAATGAACTTGGAAGACATGCCACGAAAAAACCATTACAGACATTGAGTTGGCCATTTCTGGTTTTTATTAGGCATTTCTTACTCTTCAGATGGCTGAAGAGTAACTCCAATGAAAGCCGGAAAGCAGGTGCTGATCCTGCAGCTCAAAACCCTTCACTGCACTTCAGTGACTACAGGGCTTCTTGCTAATCTGAAGCTGTGATCCTTGAGGACTTAAATGCTGAAAGTAATAAAATAAAACAGATCAAAGCCGTGTACAGATAATGAAAACAAAAGGTTATCTAAAAAATTTACTTTATTATCTAGACCAAGGTCTTGGCCATGACGAAAAACCTTGGCTTCCTAAATCCGTGAGTTGGGCTTTCTTCCATTTTATCATCAGACCTATGGAATACAGACTCTCAGCTGCCATCTGGGTGCATAGTTTTAATTTAAACACTATTGAAAATGTAGTTTAATGTAGTTTAACCACCAGATTTGATACAGAACCACTGCTGAGTTTCTGAGGAGAATGAAATGAAACAAAATAAAACATATTTCACTTGCTTCTGGTATTATTCGTTATTGCTATTATTGGTGAGTGGCCTGGGGTTGTGGAATGAATGCAAAAGGATTCGTGTTCTCCTCGTTAGTGATGAATGACTCTGTTTGTTATGTGGGAAGCCATTAAACTCCTTACACTGTATAGTTCACGTTAGCTTCCTAAGCAAGTGGGACTTGGATCCTCCTAAACCCCTGCCATTTGTTTTGGAGATCAAAGTGGGTGATTACAGTGCACCTTCTGGCTTTCAAATATGTTACTTGTTTGTATTACACCACCATCAGGACAAAACCCACTGTGTCAGGCCCAGTAAAAGACACATGATAAGAGACAGTCTTTGCCCCTGGAGGACTCACCGTCTAAATAAATATATTCATTTTGTATTGTAGAAGTCAGCAGAGAATTCCCCTGAGGCTAAGCACAAAATAGTCTAAAATACAATTATTGTGAGTTGTTAAATAAAACAGCACTGGATGAATGTGAAGTGCCGCCGTGTTTCAGGTATGTTTTGTAAGGCTTCTTTTTAATTTGTCTCTTCTCGTGTACCACTAGCATTTTCCAAGCCATTAAAATACCCCTGGCACAGGCTATTAGCGTTGCAGAATGAAATGTGTATTTTCTCTTCAGCATTATTCTTTTGCAAATATGGGTTTTCTACCAGCTATGTGAACTGGATAGATGTTAAGTACTAACGATTTTTCCCTATATCTCCTAATTTGGAACCCGAACTGATTAAGTCCTTGTCAGTCAATGTCATGGACTTGTATCACTAAAGTGTTAGAATGGGCTTTGAAATGGGTAAACAAGCAGGATATGTAACTCTAAAACTGATGGTATCCATCAGCTTCTCCAGTAAGGCATTTTTTCCATGTATTAGACTCATTTATTGACCTTTCACGCTGTGTGTTCCATGCTCCCGCCAACTAATGCCAGCCAAAATTTTCAATTAGAAATGCAGACCATCTGAAGAAAAGGCTGTTTCTTTTCACTTACATTTCTTCCTCATTTATTTTTGTATTTATTCAAGGACTCTGGAGAACTGCAAAGACTACATTATGCCCAGTTAATTTACAGCCCTCATTTTTATTGGGTTACTGTGAATTCCAGTTTTTAAATCAGTGTTGCTATGTCACAAAAAGACATGTGTGTACATCTTGTATGCAGGGCTAATTTTGTATGAAAGTAAGTGCTAGGATGAGGTGCTAGAATGCTAATAGCATATTTGTAAGTTACATAGCAGCAGAGCTGACAGGCAAACAGATTCTGGCATGCCATTTCAGACTATTTTGTCACAAAATTAGCTTTGTGAAAATGTCATTTAGAGCATTGGGTTTTTCTTTGTTTTGTTTTTCTTCTATTTTTTTCTGAAGTCTTCTAAATTGAGATTCATTATGTTAAAGTTTCAAGTTCTAATGAATCCAAATCGATTTTTCCTAGTTTTCTATTTACAAATGTTTCTTAAGTGTGAAGGACTTGGGAAGCCAGGGGAGGTCAAATTCACAATACAAGATATTTGATGTACTAATTTGTTAATAATTTGTACCTAATTTCTGCTTTGATTTTGCCTGGCTTCACTCTCCAGCCATTTTTTTTTTTTCCTTTCTCTTTGGAAGGTCCCATTACTTTCTTTTTATGCAATACATGATGAATAGTCCTTAAGCAACCATAAAGTTTTGGTCCAGTTATTAATCAGTTTTTTATCCATTATAAAGTCCAACCCAGAGTCACCTTGTATTGGGTAAAATAGTTTTTGTCTGACAAAAGACAGACAGGCATTTCACAGACGCATTAGCCTGGAGCCTGAATGAGCACAAAAGGTGGCAAAAAGCCAGTCACCTCAGCTGTGTTATGCAGCTCTCTGGGGTCACTGAGGAGTTGTATCCACACGCTTGTTCTCTCTTTAAATTGCTGAAAGCATGTGGGGAATTATTTGGAAAAGTTGTAAATGAAGACACAGCAGCCAGCATAATTAAGTTCTGTTTCAGAGCAAGGAGCAGAGGCCAGTGTGATGTCTCTATCCTCTTGAAGGTAACAGGGAATCTCATGCTGACTTCAAGAGGGCTCTGATGTCTCCCTTGGTCACCTACTTCCTTCTGTTGCATTCCTCCCTTTCACTAGACCATTCTACTTCCTCCAAAAGGTCATGGGATCCCCTTGATTTGCACCAGACAAATGTTTGATTTTAATCAGGTCTAGGCAAAGGATTCAGGGTTGGTTGGTTTGTTTACGCTGTATCATTTTACTTAACACTGGTCAAGCACAAAACGAACAATTAAATAGCTGACATGTAGCCCTTATTCTTCCAAACCATCGATTGCCATAACATTGGCAAAGTTGCCTGAAGCCATAGTTCAGGGGCAGCCGGGTTTCGGCAGCAAAGCTGGCTTACAAAGTTTCACTCATCTCCCATCCGTCCCACTGCTGATTCCTCTCCCTCACCCCCTCAGTGCTGCAGAAGGAGTAGTTTATGGGGCCATACTGCATGTCACAGAAATGGTTAAAAGAACCCTTCCCAAAATAACCCTTCATTTCAGTGTCCCCACGGTCAGTGTAGTGCCACAGGTAACGCTGAGCCAGTGGAAAAACGGACCATGAAGTGGCAACGGGAGCGAGCAGCTCAGATGGAGGAAGCAAACCAGTCAACAGCTTCAAATGGCTTCTCGTCCCTCATCTGTGTGCCATGGGCCGGCCCTGGCAGGAGAGTTGAACTGTGCCTAACGAAAGAAAACAGTGTGCATGCATAAAAAATGACTCGCGGGCCCAGGATATCACCAATGAAATAATAAAGTAAGAAAAAAAAATTTTATGACAGCTTCACAGAAAAAAATACTACATAGGAACAAAGTCTGACCTCTTCAGGGCATATTATCAATATTTCATGAGAGTGTGATAAAAGGAAGCATTTAGCAACACAGCGTTAAATTTCTGTCTGATAATATATATCTATGGCAGGCAACAGAAATAGTAGCTTGGATTCTGAATCTGTGTAGTTTTTCAAGGAATTCATAAATTACCTGTGTGAAACTTACACAAAATAGAGACAGAAAATGTAGTGTTTAAACTTACTGAGTAGCGTTTTATTAAATAAAAATTATTCAGTAATGGCTTAAAAATTTATTCATTTCAATAGCTTTCTGACAAGGAATGTGCACGATGTGCTAAGAAATATTATAAATATCGCTAAGTTTAACCAAATGAAATGTGTCTGGGACTTGAGAATTTCCCTCCAGGAAGAAAAAATTGAGCAATATGCTTTCAGGTTTAACAAAATACCGAAGAGAGCTGATTAAAAAAATGAGGAAAAGTGTTTCAATCAGAAAACACAATTTCATTGAAATGGAAATATTTTGAGTGAATAAATCAGTTCTAATGAAATCCTCTGGGGTAAATCTTTCCAAGGAGCTGTTCTGATAACACAGAAATACTTTATTTTTACTTCTAACTCCTTTTGTTTAGACTTTTCAGTCATAGTAATACATCAGCCTCTATACAATATACCACAGTATATCATGCACTACATAAATTAAGAAGACTGCTTTTTCCTGGAAAATAAATGCTTCAGTAATCCTTAGTCAATATTTATTTTTCAACTTCATAGTCTTCTGGAAGTTTCTGATGAGAAGGCATATACTGAAACACTAAAATTTCCCAGAGAATTGTATTTCCTGACTCCCACCATCTTTGATTCCGCACTCAGTCTTTCCTTAGTACTCTGTGTGACATGTTATCCAGGATGAAGCCTGCTGGTTTTTACACTAAATGACTCTTTGAAGAAGATACCTAACCACATTTAAGGGCCTTTCCATCATTAATAAAGGGGGAGGGAGGAGAGGATGAGGGCTCAGCCAACTGAGATCTTTATTTGCCTGGGAACATAATTAAACAAACACATTGCTCACGACAGTGGATGGATTAACAGCCTCTCAGCCTGAATGTATTATGTCTGAAGAGATGATTTGCCATAAAAAATTCATCACACCACCCTTATAATGTGGTCTGGAAAACCACCCTCGGGGCTAACGGAGCTGGTCAGTTTTTATCCCACCACAAATTGCCCTCTCTGCCAAGGTTACAAGACAGGTTACTGGAGTGAATCTGTGATGGAAGCAGCGGGCCGCCAAAAAGCGCTTGAAAGCAGCAGCCCGTTTCATATAGGTTACTAAAAACTCACAGGCATTCAGCTGCGGGGATTCGCAGTTGCTGCCAGCCAAGTGCAGTCAGGGTGGTGACTTCAAGCCCTGTACTGTGTGCGGTTTTCCAGGAGAGAGCTCTGCCAAAGAGGAGTGGCATTCTTATCAGTAGTTTGGGATTTTTTTCTGTCGGCATGTTCTTTTCATAGCTTTTGCTTAATTTGCATTTCTTAAAAGCCAATTTCACAAATATACTGCATCTGCAGTGATGAGTGAAAATGCCTCATTTGTTCCTGAGACGGGATTGTGGGATCCCATCTCGCAAAAATGCTAATGAAGAACAAATACTTCCTTATTTTCCTGAGGGCAAATTTAATCATGGAATTGTAGCACTTCTAACTGCATTAACACCTGCAGTACAGTAAACAGAAGTCGGCGGTACCCAATATTGCCTTCTGATCAGTGATGCAGAGGTGTTTTCATTACAGGGAAATAATGGCTACATTTACCAAAACCAATGAACTATATTGTGATTAGTACTGAGTGAAGTATGTGTGTATATATTCCTTTATATGTATTTGTGTACATATATATTTGTGTGTATATATATGAATGCAGTATATATGTATATCACATTATGTATATGTATGTATATAATCATATGCTCACTCTCTTGTGCGGTCTCTCTGTTATATATATACAGAGAGACTATGTAATAAGGCCATACAATATCTTCTTATTCAGGTGTACCAGTGTTAATTTTTCACAATTACTTGGCATGTAATCAGTTCATGCAAAGATGTTCAAAACCTTGAACTGGTTCCAGTCAGAATCGAAATCAACTTTGACTGCTGTAACACAACTTCAGATTTTACTGCTGAAGTCCAGGCAGAAATTCAGTAAGCTTCAGTGCAGATGGATATATCATGCTTAAAGTCTTGTAGCTATTAAAGAAATACTACTTTGATGGGAAAACAGAAACTGTAAGAAATTCTAGATGGAGATGGGGGAGGAAGAAAAGAGGGAAAACAGGAGTCAATGTAAAAGAGTTAACAAAGGCTTGTAAAACACTCATCTTTAAAAAGGTAAGTTTGGCCACAACAGATAATACAGAAAATGGGAAAGTAGTGAATGCTGTGACTAAAGCTGCAGATCCACAAAGGTGATGAATTCTTAACCACAGAAGAATTTGATTTGGGTCAGGAAACTATCAGGACCAGATATACGCATGGATAAAAATGTTACAAAACGTTTTTAGGAATGTATCTGAATTCACAGGTGGGCTAAGTATCTCATTCCCACTGATTTCCTCAGTGGAGACAGTGGCCGTCTTTGGCCACCTTAACATTATGTCCTTTACAACATGGTCTAATTCCCTTTGAAGTCAGTGGGAGAGTAGAGGGAAATAATCACAGTCTAGACAAACAGCAGCACTGATGTAAAGGTTCAAAGTACGAGGACGTAACTGAAGGGAAAGAAAGGGTAGCAATCTTCTTAGCTCTAGAGACAAATAAACTCTGACTTTGAAGCATATTGATGTGGAATCACAGAATCAGAGAATGGTTGAGGCACCTCTGGAGATCATCTAGTCCACCTCCCTGCTCAAAGCAGGGCCAGCTAGAGCAGGTTGCCCAGGACAGTGTCCAGCTGAGTTTTGAGCATCTCCAAGGATGCAGACACCACAACCTCTCTGAGAAACCTGGTCCAGTGTTTGACCACCCTCACACTGATGGTTTTTTTCTTTTTTTTTTTTTTTTTTTTTTTTAAGAGAGATTTCCTGTGTTTCCTTTTGTGCCTATTGCCTCTTGTCCTCTCATTGGGCACCACTGAGAAGAATTTAACTCCATCTCCTTTGCTCTTCCCCATCAGGTATTTATGCACACTGGCAAGATCCTCCAGGCTGAACAGTCCCAGCTCTCTCAGCCTCTCCTCATATGTCAGATGCTCTAGTCCCTTAATCATCGTTGTGTAACACTACTTGTGATAGACTGGATAGATGCGCTGAATGTGATCCACGCCAGTTTTCTAGGATTACAGATGTAACTCCATAGTTTAAATCTGGCCATTTATACTTGAGGATCTTAGCTTTCCTCACTGCAGCTTAGGTGTCCATCTGGGTTGGACTTTGCCATTACTGTGGAATCGAGCTCCCTGGAGAACACCCAGTTAAGGCAACAAAATACAGAAGAGTACTTTGTGCTCGCCTTCCAAATATGATACTTGCTCCACCACTGTGAGTGAAATTAATAAATAGTGTATTTAAACAGCCACCACTAAGCATCTGAGCTTTCATCTTCTGGCAGTGCTATCCACACTTCTTGGAGATGTCAATTCTTGTAATTTAAAAAGTTGAAACTGTCATGTTGGTTAGCTACAAAGTACATTGACAAAGTTTTCTTCACAACTGGAACAGTTAGAGACAAAAATCTGGCATAAGCAGTTCCTGTGCCTTTTTAATGAAAGATAGAGACATGCAATTGAACGTTTTGAACAACCTAGCTATCATAGTATATTCAGTTTCAACTTTTCATGAGCTCCACTGACTGGCCATATGCATGTGCTTAACCAGTCGCCTTGTGAAGTGAAATGTGATCAGCTATATTTCAGCAGAGGTGGTTTAAGCTAATGCATATTCCTTTGCAATTGTGACAGCTATGGCACATACAGGGTTTATTATACAAATTTATTAAGCTGCCAAACCCTATAGGTTTTATTTCCCTATATGCTGACATACTGGTTTTTTTACTAATATAGCTTGACTAGGATGGGCATAGGTCCAGTATCATAAATACGCTTACTCCAGTAGTTTATTCCCCTCCGAGTGTAGGAATATAATTTCGTTATAAGTATGCAAACACACATATAATCATGTTCACATTCCTCAATGCCACTGTAACCCTGCCCAGACTGGTAAGGGCTGCTGCATTACTTCATTTCTATCAGTATAGGTACACCACTATAATTTTTTCCCTATCTGGTTCTTCTTGTAAGAAAACAGTGAGGAGAATAAGAAAATGCCAGCAACCTAAATCCCTGTCTAACAGGCCAAACTGAGACCAGTCTGTTCATGATTAATAACTGGGGACTGATAGAAGACAAGTGGATTCAATCTATGCTTTTGGCAGATATATTAATTCATGTATGTTCTCCATATGTGAGGAGATGCGATCGTTTTCCAAAACTCCACTGCATCCAGCCCCTGAATGACAAAACATCATAATAATATTTCCACAAGGGGGGTCAAACCTATATATGAAGAATAAATATTTTGTGAATGGGATAAATGGCTCATGCATGTGTAGCTGCTGTCACGGTGTGGACATGGGAGAGGACTGTACAGTGTGCAGGGTGCAGAGCGTAGACCCTGTCCTCTGCGTGCAGCGGTGCAGTGAGGAGGATGGACAGCCTCATTTCTCATCAGGAGTTCTGTGCTGGGACAGGTGCATGGGAAATCCATAAGAAATTCAATGGTAACTAAATTGGGCTTCTATTTTGCTGCTCAGAATACGCATCTTGTTGGAAAGGGAATGAGGAGAGAGGAAGCTTTCCTGGTCTATGAAATTATGGATCAGTAATTTATAGGAAAGAGAATAATATGCTTTCATTTTCATTGGCATAGAAGGTATCAACATGTACTTACAAAAGACTGAAGTACGAAAGGGCACAGGAGAAATAATAATCAGAAAGTAATGAGCTTTTTCAAAGTAGTTTCTCTTAAATATACATTTCTTGCCTTATTCATATTTGTTTAGTAACATGAATTATGCTAACTGCTTATATCAAATGACTTTATCTGAAAGCACCCCCTTTTGCATAATGCCCTTAAGCTCTGATTGTGCAAAGATTTATGTATGTCGTTAACTTAATGTAGCTGGGGCCTTATTCCTAGTTAAACTGAGGCCTTTTTACATCATTGTAATGAATGTAAATGCACTTGATGACTACTTTCAGACCAATCTCGCTACCAGACCATTTTAGAGAAACCACAGAGTAAATAAGTCATAGACCCTGTGACTAGGCCCATTGATTTCAATTATGCCATTCACAATGGGTTGCGCGTGTCTGTGTGCATGTGCATGGGGGTATTTATACGTATGCGTCTCTCTGCAGAATCGGGTTACTCTTACATGTCTGACCTCTATTATTGACTGAAGCTAAGCAAGAACTCTTGGTAATTATATCCTCCAACCCTTCATATTAAGCATTGTATAATGAGTTGTTGCTCCTCTTCCTTAATTATTAGGGATTGTTATTGTCTCTGGGTTGCATGATGAGACGATTAGTTTTTATTCTGAAATCTATTATGTATGGTCATTTCATGTAGTATGAAAAGCCCTGGTAGTCTGCCACTGAGTATGGATTATCTCTTTCTGCCTAGATAGCTACAAATGTTGAAGGTAATGCTCCCCATCTGCGACCCTTTGCAAAACACTGAATACACCTTTTCATCTGCATTTCTAGTACAGTTAATCACGTTGTCGGAGAGATTACACTAAATATATTATCAAGACCAAGCCATTAACCAAATGTCACTCGGATGTGTCAGTGAACAAAGGGTGGAATCCAGAGATGATGTGTTTAATAGACTTTGAGCTTTCAAGTCAATACTTACTCCGATTCTTCCATCCATCAATATGGGCAAATGCTGTATTTCCAAACAAAGCTTAGATCTGACAGCTCAATATTTGTATGTGATCAGAATTGTAATTATTTTAATTTGAATGTCAATTAATTTATTTGTTAACTGCCTCTTGGGCTTGTGCTCCATCTGGCCCGGCTTCATGTCTCTTGATAATATTTATTTGTGGTCTGATAATGAACACAAGGTGTGTTTATATACTTTGAAATAATACCGTTTAATGACAGGAGATGTTATTCTTCAGAATTCCTGAGGGAGACTGACAGGTATTTAATTGTGAATCTATTAATTTCATCATCTGAATCTGCATCTCTGTTATTCTTTGCATATACTGTGAAAATCTGAGTCAAGAAAGTTTCCCATGTATGCTAGAACATATAAGTTTTTAAAAAGCATCATGGGTCAGACTCAGATTACTACATTATATTGTTTCCATGGCCATTTAGAGAAAGTAAGGCATATGTGTATTAGTTTAAATAGATAAAATTCAGTACAAAGGTAATAGACTTTTGGGAGGAACAATCTAAATGCATCACTGACTTTTAAATTAATGGCAAGCACTCGGGAGAAGTTCTGGAGTCATTGTGGACAGCTCAATAGAAACATCTGCTCAGGCACAGCACTGGCAAAATAACCAAACAAACAATCATTCAAGCCAGATCCCCACCTTTCTAAATTTGTGGAATTGAAATGGGATTCAGTTCACTAACCTCAGCAATTTAAAAGTTAGACATCTAGTATAAAGTAGTTACTGACGCTCTTTCTATGGTCAATGGAGGGAGACTAACCTCTGGAGGACAATCCAGCTAGCTAAAGTATGTCTGAAGTAAGTGGAATTAAGTGCCCTTTTGAGGTGTCATCTTTTCCACCAGCTGTAGAAAGGCAAAGTAGTTGCTTTACGCTAGAGGCCTAGCTTTTAAATAGATACAGCTACAGAGGATGTTACTGCCTCCATTCCCTTAATGTTGCATTTATTTTACTGAAAAATTGTTGGGCTTGGCTGATAAGGTTCTTGGCGGGTACAAACAGGTCAGAGCGTGGTCTCCACATGGCTGTTACAGACACTGCACTTCTCAGACTTTCCATGCCAGGAACTGTAGTTGTCTTCAGAAACTGTACAAGGAGTCAAGACTTTGTTGTTGTCAACCCCATCAGCTTGAACTCTCCTGCCTGAGAGGCTCATGGCCAAGTATGTCAGAATCACTTTCCGCTGTCAATCGGCATTCCTGTTTCCTCCACATTTTCATAGTTTAATCAGCGGAAAACCTGAGGGCTGACTTGTGTTTAAGTTGTTGAGTTTGTTATTTGGGATAGTTGTATCTCTAACTCCTCATCTGATCTGAAGGATTAACATAGTAGTAATTCACAGGTACAGCATGCAATTTCATAAACAGAGGATAAGATTGCTGTTGGTGTAAGATTATTTTAACAGATAAACTTCCTGTCACAAAATCTACTAATAATATGGATTATGGATTGATTCTCCTATATTTCATTCCTCAGTGAAAGTTTCATTCAGGATCAATGGGAGTTCGTTCCCTCAGTGGTGATGGTTTCTCAGGGTGTCCTAACAGTGGACACAGAGCTCAGTATTCACCTCTTTTCATTTTGATTATATGCTATTTAGATGAAGCCTTGTAAAACTTTGAGAGGCGACTAGAAAAAACTTATACAGGAAGCTAACTAACTTCTTGGTTTCTACCTTCCCATTCCCATTACAGACAAAAAGATTTTCAAGATTCTCAGAAAAGACATTAATAAATTTTCTTTAAAAATATTACCTAACTTTAGCTGTTAACAAATGGGATTTGAAACTCCTTACTTTTAACATGATGTGTGAATATACTACATGAACATAACAAGTGGCACACCTTGTACATTTTTAAACCTAATACAAATAAACCCAGCGCCCTGTGAATATTGACAAAGCTAGAATTTCCATACCGAAGGATCAGGCTATTTGTTGTAGTTAAGCTGTAAAAACTATTACACAGTACAGCGGTTAGCATTGTTCTTCCAGCTGCTAATGGCTGGTTTGTCTTCAAAAGGTTCTGTGTGCAGCCTGTTAGGATTGATAAAAGTAACACTCAGCAAATTCCATCTGGATATTTTCAATAAATCGGAGGGCAAATGCAAGTAGGAATGTGAATTTCAAGTTATTGTGCCTCCCTATGTCCTCTACAAAGGAACACCAGATTGGCCATTTGCATACATTTTCATTCATTTGCAGAAGGCCTTATAAGTACCCACATGCTTGCTTTAAAATTACAGAGTAAGGCAAAAAAAAAAAAACAAATAAAAACAAAAAACCTCAAAACCTCAAGGAAGAGTGATAAATTCCATGTAGTTATGGGGCTGGGGTCAGTTTATGGTAAATGCCATATAACTAGGTATGAATCTAATAATACCAGGAGAGGAAATTTTCATGAAATGTGTATAGTTCCACTCCCACGATAGTGGGATACATACTGTATACTGACAGTACTCAGCTAGACAGGACAAAGAAAAAAAAATATATGGTCAGATGAATTCTAATATAAACTGAAGAAAAGATAGAGGACAGCAACGTTACACAGTTTCATAGATAAAAATTAGCTTATTTTGTTTTCTCTGCAATAGAATTTGCTTGCTATCTTCAGAGAGCAACTTAATCAGCTCTGAAGTAGCTCCAAAATAGTCTCATAGCAAAATGAAAATAGGAATAAGTTTAAATTAGAATTACGCCTCACAAGAGAATCTGTACTTGAGTAATCTGGAACTAAAGTAAAGAACAACAACATCTAAATAGCTCTGCTGTCAGACTGCTTTTCAGTACCTTCTTGTAGAATGGCAGAACAAACTTGCTTACTTTCATCCTATGCAGAAGACCATGGAAATTCAAATTCACCACCTGGTACATCCTTGACAATTATTCTTTTTAAGGCCAGGGTTAGTAAATACGAATGTAAAGTTTGACAGCTCGTGCAAATCCTAGATCTCTTTTATTTACAACCAAAATCTGATTCGTCAAGAGCCACTATGCCTTTGTTATGAATTTTAAGCAAACTCATCCTTCCTTTTTAAGAAAGACTACAAGCCGTACATGAAAAAAAAATTCTTCTTTAAGCACAAAAGCAGATTAATTTTGGAAAACCCAAGTCAGCGTTATGGCTAGCAAATTTGTCTTTTCCCTCATGGCAGTAACTCTGAATGAGGTTTGAAGGAAAAGCACTCTGCCTCATCAGCACTGTGGGCAGCACAAGGGAATCCTTGCTTTTTGCTACCCAATATATATTCAGTGGTTGGCTCAAGGAAGTTGATATTGCTGCTCCTGACTCCAGAGGTGAAGATGTCTTTCATAGAGGTTCTCTTGTATTCCACTGTTTTTATACTCAGAGGTGATTAAACCTTTGGTCTTATGAAAATGAGTAGTTAATTTTCTGGAACACTAGAAAATAATATGGAAATATTTTAACAGTGTATGTGGTGGCCTTGGAATGGTTATTTTACTCAACAGAAATAGAGTTTCATCCAAGGACTTATCTCCAATGTGCAATATTCGTTGTTTGACATCTGTATGGATGTTCTCACACTAAGCATTGTCAGTTAGTCATGAGACAAAGGTAACATCACGTAGCAGGAGGTGACACATTGTACATAACGAATAACCATGGCAAAGTGTCAGTGATACAGCCAAAACCAGTAGTTCACGAGCATGTCGTAAGTTCAGATTTGGCCACAAGTGAACTGCTTGGCAAATTGGTTTTTCACTTGCACAAATGTGAATCGAGTGGCTGAGGATCCGCAGACTAACAAGACAGTACTTGTGATGAATTATTCAGCTGCCCTACTAACCAGTAGTCTGGTTAATGTACCAATTGAAATAAATGGAACTGTTTTGCATCTGTTGACATATGTTATGTGCAAGTTTAAAAAAAAGGAGGGGACATGATGGCTGTGACTTAGCTAGGCTCCAAGAGTATAAGTATAGTACCCTGGGAAAAGTTTAAGACCATATCTGTGGAATTTACTAATTCTTGTCTGAGTATCATTCCTCTCATAAACTCCACATGGGCGAGAAAAGAGTCAGGTGGCGTTGTGCAGCTGCTGGTGTCTCTAATCTGCGCTCTGCTGCAAGCTCTTAAACAATTAGCTTAATTTTTGTAATTAGTTTTGATCTGTGGTTTGGGGTCTGCAGAATATTAGGAGCTGTTTCAACAGGCATCCATAAAAGGGGTAAGCAGTGTTATAGCTGGAACATATGACTGAATTAATTTTCTCTCAGAACACCTGGAATCAATATTATCAGCCAGAAACATGTTGTGTCCTGTATTTTTTCCATTATCTCTAAATTGTGCTTTATGAACCCTGGGTGGTATAATGATGAATATTGTGACAGGAAAAAGGATTTGCTGGGTTGACGTGACACTGTACAGCACAGTGATACACACGACTTTTGTGTAGAGCTGGGAGGTATCATTTATGCATTCATTTATTTAATTTATCAAATGTATATGCAGTGTAGTGATACTGCATTAAACTGTAGCCCCTAGTGAATAATATTCCAACAACTGTTTCTAATCAGTGGAAATAAATTGGACCAAAAGCTCATGTGCTAGAAACAGAAAGAAGATATCACAGCAAGGCTGGGCTCTTCTGCCACAGAGAAAGAGAACAGAACAATTTACAAGTCATTGGATTAATGCACTAGCACACTGATAATTCGCTCAAGATGGTGCGATGCTGGGCACTAATCACAATTGCCTCTGTGTGAACTGTGATCGAGTCAGCAGGTATCAGCCCCCAGTTTATGGCATTGACCCAAAATTAAGAGGTGGTTGGTGCTGTAGGTATGACAGGTCAGTAGCGCTCATGGTTTTCAAGAATGCCTGGTCATTCCAAGCCCAGGAGAGGGGTTTGAGTGGTTGAATTATTCTGTGTGTATTCACTCTAGAATGAAATCTGTTAAAATATTTGAAAAAAGCCAAAATATGATATTAAATTTCCCATATTTTGCTAGCACAAGAATCAGTTTCCCCCCAAAAGTAGAGGAAACTGGAAAGTAGGGAATTTCTTTCCCAATTCTTTTTTAACTGTGTAATTTCAAATATGTAGATTTGAGAAATTTCCAGGCTTTTAAAATGCAAAGGCTTTCCTTGGTAATATGTTTTCTGGACATCGTGTCAGCACAATAATTCATAAAAGGAAAACAAAACAAGAAACCTCATTTGAAATCAATTAACAGCAAGATCTGAAACCATTCAACATCCTTTCAAATTGAATTCCCAAATCTACACTGGACTAATTAGTCCTACAGAAATACAACAATGGACTTAACGCACTTGTCTGTCTCTGTCTCACCCGGCATTCTCTGTTATGCTCTTTGGATTCATTAGTTGTAGAAATGATAAACTAACACTGTACAGAAGCACAGGATTTGTAATGGTTTGGAAGGTATTTGATGAGTACACATATTTAAAAAAAAATTGTTGATGTTTACATTAAGCCCCCCTACCTTTTAAAGAGCTGTAATAGCATTACTTGTTTGAAATGAAAGCTATTTGTTTCCTAAAGCTACAGGGAGATTTTTGAGTCCATATTGATGGATATATCAAGCCTGCTTTTAATTAGGTTTTGAATGTGGAAGGATCTTTACAAGTAAAAATCACAGTAAGTCTTCATTAAAATGCATTTTCCGGTGCTTTAATATGTCAAACATGTTTATCTGCAAGTTGACCATGAACCGTACCAGGGGTAGCATGTGGCTGTTCCGGAGCTAGCAATCATTTTAAATGTACTCCAGTGGATTTACTTTTAAATAGAGTGAAGTTACCCTGCCATGTCTGAATTACTCCTAAGGCTGTCCTAATCATGGTTTCCTGGGAGAGATGTCCATTCCAAGAGGGTCCCCATCCATATTAACACTATACAGCCTGAATGCTGCCTGCCATCTGTAGGCCACCACATGGGAGGACCACATGAGTGGTCTCCATGGTGCAAGCCTGCTGTCACCTCTCATGGATGTGATCTCACACTGTGTACCAGCTCCATCCACACGCCTGCCAGTCCTCAGAGCCCTAAGGAGAAGAGTGGAGACTCCTGCTGTTCATATCAGTCCCATTGTATCTTGATAGTACCCTAAGTTTACCTATTGGCCTCCATATCAACAGGGGACTGCCATTTTCCAGGTACAAGATTCAGGAATCTGTTCACATAGCTTTGTTCCAGGAGTTGGTATGGGGTACGGAACAACAGTACCTCTTTTTTCTAGGCCCAGCCTGTTTCAGAAATCATTGTCACCCTTTGAGTATTTGGTATGCCAGACCTGTATGGGAATAGATGAGCAGTTCAGTACTGTCAAGTACCTTCTGCTGTTTTTTGCAGAACAATCTCCAGCTTTCCACTGTCCATGACATCCCAGTTATCATCACTGGGGTCTGGAAAAGCGAGACATCTGGTTGTGCTGAGATTATTAATGGACTTGCTCACAGTTCCTGTGGTTATTGCAGCTGTAAAGGTGCTGTTCCACTTCAGGCACATGAACCTCAGCTGCAGTGAACATGTGCATAACATCCACACCTTACAGGGATCTACCTGGTTCTCTTGTGGCAAGTAGAGCACCCATTTGCCACTCTCTTCTTCCACTGGTGATGTGTGCTGACATCCATGGCATCATCAGCAATGGCATTAGCCTCTGCTACCACAGGAACTTGTGGGGATGGCCTGACAAGAACAAAGCCTAAAAGCAGTTCAGTGGTATCCATATGTCTTGCCAGCTGTCTGGGAATGGCACTGTCCGTCAAAGTAGGTCGGTGGAGAACCAAATCTGATGACCTTCACAGTCAGTGTTAGAAAGAAAGTCTCCCTGAAGGAGCCCGTGCACCCTCAGCCCCACACCTCAAGCAACATCCTTTTTGTGTCAAAGCTGTTTACCACTCACCAGAGACACATGCTCAGTGATGGGTTCCCAGCCTTAGCTCAAGTTCCTTGTAATAGAAGCATTTTCACAAGGTGCCCCAGCAGCCAGCTGTGGCTCAGATATGCAAACTGAGCTGCCTGTGACTTTTCAAGTCTCCCTCTTCTCCCATACATCTGAACCTGACACTGACCATCCTGCCAGCCACAGCCACATATTGTTGCCAGCAAAATTCTGAGATTAAGTTTGCTTTCTGAAAATATTTACAAGGGTCTTAAATGTCTTCTGAGGCCCAAGTAGCTCCCCTATGGAGAGCTGACACAATAGAGAAATTGCCCATTAAATAAAATATAATTACTTTGTCTTGCAGTTCCCGGAACAAGGATTTTCTGGGGAACCAGCCAAAGGACAGGAGAGGAGAGTGGGCAACTTGCTGTAATCTCTCGAGCCCAGAGCATGGGGCAGTCCCTAGACAGATTCCCAGAGCACTGTAAAACCATTCTGTGTATGCTCTTTCCCTCCCTTAGGAGGTGAAGCACTGAACCTGGCTCCAGATATTGTTTCAGTTCCTTCAAAGCAGTGACTTCAAACTGGTGACTGTGTATTCTGCAGCCTTCATTCCCTGTCAAATATGCAAATTGAAGTTTAGAGGAGGCTTTTGTCAGAAACAGGCTCATCCTGAATTTCCCATTTGGTTTCTGAATAGCCTAATGAAGAAAAATTCAGCAAAATGCCATAGGGTAATATTGGAGAGTAAAACTGTGACAAAATAACATGAGTGACTCACAGACTGCAGTAGGAGTCTTTTTTTTTTTTTTTCTCGGCTGTTATATCCAGGCTCTGAATACTGCAGAATAACAATGCAAAAAAGCAGTGAAATAAACTGGGTATTGCAGGCTTTGTGATTCACCACTAAACAGCCCTTTCAAAAGTCGTCTTGTTGTTAAAACCAGCGTTCCCACACTGGTGCAGAGATTATATACTGTAGAAATAAATCAGGCCCTAGGAAACCAGGTCAAAATTCTAGATTCCAGAAACAAAAGGATAGATGACTACGAGTGGCTGACATGCTCAAAGAAAAAAAAAATCCTTTATGGATTCTTGACTTACATTTAAGTAAAATGTTACTTTTCAATTGGTCTTAAATCTTCTTTTTCAGCTTTATTCGAGAAAGGGTATTGCAGTTCGTAAGAAGCTTGACTGCTGGAGCACATCTGCTGCTTTAGTTTTAAAAGGCTGTGATTGCAGAATTCTAGACACTTGACAGAAATTTCTGTCTTAAATGGTAAAAACATTCTTAATCTAGAGAACAAGCATATTTGTTTCAGTCCTGGAAGAGCTGCTAAACACAGAGAAATTATTTGCAATTAAGATCAAGTAGCTGTCTTGCCACTTTAATTACAGTACATTTTTTGCTTTTCCTTTTCTGATCAATTGCACACTGTTCCTTTTTTTCCCTCCTGTCATCTTTACTGGAACTTTCTCATTGGATCCAATTTGTTTTCTTTGAATGCTGTATGTTCATTCCTTTCCATGTTTCCAACTTTAATGTCTGTTAGTCCAGGATTCTGGAAATGAAATGGTCCACATTTACCCATATATTTCAAAAATCCAACTAGAAGAAACTACTTTTCCATGTTTTAGGCTAAATCTGAATGAGTTATTTTCTCTGATGTTAAAATTTCTGACTCATTCACTCTTTTTTTGGACTTGCTTGATATGACTCTTCAGAGTCACTTTGAATTTATCACCACTCCTGGATATTCCATATTTAATATTAATCCTTCCATCCTTTGCCGGAATGGAAATGACTTATTCAGAATCACAGAGCAAAGTAATTATTCAGCTGTGAATAAAATGTAAGAATCCAAGGTTGCTAACTCTTGTAACTGTACTGTGAATCTTGTGATAACAAGTAGGTTTTTAAAAGTCTCTGATCTTCAAGTCTCATAAATGTGTGACAGCATAGATCCATGAGAGTCTCATCCTTCACTCAGTGTGAGCCCACCTCAGGAAACGCAAGTGAAAGAGCCAGACACCCAAACGTACTTTTTATTGCATTTGTCAATGCTGTTTGAAATCAGGTTTATTATTTCGGGCAACCTGACATACAGCATTTAGGCACCAGGTGTGTGACAATTCTGGTGCTACTGATGTCAGTTCCTTCTACTGTTGAGACCTTCAGTGTTTGGGAGCCAGTGGTTTTACCAATTCTTCCACTCCTAATTAGGATCTGCATCTGTTACAGGAACTGTGGGAAAAATCAAGAACAATTTTCACTCTTAAATGTTTTCTGTTTGAACTTATGGACAGCATTTTACTGCAGTTTTTCTCACATGACTGAGGCTTTTTTAATGCTTGATGATGATTTATGAAGCCACAAAACCATTCAGCACAAACTTGTTCAAGCACCATAGCAATAACTAATGTAATTAGCGCATTTGAGGACAGTGAAAACTGCAAAATAAGCAGGCATCAGTCACTAAAGCAATGGATTGATTTTTCAGTGTGTGTTCCAGTGCTTTTATCAATACCATGCGTTAGTGCTTTCAGACTATGTCATTCTCCAGTCTGCTCTTTGCTGGCTAAATGTCAACAGAACGTGTAATATCTGAACTTACTAGTGCTTTTAATCAACTATAAATAACATGCTACTACTACTGCATACTATTTGATGGTCAAAGAAGTACAGGTAAGCATGGAGCAGTGGAAAAGGTCAGTAAAAGAATCACACAGATTATATTAAGCAACTAATTTACCCCTTTCTGGGATTTTTTTTCCCTGTTTTTGGAGGCCCCTTCCTTTCACATACTACCTTCTTTCCTTCCCAGAAGGGACAGTGAGATAGACAGATTACATACATATAGATCGTTTCCTCAACTTGCTCTCAAACACGTAAAATGCTTCTTTGAGTATTTTAACTCTAATCCACCAAGAGATAATAAATAGTTTTTGCTTTGAATACTTGAGTAATGTCCCCTAGTGTCAGTATGTGGCTAAGTTTAGCCAAACTTAAATAGGAACTGACACATCTAAAATAAAATTCCGCAATACATGAAGCAACTAATTCAAACATCCGTCTATGCTAAAGTTCAGGATGGTGGGGTGTTTTCTATGTTAAGACTAGAAATGTTATCAAGGGGAAAAGCTGGATCCAAGGTCTTCTGTAGAGTATAAACATTTTCATACTTTGTTTTACTCAAATGTGCCATCAGTAAAAACACAGACGAGAGTCCTCCACTGGTATAAATATCCGTGGTTTCTTTGATGCCTGTGGACTGCTGAAAAATTATACCAGGTGAGGAACATGTAGCTTGTTAGCCAGAACTCTGCTCCATCTGGATGTGAAGAAAGCTGACCCAAAACTGGGATAGTACATGCTGGGATTTTTCATCGAGTGAAATCCACAACTTAGGAAAAACTCAAGATGAACAGAACAGTCTGTTAAAAGTCTATAAATCAAACTGAAATAAATAAAAGTCTGTCTTCACAACACAGAACTTTTATATTACTCTTCACTGCAAAGGATTGTTCCTACAAGACTGATTTTCGTGTTGTAACTTTTCAAAAGCATGAAAAGACATTTTTATATACCATGAAGTAGACTTTAAAATAGGTAATACTGTTGCATAAATTATCTGTAAGTCTCCAAACTATAGAAGCATTTAATCCCTTTCCATAAAAAATAAAAATAAAAAAAAAATAAAGCAAAACCTACAAGCTTAATGAATGAAGACCTAGATGATAAATCTCATTTAAGACATGCTAGCAATACTCAAAACACATAACTTACTGACTGGCTGAGCCAAAGCATTATTCTCAAGAGAAAGTTTTGCCCTTTTAGTAGAGTTAAATAAGTAGTAGAAGTAATATTTAGAACAACCTTTTGCACAGTAGAGCAAGATGACTTTTGCTTGGTAACTGTTTAACTAAGCCCAGCTGCTTCCGTCACTTGGGAGCTGGGATGCAGGAGGGTAGCAGTAGCTTCTCTCTGAAGTAAGGCCAACAGGCCTCATCAGGGACATCTGTGGTACTCAACAAACCATGAGAATGCTTTGGGCCGGCTTAAACTTTACCCTTGTTATAAAGAACCTGAAATAGGACCTATTTGGGCATTCCCAAATTAGTTCCATATTGATAATTAACCCACAAAGGTCAGGCAGGTAGTGTTGCTTGCAATGACCAGTTTGGCTCCATTTGTATCTTCCTGCCGTTTTTTGGCATACAGTTAGACTCTGTTAGACAAGTGCTCTGGTGCTTGGATCACCTTTCTGTTATTTACACGTGGCATAGCTCCACCAGTGAAATCCTGGCCACAGATGAGGTCCTTTGTGGACCTCACAGTTGTGACTGTGAAGCTGTCATTGCTCTTTGTTCTGCTGGGACCAAAATTGTAAATCTTTCAAAGAAGATGGACACTGTAATAGGCTCTGTGGCTGAATGCTAGGCTGGAAACTAAAGGATGAAAACAGGGTGCAAGTGAAAAGCTGAAGGCAATGCCCAGGTGGGTATGACAGAGAGACAATGTAGTTTAGCCTGTGGGTGGAGGACAGGTAGTTGATGAAGGACTGTGGTACTTCAGTAACTTGCTTCAAGCTGACAAGGTCGTGTTATTATTGTCTTTATCTTTATTGAAGAAAAATATGAGTGAGTTTTGACTACAAGAAAGGGGTTTGGCTCTTGAACTGCAACTCTCCAGTGTTTGTGTGGGGTGCGTGTCCCGTGACTATGTTGTCCTTACATGGGTCTGGTGGTGGCCTGCATCCCAGCTGTGAGTGGAAGCGAGCTGCCGCCAGCAGGATGTCTCAGTGAAAGCACGCAATTCTTTGAAGGAAGACTGTAGGAGAAGGTGTGCTGGTGGAGTGGAGCTGTTCCGTGAAGCCTGAATACACTTAAGAGAAAGGAACGGTTTCAGACATGCTTCCCAGGTCTGTGCCTGAACAGTTGTTCTTATATCCTAGCTCCAGGCAGCTCAATATGTGGGTTTGATTGGATTGCCATTCTGAGTCACCTAATTCTCCCTCTATAACGATTGCAGGCATCTAATTCTGTATTCTCAGCTAGGAGCTGGTTGTTAAATGCGAGGTAGAGAAGCGCTTAACTCAGAGACACCTCCGTCCCGTACTGGATGTGGCTAATGGGAAGAGCAGTGCTGGCCTTCAGTCCCTGTGGGGCAGACCAACAGTTCAGCCACGCAATTCATTTCACAACCGTGTAAAGATCATTCCTGCAGGGCTTATTGTAGACTAAAAGCAGAGATTAACCTTAAACTACCTCGGCCAAATTTCACCATTTAAGCATCAGTAGGTTTTCTATTGTGTTTGGATTTTGTATCAATCACATCTTTCTATGGTTAACTTAGCTATAAAAGCCTTTCTGAAAAAAAAAAAAAAAGTCGGATAATCATATACTGACTATGATCTGTATGTTAAATGTAAATTTTGCAAACCTGAAGGACAACGACTTTTAAAGTATTGTGACTAATCTGTTTTACTGAGGAATCCTGTGCATTTACAGAGTTTCTGCTGGGGATTCTACTGAGAACTTTCCAAGGTTTGGCCCCAGTGTAGTATCAGTGAACTCTGCACAGGCACCATCACACTCTCTGTGGCAGTGAGATTGAAACTTTGCTTTATTTATATCGCTTCTGATACTGGAATGATGTCCATTGTTCGTTTCTCTGTACAGGGAGAAATGAACCTCCCAGCCTTTTTGCATCCACTAGCAATAAAGCCGCATTTTAATGAGAAAATTAATATTTGGACTTTACACTTTAGCCAGCAATGTATCATTTCTGGCAGCTGTGCTTTTTATTCACTCTTACTCTGACAGAAACAGCTTCAATGACAGCAGCCAGGATCCTCCCCTTCTTTTCAGCTTTTCCATAGAAGGCAAAATGAAATAGATGTCTCTAAAGATAGGCCAGTACTATTTTGAGTCCTTTCTTTTTCATGGGATCATGCCAATAAACAAAAGAAAAAACCTCATTCCTACCTTTATCCTTTATAAGCCAAAGCACTCTTTCAGGAATATCAACTATTTCTTCCTACCTGTTTCTTCAAATTCACATTCTTTCTGTTTCCATTTTATTTATCCTTCTCAGCTTTTATCACACAATAAAAAAAAAATGTTAGCTCTATGTTAGATTAAGGTTGTTTTTTTTTTAAAAAAAAGTGTTATTTAATTGTTCTACAAGGTTTTAAAGCTAATGGTCCAGCTCACAGGTACTAAAACAACAGTGATTCATATCTTTCTTTGTAAGCAACATCACCCGAAGGGCATTATGCAACTCAGGTTTTGATGGGGTTTTTCTTTTTGTCCTCAGGCATAATGACTCCAGAGAGACTGAACATAACAGTGATCAATTGGGCTGCTTTCCTTTCCATTCCAGTTTTACACGACAAAGGGATACGTTGATTTTATTTGTCATTTATTTATGCTTTAAGCAAGCCTGGTTTGGAAAATATTGGCCTGTCCAGTAGGCACTTTTGCTATTGGTGCCTCAGCATAAATGTGTTGTTTCCCCTGTCTGAGACTATGAGGCAAGGTCGTCCACGGTGTTACTGCGCTGAAATAAGCAGAAATATTGAGAGCTGTAGCCTTTCCTAGCTAAAGCTAGTGAGAATTTTGTTGCTGGGAGCTGGCTATAATGGGATACAAATCAGGAGTTAACATGTTGTTTGTTGACTTTGAGCCAAATCTAAAACGTGCTGTAATCCTGCACCAGTCCAAAACTGCAGTCTCGAAAAGATCCACTTACTTGTGTCTTCTTTTGCATTTGTCTGAAGTGCTGAGATATTTTTCCAGGTGGATGCAGCTGGATGTCTCAGCACCCACAAACAACCACAGTGTGGCTAGGTCTGTCTAATCAAGCCAGGGTGTGGGACCTGGAAAGTCCATGTCCAGCTCCTCCATCCTCTAGATGATATGGGGGTGAACTGAAGATCTCTGGGCAGGATTCCCTGCCAAAATGAAGCTGTGGTTCCCCTTGCCTTTAAGACATATCCAAAGAAGAAGGTGGTGATGTTAATTTTCTGTCTAGTGGTGGTATTGTTAAATTACGTTTCCAGCAAATGGATGTCCCAGGTTTACACTCTTTTTTCTGAGCTGGAGATTTAAGCCTCTTTTCCAAATATTTCAGGTAAGTGTCCTAATCAGTGAGCTAGCAAACCAACAAAGAGGGCAGTTAGAGCATTAGGCTCAAAAGGGGAACACCTGCCTCCAATACCTCCTCCCAGAACTGTAACATAAATAAGATGGTGTTTGAATAGCATGAATGCTATTCCTCTGCCCCTGTTTGAGAACAGGATGAGTGAACCTGGCTCAGTTACTCAAAAGAGAGCCAGTGGGTACCTGTTCTTGGGAAGGTCCTCCAGGCTGTGTCTCCAAGTGGACTGCATCCTGTGAACCAGGAGCATCCTTGCCCCATGGAGGGGCACGTTTGAGACTCCCTCCTTGTAACACAGGGCACAAGCCTCAGCAGTGGTTCCTGTTGGGCAGCTCAAGGCATCTTCCTGCTCTGGTTCTCATGGGATCTCCTCTGAGTCCCATTTCCATAGGGCCACTGAGTACATTGGGAGCCTCATTACGATTCTTGGTTCTCCGCTGATGCCTGAACAGTGAAAACTAGGTGTCACAGTAATGAACAATGTGATAGCAGGGCAGAAGGGTCCCTGTAGCTCCCTCACCTAATATCGCTGTCTACTCACATGTAGCTGCAGAGTCCCTCTCCCTATGACAGCAGCCACATCCTGTCCTGCAAGATCCTAAAATCCAAAACATCCTGACTGATGCCTTTTGTCCTCTCACCCAAAGTGTACATGGATTTAATAAGCCTTTTGTTTTGTTAAAATTCTGCACATTAGTAGCACAGATCTCATTACTACATATTGGTCACAATGTCCTCTTTATAGCTACAAATATCTCTAGCATAAGTAGCTTCTAATTACCTTTATTCTCCATGGTGAATATATAAAAGCAGTGACACATGCATTATTAGCATGCGATTGGAGAAGAAGTTTGAAACCAAAGTGCTGCTGATTTTTCCCCTCACTCCTTAGGAGGGGTCTTCTAGTTCGTAACAGTCACAAGGTGTGTATCATGTACCTAAAAAGGGGGCAATTATGACTATTTTGCCAATTATTAAAAAAATACCCAACAAAAAACCTACTGTTCATTAGATGAGAAATGAAGCTTGATGTTTCAAGAATGGTACAGTTCATTTAAGATGCTGCTGACCTAGATTTGTATTTCTGTACCGAATTGCTTCAAGTGAGTAATGCACAGTCTATTTATAGGATCATTATTAAATTGGCATTTGCATGGTTTAAATCCCTTTGCACCAGATTCACAAGGGAGACTCAGGCACTCTTTTCACCCAGTCAGTAGCAAGCTTGGGTTAATGTTCACAGGAGTGGTAGTCTGGAGTAGTTTTCCAAAAGCAGTAACTGATTTTGAGATGCAGATAGAGCTTGCTGTAAAATGGAAACTCATCTGACCTATTTTGAATATCTACTTTTGGGTGAGATGAAATACTGAGTACCTCGTTTCCACAATTCATTTTCCATGGGTGGCTTATTGAGGATTGTAGGTTTTCAACATCTGTAGTTAGTTGATATAAACCCCACCCCAGGATTTTAATAGGAGCTAGGAAGATCATCACTAAGTATCACGGTAGTGTTGCAGGGCAGTGTGTCCAATTTGTTGAAGTTGGCAGTAGGCAGTTGTGCCAGGGCATGTTCCAGTAATCGTTTCAGTATACACAGTTTTCTGCCTTCTTTTAAAGAATGTAATTGCTACAGCAGTCAGCACTGCAAACGTCAAGGCGATCCCTCTGAAACGGCTCTGAAGTCTACCTCCCTTGGAAATGGTGGAAGTTAGGTGCTTAACTTTGAAAAAATCAGCAAGTAAAAGTTATTCTTAAAAATCTACCTGAGAGTGTTATTTTCAGATGTAGGCTAGGCATCTTGAAAGTTTGCCAATTTTGACTTCGAAGGCAGAACCACAAAAAATCAAGCAGACAGCTGACATACATAGATTTGTCAAACTAATTTCATGGGGCAGTAGCCATAAGAAATGGAGTTAGGATGGAGTGTACTAGTCCTGGCTTTGCTTTACTTCCATTCTTCCTTCCACTCTACTTTTGCCTGTAAACTGGGATGTTGTTTGAGGCAGGGGCTGTGTTTCATGTCCATGCAGTGTCACACTTGGCATCATGGGGCTCCAATCTTGATTAAAGTCTTCCCACTGAATCATCACTTATGCAAGTAATGGTCGTACATAAAATACCAGTATCTGAAAAACATATTTGCTATTCTAGCTTTGCCTGTCAGTTCAAATCCACTTTTGCTTTTTGTCTTGCTACTCAATGTCACCTTTAGGTTTAAGTGCATTTTTCCTGCAGCTATGCAGCAATTTCAATGCAGTAACACATTTTCGATATGAAACAGCGCAAGAATCAGATTCAGAATATGTCCCTTAGAAGAAAGTACTGTAGAGGTCAATATTGTCTTGGAACCTTTTTCAAGGGTGTATCTACATCCTTGAGGGAATTAATTAAAATAAATGTCCCCTAATTCTAATGGGACCCTAACTATATCAAGAAGAATAGGCTCAGCCTTACGTATCTTGTGCTCCAGTTGAAATTTGATTGCACTGACGTATACAGTAAAGTGAACAAAAAGATTTTAATTTTTGTTATTACTGTTGTTGTTATTATTCATGAAAGTGTTAGAGTTGTCGCTTCAAAGTAAAAATGCTGCTAAACACGCTAAGAGCGGAAAGTAGTAGGACTAGAAGTAACGGGCACAAACTTGAGCATAGGAAGTTCCATCTTAACATGAGGAGGAACTTCTTTACTCTGAGGGGGGCAGAGCACTGGCACAGGCTGCCCAGAGAGGCTGTGGAGTCTCCCACACTGGAGACATTCAAAACCCGCCTGGATGCCGTCCTGTGCAACTGCTGTAGGTGTCCCTGCTGTGGCAGGGGGGTTGGACTTAGATGATCTCCAGAGGTCCCTTCCAACCCTGACGATACTGTGATACTGTGATACTGTGAGAAGTCTTGTTAACAGAATGGAAATACACACTGAGAGGCAGCCACTTTTTTGCCAACATTAAAACCTTAGACACTTTTATAAGGATGAACAAAAATGGTAAGAATAATAGCATTAATAATAATAATAATTATAGGTACATTTTTTTATCTTAGAATCCATTTCACCAACATGGAAGCGTTTGCAGAAATACATACATTCAAGGACTTGTTTTTTGAGAGCTAGGAAATTTTAAATTGTGACACCTAAGAAAAATGTCAGGATGGATAGAAAAAAAAGCCCCTTAATCTGCTACAATTCAGCTTATTCATCTTTGACAGACATGTATTCAGAGATGTCACACATTTGTTCCAGCACCATTTTCTCTGCCTGCCCAGGCTTTATTTAACATACCCAGGCATTACTGACTTGGGTGAGGCCCTTCTTCCCTGACCTGTGAAGTCTTCTAAAGCCTGAGATAGCATATCTTTGAGCTAATTTAAAGGGATCTGGATATCTAATGCAGTTTAGATTCAGCAGAAGTCCAAGGGACAAAAATAGGGGAAATAAGATGCAATTCTTCACAGGAAAAATGCAATATCTCGTATACAAACATGTCCCCGTGCATCCTGAAACCTCAGTTACTGGAATTTTGGTGTGAAATGTCTTTGTATTGCTGGGAATCCTACTCTTCTGTCCAACAGCAGTCTCAGAAGAGGGTGTGGAAATAAGCCCAGAGTCTTGTCTTTGCCCCTGCATGCAATAATGTTACTGCATGACAACATCTATTTTAAAAATACATATTTTAAGGGACTGAGTACAATACTCCAAAGCGATGTCTGTGGGCATGGTTAGAACAACCCTCAAAGGTCAGCTCTCTGGCCCACTCAGTTTGGGGTGTCTGAAATCCCTTCTCACACTGGATGTTGTTTCAGGAAACGAGAGCAAAAGGCCAGAGTAGGGACTGGGTGAGGCTGTGGCCCTTCCAGCGAGGTCTGCAGGCTAAAGCTGGAGCTGCCTGGCAGAGGCCAGATGTGCAGCTGACATGAGCGTCCAATTCAGCCTTCACTGCTGGAGCAACGCCAATGCTAGGCTCTCAGTTTGGGGATTTTTGTTCTCTTGAAAAGATCACAATCACAACAAAGATAAAAAGGAATGTTTGTACGCCTTTGTGTGTGTGTGTGTGTGTGTGAGAGTGCATGCAACTGCTGAGACTGTTAGAAAGATTAGATACAGAACAAGTAAATGTTGCCTTCTTTAAAATTTCACACTTAATTTAAAGCTATAAATTTCCATTTAAAACATTTTGTTCACTATGTGAACCATAAACAATTTATACAATAATGGGTCCTCTGAAACCAAAACACTGTTTCTGTGAGTAGATTGGCATGGTGATTGTGTGATCTATGTATATACAAAGTGGTTAACAAAATAAGCACACTTGATTATCAAAATATTATGCAGTTATCTCCTGCAAAAGGCATTCCTGTTTTTTTCTTGTTTTTTGTAATGACATAATACCAAAATATTATTAGATACATCAAAAAACACCCACAGGTACATATTCTGCAAGTCAAGAGTATGTTAAGTGCATTGTGTGGTATTTACAAAAAGAAATGATTTTACAGAGTTGATGCTACAAAGATATTCTCTAAAATACCGTATCACAAATGAAAAAATGAGGACACACATGATAACTGTAGCTGAATAATTATATTTGTGGCATAAACTTACAAAAGCCAGAAAAGTCACAGATAGGACACGCTTTTCACTGCAGAATTTCCTGACTTGTTGGTTTCTATCTCATCCTTAATGCTATCTAAATGCTGTTTCAGCCTGTGAATTGAATTTTCTTTTAATTTGAGCAGATCATATATTCATTTGTCGACACTCTATCTTCATCAATCAATGCATTCTGCCAGGCAGCTTCATCTCCTCCTGAAAGATAACCTTGGATTATGTCATGGCTCAATTTTGTATTGCCCCTACAGAGATAATGAATTCGCACATGTAAGAGGATCATTTACCAATGGGGGTGGGATGCTGTTTTGAGCATATCATTTCCATCTGCCACAGGATGATTCCATTTGCAAGAATCGATCTCCTGGAGGAGGATTTCTTAGCTATGGTGAGCATGCTGTAGGCACAGTGTAGCAGAGTGTGTCGTCTCACAGGAGGGGAAGAAGGGATCACGTTGCTCCTGCTGCCCCCAGAAAGTCAAGGCTGAGGGGATGGGTTTGCATCTCTTCACACCAAGGCTGAAGAAAGGAGGAAGGTTGGGGTAAACAAGCCCTTGCTTCTCATAGCAAGGGATTGCAGCTCAGCAGGGCTGAGAGGAGGAATGCATCCATATGTCGGGGTGGTATGGTTGCAAGCCCAAGCATAGTTAAGCCACTTCTGAGAAGGTTCAGCCCCAACTGTGACAAACTCTGTTAGATGCTGAAGCAGGCACTGCTGTGAGATGACCTCTTTTAAACAGCTTTAGAATTCAGCTTAATGGCTCCCAGAAAAGAACTGAGCCCATATTTATTTAGTATGAATAAAATTGTGCATTTCATCAGCTGTAAACAATAGTAATCACACATATCACAATGAAAAATTATGCACTTCAAGCAACTTTACTTGTGTGGAGTGGAGTTTGGCAAGAGAGAGTGCAGATGGATGTCTAAGAAAGTACTCTGCGGGAGCTCCCAGGGTGGACCAGGAACAGACGCATACCAGTTTGATCATTGCAAGCCTTAGATTGCCACAGGCATCGTTAAACAAGGTAAAGTAGACCTTTCATATTACATCAGTTGTCATATGGCAGCAAAACTAAATTATGCACATGGCAAAAGGAATCATGGCCATAGTGCAGCAACTTAGGAGCTATGAGGATTTGAATCCCCTGCCAAAATTTGCCAGAATTGCATCCCCTCCTGTTCCAGTGTAGTCCCCCCCGTTACTCATGAGAGGCAAAAGACAGCGGGGAGTTTGCAAGAGCAGGACAGTATCTCTTTGGGTAGCCTGGGCGCTATTGGGTGGAGTCGCCCGACTTCCAGAGCGGCTGTGTACATGCATAGCTCAAAAGTCATGGGTTAAGTACAGTTTCAAGAAACTCACTGAGTCCTGCCATTTCTACCTATTCTCAGTGCTGTGGAAAGAACAGACTCGTTCAGCGTATTTGAAATCATAAACTTTGTTTGCTATAGAACGGGACCTCCGCAGACCTGTAGTCTGTTCCCTTGATGCAATCGGCATCGTACTGGCTCCTCCGTTCACGTTGATTGTAACAGGCGATTCAGGTGTAATCCCGGCCCTGGTGACATATACATGTTCGCACAAGGTGAGGAGGACAAGGCGTTTCTGTTTAATGGAAATTACTCATTACAGGCAGACATTTTGTTCAGTGTGTTTTCACATTCATTTTCAGAGAAACGTGTATTTTTTTCCCAAGGTCCATCTTTGCTGTCATATTTTGGTATATTGCATGTCACTGCTCCGTGTGCATTGTGTCATAGTGTGATTGTATCACCTGTCATAAAGGATAAGCTAATATGACAACTTGTGTCCTAATGCAGCTTGACAAGATGAAATTTGCAAAAAATAAACATGATTCCTGCCAATACCCACTGGTCATAATGACTTCAGGTGTACCTCCCTTAATTAATCACTAACTAATGAGAGTTTCCTGATTAGCTGCCAGAAACAGGGCACAGTACGGGTATTGTGTATCTATGTGACATATTTCAGTCTGGCATACGGACTTACAGAGGTATTACCTGTATACCATGCTGTTCTTAACAGGTTATTCTGACTGTTATTCTGATTATTTTTTCTGGTTCTTGCAGGTAGGCGAAAATATGAATTCACTGGAACAGCTTTTCCTGTGAAACACATGAATCAATCTGAATTCTTTGAAATTACATTGTTCTAAAGAGTGTTCATAAATCTTGGAGTTATAATTTATTTTTCTAAAGATCTATATTTCATGAAAGACAGTTTAAATTTGCACCTGAGACCATTATATATTCTATGAAAAGAGAATGGATAACAAATTGAATGGATGGACTCTCGTTAAGCATAAAATTACTCGACAGGAACCATTCTGAATCAATTAATCACAATGTAACAGGACTCTAATTTTCTGGCATTCTCAAAATCAAAAGTAAGTATTTGCATCATTTTTCATCATAACAAATGTGATTACTTTTGTTTACAGCTGATGAAATATATTTTTTTAGTCAAAGTAATTAAATACTGGCTCTACTTTTTTTTCTGAGAGCTATTAAATTGAATCCTAAGGTTGCCTAAAGAAGGGTGTCTCACAACAGTACCCTTCCACCCTTTACTCTCCTCCCTATCCCCTTTCCATGAGCACGTGCAAAAAGGATCAGAAAATCCAATTTATATGGCATAGCATGATACTGTGAGATGTATCTGTAGTTTAAAATAAGATTTGGTTCCAGCTGCTTTGCAGGGAACTAGCATCACCCCTTCTATTTATCATACTTCATGTGTGACTGTTATAAATGGACTTCTTATTTGAATATGTTATTTTGTTAATCAGTGTGTTTTGGATTTGTCCCCAAGTTGTTTGATTTAGCATTATCAAAACAATCCAAATTCTTGACACCTGTATCTGCCAGCTAACAAGACAGCAGATTATTCAAGGACAGGCAGGTAAATTTCCTGTGGAATACTAGTGGGAAGATTGGAAGGGACTGCCTTGACACCAACAAAAGCATTTTACTTACATTGATTCACCCAGCAAGGAATGTTAATTATTAGGATAGGTAGAAAGATGGTTCCTGTTTATTGTCCTATGGAAACAGAAGTTTCCAATGCCTATTTTGAAGAGAATTTTCCTCATATTGTTTCGGATTCCAATTAAATTAAAATTTTGAAATCTAAAATAGAGATAGGAAAGGGTTAAAGAAATAAAACACTAAAGAAAGCAATTCATTTCAAATTATATTTTAAAAAAAACAAAACAGTTCTGGTTTTGACCAGCCTAACTTATGGCATTTACTGTAATAAATAAAATGTAGTGAACAACACAAGCCACCCCCTCATGCCTGGCACACACATTGCCGAGGTAGCTTAAGGAAACACCAAATGCAGCTCTGAATTCTCTGACCAAAATGTGATTCTAGTGCGTTAAGCATTTAAAGCCCTCTAAGTTTGAAGAATTAGGGTTGTGAGGCAGTTTTAATGCAAACCACGCCTGGCTTCCCAAGTAAGTCTATCTCTCTATGCCAGTACAGTGATCTGTTTCATTAAAGAAGTAAAGCTATCGCGTTCTGGATGTACAGCATTGTTTTAGAGAAACTTATAAGGACACCATACCAGTTACATTATTCAGTGTTTGTGTACTTTAGGGAATGTGACAGAATCATTATTTACTTCTTTAAAGCAATCAGGAAAGGTTATTTTTCTCTTCTAGTATGGCTCACACAATAATTCAATTTACACATTTAAATCAAACAAATTTTCTAGCTCTTGCTAAATTCTGTTGACCTCTTCTATTATGGTGTAAGTTGTTTGTTTTTATTTGTTCACAAATTCTAATATTCCATTTCCCTTGTACTGTTAGTGTGTGTGCATAAGGCAAACGTTTGGTGACTTTCAATAGCTCCTTTGTTTGTCATAACAGGGGATCTCTCACATCACAGCCAATTTCACTGATTATATGCAATTTCCAGAATATGCAGGTCATCTAGACTGGATTAGGCTGGGTTATGACCATATATATATGAACACTTATTTCTCTTTGCCTCTGTTGGCTGCTTTAACAGAAACCATATCAACTCCTCACTAGCCAAATTATAGACTTGGGCCTAACTAGACACAAAGATATGCTTTGTGCCCCTTATGATACTGCTCTTTGGAGAAATATTTTAGTACCTTTGCAACTGGCCAAAGCAGCACAAAGATAAAAATTAGTGTCCTTTAAGCCTGAGACAGTATGGAAGAAATGCTGATATGTACAGTAGGTTAAAATTAACCCAGGTACTTACATTGCTCTTCCATCAGCACAAAGCTCTTGATTTAGAAGGCCTTGAGGTAGATGGTTAATTACTTGCTGAATCAGGCTCAGAATGCTTATGCAGAAACCTTTACTAATTTGGCAGAGCAAAAGTTCAGGGGAAATATGTCACCAGCTTTGAAATGTGCATGAAACTTTTGACAATATGAATAGGGTAATTCCTGTATCAGTGGGAGCTACCACATTTTCATGCCTGTGGCCCACAGGTTATCAGAGGGCTTTTAAAAACATTCACACGCTGCTCCTCCACCTTTAATTCTTCCAAAGCAGGCCTGTCTGTGGGAGGTTAATATAGGGAGCTTACCTGTGGGGCAGGCAGGTGTGGGTTTAAAAGACGTAGGTCAATTGGCTGCGATTCTTCACCCACTTGCTGCAGCTCTCAAGATGTCTCCAGACTGCCAGGTTTGGGGTGAAGGGGGAGCTAGGGGATTAAAAAGCCTTCTCACCGTCACTGCTGTAGATCCCAAGAGCTATTTTATCAAGGCTGTCCTGGACAGTCTCAGTGTTCTGGGTGGCTGGCACCAACACTAAAGTATCCTCCACGGCCAGTCGGGTGCCAGCAGAGGCTCATCCAAGGCATCCAGTTTCCACTCTGAAGAGAGCAGCTTGACCACTCCTGGGGCACCAGGGTCACTGGTAGGCTTTTTTTCCCATGGGAGCTCTCAAGGAGCCAGCAGCAAGAGCAGGCGAGAGGGAAAGGCTCTCACCCCAGGCAACCTGGGCTTTCCCACTTGGCCAAGAGCTCTATTCCTGCATGGGCAAGCCCATCAGGCTGATGGACTATGGCAGGTTGTCCAAGAGCTTGCTTTCAAGGAAAAGTAAATTTAAGAGGATGTGGGGTTTCTGAATTAATGGTTGTATATATCAGAGCGCAGCACTTCTCTGCAGGTCAGTGACTTAGTGAGTGAGATCAAGGCGCTAGAAAGATGCCAGAAAGAAAGGCCTGGTAAACATACATCTCCTGCTAGGTCCCATCACCAGTGAAGAGGTCACAGTGCTGCTCCACATCATCTTGGTCAGGAAGGAGGAGCAAGGGAAGGCAGGGGAGACTGGATCAAGTGCAACTCTGACCCTGCTTAGGTCAATAGGAGTTTGGTTGCAGAGTCCGCTGAGAATTTCTTCCTTAGGTAGGCTAGTTAGGTCATGCTTAGCTGATAACTCAGGATCCAGCACGGTCTTACACTGATTAGCAGAAGATTTAATTTCACCCTGATTAAGAGAGAGCAGATGAAGAAGGATGCTGAATAATCCACGGGCATGTTATCAACTCTTAGGCGAACATTCCTTTTAATCTACTGCGGTGAACAACCCATGCACTCAGTTTTGACTCCCTTGACATTTTTTTCTGAAGGGCTCTTCTCCATAAATCTCCCAGGCTCTTGTTTTTTATAGCGACATTTTCCCAAGTGCAGGCAGAAAACAACCTTGCTGCTGCTATTCATTAGAATCTATATTTATTTATTTATACCATCCAACCAGTTTTGTTTTCTTTTGTAAATTTCATACAAAAATATCCTGTAAATATGCTCTTAGTGATGACCAACTTGATTTTTAGGAATGCAAGTTGTAAACGTTTAGTCATTAAAAAAAATATATTGTTCTGCTAGTTTTAAATAACTGCATATTTTAATGCATTGAGTCATATACAAATGTAATTAAATGATATATTATCTTCCTCTTGCTGGGAATATCACTCAGAAATGAGAAGGATAACATTTGCCTCTTGTGAATAACTGTTCATAAGATTAATTTATCTCAAATGTTGGCTTCTCTGGGGTTGCCTGCAAGAAGCTGAGCTCTAACACAGGGTGGCATCCATGTGTGTTTACACATTTCCCGTTCCCTAGTGTAGTCACTGCCACAATAAAATTGCTGAAATACATCTGAGCTAACATACACGTGACAGCTGCTTCCAAGGCTTATAATGGTATGTACTCATTTAAGGAACACTTTATTAGACATAAGGCTATTGTTTGGAAAGTGAAAGAACCCACAACATACAAAAAGATGTGGACAGCTGCAATTGATGGAAGCTACCAGCCAAACAGTGGGCTGTTCTCATACAATATTAACGTTACTATAAATGTGGAGACTTTAAAGATTTCTGTCAAAGATTTTAGAACATTTGGTTGGAAGTGGGCTCATAGATGTATACAAGAGTTCATATATTATGTGTGCGTATATCAGAACAATGGTCTAGAGATATATTTTCTAATTAAAGAGAAGAATACATAATGTAAAGAGACACAAACCTAACACATTGCACAATAGACTTTTGAAAGAACTTTGTTGAAATCTGTTTGACTTTTAATGATTATCATCATGCTGATTTGTAAAGAGCAGTAGTTAGGTCCAAATTTAGCACCCTTGTGCCTTTATTAGATACAGGTACGCTTCCTGCATGTCTTAGTAAAACAGGAGGAGGAGGACTTCCAACCTAGTCCATGAGAGCTATTGAAAAGCTCCAAAACATTTGGAAAAACATTCCTAATTTCTTTCATTTACAGTAATTTCTTTAATTTTCCTTTTCTGTTATCAGAAGAAACATAAGACTAAGGAACACGTCCAAGTAATAAATACACACCCAATTTATAACACCAGAAAGAGTAATATTCACTGGCTCCATGCAGGAAATCTCACTCAGGCAGATGTTTGAGTTGTTTAGTAGAGTGGTTTTGTTGTTGTTTTTTCTTCCTCTTCAACTTTCCCCCTTTAACAGTGGACTTTTTTCTTTAATGCCTTCCTACTGAACTCACTCCTAGATTTGTCACATAAGAATAGCTTGGCCGTATTCAAAATGCCAGATCACCTGGAGGGTTATGCCTGGAAGGGGAATAAAACTCACCTCTTGGCTTCAAGTAGACAGGAAATCTAGTTTCTCTCAGACCCTTTTGGGTATAAACCAGTGTGACTCCATAGCGGATGCTATCATTGCACTTCTCTCCCCATGTTTTCCGGGTGGGGAAATAATATAGTCCAGCTAGACAAGGGGAATAGGTACGCTAGCAATATAAAACATTACTGCATCACCCACATTGTGCATCTCACCATCAGGACCAAAGCAAACACATCTGAGGGCTTGAGGGGGAGTTTCAGCTGGACAGATTGAGGGCCTTCTCTAGCACAATTTCCCAAGTATTTGCAGGTTCAGTAAAGCTCTTTGTTTGGGTCCTCCTCCCTGTTTACTTGACCTAAGCTAGCAGAGCACATTTGCAAAGACAAGTTGCTGCTGGTTGCAGCGCTGATGCCGGTGAGGGGTGGAGCAGCTGCTGTGGTTGTGCAAGGCTCTGGGCCGAGCCAGCGACAGCAAGGACCAAGGTCACCCACCGTTCACCAGGGGCGAGCCTGGGGGCCAGTCCAGCACCACCAGCCAGGGGCTGCAGCCCACTGCAGGCTCTCGTTTCTGGGCTACGGGTCAGTTTGGTCATCATCTTCGCCCCCCTTCTCTCTTTTTAATTTAATACAGAGGGTGACATTTTGGCTCAAAGTCAATAGTTTTTACCATTGATTTAAATGTGGCAAGAGTTTCATCCAAACCCTTCATGCCTCACTGAGGACAATAACACAAACATTATTTTGGAACAGAGAAAGGCATCATGTTTGCCAGCAGCTTTGTTTATTGTGTTTGGGGGCTTCATGATGTAGTCGCCCACCCACTTCTTTATTAAATGTTAGTTTGGCATTTGAAAGTTTTATAAGCTACAATATAATAATAATTAAAAGTTTGGATGCAATTTCCAAAGCTGGTTTTCATTCCTTAGGGAGTATTAATTCTGGTTTAATTTGTTTTTCATCTTCATTGTGCAACAAAACACAGTTTGTTTTTAAAAGGAGGATCAAACTGATACTGAAATATGTGTACATGTGTTGGCAGGCATTTCTTGAGGAGGACTGCAGCCCATGAACTTGGACTTCAAACAACAAATGTGCAGAGCTCACATGAACTTGAAGTTGCCCTTTTATTTGTGACATCCATAAACATTTATGATGCTTTGTTTTTAATCCCAGTAAGTCTATGTTGTTACTCTGGGTCTTTTAATAGTGTCTATTTATATTGTGAAATCATGACAACTGTGTTGTCTTCCCGTAAAGCCAAAAGTCAAGGGTCTGCTACAGCAAATACTAACACATGTGAACAACTTCACTCATATGAATAATCAGACTGATTTTAACAGGGAGGTGTTTTTAGGGTCAGGCTCCCAATATTTTGACATACTTCCTGAAATGTTTTGTGGATAGGAGTCATTGACTTTCATATGGTGATAAAATGCCCTGAACACACAAAAAACTCCCTTCCAAAAGACAGGAATATGTTTGGGTTATCAAGTTTTAACAATTACAATTTTACTTGTTAGCTTTCTTTTCCTGGATACAAGGAGTGTTGGAAGAGCACTTAGAAGACATCAAATAGAATGTGTTAACGATTGCAATAAGTCAGTATATAATATTCCTCTTCCCTCCCCCACGAGCCTGTGTGTAACCACATGTTTGTAGATCTCAGTGTATTGTTTTGCCTTCATCTTATGGGAAAGAATTATGGAATTAATTACTATTACAACAGTGATGTATTGCATTTTATAATTTATATCATGTACAGATCATTGCTATGATGAAATAGACAAATGTAGATGAGAACACTTTTTTTAATCATAAAAACTATAAAAATTCAGACTTCTTACAATAAATATTATTCTATTTTAAGGCTATACCTAGCTGTAGTGCCTCTGTAATGCATGTGCTGTGAAAGAAAACAAGAGAGAGACACAAAATTCCACATATACAAGGCATACACGAACTCCAAGGTATTCAGAATAAGCAGTTTGCCTTGTGAAGAGAATTTCCTAGGTGTCTGTTAAGATACTAGAGTGATCCTTGGAAGGGTTTTTATGAATATACTAATCCTGTTTTTCCTGTTGTTTGCACAGATTCCAGCTGTGTTAGAATGCAATTCTTGCAAAAACTTGTCTCTGAAAAGCATGTCAGGAACAAATTGGCTTTCTGCTTTTTATTGGAATATATTCAAGGGTTTGTCATGTTACATTCTGAACCTGATTCTTAAAATACATGTTCTATGCCTGTGACTTAACTCCTACTGTTAAATTAGGGAGAAGCTTTGCATATATTTATTCTTCCCATGCAGGTAGAAAAGTTTTGGAAGAGCTGGAGTGCAGATGAAAATCCATGAACATCAGTAGCTTTTAGATTTGTGAACATATATTAGCTATTTTCTTTATATTACCTTGCTAAAATAACCTGCTTGAAACTTTTCCTTAAGTAATAACATAATAATACCACAAAACTTGCAAAGGACCTGCAGTCTAGGTGTCATAACCTTCCTGATAATAAAGGGAACATATTTTCCATTAACATGGAGTCATGTGCATGGCCTGTCCAGTGATACGCAATGTCAGTTAAGACATTCCATCATTCCCTGCTTGAGCACTCTTCTCTAATCTGATGAGGTACCCAGGGAGGAAACAATGATAGCCAAGGCATTAAAATGTAATCAAGATATGCAAATTCATATCTAAATGTGATTTGCTTGGAAAGAGAAATTAATCTAGGCATGGTCAAATAAACAGTGTGTAATATGGATAATTAATCACCAAATTAGCAGCTGTAGTCCCATGAGAAGATTATGCAAATGAAAAAGGCCCCCATCTACAGTCACAATTAGACTACTTAATACCAAACTCTAAACAAAACACAGCCCCCGGGACCACCATAAAACAAGCGAATCGCACTTAGAGGGTCATCCTCCAAATTTCACAGGCAGATTTTGTAAGTACTTTATTTTTCCTGATTTACAGAAACTGATTTATTTTCCCACAGACATACCAGGCTCATTGAACAACCTGCAACCTTGAAATGCCACTAATGTTGCTTTACACAAGACTAAACTTCCATTCATACAGTCTAAATCAGCAGTTAAAAGAGGTAGGGACTAGAGGGTAAATCCTCAGCCCTGTGGCCTAGTCCATGTAACAGGGATGGATACTGCAGAGGCTTGGTAGATGTCTTCTGCTCATGTAGAAGTTTTCTCCAGCAACTTCAGTTACTGCTTGGCACTTGCATTTCAATAACAGATCAGTCACGTCCCTTTTTTTTTCCTGAACATGGTATTTTTCCCATATTTCTAATATTTCCTGAAAATATTTCTTCTACTATTTCTGAAAATCTAATCAAGATATTTACTTTCCACTCATTAGTCCAAGACAATGAGGCCATGGATGCCTTATGTGGACTAGGCTGGGGTATGGTACCACCTGGCCCGTGACACCACATGGTCTCCCCTAAGGCTGTGCATTGCAATAAAACCATGGCCCAACCTGGAATACATAAAACATTGTCCAGTTAGGAAACCTAACTCATAGGTGAACAGCGCTGTTCAGCATTTGAAGCATAGCTTCCTTGAGACACCTCAGTAGCTCAGATATACTCAGTGTAACACTGATTCAACCCAAAGTGAAATATGTTAATTTATCTGAATACAAAGTTTAGACTTTTTTAATGAAAAATTGTAATATACTGACTCTTGTCTTCATTTATGGTGAAAGGAATTGTTCAAATATCAAAATTGGCAAAGGGTCTGAATTTCCACCTCCTGATGAATTCCACATCGTTATTTCCATGGGAACAGCCTGGTTTGCGAATGACCTTTGTACAATACAGGCAATAAACTCTCCATGCATCCTCAACCAAGAAAAGCAGAGCTTCTCACTTGGAGTCTCTGGGTACCTGTTGACATAAGCAGTTCTGGGTGGAAGATACCTTTGAAAGTGCAGCATTGTGGCAACCTAGTGCAAAGTAGACTTGTCCTAAACTGTCACTTGGAGTGAATAGAAGTTGATTTCGTAAGAAAGAGGAGTTTGCTGTTATTCTGAAAGGTTTGTGTTGGTCTTCTGATGCTTTGGACCATGACTGGCTTTTGGTTGCCCTGTGTATGTTCAGAATAAATTGCACTCCTTTTATTCCATTTAAAGTTTTAAGTCCATCTTGTGATGATATTTGTGCATCCTTTTGGTAAGATTTTCAATAACTTCTTTAAATGGCTACATAACACTTGTGTTTTAAGGCTCTTAAAGCTTCACAGTAACAATTGCTTTCAGCATAGAATAGCCTACCCTTCTCCCAGGCGGTTAGCTGACACACTGTGTGCAATAGTTTCATATTATGTTATCAATGCAATGAGGTACGTACCTCTTGCAAACTACATCATAAGCTTTCTTGCTAATGTAGATTTTGTCTTTAGACCTGAGCAACAGTGAATCGGGAATAACCTTAAAGAGGAAGTTCCAGTCACACAATAACATCAGAATTTCAGAAACTGTTGTGTAAATTTTTGTCTTCACTGATGTTTAGGCCCAACCAAGAGGTTGTTTCTCCGCAGTCCAAGTCACATGAATCACCTTACTCTACTTTAATGATGTCATTTAGCTTGCACAAAAGCTTCCAACATTGGCTTGTATGTTTTGCATGTGCAGCATCAAAACACACTCATAGTTTCTGCATGTTGTGTCAGGAAAGTCTTCTGGAAAATGATGGGTCTGCAACTTATCTTCTATATGCTATCGAGAAATTGCAGAAAATCAGAATGCAGGGAAAAGGAAGTGTGGGACTGCAGCTAGCAAATTTCTTGAGCTTTCCTGACCTTAAAGTCAGGATGTGTTTTAGATGCTGACCAGGATGTAAAAAAAAAGAAAACTGGACAAGAAAGTAAGCAGTCAGCTTCATATGTGGAGGTTCATCAGGCTGGGGCTGGACTGTCCCTGGGGGCTGAAGTACAGATGACTGATGGCTATGGGCTTGAGGACTATTAACAAATGTATTTCTTAAAAGGCCACAAACAGCTGTGAATCAGACTAGAAGAGTACAGCAAGGTTTGGAAGCCCTGTTTGTGAGCAGCTTCACTAAAGTTGCAAAAGTTATTTGCTCAGTAAGGTTATCACCCTTTGTGGGCACGGTACGATGCAAATCCATTTCCCCTGAAATGGAAAATTCAGGCACCGCTGGAGCTGCAGATTTATGAGGCAGTGGAAACCAGTCACAACCAAATTGTAACCTGAAGTGTTTCCTGGCCTGTACCAGCCCCACTGAGTTTCCTCTTATCCAGACAGCTCTTCCTATCTTGCGACAAACTATTGGGGTCACAACTGCATGCTGTCCATGGCTGATTTTCTAAACTAGTCATTTCAGAGACGGAGTGCCAGGGAGTCCTGACAGAAGCACTCCTTCAACCATCCATCTCATATGACAGTCCCCAGTGCAGTTAATCAAGCAATGCCCTTTTCTCATTTACTGTGCCCAGTGTTGCTGCAGCTGTCACATGTTAGCAATTACACTCTAACCACGTAGGTATACGCTAACTATACGATGGGCCAAGTTCTGGTCTCTGTTACAAGTGGTTTAAAGCTGGTAGAATCCTTTTTGTAAGTGAGCCTACCCTGCCACTTAGAAAGTGAACCATTAATACCCTGGTTATACAAACACCAACAACAGATCAGGCTGAATTATTACCTTTTATATAACTGTTTTTAATAGCTCAGCAAAACGTAATTCCAAATAAAATAAGAAACCCGCGATAAGGACACAAGGGAACAGGCAAAGTAGATTAACTGGTAAGACAATAATATTGACAGCATTTTCTTAAATTATTATTAGGAAGATAATGTCATCCAGCACATCTGAGCAGTGTTTTGAGGGAAAATGACTCTCTCCAGGGAAACATTTTAATTAAGATAAAATTGTTAGATTGCTCAGAAATTCTTGGATTGACAGTCTTTGTCACAGTATTATTTTTCTACTAATAGTGTATACAAGTTTAAAAAAAATCAAACAATAATTACTTACGTGAAGAATACACTGCCTTGCCAAAAGTGCACAAGTAGGAGTTAGTTGTTAAGTTTATGTTTTTTTATATCAGAAATGCCACCAGGAATGAGAACATACCGAGAAGAACACCTTTCCAAACAGCCTGATTACTGAATCTAATTACTAATGCACATTGAGCATTTTCATCCTTCTAGTGCTCCCATTTTACAATAATAAAGCATCAATGCTGATAGGAAAAGATTGGATATGATGTAATACCTGGAAACTAATTTAATGGGAAATTGGATAGTGACAAAGTGATGATGATTTATTTTTAATGGCAGATGCCTCATTAGTTATGATTTATTTAGATGACCTTCCCATTCCTATGGTATTTTCTTTTGTGGTGTTTCCTCCTCTCCGCATCCCACCCCCTCAAAAATCCTGTACACTCCAAAAGGAGCAGAAGTAAATACTGCTGATCAGGTGCAGGGTCCTGCAACCTTTACTCCTGTTGGTTAGATCTATTAATTTCCATGGTCTTGCTCATGTATGGAATGAGCACAAGACAGGCCCCTGGATCATTATTACAAATCTCTACGTATCCCTCGTAGGATGCTTATTATCAAGTATCCTGAGGCAACAAAAGGAATTTTGTTCTTTTTGATTCATTTTTTTCACTTGACTTACTTGGATTTTAAGATTGGTGGTGAAAGTGACATTTTGTTTTGCCTGAAATGCATTGAATAATCTCCCTGGCTCTCACAGGAATTAAGAATGCCATGCTTGACTCATTATTTAAAGTGCACAGCTTTTGATATTTTTGGATTTCTTCCTCCAAAGAAATCAAGTTAATGATTGGTTGTTTAAACTGAGAGTCTAAGAAAACAGCCCAGAGAGTAATACCCAGTCTCCATTAAGCGAGAAAAAGAAAAACAAGAATATCAACAAAAATCTAGGATCTTTGTTTCAGGAGCAGGCCTAGCGGGCTCACAGGTAAGCAGTGGCAGAAAGGGTCAGCTTCTCTTCACTGATGTCCCAGCTCTCTCCAGAGGCATGAATCCTAGCCACTGCAGTTGAGAGGAGCAGCAGCTTCCGATGTCAAACTACATGGGGTACTTTACAATGCATTTTTCAAAATGTCTGGTTTTAATGGTGTCTTTCACTATTTTTACCCATCTACTGGTCTGCTCTGTCAAGAGCATTAAAATGAACTGAAGTGTGATTGATTTTCCTGGGTTTCTTATGCTGATTTCAGAGAGAGCTCTGAGAGTGGGAATTCTTATTATATCAGTTCTTGCATTTTTGTCAAAGATGTGCTTTATGTTTAGTAACCCAAACAAATTTGCAGCCTTCCTTGAGCAAGCTAGCATCAAAGTAAGTCCTATGAAATTCATTTGGGTTCTTGTTTTGATTGCAAAAGTAGTCTATGCAAACAATTTGTAACACTTATGAGGGAATCTCCTGTCTTAGCAGACAGTTCTTTTTGTATAAGCCCCACAACTTATTTTTGCTTTTTCTTGTTGGTGTTGTTTTTATCAAACAACTAATTTTTCAGTTTTCATTGACAGTTTCTTATAGATACATTTAGTTGAACATTTTCAAACCTCACTAAGAAGAGAAACCAGTCGTCACAGCATTTCAGAGGGACTTATATCCCACCGTGTTACCCTATTACAACCTACTTTGTGTTCCTGATCCCAGGGGTAGAATTCAGATCACTGCCCCAAATCACTGCAGGCTGCAGCAAATGTCTCGCCACAGCATTAGGTCTGGAAGCTCAAGGCTTCCCTGGCTTCACGTCGTCCTGAGTGAGCACAACTGGTCACTCAGCACTGCAGCCAATGCTATATTAAGCATTTTGCTTCCTGGTGTGCTGCTGACTGTGGATACCGATGTACCTTAACCTCCTAATCCAGAGTGCCATCTGGGTTTAGAGACAATCTGAGTACTTCTGTATGAGAAAGGTAGGTACAGCCTGGAGCTAGGTGATGGGAAGAATGATGTGTCCTTAATCTTGTCTTCTCTAATACACTTAGCTCCTTGCTAAATGCTTCAGCAAAGTGATTCCATCTATTTAAGCTGGTCTCCCAGAACTGCCCCTGAAATTCTTCCTTTAAAAAAATGAAATAGAAATGGAATTGTCTCAAATTGATTCTTGCAGGTTAAATTTAGGCAGTAGGGGCAGGAAGCCAGGATCCCTTTTGTCCACTCCTGCCCTAATACACCAGGTTGCAGAGCTGCATTATCTCTTGCACTCACAGTTTCAACAGATATGATCTCCCTTCCCCATATCCTAATGCTTTGAGTGGGAGAAATCATTAAGATGACAGAGAACCAAACTCAAATTTTCCTCTACCTTGGTAAATGTTTGAGCCATTATAGGAAGGAACAGCACACTCTAGGTCTATTAAGAAAATTACAAGTGCATCTTGTATGGGGCCCGATGGCCTCAGAATGAGGTCTCAGAGCAATCTGAATCGAATTCCTGAAATCACATTAAAAAGACTTTGTCTTTGGATTTAGTCTTAGGTAGGGTGTGAGACGCTGGCTGCTCTCCAACTATTTTTGACCGAGTGTCAAAACTGGCATGTCTTTCGTTGAAATGTTTTCTTTTGAAAGTTTAGTTTTCGGTATTTGCCTTTGTAGACAGCTTGTTAGATCTTGCCAAAGAAAGATGACCCTTTCCAAGAGTTTGAAAAAAAAAAAAAAGTAGAAAAATGATTACTGGGAGGTATTTATGTCTTCAAAGCCCTACAGAGAAAGAATTTTTTAGTTCACGGCGTCTGAGAACACAGACTTACCTCTTTTAAGAATATTTGTGCCTATATTTATTTGCCAAAACCTGAGTTTCAGATTCCTTTTTTCCTGTGGAACCATTGATGATAGCATCTCTTACTTTCCCTGACATACTGGCTCAACAGGTTTCACTGTTTGTCAGCAGTCCTTTTTTTTCTCTGTGATTGCCTGGGGTTGCCTACTTCACAGCTCAGGACTCACCTTTGCCACCGAAGAAACATCCATGAGCAACAAAATGGGAGTGCATCTCCCAAGCTGGAGCAGCACTTGCTTAGAGCAAAGCTGCATGGACCTTCTGCAGAGGCAGCAGGATTGCCTATGCCCTCTCCCCCACAGATGGCGTACCCCGAGGTCTCTTGCTGCAAGGCAAGTGGCATGGAAGAACAACTCAGCAGGAACAGTTCCTGTCTTTCTTGAATAAACCTGGCCAAATTATTCAGAGTGCTACAGAAAAGATCTACTGGTTTCTCCATATGGATTGCTCTGGCCTTTTTTCTTAGCTACTGTTTATTAAATCCTGTTGTACAAATGGTAGTTCCAAACAGAACTCCAGTCCTTGCAGCTTTTCCGTTGCAGTAGAAACAAAGAAATGTTTAATATCATTTTGGTATTTTGAGACCCAGGGTGTTGAAAGCACAATGTGCATGGGAAAAAGATCGTTCCAATGTGCATTTTTTCCAAGGACTTTATGTTAAAAGCTGAAACCAAACATGAACTATCCTCTGGTAATTTAACAACAAAGAGATTTAAAGTTTGAAAATATTGAAAATAATCTTACCATTCTTTAGCATTACAGAAAAAAGAGCAACATAATATATTTATGAAACAAAGGAAAATGAAATGTCTGACAGCACTAGTTCTAGCTGAAAAAAAATCCATCAGTATAATGTAAAACCAACCATGCCAGACTTGAAAGCCAAAATGGTTTGCAGAGCATACTGAACATTAACTATTAACACTTTTTTTTTCTACCTAGAGCCACTTTCCTTGCAAATAGCAAAACCATTAGTGAGCTGCCAAACTGTATTTTCCACTTAATTTCAATGTTGAAGAATCTAGACATGACAAAATTTGGGTTATCGATGGAATATGAGGAAAACAAGAACTCAAGGCTCTCATGCCATTTTTTTCTCTCTGCGAACTCCATAATCTTGTCTAATTTGAATAATTATAAGCTTCACAGGGCTAACAAGGTTCACACAGGTAAATCACCATGTTATCTGCTACATCTGTGATCATTTGAAGCCTTAAAGGTGCACAACTGAACACCAACTTTTTGTCCATTCTTCCTTCTGTAAACCATTGAGTTGTGTAGTTCTGTGCAAATATGATATTGAGGGAAATAGTTGTGATACAAAAGAACCAGGAATACTTCCAAACACGAGTTAAAATTTTATACCCAGAAGATTTGGTAACAGAACTATTTGACAGTCTCTTCCAACTTGATCTTTATATTAAAAGGTAGAGTATTTTTTTGAACCTGTATTTTTTGATAGCTTTTAGGAGTCTTGACTGCAGTTAATTCATGTTCCTCTCTCTCACAGCATGGCTGTGTGGATGTAATTGCTTATCTTACGAAGTCATCAAGCAGTTCTTTCTATCCTTTCAGCTGGATGTATTAGAAAGCTCAATTTATTATATCAAAATATAACATCTTTCCATTCTTCAAAGACCCTTGAACAGCACATAGAACTCAGCAGCCAAAAGGCAGCATTCAAGATGACTTTTTGATGGTGCGGAATAACAAAACCAGCCTCAGATTTCCTGGAGCTCAAACCGATTTGATGATTATATTAATCTTTTGCATTACAGTAGTAGCCAAAAGACATGATCGTGTTTTAGGTCTTTTTGTGCTGAATACTAGAAAAATATAAGTACGGACAGGAACCTGAGGAATTTGTGCTATATACAAGAAATGTCTCATTGAGTAGAAGAATGCATCTGCAAAGCCCTGGGCAGAAATGCTGATGTTTGCGTGCATGTTTTCTCAAAACAAGTTAGCATCCTATTGAATCAGCTCTAAAACTTCCTGGAAACAGTGGGAGGACTCCCACTGACTTCAGTAGGCTGTGGCTTTCACTTCTATATATGTGCATATGCAAGTTTCCCTCAAACAAAGCAAATCCATAGAGACTACTACTTACCTCAGAGTCCCTTGCTGAATGCATGTTGTTTAGCAGAGTGGGCCCAGCAACAATTTTGTCATACTCTAAATCCCCAGAAGGAGACCTCAGTTCCAGCTCCAGCTACGCACTACATTGAGCAATGGGTCACAGCGTGGGACTGGCTCCTTGGCTCTCTTTAAAGGAATTAAAATGGTTGTGGGAGGGCTTCCCACACCCAAGGATGCTAGCCAGAAAAGGTCAAGTTACAAATACTACCAGATCTGCCAGGGTCCTGTAATGTTTGTCCAATTGCTTTTTGCCAATTCTTATATATTGTTTTATTATATCCTGCAGAAAAGCTGATTGGGTCTGGAAGACTGAATTGGGAAAAGGAAAAATCTTATGTACAAATTCTTCTTCTGGAACTTTTCATGTGAAGTTATTTTTGGGAAGGAAGGTTTGACTCTGAGCAGGCTGTGGGAAGAAATCCACAGATTTCTGGGATTTCTATAGCTTCTGGAGTAAGCCAGAAGCACCTACAGAGAAGGTCTGTCCCCACAGTTTGGGCAGGGATGTAACAAAACAGATATATTTCAGGCTGGCTAGTTCATCCTCCCTATCCCCTAGCAGATGTCAACCAAACACCCTGCCAGTTTTGGGAAATATTTGAAGATGGGGTAGTTGTTTTCATTTTAGACCTTATCCAAAAGCCTTACAGATGCTTTGCAGCTCTCAAAGGAATAATGATAGTAATGAAAGCCTTATATTCACTTCAACAGATGTAGGTCCAAGCACAGGGCAGGATTTTATTTCTACATCCAGATGTTTATGTTAATTTCATTTCTTTGTGTCTGAATCATTTGGATTCTTCTCGGGTAGCATTGATTTTGGGAGGGAACATGATCAACAAGTCTGGAGGTGGACTTCCTGTATGTTTTACTTAAAATGAGTCCATCAAGAACACCAAAAGTATTTTCAGCATCTAATGTGCTAGAAAGGGTTAAATGTTCTTAAACAGAAATCTCAGATTTCTCAGGAAGGAGAGAATAAAAGAGAAGGGATGACAGTCAATTCTCTCTCTGCCCAACATCTCCCAGGAGAGAGACACTGTTTTTCCCTCCAATCTGCTTGCTCTCAGGCCAGCAATTTTTCAGTACCTTCATGCACGGCAATAGCCACTATTTTTCTCTTTCAAATCACAAGAGGAATCTTGTTTTTATTTTCCTGGGTGGCTTTGCAAGGTCCTTTGACTGTCTCACCCTGCACTACGAATAATTCCTCCACCTTTGGCACACTCAGGGCAGATTCCCCTGCTTTTGGGCAGCTATTTCTGAACTGGGGCAACAGGACAAAGCAAATGGGACGTCTTTGCCTACCATAGGGCACCGCATGCTGCCCACAGCAGTACATGCTGAACAAACCAATATAAGGGATACAATCAAGACAGATTTATCAAAAGGCTTTTTTACCTTTTGTTTTTTTGAGTGTGAAAGAATGAAGTTTCTGGAAATGAAAAAGACAATGCTTCATTTATTATTTCTATTATTTCTCTTCATTGTATTATGATATTTGAATACCAGGAATAGGAAGTATCACACTGCTTGATCCATTCTTGTTGCCGCCTTTATCATGCACACCTAGGTGTTGCTGGAGGTTTTGGTACTGGTTTTGGCAGTCATTTTGTCTCATCAAGTAGCGACACTCATATTCATGGCCAGCATAGTAACATCCCGCTCTTTTTGTCAACGTATGAACATTCAAGGAGCAAATGTCCCTTCCCAATACATGTTTCTAGGGTAGTAAGATAAAGCAATAGAGCAATTGCTAATTAGAATCACAGAAAGGACCTCTGGAGGTCATCTGGTCCAGCCCCTCACTGAAAGACGGGCTTTGTCATTAGACTGTATTGCTCAGGGCCTTGTGCTTGCAACTTAAAACTATTGTACCACTGTAGGATTTTCCACTTCACTTTCTTTCCCCATTAGATTGAAGAGACATGTAGATCAAGTCTCAAATTTACTTGGGGGATGTGTTAAGAGCATGATTGGGATGGCCTTGCACTTGCTAGGGGATATAAAGGTACTTCCATTTTCCCTTCCTCTCACAGTTTGATCAACAGCTGTCAAACACTCACTGTCCCCTTTGACATGTGGGACAAGACTGAGTATAGACATGGAACAAAGGAAATCAGTTTACAAATTGTTATACCTTTGTCTTCAAATTTCTGTTCTGTTCTTGCAGTCCTCCTGATTTGCCATATGGGCAGTTTTAAGTGGAAATGTAGTCTTTTTAAGTGGAAATGTAGTCTTTTTAAGCCTTCCTTCAGACAGGTTTACCTGGAATTTATTCCATCTTAATATGGACGGCATTTTCACTTGAGATTTTTTATCAGCGCTAACTTTTCTTCCAAAGTCCTCTGTGTTTACATCAACTGTTCCAATTCAAGATTGGCAAGGATCTGATTCACTGTTTTTTTTTTTTATTTAAGGCAACTGTCTTTTGTCTCTATCTTTCTGTTATGCTGGAGTCAGTAGGAATACATGGGGTGTGTGTCTGAAGACAACCACCATAAACATACACTCCCAGAGTGACCTTTGCATTCTGATTTTTCTTTTATTTTTTTTAAGTTTCTATAGAATTAGGTTCAGAGCTCTCCAAAATCCAACTCAGGTTATACAAGTGGTGAGGCAGACTGGACATAAAATTGATGTGGTTTAGCACTTTCCAACTTCAAAGCACTTGACAAATTCTAAAATCTCTGCTCTTGGCACATAAAACATCAGGAATGCTGGGAAAGAGTTGTACCACTTGAGTGGCAGCAGATGGTGATGTTAAGTTTGTAGATCATAGTGAGCTAGCAGTGAGCCTGGTGCCAGAAACACAGGGAAAGCTATACAGATCCAGCAGAGACAGTTCTGTTACGAGCTCAGCAGATGAGTCATTGTGTGACCCAGAGAGTGACCCATGGGATGATTTCAATTACTCTTGTCCCAGTTCTTCTAAAACAAACAAACAAAAACCTTAGGAATAAGCAAAATTTATAGCGAGCCATCAAAGCCAATTGAGTCATTTGCATGTTTAATTTTTAACTATCAGCATGTATGTTTTCTGGATCAAAACTATGTGCTTTCATTTTTGGAAGTGGCAGCTAATTGTGATGTAGTGGGGTTTTTTTTAGAGCAAGAATCCCTAAGACCATGATCTAAACAGTTGAGTCCCAATCTCTTCTCTTCCTCATATGTGTGAAGGCATTTGCCCTTTGATTGCTTCAACTTTTCATCCATATATACAATCACAGACCTAGACTTGTTAGCTTCCTTTAAGAATATTGAATAAATCATTAACCTGTGAGTTTCAACCATTAGTTTTAAGGCATGTGCAAGATCTTTCACTAAAATCAGCAGAACTTTCCTTGGGACGGTTCAGAGGTAGGGTTTATCCCATGCAAGAAGTTCCTTGCCAGAGACTTTAATATTGCTAATTTATTGATGCATCTATTGTTCTACAATGATTTTACTGGTAGCTAAGCGGATATATCAAATGTTTGTCTTTTATCTAAAAGGAAATTGTGCATTTGTGCTCTAGAAATACGGCAGTGAGCTCCCTGTGTGAACTAAATATTAAAGAGTTCTCATAATCCAGTAGATCATGAAGATGTAGCTTTTAGGACAATTTTGAAAACTGCAGAAAGGTAACCTTTACAAAACATATTGTAAGTGTGTAAGTATGGAAACACCCATGCACTCTGTGCTTTGCTATTCTCAAGCAAGAGCATTTGACAGGTGTATACCACAAAAAGATACCAATGAAATAAAAACCACACTAAAGGATGTAGATTGGTCTACGGCATCTTCTAGGCCCATCATTTGTCCATGTCTGTAGGCATTTCCAAAGATAACACAAGGGAAGAAGACAGGACATTTCCATGGCAGAAATACATTTTTGTAGGGCAGTTTACTCAAGGAGAGGGAGTGGGAAAAGGTGTTAGTAACTTGACCATGTTAGTAGCTCAGAGCATCCAGAAAAACACAAAGGTTCTTCGAAAAACCTGAGGCTCAAACTGAAAACAAAGGATAAAGCAGTATCTTTTTTTCCTGCGTTACTCAGAGCTGCTTTGGTTTCAAAGGTCACAGTCCAGCAACACTCATGCATACAGCCTTTTTGTTCACTCCACTGGAGGCTGTAAGCTAGTAATGTAACTAGAGAGAAAATTTGGCAGTAAAAATCCAATTTACTTTTCAGCAACATATGCCATTTGTATTCCTTTTAACATATTAGTCATTTAGCAGTGAAATGACAATGCAGCCACCAAGTAAGTTGATAAGAGGGAGATTTCCAAAAATGTTGGACACAAGTGTGCAGGCATTTGAACCCAGCCTGCATATGCAGAGCACCAGGTTTTGGTCTCGCAGCCCTGCATTTCAACACTCATATTTGTATATGTGCATATGCAAATCAGCCTCTGCATCAACATAAGTCAGGCATGCGTAGGTTTAACAGACACTGTTGCAATTCTATCATAGCTATTCAAGCTTTCATGCTGTATATGGTAACAAAACTGTCTCCCTTTGTTGCAGGTATTGGAAGGAAAATTTAATATACGTACAGGTAAACTCCTTGACTTGAATGCCGCATTATGCTTTCCTGAAAAAAGTGAGACATCTGTAACTGTTATCAATGGTATACACACAGAAAGGTGTTTCAGAATGACTTATTTCTATATAGTATCTTGATTTTTGCACTGTGAAAAATAGTATTGCAGAAATTCCAATTAAATGCAATGTACATCTCCTGAGCAACAATGCATCCAGAAGCTATTGAATCAGGAAAATAATATCCAGAAAAATAAACAAAAAGTCTTAACAACTAATTTTTAAATTTGCCCTTGCTTAAGAACTATTGCTTGACCAGCACCCCAGACAATATTATAATGACTTCCATCTGAAACTGCTTCAGACTTGAATATTAGTTGCATTCACTGCAGAAATGGATTAGCATGCAGAACACAGGTAAGAGGTTAAAGATTGTGATAATTTATCATATGGATACTACTACCATTGTAGATTGAAACCAACAGATCCGTTTGCACAAATGTCCTTTTACGGTGAAACCTCTGAATTCCATCAAGTACTGCATGTAATTTCTGTGCCTCTCCTTAGTGAACATGAATCATAGTATCTATTTCCAGTACTATTTTAATATTGTCACAAGTACTAAAGTAATATAGTTGTGGAAAGCAAACCAACTAACCAATGGAATCATAGAGTACTCAAAGTCAAGATTCTGTTCTTAAGAAATCTAAGCTTTTAAAAATGTAAGCACCCAAACAATCAGAAATCTGCTTCGATAGTGATGATGTAAGCTGTAAAAACATTGGCATGCTCCTCTTGTAGCAACCTTTCATCTTATCAGTGACTACAAACATGAGCAATTATGCTCTTACTCCTGCAGAAATTCTGTAAGTATTGACCACTTTAAGCCATATATTGTTTAAAGGAAAACAATCTATTTCATAAAAATATAATAAAACAACAAATGTCTTCATCTCAATAATGTAAGCTGAATCAACAGTGTTATTTGCAAAGAAAACTGGAATTGACTGAACAGTTGGAACACCATGATGTTGATACTGCAAAGCATTTCTTTAGCAGAATCACAGACTTCAGTTAAAGCCAGTAAAATAAAAGGAAGATTGTTAACAAAAAGGTCTGTAAAAAGTCAGGCAATATGAACTTCATCATTTTGGCAGGTGAGTGGAAGGGAGAGAACATCAGGCATAAGCATGCTGAACATACTTGAAGGAATATTGACCTGAAAAAGCAGAAACAGGAAAAATCTTGTGTCTACTTTCTTGAAAAAACTATGTTGGATGCTTTAAACTGCCTTGTATGTTCTGCAATCCTATAAAATAAGAATTTAATATATTTTTTCTTTTCTTTTTTTTCCTGGAGATTATATTTAAAATGACTGACTTCTATTCCTCCAGCCCTCTGTCTCACAAGATATTTGTATTTGTTGTGTTTAATTATTTTTCCAATGCACTTGAATCTCATCAATGTGAGCTCTCAAAGATAATGCCTAGATGTTGAAATGCTGTTTTGGTGATTTTCTGAAGTTAATTTCATCAGGATCTCTAGTTTGAAAAATCTAACTATCCTAAACATTATTTATTTCATAATTCTGGCCTGCATCAGTATAACTGTTCTTTTAGAGATTTGAAATAAAATGTAACATTTCACAAAACATTTGTATTTAAACTTGCGTATGGTTCACAGTTTGATTCTGGCAAACACAGATTTATCTTCTACAAACTCTCCAATGCTTACTAGTTTATGTGTTTATATTAAAGTCATCACTGTTGGTCATATGTTCTGATACAGGATTCTGATTAAATAATACTACTGTCTATTTTTCTTATTGTCTTGCTTAAATTGATGGTCATAGCTAAGCCTTATTATAACAGTTTACAGCAATACTTCATTATGAAGACCGAAAAGAAGTGGCATTAATTACATCACCCTTCCCTGGATCGTAAGTTGTTTGTCCTCTTTCCTCTTTCAGTGGTGGACCTATATTTTCTCTTATAGTTTTTACATTTGTGAAACTTTGATTTTGCCTTTTATTTCCTTTGCTCATTGTGACTCATTTTGCAGCTTGCCCCTCACTCACTTTATTCCCACACTTTCCATTTGCAAGGAGAACTGACCAGTGAGTCATGTTTGTCTTCGCTGCTTCAGAAGATAGGAGGTTGGCAGTTTTTTAGTTGTTTGCATTTTACTATGAGGTAATAAAAGCAAAGTAGTTGTTTTATGGTTGGATCTGAATGGGCACTAACTCTACAGTTATCAGAGAGGCAGCTAGACAGGATTAGTTCTGTAACTGTGCCCATAACTGTCTCTACCTCATAGTAATAATCTATTGCTCCCAATAGGATTTTACAATAACGTAGGAAAAGTTTGTGAGCTCTCTTACAGAAAAAATATATGCTTTGCTGATTACCAGAAATCCTGTGCTCCGCAGAGGGTCTTTGCTGGTCTCCAGCAGATACAGTTCCTTTGTTTCTCTGCCTTTGTTTCCACGTTTGATGGTTTAAAACTGATGCTGTCAGATTGCTTGGTCTCAGGGCTGTTCCAAAATGTGCAGATGAGCAGAGCTTTTCTCATTCCTACTTGCCCACTCCCTGCACATGCTGAAGTTACCTCAGGTGGTCATGAGAAATATGGGGTGTCTATATTGGAGTGTTAAGAGGTTACCTTTGAGAAAAAATCTGGAGGCCTTATTGCTTTAAGGAAGATATTTATTGAAGTTAAATTGGTTAAGGTCATGAAGTCTGCAATCAAGATGAACACGTTTTGCACATATATTAAAAAGCAGCATATGCCTTAGACATACATACGTACAATACTCACCTCAGTATTTTCAAATGTTTCCTGAAAATCATGTGCTTAGAGTTTGAAAAACAGAAATGTAAGTCAGATTCTAATAGCAATGAAAATACAAAAAAGCTAATCACAAAAGAATGATTGCCCTATCAAAATAGACGATCTTCTTGTTATGTGTTATTGCCAAGTCTAAAATTCACAACTTAGAATTGAATTCCATATTCAGTCTCAAGTAGAAATGAATTCCCCGGTAAAATACTAATCCTCAGTGAATAATGTGCTACCAACAGAATAGAAATCTGGGGAAAAGAAACCCAGTAACAACTGGCATAATAGCCATATGTAGGTCAGGAACTGGAAATGCTGAGACTGTGTGTTACATTTGGTCTGTTCTAATAATCCCTGTGTTCTCAGACATGAAATTCACCTATAACCTTTTCCTGCAATAATGAATTTGACTTAAAATAGAAGAATGTCTATGTGGGAGAACACTTCTAAAGATAGAACTAATAATATTTCAACACATTTATTTATCAGAAATGTTATTTGTGACTTTTGGGGGTGCTAGTTGTTAAAAATATTCATCAATTAAAGAAGTCTCTTCTGCAAACCATCTGCTGTTCTTTTTCAGTCTGCCAGTGAAGTCATGGTACAGAAACAGCGATATGATAGGTATTTCTTTGCCAAGAGATGATACTTAGATATTATAGCATCACTGAGTTCAGTCAGTAAAAAAGATGTTTATTCCTATAATTTGGGTGTTTTCCCACATTTTCCTACTTATTTCTTTCAAAGCAAGCAGAACATCAAATTTCTCTGTAGGGACCCACTAATGTTTTACATTGTATTTATATAGAAGTCCCCTTAAAATTGTGACCTCTTAGATGGAACTTTGAAAGGAAAAGTATTACATGCTGGGATCTGATCTGCAAAGAACTGATATATCTCCATCACATTCACATGTAATTTTGTGGGTTTACACTATCTGTTAAATTGATGTGCTATTAATGCAAACTGTCAAGCATTAGTGTCACAGGGATACTTTATAAACAAAAGTTAAGAGGTGGTGCCAAAATATCGTTTTGTTTATGTGTGTAAATTTGGGATAGGTCCATTGGCTTTAACCCTATTTCAGCAGTGAAACAGTAACAGAATATGGCTCACAGGTTCCACTCTGTTGCCTGTGCAAGCCATGTTGGACCTCACAAAGCAAACAACAACAACGAAAGCTGATGACTTTTGAAGTCCAGGTAAGGCAGCCCGCGTGGAGGAACTGCCATTCAAGGGTAGATTTTAGTAGTCAAAATGTATTTGGTGAGCAGGAGCTCACCAGCTTGCAAACCATGAGGAGAGATGTGTGTTGAGCAGGTCTCATTGCTCCTTTCCTTATACTTTGTAAAGATTAGGTCCCCTGAGATTTTTCGAAAGAATCTTTTGTTTATTTTAAAGAGGTTACTGTGAAGTCTGTTGCACACTTTTTTTCATCTGACAGCATGAAGATGAATTTCGATGATGTATCTGAGACTTGTTTTCTTCAACTTCATGATCATGGTATATATCATACGAACATGTGGAGTTGCTTCCTCTTCTTGTTCCAAGGCCATTTCTACTGATGGTAAGAAACAGGTAGGAAAGTCAAGATCAGCTGCAAGGAAGAGTTAAAGGGTTGAAATATTTATTATGCTTAGCTCCTTAATTTATAAAGCAGGCACATTTATATCTCAGTGCTTCTTTTTTGCTTGTTTTACTTTTAATTGTGGAGGATTTTTCCACCTAAGTAAGTGCTTTTCTGATTGACTTAAGAAGCATCTTCTTTCCTGAGCAGGCTAACTGGTTTTTACTGCTGAGTAATTCACATAAAAAGCTAATTAAGCCTTTGACCTGATGTCCCAGTTGCTTCTTGGCACAGGAGGAGTCCAGGCCACTTAGTTTCCTAGGAAACCAACAAGAATGTCCCTGTTACTGTTCCAAAGAATTTAAATTTCCTTGATTTTGTACTGCAAAATATCATGCTATGGTAGCCATATTATTTTATGATGCTTATGCCTTTCACACAAGTGGGAAGAGAAAATTCTCTTTACCTCTTTCTCCTGGGAGGTTATAGTTAGTGCTCAGAGACAAGATAGGCCTTTATGCTTCTAAGCTTTATTTAACAGCCAAAGAAATGCTGCGTGATTTCCTCAGTCGTATGGATAATGCAACTTGCTATGCTTTTCTTTACAATCTGCCTTTGCCTATTGAAGCAGATACATGGTATTTTGCTGAGTGAGTCAATGACATAGTTGAATCAGTAGACATTAGTAAGACTTCATATTCAAATCATTCAAACAGTTCACTTTTTAAAATGGGTGTAAAGTAGTACCTCTGAGTAACTTTTGAGAAGATTACTCTGAAGTATCTCATGCTTTAGGTGAGTGCTAAAGGAACTCAGCAGTTTAATAACAAAAGTAGATCACTGTGTACTTGCTGGACCAAAACTTCAGCTGTAGCAGAGACTACAATTGGATTCTGTAGATACCGTTAAGTTTACACTAGCTGATTTTAGTGTTATAGTGTCAAAATAATGGAAGGAAGTTTTTCTGAGTATCAGATCAATGGGATAATTTATACTTTTTATCTGATGAGAGTAAAATTAGAGCAATTAAAATAGATTCTATTCTGGATTTCTTTTTAATGCCAGTCAACTGGTTAGAGATCATTGCTCACCTCAAAAATAAAATGTGGATTCAAAGTTCTCATGTCTTTCAGATAGTCATCTAGCTCAATTTTTTTGCCAAGCCTGTCTTCAACTGGTCATACCATGTAGCTTTAAATAACTACTATTCATCAGCTGAATCTTGTTGTACAGCTGCATGTCCCATAATTAGTTTTATATCAACTATATATGCACATAGTCATAGGGAAAAGCTGTACTACATGGAGAAGTAAAGCAATTGCCACTAAAATGCATTTTAATACCATTGCATTTTAATGAGTTTTCAATTACAGCAACAAATCAGAAGAATTGGCATCAGTGAATACTGCTCATATGGACTTTGATCTCTTCCAGCAGATCACATTTCTTTGATTAAAGGACATAAGAGAAGGCTTTACATCTGGTTCTGATGAAACAATTAGCCAAAGCTTTATTGACTCAAATGGGCCAGCATTTTGTGTGTTAATGTCAGAAAGAAAAGAACTAGTCCTGTTGAAGAACTGATGTATTTACTTTATAGCTATAGGAGTGTATATTTCCTATTACAATTCTAAACAATTCATGATCAGAATAGTATTCAGTTAAAAATTTGTGTTGTGAGGAAGAACTATCACTATTTGTGGTGTTTAACCCTATTTATAATAGGTTCTTTCATTTAACAGATTAGAAGACAACATGTATAAAGTCTTTTTACTTGTACAGTCTTTGATCATTCATAGAAAGGTATACAACAAAGAAGACCTCTGTCTTTCTATCCAGGCTAGAAAAAGAGGAGCTGCTCAATAATCTCTTCCACAATTAGTGACTTCAAGCGGTTCTACAAGGAAGTAGACGGTACATCTGAGTGGAGACTTTGCCTCAGTTTCTTGATATTGCAGCAGTACTTGAAAGAGAGGTGGTAGGAGGGAAATCTTTATGTTGCTAGTTTTCATGAGAGGTGATTTGTCTTGCATGTAACTGTACTCATGGTCTTAGGCAATTGGCACATGTTTTTATACATAAGTGAACAGAACATAATGAACAGAACAAGTGCTGGCATCTGAATTTATGGTTTGTGTTCTCAGACATTTTCTTTCCTCTGTGAAAGTGTCTCCATGTTCCCTCCACTGCTGTAAACTGTGGTAGCTCCTAAAATAACTTTAAAATAAGCAGGATTATTGTAGTTTTCTACTGCTATAAATATATCATTCTGGGAACTATATTCATGTGATTTACCACCACCATGAAATCTAGGATGTTATGAAATCTCTGCTCACTTTTCCTTGTATGGTTTAAAATACTCTCAGCATATTCTGTTTAATGATAATATGGAAAATGGACTTCACAAATGCATGTATTCTTTAGCCAGTGGTCTACACTACCTTTTCTTTGCTAATTGCGTGTAGAATCTGCAGATGTTCTGATTTTTAATCTTGCAATATTCTTACTGTTATTATGTATTTCTTCCACTCCACCCTGAGCACCCAATTGGTGTTTTACGTTCTAAAGCTTCATATTCCCGTATTTATATTCTGTGGTTTGTATGGAGATAAGTGAGAGTGGGCTGTTTTGTCTTGGTGCTGAGCCCTGCAGCCCCAAACACTTACTCAAGATTTGGCTGGCTCTGCTGTTGTCTAGTCTCAAGTTGAAGCTGCAATGTGAAGTAAGATTTAAAAGCTTCATCTTCTTCTTCTATCCCCCAAACACATAAACATCTTTGGTGAAGTTATTAAAAAAAACAAACACCCATGGTTCTTCAGCAGTTGTTAAATCATCATTGTCTGTTCATGCCAGCAATAACAGAAGTGTAGAAAGAAGAGTAAAGGGCTATTCCTCAAAATTGTTTTAAAGATTTGTAAAAGTGTTCCAGGAACTGATCCTTAATACTTACACATTATGTATGATGAGCATTTATGAAAACCTTCACAAGGCTCTATTTCTTCAAAAATGCAAGTGTTGACTAAGCATTGATTTCATTTTTGTAAAGAAAGTTATCATTATGGAAGCATGTTGAAAAAGAACGCTGCAGCTATCTATTATCGTTTATGAAAAATCTATAGCAATAGTTGGTGATATGTTCTCTCACAAAAGGCTTAGTTTTTTAGACACTTGTAATTTTATTATTAACTTAAATAAACCAGATATTTAGAGGGTTGAGGGTTTTGTCTTTCATTCCATTTATCTTTCTCTTCCAATTGCAATAACTGCTTCCAAGTTCTGGGGTGCCAGGATAATAGAATGTCAATTTTGGCAAGAAATGAAACAATAGTAAACATAGTTTGGACTCAGTACAAGTGATGTTGTTTAATGTCAACAGTGACTAAAACTGCCTTCCAAGTTACTGAGGCTTTGTAGGTCTGTTCTTCTTAAATTAATTTCTGCTTCTCGAAGGCCATTAATTTAAATTGCATGTCATATAACTAGGGACTCCTCCTTCTATCTCACATCGCCATTTCCAGAGCAACCTGATGATGCATATTGTGGATGGATTCACATTTCAGGGCTATTTTCTATTCATTTCATTTCATTATGCCTGGCCTACCCCTTTTACAACAAAGGAATCTTAGAAGTTTTAATGCTACTAAATCTAAAAAAAGAGACGGCTAATTTAATTTTATCCTCTCTGAGTAGTCTTGGTTTTGAGCACCTCATACTGCAGAGCTGGTGACTGAGTACATTTCAGCTTCTATATAAGCTGAAGCTAGTGAAATAAGAAACCTAGCACTTGAAAAGTCAGTTAAATACAGTAAGTGCAGTATATACAAATACAATAATTATGGCCTTCTGATTTCCCTGTTCCCATGTTTGCATAAAGATTGTGGGAGATAGGAGAAATAGGGAAAGTCAGAGCTCAGAAACAGTAACTGTAAAGAAGAAAAGAAATAGTGCAGAGGTCGTCTGCTCTTAGTGAGATGCCAAAAGTTAAGACTTCATACTCTCTTAGACAATGCAGCTCCAGAGGTGAAGGGTTGCAAAACTCTCAGATCTGCTTTGAGTCCTCCTCCGTTCTCAGGAGGCTTGTACGCAAACATAACCCCAGTGTTTTGCACTTATTTAGTTAAGCCTCCCTTATTGTCAGAGATGAACTTGAGATGAAATCCTGGCCTGAGTGAAATCACTGAAATAATTCCTGGCAACAGCATGGAACAGAGTGACACAGTATATGTAGCACACCCCCTCTGTTACTTTTCTCCTTTTATCTTCAGCACTATCAAAATGTAAATATTTCCCTCTCTTTAATGAGTGCAACTTCCTGGTACAAGTTGTATAATAGTATTTGCGCAAAAACAATCTAAAACAAAATGCAACACACAGGTTCAAAGACAGAGGTCTCAAAGAGTATCTATTACTAGATGTGGAAATATACTGTTAGCTTAAAGAGGGTCTACTTGAATGACAGGAAAAAACCTTATGTGGTGGTCCATCTAACCTACTGAGCTTCCATGTTTAAATTTGCACAAAAGCAGCTTAAATTTGCGAGGGATTTGGATCAGAAATCTCCTGAAGCCTAAAGGCCCCGTGTATTATTGATATAAAGGAAGGGGAAGAGGACATGCTAATGATGGTTTGGAGGCACACTGAAATATTGGAAGTGAGAGATACCACATTTCCCTAAAGCCCACCTCCTGTTGGGATTGGAAATAGGTTATCTGTTTTGATATGTGGTACATCTAACTGTCCTGTCTCTCAGGCAGAGCAACTTGCTCTCTGCAGCTGCCACACTAATAACTGGAGCCTGCTCAGACCAAAAAGCCTTTTCCCTCAGATAAGAATGTATTTGCTTTGAGCGTAACGTACTGCTTAGAGGGGAAATCTATTGCTGAGGTTACTTTGAAGGCAACGAGTCTGTGAATCATCTGAACTGTCCCCATCTTCATGAAATCTGGGTCAGGGTTTTCCTATGCTATGCCCACCTGCAGAAAAGTTTGAGGTTTTTTGTTTGGTTGCTTTTTTTCTTTCATTTCACTTTAAACGTGCTGGCAAAGTTCTTGTCCGCTCCAACGGTTTCATTATGCATGCACTGGTCCTATGCTCTCGTGTAACATCTGAAGTCTAACACATATATTCTAGTGAAATTAGGCTATGATTCCTGTATCAGTTAAAACATTAGGAAAGAATTAAAGTTTTCAGTTCCCAGGGGGGAACAGAGAATAATAACATGTTAGGCCACTCACTGCCTGTCACCATCTGATAGGCTAAGGATTAGGGAAAACTCGAAATTCAGGCTTTTCCAGATAAGGCAGGCCACTTTGTGAAACAGTAGCTTCTTTCTTTCTGTGAAAAATGAATTGAATATATTGCTTTAATCATAGATTAGGGCTATTGAAGGGCTATTGTACACAGCACCCACAAATTCAGCAGAATGAGGTCAAAATGTGATATTCCTAATCCAGTTAACTGAACAGCAGTCAGAGGAGAGAGATTAAAATCAATAGATTGCAACTGCTTCAGTCCTGTATCATCTTCTGCCTTGTTTTACTTTGTCTTCCTGTTTTGGTTAGCTAACCTGCAGGAACGCAATCTCTGTTTTTCTCTTTTTCTTTAAATCTAAAAAAGAAAACCCTGCAATAACGTGTCATCACCCCATGAAATTACCCCTTTTTCTCTCTAACTAAGATAACACTAAGCTGTGATAATATGTGACCGGTGTCCTACCAAAAGGCAATGCTGGAGACTGAAGTGGGCATAAAGCAGAAGTTTTCAATGAAGAAAAAAAATCAAACAAGGCTGGAAAAGACATCAAAGTTCTCTATTCCACCCACCTGACGTGTGGCAAGATCACCTATATCTAAGGTATTTTCATGACCAGTAATGAAGAATATGCAGTTTGGCAAACTACACTATCTTTAGTGCATATGGTGTCAGCGGATTTAAGTAATCAACAGCCACATCCCTATTAAGCCTGCTAGCCCTAGTAATATGAGCATTGATCAGCTGAAGCATTATCCATAGCAAATGGACCCAGTAAGATATTCAAAACATGTCAAATCACCCATCCTTGGCCAAAACAGCCCAATCATTCTTGGGAAGAGCATACCCTGCATTTCCATCATTCCTGCTCTACAGGCTGAGGACACAGTTTGATTTGCTCTGCAATGTCTTGCAACACCTGCCTTTCTGCTGTTCTCCATGTTGAAGTATAATATCCCTGCCTCAGGTCTCATTCACTACTGCTGCTCGGCTGGAGCTGGCATTATGTTGATTCACTATTTATGTTGTGACTCCTTGTTGATGAAGTTTCTACTGCACAGGCCTTGATGCACGGCAGTAAATCTGTGTGATTTGGCCTGTCTGGAGACCCACAGTGTTTTATGCAAAGTGTCTTATCTCAAAAGGAACGTCAGCCTTTTCCTTTTCCTTTCACTCATGACATGAAGCTTACTCCTGCATGGAAATTAATGCTTCATTGGCATAAAGATTACTGTATTTCCCTTGGGAATTAAGCTCTTAGGAAAGACAATTACAAAAAAGAGTTGCTCATTTTACTCCCAAAGAATGACCTGCAGTATCTAGGAAGCCTGACAGAAGTCCTTCCAATTGTAAACTTGGATTTTCAAAAATCCAAAATTTTCAAAATATCATTGTTGTCTTAAATTTGTTCTGCTGAAGTCAGCAGTAAAGGTCATACTAACCACAGTGGGGACAGAGCTGCACAAACCCTGACCACTCCTCGAAATCCCATTTGCAATTGTTATCACCCTGGAAAATTAATGGATAGAAACCAACCACAAAACAATGTGTTGGGAAGGAGGACACTTTTGGGACTGGAGGCCAGAACTAAGGGGACTTTTCTGTTCTATGACCACAAAAAAAAAAAAAAAAAAAAAAACAACAAAAAAACTTCTTAACATCCCTAGCAGTAAAATCTTCCCTGTAAGCAAAATACAGAAGAGGATATTCAGGCAGAAGCTCCTCTGAGTTCATCTGAGATCTGATTCATTACAAACTGATTATGAACTTTAGGATTTTACCTGTTGATCCTGATCAGCCTGCTTACGTACTACACAGAGCTGCACTATTGGGAAGTTTGAATGCCAAGCAGAAAGGCAAATACTCTTCTCTCTAATGCAGTTAATTTCACATGCCTGCAAGTTTACCTGTAGGCATTTACTTTGACTAGTTTTATAATTAAATCCTGGACATACCAATATTCTCCAAAAGAGCTAATATTTGGTATGGAGCCTATTGCACCCAATATCTTTGTATTTCTTCACATTATAATCCCTCTAATTCGGATCCCTTTCCAAGGGTCTATGCTGTGGTATGTGCAACCTGTTTGTTTTCTGCTGAGGCTTCTAAGGGCAGCACTTGGCCTATTTGCCTGGCAATATTTTTGCCCTTGGTCTGACAAAAGATCTGCTTGTGTATATTGCAAAAGAAGTACACAGACTCCCCTGCTTTCCCTGTTCCTCTGTTTGAATGATATACACCTGTGTCCTGGTTTCAGCTGGAAAGAGTTCATTTTCTTTCTAGTGATTGCTGTGAAAGGAATGTCAATAATGCATACAGTTTTTGTTGCTGCTAAGTGATGCTTACACTTTTCAAGGACTCTTTTCAGCTTTCCACAGAAGTTGAGAAGAAGCATAGACAGAACAATGGAATGGCCAACAGAATATTCCGTACCATAGACATCATGGGGGTTGGCCGGGGAGGGAGGAGGAATCCTCGATCACTGCTCAGGATGGTGCCAATTCACCAGTTTGACGGGTGGTGAGAGTCACCTGTGTCTTGTATATTCTTTTACTATTACTATTATTATTATTATTCCTATTTTCCTTTTCTGATATTGTTCTATTAAACTGCCTTTATCTCAACACACAAGTTTAGGGTTTTTTTTTCCTTTCGCTTCCCCTCCTTTTATCCCTCTTCTCCCGACCCTTCTTGGGGGAAGGGAGAGAACTGCACAAGTGGCTGTGTGGTCCTAGCTGCCAGCTGGGGTTAAACCACAACAACTGGATACATAGGATTTATGGCAGAAAGCAAAGAAAGTCTGTGACAGAGGATTGTCAAATATTGGCAGTGCACGACTGTTACTATAGGGAATTAAAAAATCCCTGGGGACTAATAAATCTTACGTGTTGAACTAGTCATTCTTTCTTTATAACCTCCACCAACATTCTTCTGTCACCCAAGGTTTCCCTGATAGGCTTTTTACTTCTTCCCCTTTAAAATTTTTTGCTTAGTTGTTCTTTAAGCATACTTTTTTCTTAGGGGGAATTAATTCCTTCTATGATCCCATTACAAATTCAAATCAGTTATTTTATGCTAGTTTGCCTTATTTTATGCTAAATTGCATATCTTAATTGTGATTGTGCAGTCAGTCATTTTAAATTGGATCGGGTGCATTGCTCACTGCCAGGGTTACCAGGCTTCACAAACTCTGAGATTTGTGGCAGGAAGCCTGGATCAGCTATCTATGCAGTTGGGTAGGCTCAGGTTCAGGTCTTGGCAGGGTATATATTCACACCAATATACACTGATTGCCCAAATATGTTGGCTTTTAGCCTAGTTCTGTCCCACACAGAGGAACTCAGGCCCCTGGCAACTCAGAAACTCATGAAATGGGAAATGGAAAACAAACAGATTGTCATTTGAATACAACGCCAAGAAAGAACACAAAACAGCATTATAACCACTTCTGCACAAATGGTAGAAGAAATCAAGGAAAGAGGATGTATGGCTTCCAGTGAAAGCACTGGTCAGGGAAACCTTGGTGGGGGGAAGGCAATCAACAACAGGACAGTATGAATGCTGGAAGGAGCTGTGCCAATGGCAGCTTAGTACTGTATGCTAACAAGGACTTAAAGTGAAAGTCAAATCAAATTAACGCCCTAGCTGCTTCGATGCAGTCTGTATGGGTTCATCTGTGTGGGACATCAAATCTGTATGGATTGAAATCCGGGGCCTCAGCAGGGAGAATTTAGTGCTGGGTCTATATCATTGACAGCCCAATCAGGACAGCAGCACTGACTCTAATGTGCAGAGACAGATCAGGTCAAAGAGGCAGCAAGGGTAGAACACACAACTTTATTGGATTACTTCAATTACCCCCATCCAAACTGGGCAAATACCACAGGGGAGCATGAAGCAGAGTTGAAATGTTTAGGTGCTCTCTGTGACTGCTGACTGAGTGCACAAGAGGAAGTAGCATCCTTAACTGATGCCAAGATATGTCCAAGATCAGGTTCAAAAATCTGGTTTTGGAAGTGCTGCTCTGTAACAATGGGCATGAGGTGCATAGGTTACTATCCCAATGGGGTTCTCTACAGATCCACCATAGCCATGCTCAGCTTCAAAGACAGTTGTGTCAAGATGAGGGAGTTTGTTTAAAAGCAACAAAAAGGAACAGCTAAAAGATTAAATCTTACTGGGCAGCACTAGAAGGACACAGCACTGTTCAAGGGAGAAACAGAAAAGTACTTGAAAGGGAGATCTAGGGCTGCTTCCACAGTGGGAACAGCTAAGGACCTTTCACAGGTGGCTTAGAGGAGAAGTGATGGAGTCAACCAACACATGTGTAGCACTGAAAGGATGGAGGGAGGTCGATGACTGTTCATCATCCCTCCCAATCAAGAACTCGGACGGTCAAATGGATCTAGCAGAAACCAGGTTCAAAACAAAGAAAAGGCTGTGGCTTTTCAGACAACAGAGAGCCACTCTGTCAACTTCCTTGCCAAAGGTTTTTTTGAATCCAAAGATTTCAACATAGTTCAAGGGAAGACCAGTCTTAGAAGAGAGAGATTTTGTGGGTTACCAAACTTACAAATCATAGTGGGCTCAGGAAATCTCCTTAGCTGAAAGTGACTGGAGATGGGAAAACTTTTAAGGAGAAATATTGTATAAGCTTGCACTATTCTTAGTCTTCCCTAAGCATCTGTTTATGGTTACTATTTTTTTTCCTCAGATACAACATTTATTGTGCCAGGGAAAACATTACTTAGTTCAGGGAGGCTCAAGGGAGGACCAGCAAGTCACAGGGAGAGTTTATCCTGCCGTTTTCATAGGGGGTGGTTATTATTAGAGACAGAATACTGGGCTAGACAAAGGAGAGTTCACAGGGTCTGCACTGCCCCAAACCATCACAGCGTTCTATTTTCCAAGCCCATAGGAAAACCAGTTGCAAATGAGTTTAACCCTGTGAGTACAAGAAAGCAACTAAACTGAGTCACCTGCCTCTGTGACTGCTAGCCGTTGTCAGAGGCACTTTGGGGTGGCTGGGAGCCCTGGTCAGCCCTTCACTCATCAAGCCCAGGTTCTTGAGACCCAAATGATACAAAAGTCAGAAAAATGGGCAAGGCAACAGGAGTGGTGAAATCCACACTTTTTTACAGAAAAGAAAGTGTCCTTTTGATGAGTCCACAGTTGTCATAGGAGAGAAAAGCAGGAGAAAATTGCCAACCAGCTGTACGTAAGTCACTGGGCAGACTTTCAGAATGCAGAAGTTCTGCAGCTTCAACAAAGTGTGAGTCACACAGTGCCAGTCTCTGAATTCAGGGCAATAACATCAAAGATGTTGGTAGTTCCTCAAGAATATTTATTCAACTGGAGTAGGAAATATGAAGACTGCTTTGTGCTGTGTTTCAAACCAATTCATATCAGTATTGCTGCTTAAAACAAAAATTATGTATGGATTCCATCTGATTTACCTTGAATGACAAATACATCAGCATGTACTGTCTTATAGGCCTGCCTACCTTTGAGCAGAAGTGAACTTGATAACGCAACAGCCCCAGTCTTGCTCTTTGCCTGTAGTATTTTTGACTAACGATATAAATATAGTCAGCACTAACTTACATGCAACCTAAGAATCTTAGCATGTTTTTAAAAAGGATTAAATCAATAATGTTCTGTAGAAATTAAATTTTTGGTTAGAGATTGAGGCCATCAGTGTCCATGCTACAGTGTTTTATATTCATCTCTAGAATTCTGAAGATTATAATTTTCTATAAGCTTAATAAGAGGGTCTAAAAGTCCATAGAAAAGCTCTTTCTTCTTTTAAATTGAAACCTGTTGTGCTTTTCTGCAAGGGATTATTTTACTCAGTTTTCAAATAGCAGACCACACACTAAATTGCTTTCTAAAAAACCCATCTCACATTGCACGGCCCGATGAAACAAACACTGAAAATGAGTATATACTTCTTGTATATTTTGCTTAACTGTTTTGTAAGAAAACAGCTTGCATAAAAGCTTGACCTTTTGAATTATTTCAAAGACTCAATGGACAAGTTGTATCTGATATTTATATACTTCTAAGAGCTTGCTTCTTTAGTAAGTGAATCATTGTAAAAAGTTACAGAAGCACTCAGCAATGAGATTCAGCACGTTCTCTTGGTAATTATGTCATGAATATAATTATCAAACTCAGTGAATGCACACATTTACATTCCCCTTTATAAGAAGGCAAACATCAGTGTCTGGCCATACTTCATAATGTTATCTGTAGGGCTCTTTTCTTTTTTCAATGCTGCTTTAAGTAAAAAGACCAATTATTACAGATAATACATGGCAACAATTGAACCTCTCAACAAAAATACTTCTTAATTACTGTACGGCTGAACTGGACAGAAGATAAAGAAAACAAAGCTCTAAATCTGTTTTATGGTACTTTCATCAGATGAAAGGAGATCCCTATAAAGACAATGACCAAAAGCTCCTCTGTAGTCTTTATAATCCTAGCCTTCTTGGAGGCACTGGTAAAACTATAAACTCAGTTACGTTCCTGCCAAAATTGTGTGTCAACAAATGTGAGATTCAGTTGGTAATGGCCAAAGTTACACTGATTTTGCTTATCTGTGTTTTTAAAGTACACTGAGTACACGAAAGAAAAGATGCTATCTTTTCCTTCGCTTCCAAAGAAAAAACAGATTTAGTTTTTAATATACTTTCATACAGCACATTAGGACTAATCGAAATCCCATGGAAGTAAATGGAAGTGATTTCACTAACTTCAAAGAATTTGGACTAAGTTTGTGGTTTGACATCACTAAAGTAAACATTGAAAAAATTTCCAGCCATGAATAATAACATGATGCAACAAAATGAACATAGAGTGAAAAGACAAATCTGTAAGGTCCAGATTCTCTCCCAGTTACTCACACTAATTAGAACCTTATTGTTGAATAGACACATTCATTTCTTCTAGACTAGTCAAGCTGTTTACAGTACAGCTCAGCAATAAAGGCAGCAGAATCTCCAAATAAAATTAGCCTGGAGAAAAGAACCTGCAGTTTTGCTTTTATCAAATTAAGTTTCCATAAACATTTATATGAACAGCATTTTGTTTTCAGGAATGCCGGCAGGAAGAGTCTGAGGAATAATCATTTGGCTGGGCTGTCCTGTGACAATTTTACGTAGGCAAATTTTGCACTACATGAATGAATGCATGAATAACATCTATTTTGATTCAACAGCAGTTCTTTCAAGGACAGAAAGGTGCGTTCATGGCTAAACTACTAGAGGTTTTCCCCAAATTTCATCAAATTTCATTCAACAGAAAAATTTAAATACATGTTTATTAGTGAGGCAAAGGCTGTCCTTCAGATATATGCATTTGTAGCAAACTGAATTTCAAAACTGAGCATTTTTCTCAAATTCTAATATTCAACATTTTATTCCAAAATCATTTAAGTGAAACATTTTCTGTTAAAAAAAAAAAAGTAAGGAAACATTTTCTGGCTGAAGCAAGTTGTAAAACTCAATCCACCTCAATCTCACTAAAATAACAACAAAAACAGAAAAATGCAGCCAATGATTTTTACTGCTACTTATTTCACACAGCTAGCTTGAAAGCACTTTATGCAAGAACCCCAGAGGACTCGATAGGATTTAAGAGACTTAGTGCTGCTTTCAAAATTTGGCTCACAAACACCTCTTTCCCCCAGCCACTGAGGCTCACTTACAAATGTGTTTCTGCAAGGCTGTGTACAGAGTCTGAAGGCAATTTTAGGGATCCATAAGCTGGCTCTGGGAGAGCTTGTCCATCAGCTTGGGCCAAAGCAGTGCTGTGAGGAGGCACCACGAGATTGGGAGCTCTGCCAAGGCACCCCCCTGCCCTTAGCAGGATTTGGTAGTTCAAGCACACCATGCGTAGGCACAGCCACCCTGCTCCCAGCTGGGCACCGGTGGTTGCCAGCCTGGGGACCTCACCATCATGCTGAATGGGGTAGAGTGGACTAGGTGACATTTTTTGGGTGGTGATGAAGGGCTTGTGCCATAACACATAGGAAGACTTCCTTAGGTAACTAGAGAAAAATTGATATGTAAGTGAGTAAGGAACAGTAAGAGAAAGAGCTCTCTGTATCCCGTGCTGGTAGGTGCAGGTGCCAATGGACTTTATGAACAGTAGCTGATTTGAAGCAGGATGTACCAGCCCCTCACTAGCCCATTTACCATTAGATCTACCCTTTCCAAAGGACCTCTGTGTTCTGTATTTTGTAAGTTTTCCATTCTTATTCCAACTAGTATTCCATCTATTCAATCCCTTTTGAGCAGTTTGCACAAATAAATGCTGATGGCTGCCGAAGAAAAGTCTCTTAGATTTTCGTGGAGCTATGCATTGCTGCAGGATGTGCTACAGAAACCTGCGTCACTGGAAAACATATGCGTGCTTACTCCGTTTCATAGAGGGATGGGCAATCTTGTCTCTGGGCGTTTGCATTAGTTTCTTGCAGATGCAACAGTTCTGTGGGTACATGCTGTGATATCTTCCACACCAAGCGCATTCTGCTTCTTGCAGCCTCAATCCGGTTGTGCTTCTCAGATTTTTTCCGTTAATATCTTCCATGCATTCTTGTTACTGCATGTTTCTGTAAGATTGTGGTTTAGTAATACAGACCATCATAGAATTGTCGTCTTTTATCTCCAGAGCTTTCATTCTTCTCTGGTTCTGCTGTGTGGCCTCCCAATCACCATTGTTTCTTCAAAGTTGAAATCAGTCTCTGAAGAATCGTTTTCCCAAGACTTAGATCTCAAGTTACAAACCGAGATCTGAAATTACAGAATACATTTCTCTAATAGGTCACAGAGGTTTCAGAAATGCATTTTAGTTTTTTTCATACACAGTTGATACCATTCAGAACACCATTTTTAAGGGAGTGTTATATTTTCATGAATTCATTATCATAAGCACAAAATTTTCCTGGCCAAGCAGATATTTTTCATCAAAAAAACCCCACAAAATGCTTCATTTTTTTGTTCCTTCAGTTTTTCTCACCATTTTCATTTCTTTACAGCTTTTACTCCTCCTGCTTCTACTCCTGCTTGTATGTACTTTCTTCACAACACCTAGCTGATACTATGTCATGTTCTTAGACGGGGTTTAAAAGATGTTTAAACTAGAGCCAATACCCAAAATGACTCTTTACTGTATCAAAAAGGAATTGAATTGAGAAGTAATATAAACTCTTGTCCCACTTATCAGTGCCAGCACCAATGAGCTTTCCCACCAGCTGCTGGTTTGAGGCAAACTCTTCTCATCTTGCATAAGGCCTATGATGCTGGCAATTTATTTTTTTTTCTGAATTTTCCTGAGCAAGTTTCCTCAAGACTTGGTTCTCTCCTAGCCTTGGCAGTGCTGAGGAGCCCAGAAGCCAAGGACTTTTGTGATTTACAGACCACATGTACCTCCACCTAAAGGACACAGTTCAGTAGCCTTTTGTCAGAGTATGTCTAGTGGAACAGACCTTGCACCCATCACACTTCTTGGATTATGCTGAGAAAACAAGAAATGAAGGAAAAAAAAACCCCAACCCCAAAGCCACCCTAACTTTCTTCGTATTGACCAAATTAGGATTCCTGTTCTGTGTCACATAATGTTTGTCTCTTTTTATAAACAGTGACAATTATATGGCTTTTCCTTTGTCTCATCCTGGCTAGACTATGGTGATTTGCAATGAAAGTGATGTTTATGTATTCATTTTCACTCTGAGAATGGACTGCTGTTATGTCTGAGAGAAATGTTTAAACTACTTTTGGTTTGTTATTTGTGCTATGGTTTCTTTTGTTGCCTGTGTTGTCCTTCATCTGTCACACAAGCTCACCACTTTAGTTGTTTATTATTCTTTAGACTTTTTCCCCTGACAACATATTTTTTTGTCTCTGATGGACTATTTTATCACAGTGTTTCTCTGTAACAGATACATATAAAAAGCATATTTTCTATAGTCATCTTAAAACTCCTTTCATAATTTAAAATGCTAAAAGTCTTTTTTTTATTTTAGTTTATATAATTTATATGTCTCCCTTTTTTTAGTAATGTAAATAAATCCAATAAAAAGGTAGTAATGAGATCATTTGTTGATTCAAGTGTTAAAAATGCAGGTAACCAAAATGTTAAAACATCACATCGTTTGGTTTAAAGCACCTAACTTTTATGATACAGATCTGAAAAGTCAGACCACTTGGTAGGAAAAAGTACCTAAATATTTGCTGAAACATGTTAGATATATAATATAATACACTCCTGTATATACTCTGTTTATATATACGTATGTGTATGTATATACCGAAACATCCTGTCTGTGTACGTGTATATGCGCATGTATGTGTGTGTATATTCTCATGCTGGGTGACCATATTTTGGCAAATTTTGAAACTGTTTGAAAAACATAGACTGCAGTTCATGTACATATATCCACCATCTGAAATGTGTGTTTTATCTGATTTAAAAAAAAAAACAAAACAGATTCTGAGCTGTACATTGTTTTTCTTAGGACAAATTCATTTTCTAGTAGTTTTCTCATCTTCAAAACACAGGCTCCTATTCATGTTATACACATTTGAATTTAGCTCAACCCTGGAAAAAATAGTTGAAATAAAGGCATTTTCTGCTGAATTTGAAATAAGATTTTTTTGCAGCCACAGATTTCTAGGGCATACACTCAAGCCCACATACTCCCAAGTTTTTTCTTGTTTTTTTAGTAATAGTATAAATGCACATGAAAAATACATAACCATAAATATAACAGAAAGAAATATGTCTTTCTATTATAAGCAGTTGGACTTTCCTCACATGAAACAGTTTGGAAATATTACTCGGCTGCATTTGAAATGTATTGATTAAATTACATATGTCAACACATTTTATGGAATATATGCAAGTTACCAAATGCTTGTTTTGTTACTAGAAAACCTCATTAGCAGAGGAATAAAATAGCTCATAAGTGAATCTCATTATTTGTCTGTCTCCTTCTGCCATGCCAATAACATTTAGATTTGCAAATAACATATTCTGATGTGAGGCACGCAGCAGGTGTGTGTGTGATGGGACTACTTCTGTTGGATGTTGATTACTCTCTGTGTAATGTGAAAAGCTTCCTATTCCCACAGCTTTATGCAATATATCAATGGTAATGGATTCATAATCATTATCAAGCTTGATAGAGGCTTGACTACCGTGACAGATGTCTTCTCAATTTTCCTGTTGCATATGTTCTTTTCCCTCTGGAACAATGCTTACATAAAATTCCAGTATTAATGTATCTCTTTTATGTTGTTTTGTATCAGTCGTTGACTGCAGTGATCAATCTTTTAATTCAGATGAATAGGTAATTACAACCAAATGCCAAACACATCAGCAGAAATTCAGCGACTGTCAAGCAAACCATAGTGACCAGAATTATTGGTCTGTGCTAAAGATAGCGGAGGGAAGTTATTGCATGTTTATGCACCTGAATAGTGTTTCCATTGGCAACAATAATACTTATCTGGTACTTTGTCTTAGCAAAAGGCAATAAGTAAATCTATACTTTTTTATGTTTATCATGAGGTTAATGCAAATAAGTGTGCAGTAGTGCTGAACAAGTGCTGTCCCACCTTTACCGGGGTAAATTTCTTTAAATATATAAAACAATGAAAGAGCTTAACAGTGTTCTAAGTCTTCCAAGGAAAAAGGCAAGAAAGTAATCTCTGTGTTTTCTTTTGACAACAATGTTTTTCTTCCCTGAAACTTTTATTTCCGTGTATGTCTTGTGTTGATCCTTTGATACTGAATTTCCAGAAGACTGCTGTGATCAAAAAACAGGTGTATTTTTAAAGAAGGTTCTTTCAATTCCTGAGCTTGATATTTTCCCCCCTTCTTTGCTTTGGGCTCTATCTTTTATGGTGTAGCTACATAAGTCCTAGAGAAATTCCTCAGGAGTTCAGAGCACCCGGCTCGTCTTACAGCACCGATGCCCCTGGACACCAACATGTGTACTCATCATATATCCACATACACTTTTTCCCCAAACTGTTCACCACTTGTCTAGCTGTAGTCTAAGACTCTTTTTTACTGTAAGAAACAGCTCTCCTCTGCTGAGAACCTCCTGTGACCTGTGTGGAATATGGACTTTTCTGCTATTCCTGCTATCTTGGAGCATGCTACAGAAAGCCTCTCCTCCTTGGGACAAAAAGGGGCTTTTTGTTAACGCTGGTCTATTTTAGACTAACAGAAAAGTAATGGGAGACAGAGGCCGGTGGGTTCAGCTTTCAGAATAAAAGTTATTGTGTTTTGTCAACAAGTTATAAATTACTTGCAAAGAGCTATCTTTTGTATGTGAACTCATGTGTTTCTGTTATTTTCATACAATAATAAAATCACAGGAAAGTAGGATCCCAAGAGGTTATCATCTACTGCATTCCTCTGCTACAAGACAGGATCAGCTATACATATTCCGACATACAGTGAGCTAACTAGTTAAAAACTTCTACTACTGACATATCCACAGCCTCCTTGGTCATCATTTAAAGTATTTCATAGTCTTCCTATGTAAGGTTTTATAACTTCTAACTGTAGCATTTCTTACTGCCGTTCAAACTCGTCCTTTCCTATTTTTTACCAATCCTGTACATGGATAAATGATTATTCTCTTCCTGTTGGCAAAAATGTTTACATGCTTAGTCTGGTCGTTTCCCCTATTCCCCGACAAGCTCCAGTCTTTTCTCCTTTAGGCTACAAAGAACCAATTATTTCAATCTTCCCCCGAAGATCATGTTTATTCTATTATCTGGGAAGCAATAAAAGCATTGAATGAAATTAAATCTGGTTTCTAAGGTTTTCTATAGAATACTTTTTTCCTTTCATGCCCTTGAATATTTCCGTAAGTGACTGATCTCTAGTTACGCATACTGGGTTTGCACCTTCCTTACATAGCTTCTTCAAGACTAAGTTCCTGGCTTGCTGGGGAGCATGCATTTAAAACAACTGCCTTCAAATATTTGTTTGACTGATTGTTCCAGGATTTTTCCTGGGAATTGAGATCAAGCTGATTTCAAGTCTTTAATTTCTTGACTCCTTTTAAAAGTTACACAGTGTATTTGTCCTTACCTAATCTTTCAACACCTCATCATTCACCATCACTTTTCAAAGACAGTAGCTTTGCAATTGCTTCAGGCGGTGCTTCAAATATCCTAAAATGAGGCTGATCTGGCCCAACTAATCTGAAACCTCCTAAGTCATATGCGGACTCCTTAACATGCTTTTTCCTTATTCTTCCTTTCATTTCCCTGTATCTATCTACTTTAGGCACCACTTCACTGAATTTTGAAATGGGAAATTTCAACCATGCAGCGTAGCAGTCTCTGTTCCTTGTTTCTAGATCATATGTACAAACCAAGATATGTGCCAAGAGAATTCCCAAACCGAGCAGGGAGTTGTCTAGTGAATATAAATAGCTCCAGGGCTAGGCAGTCCTGGTACAGAGGCAGATGTAGTTCTCAGGCTGGGGATTACTTGAGTTCTAAGCACCTGAACTCCAGTTCAGGCAAGATTTAAGCAGACTTAATCCCTGTTCTTGCTTTCTTCAGAAAGTCAATTTTTCATTAAAAAAAAAAAAAAAGACATTGAAGACAATTTTACCAGTGATCTGCACATGTGTCTCCCTTTTAGAAATCATAGGCATTCCAGGGACTGCCTAGATAAAACTAAAGTGAAAAATAATGACAACTCTGCACTTGGAATGAATGCAGTATGTTTACTGCTGGTGAGTGTATTAATAATGTTAATTCAAATATGTTGATATTTCCAGATAACTTCAAAACTGGAGAGGCTATAAACACTCAGAGAGGCTGAACTTTGAAGTGAATATGGCCCTGAGGATTTTTAGGTAAGTAGGTGAGGTTTGCTATCAACAAATGTTCAGTCTCACAGGCAATGAGGGGAAATAAACAAGGTACAAAAGGAGAAGATAGAAAAATTACAATGAAGCAGTATCCATTTTATGAAATCAGTTGTTTTATTTCCATTCTGCATCTTTTCTAAGGTTGCTTTTTCAGACCACACAGAGCTGTGACCAGAAAGGGCTCAGCATTTATTGTTTTCCATTGATTTGAGGGAGCTCAGACTGTCAAAGAACTGAGGGCAAAGTAAATTTCCTCCTGGACTTGGGCTTGGCTTCAAACAGGAAAAATGAGATTTGGACATGGATTTCAGCTGACAGAGACCCAGCCCATGCTCACACAAGCTGTTGCAGAGCAGAAGTAGAAGGGGCAGGGGCCAAGGTGCAACACCCGTGTATGGCAGAGGTCTGCAGAGAAGCATCCAGCCCTGGCAGCTGAACCTTCTGCTGGGTGCTTGTTGGACAGTCACAGCCCACCCTGGAGCCACCTGAACCATGGTACAGGTCTGCTGCCACTTTAACCTCCTCATCCCTGTTCTTTAGTTACCTTCAGCAAAGTTTGAGAAAGAAACTGGGAAATACCCATGTGGGAACTTGTCTTTTAAGATCTAACCTATGAAAACACTTGATTTACCAAGTATAATATAAATAGTATGTCTATAAACTCGAGTCAAGATCAAAGCCTCTTTGTGCTTCCTGCTATTCAAAGCACAATGGGTCAAATTCAACCTAGAAGAAATCCTAAAAGCTGGCCTGGCATAGTACTCTTTTACATACTGGGTCGGGATTTGTAAAATGCAATCGGGCCAACGCTAGCAGGTCAGGAAGCAGTAACCAAGTGCCTCTCATGTTGGACCTACCAAATGCGCATGACAGACCTGACAGACAGTTGCCTTCCAGACCAGACTCCTGGGCTACCAGAGACGGATCTGTCACTTGAGGAAATGGCAAATTATTTTCAAAGTTAATTCAATGTTTAAAGAACTACACAGAGGCTGCAAAGAGACTTTCCTTGCCTGTAACAAGAACCCATCACAAGAGGGGCCGTGCATCTGCACGTCCTTCCTCCCCCTGCCTCCCGAGATAGGCAAAGTGGCTCTGTACAGGAGGAGGGTTGGTGATATCTCCTCCAGCGGTGAGAAACCGACCACTCACACACAAACAATGATGCTCTCCACCCTTGGGAATGGCTGAATTCCAGAGAGGAGGTTTCAGTTCATACCACCCATCTGAATCTGTGCATATGTATATATACACAGGGCTACAGGTTGTGACACAGTTTTCATTTAGTTAATGAAATTACAATCCATACAGTTAATTAAAGAAATATACTAAAAAAAATAATCAAATGAATTTCAATGAATTATTCCTCTCATCCATAAAAAGATCATGTTCTTCATTAATACAATCAGACTTTAGTTCCTGCTCAACTGTAAGAGGGCGTGTGCTATTCATTTTAGATTTTATTATATCTTCATGTTTCATAATTAGTAATTCATAGTTCATTAAGGAATCACTAGCATATTCAAAAGGAGGCTGGTGAGATATACCAGACTTTAATGTTTGAATTGAGAAACTAGTTTGTTTCATGATTTAATCTAAAATAAGAGTGAAAAAAATGTATCAAGCATAACTCTCAAGCCATCACAGACCTTCCAGTTTTGCCTGCTATCAGGGACAAAAGAAGATCAGCGAACTTTTCTACAATGCATCTAAATTAAACTCTAATTAAACTACTGTTTTTAGAATGAGGGAAAATCTAGAATGATCTAATGGTTAAGAGACTGTCATACATGTTGGAAATATGTAAGTGCATGCAGGCTTCCCTGAAGTCACATCGCTATTAATTGAGAATGTAACTCTGGGCACTGGGTTGTCCCATTGCTTCTTTGTTTCTGATTAGCAGCTCCAACAGCTCTCTATATGTAGGGCCCCAATCCCAAATGACATTTGAAAAAGTAGAGAAGGATATAAGATACTATGCCATAATTCCATTAAACAGTTCTAACAAGCCCACAAGTAAGGTTTTTGTACTTTTCTAAGATTAGAGATTTTAGATTTAAAATGGTAGATTTGTTATCACAAGCCATGTAGGATTTATTCAAAGAAAAAAAAAAAAAAGGGAAAAGAAAGGCTTTTGATATTATAATGCTCAGTTCTACAGTGCTTGAAAATTAGGTGCCAGCTTCACGTTGAAATTCATGATGCTGCATTTAGTGCCTAGGGGTGTAGTTCCATATTGCAATATCTCTGCTGGCAAAGCTGGTTTGAGAGGTTCCCATCCTGAGGGTTTTGTTCCCACCACCACCCTCCTGAGTTTTCCTTCCTCTCAGTTGTGTTGATTAAGCTGTTTGTGAAGCCATGCCACAAAATGGTATGAGCCATCAAGCAGTAGCACAGTCCTACAGAGAGCTGCACATGCCCAGCTGTGGGGGTGAGCATACAGGATTAAGGGAAGATGGGACCTTCTTTAGCCAGGATTGACCATTGCAACAGTGGGAGGGGACACTACACAACAAGTGACAAACACATGTCAGGGGGAGAAATTAATGTATGATATCAGGGTAAGGAACGTGATTTTTTTTTTTTTTTTTTTTTCCTCAGAGCCTTATTTTGGAGACATCAGTTCCCTGATGTGGCTCACAGCACAGCAAGAGTTGTAAGGGCTTGGGTGAACAAAGAATACACCCTGATGTGGAGTGACAAATCTCATAAGTAAATATTGCCACCGGTTGTTTCGTATGGGGAAACTGCAGGGTAGGCTCCGCCGTGGGAAGCAGGAGGTGAAGCCAACTGCCTGAGGCAAACCACCAGGAACCAGAAGCATCACTCTGCAGCCCACCATCAGGACATGTGGCTGGGAGAGCCCATGGCTCATCCTCCACCAGAGTCTCCTGATCTCTGCAAGTCAAACAGGGCAACAGTTTAGTGGATCCCTCTCCTGAACTCAGTTGTCCAAATCCTGCCTGTGTCATATTTTAGTGCGGTGGAGAGGGCTGGGTCTAGCTATTACCAGTCTTTTGAGATATTGCCTTGCTGACACAAGCTGTAAAAGTGGTTTTCTAATACAATAGGTGGGTGTTCGTATTATTATGGTGCTTAATCACAGTTTACATGACAGTTTATTGCACTTGGAACTATTACCTCAGATCCATAATTTAAAAGTGCCATATGTTTAGAATGATTAAATTTGCATTTCATTAAGGCAAGGGATAAGGTGTGAGGGGTTTTTTTCTTATTTATTTGTCATTAAAATAATTAATTGGGTAAAAAAATGAAGCACTACTCAAAAAAAACCCGAAAACCTACAAACATCCATTACAAACTACTCTTAAACTTTAGACCTTTATTCCTCAAACACCTGACCATGGCAAAAATAAAAGGAATCAAGCCTTTCCCCTCATCTATGCATGCAGCCAGCCCCCTACAAGAAAAAAAATCTACCAAAAATTCAAACATAAGAGCTTATGAATGCATAAATCAAAATTTCCAACAAATACAATCTAAGTGAACATAAAAGCGAATAAAAATCAAATAAAATCTAAGAAAATTTTAATTTACATTTAGGAACCAGGATGTTAATATCTAACAAATAAAATTGAAAGCCCTCAGTCTGTTATACTAAAGTTTTATCAAATACAGTGAAGAATGGAGATTATCTTTCTAATTGCTATTTAAAGAAAGTGGCAAATCAGAAAATTTAATTGATTTTTAGACTTGTAGCACCTCTGCGTTTCTCTGGGAGTATCCAGAAAGTTGCCACTTTTCTTTACCAGTCAGGTAGCTTGGCAAGTTACTGACATAGGTGTCACCCTAATTTTTGGAACACCTTTTGGGTACGTGACTCTATTTTCTTTTTGAGGCACAGGATGTGATCTTCTCATCAACGAAAACTGGACAATCCTTCACCATGGAGGTTGATGGGAGATTTCTCTTTTGCTGAGGACCTCTGCGGAAACAGCACCACACCATACTTCACCACAGTTTTACTGAAAATTTTCAGTACAGAGGTAATATTTTCTGACCTATAGAATGAGCAATGTACATGGTGGCACAGTGGCTGCTTCTTCTGGATCAGTCTCACAGGACAGAGTCTCACAAGCAGCTGGAAATATCAACCTTGCACTAATTTTCAGAATTTGCTAATGATCTTGGAAAAGTCCAAAACCAGGTGATCCTTATGTCCCACAACTCAGCAAGCCAATTCTGCTCAGCAAAATTCTTCTGTACACACTTACCTTTATATACACATATATAAATCACAGGATCTTTGCCTTTCCAAGTCATGAGTTTTTTCCCAGATTAACTGAATCAAGACCTAAGAGAGGATGGAGGAGGAGCTAAACCAGAAAGACCCGAATGTCAGATTTTTCAGGGTCAAATCTTGCAACCAAAATTCTTTAAATCATTTTGGCACCAATGCATGTAGGTTGTCTACATATACACCAAATTTCAGCATGATTGCTCATAGATTGGAATCCTTGGGCTTCTTCCAAAGAGCTGCTGACTTGCATTGCAGCTTAATATTTTCTTGCATTAATACATTCAACAACATCTTTAAGCTATTTAAATCCAGATTAGTTTTCTCTTGATCCTTAATTATATCCTTTCAAAACAAATTTCCATCTGTTCTTCTTTAAAGTTTCCAACGTCTTATCTTGGGAAAGAAACATAACAAAATGCAGTCTATTTCCTTGATAATTAAATAAAATAAAATACAACCCCACTTTATAAAATGTATCCTTTTCCCAGGTTCAGAGGAGATGCAGTTCCTCCATTCTTGAGAGCTTTACAAATGGAAAGTCAAGGCATTTCTGATATTTATGAGACTCCAGTCTTGACAACAGATGAACAGGGCTTTTACTCACACTCCTGGTTTTAGACACATAAGCCCTTTTTTCAGCAGGACCTCAACCTGAAATGAAACAGTATCTAAATACAGACAGCAGAATCTGCTAAGACTGATCTGAGTTATTATCATACACACTTCTAGCTTCCCTTTTGAATATATCTCCACGAAAGAGGTCTAACTTGTAAGAAAAATAGGAATCTGGAAGATAATAATTAATTTTACACAATGGATACCAAACCACTTCTTTTCTTTTTTGACTCCTTTAACCCTCCAACAAAGTGGTAAAGTGGTTCTGACAGACTACGTATTTATTTACGTAAGTTAAGTTAAAGCAATAAGGTTTAGGTCTTTCAGTGACAAGGGTGAGATAATACTGCCTTCCATGAAAAAATCTTGCAAGATACATTTACAGATCTTGTTCTTCAGCATTTTCCTTTTAATTTTTAAAAATGAAAATAAAATCATAGAATCTGACCTTAAATGTTTCCAGGAATGGGGCATTGACCACCTCCCTGGGGAACCTGTGCCAGTCTTTCACCACCCTCATTGTAAAAAATTTCTTCCTATAAGGAAGTCTAATCTGAATATCTAGTCTGAATCTACGTTCTTTTAGCTTAAAACCATTACCACTTGTCCTATCGCAACACACCTGACTAAAAAGTCTGTCCCCATCTTTCTTATACACCCGTTTTATATATTGAAAGGCCACAGTAAGGTCTCCCCAGAGCTTTCTCTTCTTCAGGCTGAACAGCCCCGACTCTCTCAACCTTTGCTTATAGGAGAGTTGCTCCAGCCCACTCATCATTTTTGTGGCCCTCCTCTGGATCCACTCCAACAGGTCCATGCCTTTCCTGTGCTGAGGGCCCCAGTGCTGGACACAATACTCCAGGTGGGGTCTCACCACAGCGGAGCAGAGGGGCAGAATCACCTCCCTCAACCTGCTGGCCACACTGCTTTTATAATAAAGTAATTTCCTACATGACATGGTTCTAAGAAAAACTGTGGGACCTGAAGAGAGAGAAAAAAATCCAGAAATGTTTAAGGGCAAATCTGAATGTAAAAGTACTTGGGGGCAAACCTACAGCTGCAACGTAGTTCAATTCAGTCTCACATTAGATTAAATGAGCTTTGATTGCACATTATAGTGACTTAATGTATTGGCATTTAGTATTGGAGTCACTGTAACAGGGAAAATATTCAGGATCTCTGCACGGTGTTGTCTGCTATAAACTGGCACAGTATGGGTTAACAGAGGGCATAGCACTATGGTACTGAGCAACATCGGCTTCCTCACTCATTTCAGTGAGGTCTTAATTCAGCTGCCCACTTATAATGATCAAGGATTAACATTTCCAGCTGTTGCAACCTAGAGGGTATGGCATCACTCTGCACGGTTTAGAGTGGGCAAAGTCTCGTTTTCTGCCAAGTAAAGAATGTTTTGGAGAGGTGCCCATCTATTGTTCCCCTTCCAGGAGACAAGCGCAGAAAGTCTAGAGCCCAGGGACAGATTCAGGGTCTGCAGTCTACTGTGACAGGTGTCTTATTTATTACATCTATAATAATTCATATTTCCATGGTAATAGGCAAACTCAGAAAAAAATAGTAGTCCTCATATTTCCCAAACATGTAACACAAAATTTGGAAGGCAACAGAATTCCAGAAAAAGAACTATCGAATCTTGCTGAAACTGAAAATAATGATAATTAGTATTTTTCCAACTATCTACCACGCTTGTCAGGTGCATTGTTCTATCTGAAGTACAGATTACAGCATTTAAATAATAGCTTGTCCAATTCCAAAAATACATGTAGACTATGTTAAATATTTGGCAGAAACCCAGGCAAATCTCATGTGGATATAATATGTCGAATTATGAATTTGCATTTCCTGCCAAAAACGCCAATCCATGATGCAAGTCATTTATTTACTGGTGAATTGATTTTTTTAGTTCCATTCTGAGATCTAGGAAATAACTGTAAACAAACCCTCCATACCTCTGTTTGCCTGGTGTTCAAATCAAAGTTAGATCTAAAAGCACAGCAGATGCCATTCCACTAAAGTTTGCTGTATTACAAGACTCTCAGTCAAAGGGTATGCTCTTTGGCTCACAAATTAGGGAGGTATAGGTCAGTACATTTACAGCGTAGAGTAAAATAGGAAGTATTTTGTAACGGTCTTTGAAAATCTACAGAATGTGATGCATCATTAAAAGCAGAAAATACACATGGATAGATCTTCAGCTGATGTAAATGAACATTTCTCAGAGGAGCTATACTGCATGCCCTAAGTTTTCTGGCTTTTGTTTTATTTTTAAATTGATCTGTCAAAAGAATCCTTCCTCAAACATCCTTAAGTGTTTGAAAAACTACCTCCTTGTGTGACGGTCAGCTTCATGAAACTCTCTTATGCCTCAAAGTTTACAAAAACTTGGTGATAGGTACAGCACGGGTTATGGCGGCACTGCCAATTACACAATACCAGCAACAGTATGCTGGTCTTGTGTAATAAAGCAGAATGCACGGATACTCAATATAAATCATCTGGTAAAAGCAAGGAATAGTGAGGTGATAAAGGTTGCTGACGGCAAAGTTATTCAGAATAATCAAATCTACAGTGAGCTGTGAAGAGCTGCAGAAAGCTTTCACATTACTGGAGAGACAGGGTGATAAAATTGCAAATGAAATTCAATGTTGATAAAAGCCAAGTGCTGAGGAAAAAATAACCCTAACTCTACATTTTCTAGTGGTACTCTACCTCTGCTTCACTGATACCAGCTGTCATTTTTTTCAGAGATGATCTAATTGATACATATTTAACTAAACTCTGAGCAATTGGTCTGTGCTTGTCTTCAGCTTTGAAAGCTGCTGTTTTTCTTTCAGATCTGAATATCTTATGTGCCCAAGAGCTTGTTTTTTATTTTTCAAACTACACCAGTTGTCTAATGAAAGATATTAGCTCTGCTTACAGATCTCATCCCACTTAACTGCATATACATAATGAGCTCTTCTCATTGTATCCCTTGAAGACATCCTTGTTTTGTCTAGACCCAATCAAGAGCCACTAATGAACTTCATACATTGATGGTATGTATGTGTTTGCATAAAATATGGCTGTAAATATGCATGTTTATATAAAATATCAAGCCTGATGTACTCAAAAAGTGCACACACAGATTTATGAAGTGGGTTGCTAGCTGAAAAGAACATTTTACCCTCCATAAGTTAAGAATTTAAGTATTCTGCTGAGAGGAGGAGATATTCTGGAGAAGGAGGGCAGTTAATAGTGCAGCAGATGACAGAATGAACTGTCTCTTGAATAAGCCACAGCTAATGGGTGTTTCTGCAGGACACAAATTCACAATATATTGTTCCCAATAATAAGAATACACAGTGCCATGTCAGCTGCACAAGCCACTTGAGGGCCTGGTAATAAAGGGGGGAGGGGGTCTATGGAAAAAAGTCTTGCATATGCCAAAGAAGCTCTTCAGCCTCCAGCAATATAGTGGGGAGTACAATTAAACCCAAATAGTCCAGGAGAAGCTTATGACAACTCTAAATTTTGTTTTACCGCATTCAGGAAAGTGATGTTAGCATCAGTGTGAATAGTTTTCTGAAAGTGCCAGCCCAGTGCTCAGCAGTAGTCAGAAAGGCAAATAAAATATTATGAACTATTGGGAAAGGAGCAGAAGACAGAACAGAGAGCATTGTTAACATTGTTAGGCCATTGTATAAAATATGTGATGTGCCCGTAGCTTGAAAATGACACACAGTTCTGCTTATCTCATCTTTGATGGCACTATTTAAGTACAGGGAAAGTTGTCCAGGATGATGACGGAAGTGGAACAGCTACCGTTTGAGAAGCAATGAGAACCCACTGCTGAAATGTCTGAGGGAGATAAGAGTGCACTGTAGACAAATCCATGGAGGACAGATTAAACATGGAAATCCGGATGCAGCCTCCAATGTGAGAATCCTTAAATCACTAATTGCTGGAAGCAAGAGGGAATCTTATAACACTCACATTGGTTCCCTCCTTTCCTAAGCAGACACTGCAGGTGAGTTCTGGAAATGGGCTCTAAGGCCAGGATTGCACCCTGACATCGTGCAGTTGAGCTTTTCCTGTGCTAGCACAGACCCACACCAGTACGCTCGGGCACAGAGGAAAGGGACAGGTTTGCTCTCGTTTACTGGGGGCAAGTTTGAACTCTAGATTGCTGAAGGGGATTTCTGCATCTATTCCCAGGGTGCTCTAAAAGAGAGAGGCCTAAGCCAGAGAGCGTTTGGGCAAAGATCATGTGCCTTTAGTGCCCCTCTGGTTGGTCAAGTCTTCTTTGTGGGTGGGTTTAGGACAAGTTTTGTTCCTCCTGGCTGTTCCAGCTAAAAAGACTCTCTCATGTCCCTTGGACAAAGTTTTGTTCCTTGGTGGGAGATCTTACCGCATTACTGAAGGTTAATTACAGTAGCAGGACTCCAGAAAAAAAATGAGGAGATGAGCCCTAGAAACAGACCTAGTCCAGCTGCAATAACCACTGCCCTAGGAGTGGCCCAAGAATGAAAAGGCACAAGAAAACTTTGATGATTCCTAGGAAACCAGAAAGCATTGTTAGCTAAGCAGAAGAAATATCACTTAGCAGATGTCTGTTTCAAGTGTTGAATGTTCCTGAGACGAAGGTATGTTTCTTCTTCACGTTAGCTCCAACGAAGTGTGAGTCTTCACTACAGTCATTATTAATGTATGCTCTTTGTGCTTCCCAAAAGAGTGTGGTGGTAGGGAGAATTACTTATATATGCATTTCCTCCCGCTTTGTGGACTAAAATAGTCCTATTATGCATCATTAACAGGCAGCTCCTGGTACACAGGAATAATAAATTAGCACCTGACCAAAAAAAAAGAAAGAAGTTAAGTACACATTGTCTCAGAAATATTGACACTGAATTTTACTGTTGGGTAATATAGATGAGCCACATGAAAGAGTAGTAATATTCACAAAGGTCTGAGTTCTGTGATTTACACTGTCCTGCTGGAGGTGTTTGAAATGAAAGACTAAAAAAAAAAAAAAAAGAAAAATGCAGCAGTAATTAAAGCCTCCAAATGTTGGAGGTTTATTGGTTGAACACCATAAAGAGTTCATTCATAAAACTCCTGGCACTCACAAAACAGTCAAACTATAGTCTGTGAAATTATTTTACAATTTACACGTCTTGTTACATTTTTTCCAGGATGTTTGTGTTTTTCTCTTTGCTCTCTGAGGGGGGAGGGAAGGTGGGCCACTTAAGTTATGTGATACAGGTATGCTAGAAGCATGGATGCAGGACTAACTTGCTGCCCACTCACATCACTGCTGCAATCTGACCTATATAAGGTGCAGACTGTGAATCCAAATAGAGACATAGTTTTGCTTTGTCTGCACACAGTGGTGTGTTCACCAGAATGCTGACTTTAACTTATTTTACTTTTCCAAGCTTGCTGTTCTTTTTTTTTTCTCTTCCAAGATAGAATTACAATGAACTAATGCCCTGACTTTTTAAATTAGAAAACAGAATAGTTTAAACAGTACAAAATGCTTAGTCTATGCTAACTTATTTAGAAAGGTCACATTTCCCTGTGCTTAGGCTCTCACACTCACATGCACATATCTGCACATCTTGCAAGGACTCAGGAGGAAAATAAAATATTTTTAATTGTATTACCAGACAGCAGGAATAATCTTTTGTCTTTCAGACAGAGGTAAGCTCCATGGGCTGACTGAGACTGAATGGGAGAGAACTGCCCTTTGTTATGTCTACACAGACATGCCTTCAAGCAAGCTCAAAGTCTGCCTTGGCATGCAACCAGCCACTTCAGGGTTGTGTCCAAACCTTTGCTCTTTTCCCGTTAGCGCCGGTCGACTGCTGGGCCATTCCCGCCGTTGGCAGGGACAGCTCAGGAGGAGGGAGGCGTGAGTCACCAGCCCAGCCTGGCACATGTCCTGCTGGTCCGCAACCAACAGCGCAGCTCCGGAGGGTGAACAAGTGGCTTCTGCGCCAGCTTGCTCTGGACCGCCCACTGGGGCTCAAGGGGAGGTGGAAGGGCTCCAGTCCTGCACTTGGACTTGGGTACTGCCCATGTGGCAGGAGATGGCATATTTCACATCAGCTGCTCTGGCCCAGTCCTCTGGGAGTGTAGGAGCTCAGAAGTGCAAGTTTTAGACTTTTCCATTTTGACACAGGCCATGCTGAGAGGTCTTGCAGAGCTCCATGTGAACTACCTGGCCATCCTTTCTGGCCATCCTGTCTTCTGCCCATGCTTCTTCCAAAGTCAAATGTCCTTCAGATTTTGAAAGAACTCGGGATTATAGCCTGGTCTGAACCTTCTGCAGTGAAAAAACAGCAGAAAACTTTTGATGAGAATCACAGGGCCACCTCTACCTACCTCTACCACAGGACTGAACCTGTGGTGCCTGGTCAGAGGCATACTGTTAAAGATTCATTTACATAAGGTTCTTGCTCAAATTTAGAAAATTTAGGTAAATTGTAATTCTCAGTCTACTGACTTCAAGCAATTAAGCTTTAGAAAATAAATTAACTATTTCTGATAAACTGTGATCCATTATTACAGCTGTGCCAAATATTAGTTCCAAAATAAGTATACTGGAATATCCTGAAAACTAATGGACAGTTAAGAATCTTGTTGCTACTTAGAAGACAATTTTTATTGTTTTCCCCTTCTCATTTAGTAATGGAGTATATCCCCTTTAAAAGAATTTCTTTGGTCAAATTACTCCAGGTAATAAATTTACCTGGTTTTAACTCCTAAGAAGGAGTCCTTAAAGATTCTTATTTGACAGATATTTATCTATTATTGTTTTAATAAAAGAACAGGTAGTTATTTAATTCCATCTCTTTTTCTGTTGTTATGGTGAAATTATTCTATATGACTATGATTTGACTACAGGTGTATTCTCATCATAAGACTCACAATACTACAATTTTTTTCTGGAAAAATATAAACTTTAATTTTGACCAGCATGGCAGTTGTCTTTTGCATCAACACCTTCTTAGTTGTAGCCAGAAGAACACAATAATCTCCTTCTCCTGATTAAAAAAAGAATTGCTGACTTTTATACTTTTTGTGTATTGCAACTTCCTCTCCCCTCCCCAAATGTGCTACAGGACACATTGTGAGTCTTGAAAACTTTAATTCAAATGTCTATAAAGGAACAATGTTTAGAAAGAAAAACTCTCCCAAACAAATTGCTTTGGGGGGGCTAAATTAAATACCATGGACTTTCATGAGAACAACTATTGTGGAGTTCAGTAGGCTTTGAGTCATGGGGCACAGGCCACTGGTACATGAATGAATAAATGGGGAGGTGACGAAATGCAGTGAATACATCTTTCTAGAGCAGGCTGAGGTTTGCTTTCAGATGTACCAGCCAGCTGGAATACCACGGAAGAGCCCTCAGGTTCTGCTCACACCCAGCATTTTAGGAGGCACCACCCTCAGTTGTTATTAAATATACCGTCCCATGGAAGAAGCTTTTAAATGCAAGAAGCTGATTAAGAGCCAGATTGTGACATTCAGCTACAGGGCTAAAACGGTGACTGTGCCCTTCTCAGGATAGCTCCAGACAGACCATGCCTGAGGTGGTGCAGTCCCTTCCCCACGGTTTCAAGCCCTGTAGTGTGGATGAACTGGTAATCTTCCTGGCATCCGGCTGTGCTTTTTCCTACCAGATTTCCAAATAAAGCAGAATTTAATGCATTTTATGCTTTTTCTTGGGTTTTTTTTGGACATTAACACCCAAACTAAGGATTTGAGGAATGTGCACATTATTAATTCATTTTGCATAACACAGAGGACTTTCCCCAGGTGTGTGCTGTAATGCTTCTGTGTTGCATGGGATGGCAGACGGGAGGAAGGAGTTTGTCTTTTCCATTATCAGCTTCCTCCATCTTGAGCTAAAACCACAGGAGCTGATGGCAGAAATCCTTAGAGCTGGCTTTAGGAGAATAATGAGAGTTATTAAAACTGATGATTGTCCACTCAAATGAACCACTCCTGGAAACAATACCTGCAACTGACTGAACCTTGGAGAGAAAGGGGGAGATGAGCAATAGGGTATTTGGGGGAAGACTGTCATCTTTTGATTAGACTAATTAGGAATCTCCTAAAAAGGAGACAAGCTGTCAGACTGCTCTTTTTAGAGAGCAGGTGGAAAGATATGGGAAAATTTACCAGATTGGATCAAGAGAGGAAAAAAATAGTCTTCCAGAAAATAACATATGTGCTAGAGAGAGAATGTTTGTTTCCTTACAGTCTTAATCACAAGGAATCAAAGACTATTGGAAAACCAGAGGTAGAGAAAAGACTAAGTAAGGCTTTAGCATTTTTCTTCAAAGTTATGTGTGGGATCCTTGGTAAAATCTGTAGTCTGCTTCAACTGTAATGTTGGATTCCTGGACCCAGAGTATCAATCACAAGAGAGCTGTGAGAAAGAGTGCTCTGAAGTTTAGAAGATTTTTGTGAGGAGGGTCAGATCTGTTTCTGGGAGCCAAAGGCAGGTGACTGTTTATTAAAAGGCCTAAAAGAACCCTGGAAACAAGCAAAGGAAACTAAAGAACCTCAAAACTAAAGAAAAGCCAGAGAAAGGGTCAGAGGTGCAGTCTACTCAAGTCAAAAAAAGGTTTGAAGGTGCACGGCCCCCATGTGGTGGGGACTTCAACTCAATATTGTCCAGCTGAAGATTTCTGGCTTTTGGTTCCAAATGAAGTCTTTGCAATTCTGTTCTTGTTTCTGACTTTCTGTTCGTGTAGATATAAGGATATTTCTTGATCTCTATAATTAGCATAGCAAAGCACATGAATGTTCCCATTTAGAGCAATGAGTCTATTTGCATGCTTAAATGCTTTATTTGACAGGGTTTATGAACCCAATCCAGCAGCACTCGGTGAGGACAATGAAACTCTTTCCCCTGACATGAATGGATAGTGGTTTGAGTCTGGTAAAGGTAACTATTTATGCTTGTCAGGCTGTTATGGGAAATAAGCACTGTCCTTTTATGAGAAGGAAGTACAATTATACCATACCAAGAAACCATGTCCCTCAGGCTTTCAACATTCTTCCCAATGAATGAAGCCTTATAATTACCACCCCTACCTGTGAGAGCTTGCTAATATTGCATGGGTAAGACTCAGAGTTTAATATCTCTCTTTCAAAAAAGCAATAACAACAAACAAACAAACCTCTGTGAGCAGCCTGTGGCTTAGAAATGATGCTGTGTTCCTGACACTATTACCTTACATGCAAATATTTTTCTCTCCTTTGCTGTGTATTTTTTTCTTGGTTTGCTCAGCTGGTAGCATGAATATGCAGATGATCTAACACAAATGGCTCAGCTATCCCTGTAGGCATGTCTCACCACAGCTTCTTAGGTAAAAGGATCAGAAGGGGATTAAAAAAAAAAAGATTTACTCCTTAAGAGGCACATTGCTTCACCTGGGAAGACTGAGTTTTGATGTCCACAACAATAACTGGACCTGCAAGGGCAGTTACCCCTCTGCTACCCATCATAATCCTTTACTCAGGAGCTGCAAAGGGGTGAGGAAGCAAGAGGCATGGCTGCAGCACCAATGCTGCCAGTATAGCCAAACCCAAATCCTTCAGGTTCAGGGAAAGGAGATGTTGGCTACTCTCAGTGACTGTGACCTTTGCCTGTTCTGTCCCTGGCTTGTCCCACATTCATCCGAGAAAGTGGATTAATACAACTGTGCAGCATTTGCCATTTAGTTTCTGGAGGACTAGTTCAGTAAACCACATGAATTTATCAGAAGAAGAATCAACAAATCAACAAATGTTCTTATATTTCTTTATGTAGCAATTACAAAAATTGTTATTGGCACCTGTAGGTTGTAATGAAAAGAGAAAAACACCAAGAGGAATCTAACAAACCTAAATTTGAAAAATAATTTCAATAGTATAGAGGATGAGCTCTAGACTCAAATAATCACCAAGGTAAAACACAGAATACCTGCTGATTGGGGAGGACTGTCTGTTTTCTGGGGCAGGAACATTGTGCAAAATTAAGTATGCAGCAATGATTGCCATAGGCACAATTTAGTATTGCATTAAACATTAAAGATTATATTACTAGAAACCCCGGCTGTCACTTTTTGACCTAACTGTGCTTGACCCTGTAACCTTAAAATTTTTAGAATTTCTTTCTGTTTCTCCATTACTGACCCGGAAAGGCCATTTGTTCTGTAAAAAGGAATTGCAAAAGCATTACAAATTGTCAAGTCCTTTTTCAGAAAAATGTTTTTCATACTGCGGGACTTAAGTTAAATGCCCATTGCTTTCCATTGATCTGCACACACAGCAGTTTAAAATTAAAAAAGTCAGAAAATAGATTGTGGGGATAATTTATCTTCCTCCTAGATAAGTGTCCTGTCATAGATTTATTTTCCTCTGTTGGGTAGATTTTCTACTCCTTGCAAGGTTACTAACACCAACTCAATTTTCCACTTCAGTATTGGTCTTTTAAAATATTGGCTGAGCCACAGTTTCAACAGCTATTCATGTAGTATCTTGTGAAATACCTTCATAGGTAGTTGGAGTTTATAAAAAATTTGTGAAAACAATGCAAAGTAAGAGACTTCCATTCCAGAGGTTTGTTTTTTCCTATTGCTGGCAAACATATCTGGGAGACATAGATCTGATGCACAAGGATTTAAGAGAGTTTATTTGCTTTAGGAGAGAAGGTGGGATTTGTTTTTTCTCCTGTTCTCACAAAATTTCCTAGCAAGCTGGTGGCTTAAAAATATTTTTATCTATTACACTATTAATTTCTAAATTGTATATTATTTATTAATTTAATTACAATATTTAAATATTTAAAAGGATTTTATTCCTCTCCTAAGGAGTTCTTTCCACAGTTGGATGTGCCTGTGGTTCATGTAGCTCATGCTTCTGTAATGACATTTCATGCTACTTACTTTTCACTTACCGCTCAAGGGTTAGCATGGAGTAAATGGGGAAAACAGAGTAAACAGAGTCTCTCCTTTGTAAGGAAGACTATGGTTAGCTTAGGCATTCCCAGTGAAGTGTGCCTGCTCCACCACAGTCTTGAGGGAAAGTCGAACACCTAAAAGTCCTGTCCATTTGCTGGATGCCAATTCTTTCCTCAGCCTTTATGTCTGAAAGAGTGGCAAGCCTCCAGGAGTTTCCCCTTGTCGAACATGTGAGGTGATGAGCTGAGAGGCGAGGGACTTATTTCTTAGTCTGTGTGAGGAAGTGCAGTAGAAATACCACAGTTCAGCGTTTCACCCATTTACTTGGAAGTTCTGATACTAGTTTTGTCTAAACTGTGTTGCTTTATTTGATCTTTCTTTCCTTACAAGAAAGCCTGTTATACAGAAACCATAGCTGTTTGCCAGTAAAAACATCATAAAACCCCTTCCAAGTGTGTGAAAAGGAGGTGCTGGCAGCAATGGGAGGGGCAAAGGTGGAGACAGACAAAATATAGGATTAAGACTTTTCTTACTGTAATCTATATATATGATTCCACTGACATCACGGTGTTAGCAGTAGGGCAACACCATTCCACTTCCCATGGAGCCAGCCTGGCTTTGACCAGGCTCCAGGTACAGCAGGAAAATATCTTTAAAGATGACTAAACAGAACAAAAGACATCCCACAGCTCCTCAGGGCCAAACCCACAGCACTGTGCCTTCATCGGTGGTGCTGATGAGTGAGGCAAGAGAGAAAGGCTGACACCAGTGATCCCGCAGTGGGACAGGAGGACGATGAGGAGCAGGCTGGCCTGCAGCACGATGCCAAGAGGCATCCACAGAATCACAGAATGGTCAGGATTGGAAGGGACCTCTGGAGATCATCTAGTTCAACCCCCCTGCCAGAGCAGGGTCACCTACAACAGGTTGCACAGGACAGCGTCCAGGCGGGTTTTGAACATCTCCAGTGTGGGAGACTCCACCACATCTCTGGGCAGCCTGTTCCAGTGCTCTGCCACCCTCAGAGTAAAGAAGTTCCTCCTCATGTTAAGATGGAACCTCCTATGCTCAAGTTTGTGCCCGTTACCTCTTGTCCTATCACTGGGCACAACTGAAAAAAGACTGTTCTCATCTACCTGGCACCCTCCCCTTAAGTATTTATAAGTATTGATAAGATCCCCCCTGAGTCTTCTTTTTTCTAGACTAAAAAGACCCAAGTCTCTCAGCCTTTCCTCATAAGAAAGATGCTCCAGTCCCCTAATCATCTTTGTAGCTCTTTGCTGGACCCTCTCCAGCAGTTCCCTGTCCTTCTTGAACGAGGGAACCCAGAACTGGACACAGTATTCCAGATGCGGCCTCACCAGGGCAGAGTAGAGGGGGAGGATGACCTCCCTTGACCTGCTGGCCACACTCTTCTTGATGCACCCCAGGATGCCATTGGCCTTCTTGGCCACCAGGGCTCATTGCTGGCTCAATCCCTGCAGGGAGCCTCCACTCCTGCAGCCTCCTCAGGGATGGACACCCCAAATCGTCTGTCAGTGGCTGTGCCCTGATTCCTCAGTCTCCCCAGCAGGAATGGGTCCTGGCATCCCCGTCAGGTGGCCAAAAAGGCACAGCGAGGTTCCTCGTGTAACCTCCTTGATCACTGCAGCGCTCAGCATGCCTCACTGCTAACTGAGCCAGGGCACAACTTTAAGCGGATTACTTTTACAATGAGACATGAGTAAACGACTGCAAAAACAAAATAAATACAAAAACAAAAAAACACCAACAAAACCCACCAACTAATTTTTAACCTTCCCTTCAGTCAAAAACCCTGCTTCCAGAGTTTTGCAAGGTACTCATTTTTGGAAGGAAAAAAGGTGTTTAATGAAAGGGTTTTTTTCCTAACCCCACCCTGTGAAGCAAGGTGTTACATCCTTGTAACGAAAATAGGTATTATTAGCTATTGTCTAACCCACTTGAAAGGCTCTGGCGCATTCCCCCAGCGCAAAGGCTTTATTGAAGACTGCAATAAGAAAACTTTGCAGTTTAAGCATTTTCACCCTTGGGACTTAAACTTCCATTTAGGTTTTTATTTGCTACAACCCCAAAGAGCCTACAATGTCAGTGCCTGAAGAAATGAGGCTTGAGAGGTGGTTATAGTTTTATGTGGAACAAGAGCTGTTATGAATCGGAAGACAGATGCGAAAAACTGAGTCAGATAAAGGTACCTACTTTGCACTTGCAAGATAGCACAACGCCTTCTGCTGTGTTGCAATCTTTTAATCTCTGTCAGCACATCTTGTACTACAAAATAAGTGTGGATCATGCATATGGATATATGGGAAATATTTATTTTAAGAAGACTACAAACTGCCATACATACATGTAAAACGTAATTAAAAAGTGCACCATAAAAGAACTAATTGAGGATTACAGAAGCTTAGCAGCATTGAACAGTCATATGCTAAAAATACCTTGCTATCTTGCTCTAGATGACTTTCTGAATTAATTGTACAGACACCAAAACATAACCTAAATACTAGTAATGTCATTTCTTCTTTTTCTTTTCTCTGAACCAGTTCCTGTAGATTTATTCAGATGTAGACTTTATCCATTTACTGTATTTTGATCACAGATATATTAATCTTCAGCATCAGGTTTCAAATTCATGAAACAAGACCTAGCCAAGGCTAAGTTAAACAAGAAGAAAATCTGGAAAAAGGCATACGTTGTGTATAGATAATCTCAGGGGGCAAGTGGGGAAAGACAGCCACAGGGAAGCCTCTTCTTCTTTGGCTTCTTTGCACATGCACCTAGTTGAAGGACTGTCTCTGAGACTGGGGACAGAGCCCGCAGGCGGGATGTTGTGCTCAGGGGTGTTTCATGAGCACTGCTGGGAACTCAGCCCTCAGTGGCACAGACCCATGTGAGAGCCATGAGCTTGCATGGGGCACCTGATGGTAGCAGGTTTCTGAAGATGCCTCTTCTGGCTCATGAGAGTTGTTACGAGTGGTCAGGCATGGGAGGGAAGGAACTTCGTTTGGCTACAAGAACCCCAGGTAAACTTTCCAGGTGCAAAATTAGCTTATACAAAGTTATATTTCTACTACAGTTAATCTGATGATCAAGTAAACACGATGATCAAGTAAACATGATGATCAAGTAAACAGGGGAGTGGAGAGCGTGGCGGGTGTCTGTAGGCATTTCATGCTGCTTCTACAGATCAGTTCTTTAGAATAAACCTGCATTTAATTGCTGCTGGCACTGCCAGCAGCAAACTGGCTGCCAAGCAGCCCTGAGGAGAAGGACCTGGGGGTACTGATTGACGAGAAGCTCAACATGAGCCAGCAATGTGCAATCGCAGCCCAGAAGGCCAACTGTATCCTGGGCTGCATCAAAAGAAGTGTGGCCAGCAGGTCAAGGGAGGTGATTCTGCCCCTCTACTCCGCCCTCGTGAGACCCCACCTGGAGCACTGCATTCAGCTCTGGAGTCCCCAACATAAGAAGGACATGGACCTGCTGGAGCGTGTCCAGAGGAGAGCCATGAGGATGATCCGAGGGATGGAGCACCTCTCCTATGAGGAGAGGCTGAGAGAGTTGGGGCTGTTCAGCCTGGAGAAGAGAAGGCTCCCGGGAGATCTTATTGCGGCCTTCCAGTACCTAAAGGGGGCCTACAGGAGAGCTGGGGAAGGACTTTTTACAAGGGCATGTAGTGATAGGACGAGGGGGAACGGCTTTAAGCTGGAAGAGGGCAGGTTTAGATTAAACATCAGGAAGAAGTTTTTCACTTTAAGGGTGGTAAGGCACTGGAACAGGTTGCCCAGAGAGGTTGTTGAAGCCCCGTTCCTGGAGGTGTTCAAGGCCAGGCTGGACATGGCCTTGGGCAACCTGGTCTAGTGGGAGGTGTCCCTGCCCATGGCAGGGGGGTTGGAACTCGATGATCTTCAAGGTCCTTTCCAACCTAAACCATTCTGTGATTCTATGATTCTATGATTCTATGATTCAAACCTTTGCTACAAAATCATCCTTGTCTCAGTCTACAAAAGTATTACTTGTATAGCTGGTGAGATGTTAGGACACGCACATTTCACCTATCAATAGTTTCTGTTTGCTAGGAATTGTTTATTCTGCACCGCTCCGCTTCTCAGATGTCAGTGCAAGGGTGCTTACAGATCTGGATGCCTATGAAACAAATCTGTGAAAAGTACAACGCTTCTCAAAGGCCAGAGAAAAATGTCTATAAGATAGCACCTCTTCCTGCCCACTCCTTCCCACCCAAATAACAGAAGACAAATGGGAATTAGTTACTCTCTAAGTCTGGGAAATGCCGAAATATTTCTGAATCCTTAATTTGGAGTGGGATCTTTCTTGCCTAACTTGCCGTGTCTTTGTCATCGTTCACACGCTCTTTGTGGTCTCTGGTGAGAAACAGGCATTTCCAAAGCATAGTGCATTTTCTCCTCACAGACTCATTTAAAATGGGTCAGATATATTGCCTTTTAGAAGTGCCTGTTTCTCTCTAGTGACTGTAAAGGGAGTCTAGACGATGAGCTCAGAGACAGAAGTCTGTGCTGTAAACTTCTAAATTAGGAGTGAGGAATCTCACCCTTGTATCTATAGGACAGTCGCTGCATTGGGCAGACCTTCTCTTCCATCACCTCTCTTCTCCCAGACAAATTCAGTCGTGGCTGTGGGTTAACGGTTGAAGTGAGATTCCCAAATCTCAATTTTTACTCCTCTGCCTTAAATTATTCTGAACTCCCACTTCAGGTACCTACAGCCTTTTCTGAATCTGGCTCTTGCAACGTCTGTGAACTACCACGTTAGTGTACAAATAAGACCAGTGGAAGTCTACATTGCTGCACTATGGCCTTTATCTTGGTAAAATATGCACACAGTAAATCACATCATTACTTTGGAGCTGAACTCGGCAAAAAAAGGTCACTACCATGGACGGGCTCTTTGCGCTGTGCAGTAGCATTTTATTATGGCTTTGATCAAAAGAGTTGCAAACAGGTCCTTTGTCCTGTGAGACCAACCGTGTATACACTTTGGAAAAAAAATTTCAATGCAAACATTGGTTTTTGTTGCACTGGTATCAGTCCAGACCACTTCAAGAAGGACAGGGAACTGCTGGAGAGGGTCCAGCAAAGAGCTACAAAGATGATTAGGGGACTGGAGCATCTTTCTTATGAGGAAAGGCTGAGAGACTTGGGTCTTTTTAGTCTAGAAAAAAGAAGACTCAGGGGGGATCTTATCAATACTTATAAATACTTAAGGGGAGGGTGCCAGGTAGATGAGAACAGTCTTTTTTCAGTTGTGCCCAGTGATAGGACAAGAGGTAATGGGCACAAACTTGAGCACAGGAAGTTCCATCTTAACATGAGGAGGAACTTCTTTACTCTGAGGGTGGCAGAGCACTGGAACAGGCTGCCCAGGGAGGTTGTGGAGTCTCCCACACTGGAGACATTCAAAACCCGCCTGGACACCGTCCTGTGCAATGTGCTGTAGGTGTCCCTGCTGTGGCAGGGGGGTTGGACTTAGATGGTCTCCAGAGGTCCCTTCCAACCCTGACGATACTGTGATACTGTGATACTTTACTGAACTCTTACTCCTCAGTTACAAAAATGACTTGATTTCTACCAAGGTAGAAATCTACCAGCTCTTCATTACACGGTTCAGAGCTAGTGCCAGCATTCACATTTTCATCCATATCACACCTGTGGTGATGCATGTCATGCAGATTAAGGTGTCAATGCAATAATGCATTTGATGAATAGCGCTGAATTTTAAGCATATAAATAGTTATCTGGGTTCAATAGGGATACTTAGGAAGCATGGGAATAAATGCTTTGTCAGATTGGCATCTTTATTCTCATATGAAAAGTTTAAAAAAAAAAAATTGCAGAAGAGAACACAGAAACCTGGATATGAGGAATCCTTCTGGGGAAGGTTGGACTCTAGCAAAGCAGTGGGAATTCATGCAAAAAGGCATCATGTGATGATCTACACACTGACACACATTGTGTAGCAGACGGATAGTATATGGATCCAATCAGAGACAATATCAGCAAGAAAATCTCCTAGCTGATAATCAAATATTGTTAGAAAGAAATGGCTCCAGTGGTATGACTCACAATCATCGATGAATTACCAGTCTCTGCATAAGCTGCAGAAATACCAGTGCTATGTGCAGATACCGGTGTGTAAAGGAATAGCAGCAGGGATGGAGGACGAGACTAGATTGTGTGCAGGGTACACCACGAAAGTAACATGAAAGCCACAAGGGACACAGAGTAGTAAAAATAGACTCAGCTGTTGCTATTACCTAGAAGAAGACCAGAACTGGACAACAGGTATTACAGGAATCAAGGGAGCACCTCTACTCTCTGCAGATAGATGCTTTTTGTGATCCTCACTTGCAGAATCATTTGTACTCAAGTGGACACAAATCATTAATTTTACAGTGCCTGCTCATGCCAGCTTTCTCCTACTTGACATCAGCATGTTTTTACACAGATGGATTTGCAAATCCACTTATTTTTGGTCCTATTCCTTATGGATTCAGAGGAACTGCTCAGGAAGGTACAGCTAAGAGGCTGCAAGCATTTCCAGAACTGAGAACTCCAGTCATATTTTTCCATGTTTATTTATCTGTCACATGCATGTTTCAGCCTCTGTCACTTGTACCGTATGCTCAGAACAGCAGTATCACTTCAGGTTTCGGAAGACAAAGATTTGCAAAGTTTGATGTAGACCACCTACATAAGGTCAAGCCACATCCTTTCCTGTTGATAGATGTGATGATGACAAATCAAACACTTTCAAACACTTTCAGAAAGGACGAATTACTCTGATGAAATAGTGTAATACGTAAAAATAAACACATTGAATAAAATAGCTAGGTTTTTTTAGGATGTTTGTGCTTGTGACATTTCAGCATGCCTATGTCCTGCTTTTGAGCCTCTTGCTACACCCAAGATGCACAGATAAATACTCAGGTGTGAGCAGGTTTGTATGTATCTCCAGGATTTGATGCCTGCCTTATCTGTTAGCTAAGGAAAGCTGTGAGAAACAGTAAGATTGGCAGCATTACTCTGGATAAACTAGAGTATAACATATGTTTCTCTCTTACAGCAACGCTGATGTAGTTCTGGTGGCTATTATTTAAGACTGTGATATTACTACAGGGACATGGGAGTACCCACCTGAAAGTTAGGCTGTAGCCCTGGGTATATATTTCTCAGCGGGACTGCTGTCAGGAGTACCCAGGCCACTTCTGACCCTCTACAGCCACCTCTGTTGTGTTGGCACAGCTGTTCACACAGATGTGCCACAAACATGGGATCAGGGTGAGAAATAGGCATCACCAGATGGGCAGGCAAACACTGCCCTGGCACAACAGAGAGGATGGGGCAGCCAGAGGGAGGAGAAAGGGTTGGAAATAGGAGTGAGGATTTCTTAAATAGCTCTCTCTGGCCATAGTCTGACCTACCAGAAGAGATTTAGGGCTTAATCCTGCTATCACTGAATGAAAAAGGCAACCTTAAAACTTGGTCCAGTGCTAAGTAAACTCAACAAAATTTAGCACATCTAGTGCATTCTGGATCATATTCTCTGAACAAATGAACCTTTTCTTTTCAGTAACTTAAGATATTGTCTTTTTAAGGGCAAACAGACAACAATGCAATGTATGAAAGATAGGTATTCGTGTCACAGCTGTTCTGTTTTCTCGTGTTATTCCTTTTTCTCTTAGGTTGTCATTGGCTACTTTTGGTGTGAAATTAAAGAGAGGCTTGTAAACAGCTGCTGATACATGCAATATCCTACACGCAGCAAGAATGCACATCATGAGTCATCTACACCCTGTTTTGTCATGTTGGTATTTCTCTCAGACTGTACCCAAACTGTATTTTTTTTAAAAATCCCATTCCCCCCCCTCCAAAAAAAAAAAAAAAACAAACCAAAAAAAAACAAACCTATTTTTCAAGGAAACCAAAAATCCTGAAAATGACAAGTGTTTGCTCAGGCTCCGATCCAACACAACACTAAAACCCTTTTCAAAGTCAACTGCATCCCAAACAGCCTGTTCCTTTTGGTAATCTAGACCTTGTAATGGAAATTCTAGCAGAGCTGTGACTATTACTAATGCACTTAATACATTAGGAGCTCAATGTTGAATGCCTTGAGCACTTAGTCCCCCTGCTAAAGTGGATCAGAGCTGTGGTGGTGTAGCGTAACAGGGGCAGTCCCATAGTCTTTGTGACCTTTTGTGAGCATCTGAAAGAGATTGCATTTAATGATTTTAAAATGTCAAGGCCCATTTCAGGCAAAGAGAAAGAAATCAAATTGTGTTTCTGGACTGTGTAAGCTTTTGAAATGAGTCCACAGACATCCTCAGACATAAGACACTGGGCTGAAATATCATGGAGGCTGAATACATTATATTTCAGAATCAGGTCTCAGGGACAGTAATTTCAAAATCCAGGCCTGCAGAATAATAATGTTACAGCACATGCCTGCCATAATTTGCTTTTTAGTTCATTCTGAATTACCTCAGCACAACCGAGTAATTCATCAGTGCATAAAGCATGCAGAGACTGGAAGTGTGAATTATGCATGAAGGATTATTTTGCTCTGATGTTCTGCTGGATGTGTATGTTTGTGCAGCGTACACTGGAAAGCCGCACTAACAGCCCGTGATGCCTGAGTGTTGGTTTGTGGAATATATGGGGGTCTTGTGTTGTTTGAAAGCATAGTCAACTGTGATATGATGCTAGTAAGAAAACTGCATCAACAGTATAAATAAATGATGGCTTTAAAATATGAATTATGCCATAAATAAATGATCTCTGCTTCCTCACATTCTGCCTCTGTAGAAACATAGTTAACCAAATGTGTTATTCACTATCCATAGACAGCCTGACCAAACAAGGTTAGGTACTTCACTGACATGGTCAGATCTGCCAAGGAGTGAAAACTTGTCATGTAACCAGCAATAAAATATGTGTTGATGACATAATTTGTCTGGTTGTTTCTGGCACATCTTAGGTTTGAATGACGCTCTCTTGAGATTTAAAATAATGATGCAGAATTAGACTTTTGAAGAAAGAATCCAAGTTAATCATCATAATTAAAAACAATAATGAGAAGTCATTTCTGATGCATTATATAATAATCATGTAATAACATGTTAAGATGAAACTAAAGCTGCAGGCATATATTGGTTGATGTGAGTGGCTATTAACTTTTCAAGAACACTAACAATAAAAGCAATTGAAAATACAGGAAATGTAAAATTAACCTGTTACTTCTTTAACAAGTTAGCTTGACCATCCCAATTGTGGAGCTTGTTGAAGAATAGAACTATTGCATGAAACATCTTAAAAATTCACAATTATCTTTATTTCATAAACTCTTTAGGAAATTGTAGTTTTCTAATCTTTTAAAACTGTATGAAGATACTACTTGATTTAGCAAATTTGTGTTTTTTGTTGCTTTGTCTTTCATTTTTCCTTTTTCACTTCCACCCTGGAAAGCAACATGATTCACACAGAAGAGGAAAAGAGAGCAAATAGATTTTTCTATATTTGGTTGATAACTGTGTTTAGAAATGCAAGAAGATAATTTAAGATTAAAAACATCCTTTTCACAAAAGCCTCAACACACTGTATGTAATTCTGACCTTTCGATTATATTTTGTAAGAAAAAAGAACCTGCTGGCTTTTCCTGTCATATTATAAGTCACTATCTTAACATAAGAATTAGTAATGCCAATTTCGAGGGTAAAATATCTGTGTAGTTTTAAGGAGTGGAAAAAGTTTCAATTTGAGCAGTAAACAAGTTGTGGCTTTAACCATTCAGCTGCTATTTTCATTCACTTACTCTGTTTAAGAGCAAGCGAGCTATTCTTAATTAAAAATAATATTGAGAGCTATATCTTTAATCTGCTGCGTAGTTTATTCCCAAAATATTAGTCCCATATATTTATCGGGGAAAAAAATACAGACTCCCAATTCTTGTGTTGCTGGGATCACTGCCAAAGGTAAAATTAATTCATGAGAGTATACATGAGAGATGTTGGGAAAAACAAGAACAAAAACCAGCAGCATTCCCCAGGCTACCACCCCCAAACCTGCAAGGTGTAGGGAAAAAAAACATCCATGGGATGTGTACCAGCCCATGATGACAACTACCAGAAATAACTCATTGCTCTTGTGCTACCCTCAGGAACACAAGTAACCCTGTGTTTGAAATACAGCCGTTTCCCGAAAGCTCTGGTGCAGTCACTCACTGCAGGAATCACTGCTGGATGATCATCCTGTCCATGAAGGTCACTCCAGACCAAGATAAACATCTCAGTACTACAGTGGTAAAGGCAAATGCTCCTATACTGTTGCCACTTTCAACAGGCAGGAAAGGGATTGCAGTGAGAAAAGGGGACAAAGAGGTCATCCCCCACAAATACCCACATCAGCAATTGCTGGTTGTGGTGGTGACTTCCTGAATGGGCACAGAGATAGAGATTATTGCACTGTTTTCCCCATCACCCCCAAAATAACTGCCAAGCAGCTTAACAAATGCGACTCTTGCCTATTTTTAGTTATTAGGCAAAGTAAGTCCCATTGTTTATCGCAGCTTTTTCTGGCAGGGTAAATTATAGGCTCTGGGGTAGGATTTGTTTCACCTGCTTTTAGCTGTCTGGAAGTCATGAGGTTCGTGCGAGCTAACAGCCTAGCTTCCACCCTACAGTCAATGAGCAGACATGGGCTCATATCCAGACATATCCAGAGACTGATTCCTCCTGCTTATATTAAACACCTGTGATCGGCTGGAGGTACCCTTCTTAGCTTAGACTTAATGTCTAATGTTTGCATTCCTATAGATAGGCTCCCTAAATTCCCACCCTTAAAATCCAGGCTGGATTTTAGAAACAAATAAACAAAACCCAGCATAAAAGCAAACAAAAAAAAAACCACCCAGCTGATTGTGAGTCCTTGCAAAAATCTCTGTATCTTCTTTATTCCCTGAGCTATTATGTTTTGTGAAAATTTCTAGGAATCACTCTGTGATGTAAAACTTCATAAGTACTTTTGAAAATAGGTGTGGCAGAAATAAATCTTTGAGTCCTACACTGCTCAGCTGGGCTCTGAAAGGGTGTTGGTTATTCTCCAACAGGTCCTCTAGCAAGGACTGACATTAGATGTGATTGCCCCAATGCAGAGAAGTCAAGCAGCCTCCTCGTCCCCCCTGCAGCCAAGGACAGAGCTATCGTTTGGCTGCAAACACAGAGGAGGTTGCTGCTTCTGATGCTGAAAAGGAGGCGTGACGTATGTTGGCAAGATGAAATTCTGCTCTAATTCCCCTATGCTCTAGTTAGGCCTGTGAGAGGAGCCTGTGGTTGCTCTTCCTAAAGGGATGATGCGAGCTGCTGTACGCTGTGTTCCTGTCTGATCTCCATGTTCATAATATTTCTATCAGCCGCCACTGGAGTGCACAAGTCCCCAGCACTCACGACCCTCAGCACACCAGCCCCTCCATCATTTAAATTCAGAGGTGGTAACAGTCTTGCAAAAAATCAATAGGTTTTAATAGGTATTTCCTGAGGTTTATTAAGTATCAAACAGAACTGAGACATTCACTTATTGTTTATATCTGCTGTCAATATTGCTTGCTTTTTTTTTTTTATTAAACTAAAGCAGATGTGAGTTAGTCACTGGCAGACTTGTCATTAAAACAGTGTTTGCTGCCTCTTTTGTGGATTGCATAGGAAGGCTGCGATAAACACTTCACATTGTGTCGCACATCAGTTGCTGCCGTTGTTACGAATGAAATACTAGTGCTCTGATAATGCAATTGTAAGTCTAATTTACCTCTTCGGTTTCGGCATTATTCACCGAATAAAATAGCATTCTGAGAAACCAGATCCACTGAGCCATGACAACTTACTCCAGCTGAAGATCTTCCCCCCCCTACTCTTGAGGTAGACTTGGGCTAGAAAAAGGAGCTGTCTGGCTAATACAAGCATACTCTGCAGCCTTTGTCAAAACAGTTTTTATTCTCATCCGATGCAAACCTCAGGCATTATTACAGGGTTTCATGGAACAGATGTTCTTGAATTTGCATAATGACAGACAGACCGCCTTTTCTTTATGAAAGGTCACTAAAAACCAATGTTACTGTTCAGTCAGTCCTGCCTTCGTTAAGCAATTTCAGGACAAAACTGCTTTGTCTTCACTTACTGTTTTCATGACCACTGCTTTACATACTTTAATCAGATGAAACTGAGGCCAAATCATTGGCGTATGTCACACCACATGGCTGTCTAGCTTCCCCTAGTTCCTAAACACTGGGCATTCTTGTATGATTGTTCAAATAACAGGATCAAATCCTCAGTTGCTGTGAGACAGTAACTCCAATGACACTGGTGAAGCTCCCTCGGTTGATGCTGGCTAAAAGAACCAGCTCTTCAAGAGAATGTCCCAAAACTGGGTGCTCGGCCTCAGTTTAAATTCACTTTATTTATTGGGGGTGGGGATGGTGGGTGTGGGGTTTGCACCAATAAAATTAAATTGACATGAAGTTTCTAAGCAGAATCACTATTTCTCATAAAGTTGATTTCTATTTAACAGCAGGTGCCCCCATGCATAAGCAAGCTGTTCTTTTCTTTGTGATTTGTATGGGCACATCAAATAGCTGATGGGAAAGTTTTAAATCTTCTACATCTGATGTCTCAATGACAGACAAATTCCATCATGGAGATCCCCAAAGAGAAGTGCATGTTTGCCTTCAAGGCAAAACCTGAACTTTGCATTCTAGTCAGCGTGCATCTGGAGCGTTATTGAGAAAGCTGATCGGCAGCGAGAGTCCTCACAGAAGTGCTCTGGGAGGGGCAAAACCAAGACAAATGAGCCGCATTGCACTATGCAGTACTGTCAAGTCATGCTGACATGCCTGAGGCAGTGGAGGGAAACCCTTTGCCTAAATAGAACATGGAAATAAACACAATTTCAGGCTATGAAATCCCTCAAATGACCAAATAATGGAAAGTGAACCACAAAAGTATATAATTTTTTTTCTAGGTAGCATAGTGTCAATTTTCAGTGAGATATGCTGTTTTGCACTACATGTTTTCTTTTTCTCCGAATTGCACACTTGCTTTTGCTGTTATACTACCCACAGCCAGGTGATGATGTTAAAAATTCTCTCTTGCCTGTATTTCAGGTTAGTTTAATACAACTAGAAGAACTAATGACTGGATTCCACACATGCAACTGCACATGAACACAGAACAAAGCATGTGCTATCAGAATTAGGTAGATACTGCCCAGCCTCTTAAGAGAAGAAAAAAGGAGAAAGAAAGAGCACATTTGGTCCCTGAGTTGCTGGACAGTAATTTGGAGGGAACTCTGTTTTAAACACAAGAATGGGAAATTACTGAGAAATAGGGTGAATCTGGACATGCTGTCCCACCCTCCTTCACTTGACAATCCAACTAGAGATGAGAAGAGTAGTAGCCCTGCAAGCTGAAGTGGACATTGTCCTTCAGGGTACACAAACAAAAAACAGCTTCTTTTGTTGTCATTGAAGACCAAGTCCCACCAGGTCATGGGAAGCCTGGACTTTCCTCTGCTTTTTTCAAGTCAACCATTGTAGTTCTGGTGATCCCAGCTGGAACAACGAGGGAAGGCAGCTGGGTCACCTTATGCATGGAAGGAGAGAAGACACACAGCTCCCTTCCAAATGCAACTCTGGAGAGGAGGAAGTTCAAATAACTTGGCTGTTTTTCTTTCTTGGCCAGCAGTAAAAATTGTGGCACAATTATGCATCAGAGGACTTGAAAACCATGTTCTTTTCTCAAAGACCATATTTCCTATTTTAACAACCCTTCGGATGGCTCTTCACTTCTCAGACTTGTAAAGTTCATGCCAGCAAGTCTCAGATTGAAGCTCTCTTCTCCAAATTATGCTTTTCTCACTCTTCCACTGCCATTCTTTTCTCCTTACCATCCATCTCTATTCTAACAAGGCTCCAAGCGACCTTCCAATTCAGTTCCAGGCATGAATGGTGCTGAAATCTAAAGCTCTGCCTGGTTTAGATTTAAATTCCCTCGAAAGTCCCCCTTCCCCCCAACTTCATATCCTGACAGAGCATCATAAACATTGACACTGGAGTCAGGTGAGGTATATACAACTTTATGCGATGAGGTGCTGCTGGCAAAGTGTTCTCTTAGACCAACATGTGAGGTTTGCTTCTGTTCCTGTTCAATGCACCAGAATTTGTTTACCTTCAGGGAAGCTGCAAAGCTACTCGGAGATAAAGAACTCTAGATAATAACAATAAGAGAGATTACTAGCAGTAGTGCCAAACTTCCACTGCCTTTTAGCTTCAAAAGTCCATGTGAGTGCAGCACAGCCATCTTACCTGAGCACTGACAGATCGCAAACAGAGTGAGCTTGACCTTCACGTTGGGAAGTGTGATGGACACCCCCAGGCACCCTGCAGCAGAGGGGCGCTGGCAGCTGGGCAAAACCAAAGGAGGTGTGAGGAAGAGTGGAAGAGGATGGGAGATGCAAAGGAGCAGATTTGTTGCTTAGCACCTCACAGGCAATGTCCTTGTCCCTACTGGAAGCACTGCAGAAATGACAGCTTCTTCCATCCATGTTTTCTGGACAAGTTGCCATTTGTTGGCTTGGTAAAGGATCAGGCTGTAGCAGCAGCTAGTCAACCCATAGAAAATAATAATATAAATTACTGACACTTGGGCTTTGACAGAGGGGTGAAGACATATCTATTTACAAGAAAATTCCTAAAGTTCCTTAATTCATGCAATATGTGTCTTGCTTAAAAATATGTAATTACACATTAAGCCAACCATCTTTGTACTCACTTAGCAGAATTTTAATATGGGATGCTATATAAAACTGTTCTACAGTTTCACAGTCATTTAAGGATAATTTACACATTTCATAAATGTTTGACTGTTTATTCCTTAAAGCAAGTACAGGTCACACTTGTTCTTCAAGTACAAATTGAATTTGTTTGCTCTACTAATAAAATAGATTTCGATAATAGATCATTGGTTTGCATGATAACATAGGAGGTGGAAAACCTCAGGATGTTGTGGTTTCTGATTTAAAAGACTGATATAGTAGATGGGAAACTGAAGTTAACTTCAAAGTTTTAGACTAAATTATCATTGCTTATTAGATGATGAGCTAGTTTCTCTCCAGTATCTGTTTCCTGAGGTTTTTTTTTCTATTAAAAGGCTCTTGCAAAGTACAAGATAGAAAGCCTGTGACTACCAGTCCTCCTCACAGACAAAATATTTTCTTATGCCATGTTTTCAAGTAGTATCTTCTAGAAGGTCAGCAAGTATTGTTGGAAAAAAGACAAATTTCAAGATTTGACTTGTCTGTTTTTATTTCTTTAAGACTGTATCAGTTGACCTAGCAGTAAATATTACCTGTGTTTATAAACTTTGTCTTGCTTATACTCTGAAATCTTCATGGTTACTGTAATAAAACAGACATCTCATTTCAGAAATAAAACAATGATGGGAATGAAGCCTTTTTATTGATTAACCCTGGTGAACAAAACAAGATATTCTTCTGTTTTAGTGAACTCATTCATGTTTATCACTAATGAACTAATTGTTCTCAAAACACAAGCACAAGCCCATAATATGATCATGTATTTCCAGTGTGGGGAAAATTGCCATTTTCTGTTGCGTGAAAGAAAGCTGAAAGCTATAGTACAGCTAAGTAAAATATTCATCTTTACTATAATTTTCTTTTGTTGCTGTTTTTTAAAAGTACCAAATATATATGAGCTATGTCAGCATTTGACAACAGAGGAGGCAAAAAGCCAACTCCAGACTACTATGCCATAAGAAAACCATGCTCGTATTATCCTACTGAAATTTTTCCTAACCAGAGAAATTCCATTTTTTTTCCCCAGGAGTCAGCACGTATGCTGTCATTCCCATAATATTCATCTCTGTCTTCTTTTGATGCCTGAAATTTGACTCTATGCTACTCTGAGCTGTAGATGTTCACTTATGAGTGCCAGAAAAACACTGAAGAATTTTAAAACTGCACTGTCCACTGGCAGAAGAAAACGGAATTGAAAACTATTATTTATATATTCACCATATGACAGATGATCTCACAAGTTCAATCCCTGTAGGGTAGATATGAATTTAATTTTCCAGGCTACAATTTTGCAGGCTATCAGCTGACTGTACGCTCCCACTTCAACTACTGAATCTGTGCCTGTTTTCCACAATGCTGATGTCCCTTTGAAATCATTCCCCTATAAAATTGCTTATATATGAATTTCAGAAAATTGATTTCAGACACACACGTAAAATGTCTTAGAATTTGCTCATAATACACATTAAGATCTAACTTTTAAGTGTCTTTTCCAGGTGCTATAAATACGATTTACTATTTAAAATGTAACAAAAAAAATATCTGTTCATCATCTCTCAAAAGCTGACTAGCTGCACTGGGATAGGAATGGTATGTGAACGTAGCTGAGGCAAAGCTTTTTGCCAGTAGCTGTGGAGGTTGGGAAAGACAGATAAAGAAAAAGATTTTGACATAACCTGAAATACTTCACTGAGCTCCTGTTGAGAGTTGGAGGAGAGGAAGCAACGCAACAGGCTTGCCTGCTTACTCATTTTGATAACAACGACAGCAGGTATTCAGCCAAAAAATAAGGATGTCACGTCTTAATACTGAAGTCAGAGGGGTATAAAAATCATTTCATATCATCGTGAAGGGAGAGAGAAGGAGGGAGAGATTCCACTGGAAATGCCATCTCCCCTTGATTAAGACGAGATGTTTTGCTGGAATAGTTAAACAGAGCGATATTGAAGGGTGGCGCAGCATCTGTGACTGGGAAGAAACAGTGAAATAGCATTAAGATACAGCTAAGAGAATTCTAGCAATATCCAGGTCTAAGCAGAAGCACTTGATGAACAAAATCATGAACGTGATCCTAGGACTGGAATGCTTCACTTCAGAGTGTTTTAAATGAAAAATCAAAAGAATGTGCGTGTTCCATTTCCAAGCTAATGACTGGGTTTTTCAAGCACTTGAAAAATACGCAAAAAATATTTGGGGCTTTAGGCACATTCCCCAAACCTGTAACATAAAAAGTTAAAACATCTTTTATAACATGCATGTAAACTTGAAATGATACATATAGCAAGAAGCATTTGTCATACAGTTTGATATTTGTATAAAAAGTCATTTTAAGATTTGGTTGATAGTTGAAACATTAAGGAAATGAAAAACTTTTTTACCCTAAGTATTTCAAATTCAGAAATAAGTGTGTCTGGCAACTTCTTTGTTTATTTCAGTAAAGAAAGAAATGTTCTTGAATAAACAAAAATGTCAGACTAACTTCCCATGCAAAATTAAGCTTAACTGAGCCTGAATACACAGAGCAAAACCATACTATGAAAGCCCTGGTACCCAGTGTGGGAAGGTTCAGTCTATAAAGGTAAGGCTTTCCATTAATTTTGTACCCAGTTTACAAGTTTAAAATCTAAAACTGGCACCACAAATAAAATTGTAAGCATTTGCTTCATCTGCAAAAGGAGATCCTTCCTGAGACTATTCAGGTCATTTAAACAGAAAAAGATCTCCAAACAGCAGGTTTTTTTCTTCTTTGAAGAATCCGAGATTGTGAAAAATAGAAGCAGAAAGTCAAAAGAGTCCATCTTTCTTGCCTACCTCCTTCACATTTCACCTATACACAGGCATACTTCTAATGCATGTCCATAAACCCTCATTTGAAAGCTACTTATTATATTGAAGGGTACTTAAATATATGGGTCAGGGGGCTCTTCTGACCTTAAAGACCTTTTTTTCCAGTCCATGCCTAATGGCAAAAACTGCACATAAAGAATACAGAATCAAAACTGACAATGCTGAGAATGGCCATCATGTCATGTTTCTGCTTCCCTGTAACTATTTCAGCTGCTTTCCTTGGGGGCTGAGATTTTCTGTTTGCTTACTGCCTGAAGGTTAGTATTTGTTGACTTGTCCTAAGGTTTGAATACAGCCCTGTTAGTTAAAATTGATTTGAAGAAAATTATCTGCTGTCTCTGTATCTTAAAAAAAAAAAAAAAATGAAACAAAACAAAAGAAAGAACCCGCAACCAAAAATCAACAAGAAAACAAAAAAGAGCTCACCCAAATCTTGCTGGCATACAACTCAAAATAGAGAAGTGAAAAATGTTAACACTAGAGCTGAGCAAGCTAAAGAGTGCACGTCTTCCGCTGAACCCTGGGGCAGAATTGTGCATGTAGAGGCAGATACCGTGTCACTTGCTAACATAGCTTTGAATTATTAAGCACACTACCTATCGGGGTGCATCTTGAGCCAGTAGTTAGTATGGAAGGGAAATACCAATATCTCTCCCCTAGCCTTTTGCAAAACTGAAACCAGTAGAGAGGAAACAGTTTCCATTAATAGCAAGCACCCACCGTGGCAACATAACAAATGATTGCTCTCTGCGTGTGAAATGAAAAGACGTCTGATGTGCAAGATTGGTTTTCACTGTTGTTAAGCATTCTTTTGGTTAGGTATGTTCTTCTGACCCACAGTGCACAATGAATTTTCTAGTTTCTGATGTGTATGCATGCCTAAGTCTAGAAGTTTTTGCTCTCATGGGTGTTTCAGCACACCAGCAGAATCCAGGTAAATGTCATATATTTTTAACAGCTTGTAGCTGGCTCACCGTGCAGGTCTGAGAACACAGTCCCCATCATGGGACTAATCTGGTCATGCACTAAGAGCCTGCAATCAGTAATCTGCAGAAGGAGGTCTAATATTATGCTGACTGGTAGAGCCAGGGTGAAATCATTGTTATCTCTGTGATAACAACATGCATCTTTAATGGATAACGTGATACCACATGATTCCCTTTATTACTAACTGAATATGAAGAAAGAATGAATAAATACTTAGAGTGGCATAAATAACCCCTTTTGGGTTTTGTTGTGTTTCTTTGCACATATAGCCTGTTTCCTTGTGAGCAGAGTGTGCTGCTTTGGTTGTTTCAGCCCTAGGTCTAGCTCTGGCAGCGACACTCTGACTTTTCATCTGTCTTTTCCATTAGGTTTCTCATTCTCCACCCTACCTGGTTATACAGGCTTTTAGGCAACTATTTTGTTTCACGTCACGTCACAATGTTATCCTTTAGAGATAAATAGATTTCCTTTTATTATACTTCATAAAGTGTGAGATGATGTTCCATATATAAAATTACCATTTTCTTTTAAAACAAGAAAATTAATAGCAAGATAACTATAGAAAAAGGTGCAAAACTGCATCAGATGATAAGTGTTTTTAAATATAACTCATGTTGTTATTGATCAATTGGAGTCTGATAGATTTAATAGCAAAACTGAACTGTCTGTTCATGTTATAGTCAGTGTTAACTGTTGTCATTTATCAAAACAAAACCAAAAAGCATGACAAACAACAAATGGGATAATGATTATTCTACAGCTGTATCAAAAGGTTTGCAACATAACTAATTTAAATGCTGGTAAGGCAAACATTTTCAAAAATATTTTTGTGTCATAAAAATAGACAGAATCATTGCAGCCATTTTGTTAAGTGAAAAAGGTAAAATATTCTGCATGTTACTGCTGAATTATTGCTACTCTGAAAAAAACACGCAAACAAGCAGCACTCTGTTCCTTGGCAGTGTATTCTACTCCATATATGCCAGAGATGAACATGTGTGTCTGTATAGACAGATGCACACACTGGGTTTGCAGACATGACTGTGAATTGAGTAATTCTTCTGGAGTGATAGCAACAAAGCAGATCATTAATCTGCTAATCACAGAGCCAGAAGGTCTGCAACTACACTCTTCAGTTATACCAAGTTTTTGTTCTTTGTTACCAAGTTCTTCAAAATAAAATGATTGAAAAAATGGCCAGAAGTGGAAAGATCAAACACTGAGCAGGAACAAGAAAAAATAAAAAGCAGAACTAAAAAGAGTGCGGGGGATAATATACTCAAGCATGCACAAGTGCAAGTAGTCCGTACATTAATGTATGGAACAAGCTGCTATAGGTATTGCTTTCATTATGGTATATCCTCTGAGACCCCTCTCGCTGTGCATGGCTAGTGGCCATCACGTCCCCCTGGATTCACACTTACAGTTGTACAGAAAGGAGCAGTATAACTTCTTAAACACAAAGGGTCACAACTTTCTCATGAGTAGTCATGTAAGACAAGTGCCACAAAAGACCTAAGAATGTAAGTTTAGGATCAAAATTGAAGCTCTCAAAGCCTTCATTAAGTTGCTCCCAGTGGTCACAGCACTCAAATACCCACATCTCTGAAGTCTGCATCACTAATACGCTTTGTAAGTATCTATACTTCTATTACTTGGGGTTCTGTACATATTCATGCAAGTCCCAACAAACCTCAGATGTTTAATCATCTGAGTTGGTAGACATACTCCTTCCTCCTCTTAATCCTCAAATAATGACTCAGACTCTTCATACCCTTAAGTTGGAATCCCAAGAGAGGATGCATGCATCTTTCAAAACATGCAAAATAAATTTAAGATTTGTCCCTGTCCTCAGAATTTCTTGCTCACACAGGCTGCCCTGATGGTATTGTGGATTCCTCCCTGAGACACTCAGGCTTTTCTAGGGACAAGCTGAATTCTGCTCGAGGGCTTAGGCAACAATGGTGAAGAATAAATGCCTAATTCCCTGAAAGAAGCAGGGCTTGACATAAATAAAACAGATCTCATATCAGTGGGAAAGGAAAAAAAAAAAGACTAGACATGAGACTTACGAAAAAGCACAAAGTCAGTGCCAGGGTCCAGGCAAGAATCCTGAGGGTTTTGGGGTTCAGGTCTCATTCAGGCGGTGCAGTTACATCTCATGGTGGCCAGTATCCAAACAAAACAGTTTGCTGAGGAAATAGGTTACCATAGGAAATAAAAAATGGCCAAGAAGAAGTTTCAACTTCATAGAATTACAATACGGCTTTGGTTCAACCCTCCAAAACTACTCAACCCCTAACACCACTTCTGAAGATCATAAGGGTCAATGCTAGACACCCAATCATTTAGAAATCATCACATTGTACTTTTACAGGACTAACATATAGCCTTTGCAATCTGTATCTTCAAAATTAGCACAGGTAGATGCTTAGTTAATGAAAGCTGAAGTGAGATTGGTCTTGGTATTTTATATCTTCCCTGATCTGGCTACCAAAAAATAATGAGCTCTTTTGCCGTTGGAAACAGTCTTTACACTCTGAGCTAGACCCTGATGATATTAACATTATTCTACTGAATTACTGGACCTTTATCAATTTAATCAAAATGGAAATTTGGTCTGTTAATTTAGAAAAAGAGGAAATATCTCCTGATAATACGTAAATATACATGATTTGGTAAACAGTTAAGTCAGTTTACCTGAAAACAACCATATAATTGCTGTGTAATCTACACACTGGAATCTAAAAATTCCGTGAAAAATTTTACATGAAGATGTTGCTCTATTATTTTAATCAAAAAAGATATTTAATTTACTAATGTAAAATATGCAAATATGAATGTCAGAGTTTAGCAGAAGATATAGAGCATGAACGAGAAAAAAGAAAACTGTCCCTATATATATGTGAATTCACAGAATATATTTGCAGATGATAGTTTTCATACCTTGTGAAGTTTATTTCTCACTTTAAAAAAATGTGCTGCAGTATACAAAGAATAAATAGGTCATAATGGTGCCTAGAGACCAACTTGGACAGTCACTGCAGGCTTCAGAGACAGAAGCACACAAATATAATTTTTGTAAATAGAAGCTTATGTTTCTGCCAACCTACCTGAGGGATACACTTGTTGTGAGTTTTCTTTATTTGGAGATTTCGTGATATAGACAAAACAGAATTTTATTTTATGGTAGCTAAGCTGAAAATGAAGCATTGAGCCAGTAATGTGCCCTGGTGGCCAAGAAGGCCAATGGCATCCTGGGGTGCATCAAGAAGACTGTGGCCAGCAGGTCGAGGGAGGTCATCCCTCTACTCTGCCCTGGTGAGGCCGCATCTGGAGTACTGTGTCCAGTTCTGGGCTCCCCGGTTCAGGAGGGACAGGGAACTGCTGGAAAGGGTCCAGCAAAGGGCTACCAAGATCATTAGGGGATTGGAGCATCTTTCTTATGAGGAAAGGCTGAGGGACTTGGGTTTTTTTAGTCTGGAGAAAAGAAGACTGAGGGGGGATCTTATCAACACTTATAAATACTTAAAGGGAGGGTGCCAAGTAGATGGGAACAGTCTTTTTTCAGTGGTGCCCAGTGATAGGACAAGAGGTAATGGGCACAAACTTGAGCACAGGAAGTTCCATCTTAACATGAGGAGGAACTTCTTTACTCTGAGGGTGGCAGAGCACTGGAACAGGCTGCCCAGAGAGGTGGTGGAGTCTCCCACTCTGGAGACATTCAAAACCTGCCTGGACACCGTCCTGTGCAACTGCTGTAGGTGTCCCTGCTCTGGCAGGGGGGTTGGACTGGATGGTCTCCAGAGGTCCCTTCCAACCCTGACCATTCTGTGATTCTGTGAAAAGTTTAGTATATTCCCTACTCGATCACATATTCTTTTAGGAAGTACCATTTACCTCTGCTGAAGTTGGGTAAATATCCTCACTTTCAACTGGTTGCTGTTGTCTTGCAAACTCTGTTTCTCTGGGACTCAAAAGCCACACCGAATTGCATTTTAATGAGGCATTTCACTTCTTATTTGGATCTTGTTGTAGGCAAGTGAAAGAATAAATCATAATACACGTATTCAAATTTATATATTTAAGTGTGAATTAGAATGTGCTCAAGATCCTTTAGAAAATAATTAACAGATTTAAAACATTTTGAAGAGAAAGAGGTTGTCACCTAATGAGCTCCCAGTATGCCATGACTGATGAAATACAGCTGTCCTGTAAGATGAGGTTAAATACTACAGGGCAGATGAGACACAAAAGGCAGTAACCCACCCAGCAGAATGACAGAAGGAGGAACAAAGGCAGAACTGCTACATCAGATTCTTTACCTTTGTAACGTCTCCTCTGAAGTTAAGCTCCTCTTTCCATTTGCTGCTGCCTGCATTTCAGAAATCAACATTCACAGACCATACAAAAATGTGAATTTTAACATATGAATCATGAATATTTAATTCTTCTTTTTCATGTTTTTTCAAGAACATTTGACAATTATTTCATAAGACAGATTTTTCCCTAAGTGAAAACGAAAGCCTGCAACAGCTGAACTCAAATATCTGATAAGATGACTGCTGACAGAAGTGTTCGGGGATGCTCAGACTGCTATGCAGAAATGTTAGACATGTCATTTTTCAGTTGTGATTCCGGATCCACCAAAAAGGTAATTTTCAACATGTAGGTACCAAGGCTTATATAGTGGCATACTTTACACATGTGTTCAGGTACATAAGTGGAGTAAGACATACTCCAAGATTCTCAGAAACCTCCCCAGAATGTGTATTTTGGTACAGCGAGGTGTGGAAACTCTTGGCCCAGACAGGGGTTGAATATGGATGGGTGAAGAGCCTGGACTGCCTTGACATGACTCGCTGCCTCTCTGCTCCACGTGGTGCAGCATAGCTGAGGTTAGTGTCAAATCATTTGTAGGGGAAAACACCTTTACAGAGTGAAGAGAAGGTGCTGCCCATACAGAAGGCACTGCAGCAGAGCCCCCTGCTTTGACCTGAACAGTGTTTAGGCACCTACACCCCCACCTTCGTAATTTACCAGTTCTCTCAAATATATTTCTTGTGGTAGTTCTATTAAAGACTGAGTGCTGTGTCAACTTTTAGGGATGTGCGGGAAATGTGAGCTGCTAATCCTTCTCCTTGGGTCAGAAAGCTCTGGTGAGATATTGAGAGAAGTTGAAGGACATAGGAGTTGAAGAAAAACCTTCCATTTTGGTGCAGTGTTATAAAATACATCTGGAATTACAGGATAGACTTTTTGTCTAGGCTTTCTGCAGCTTCAGAATAGCACTAAGGGGCTACAAAACTATATTAAAGCTGATTCAGACGAAGCACTTTTATAACAAACTCGGCTTTGAGTTAGCATGAGTAGAAATAGACCTGTCCTTCAGTTCTTTCTGAAGCTGTGTGCCATAAGCGGGATGACCAGGGAGTTGAGATGATCAGCCTAAACACCAAGGTGGGCAGGAAGAAACTGCACGTCGAGCTTTATAAAAGCAATTTTAGCCAGTCAAACAGGAATAATGAAAACCTTTTCAGAGGCAGAGGCTGTCTCACACTCTTGCTTAACTCAGAGACAATTAAAAAGCTGTCTCTATCACACCGACAGACCAGCATCTCAGCAGCCGCAGGCAGGGCTAGCACCTGCTGAGGAGGTAGGTCAGCAGAAATCGTTTGTTGCTCCTAAAAAGGCATGACGTTTATAAAGCTCACAAGTTCATTACAGTCTCATTCTGAGGCCCTTGAGGTATTTCTTCATAAAACTTCCTTAGCAAATTAGAATAAGTCAATATTGTCAGTAGTCATCACCTCACCACTCCATGTGATATATAAATAAGGGAGGAAGCACCCATTGCAGACATCCAGCTTGATCTTCTGCCTAATGCAGGCTTTGGGACTGCCCTGAAGTCTTAACATCTCTATGAGCTTTTCAGTGTAAAAATGCAAAACTACATCAGGTCTCCATTTGACCCAATATATTGTTTTTTATTTCTCTTAATGTAATACCTGGAAATCATGACTGAGATAAGGTAGCAGGCAGTGTACAACAAGGGCTTGAGTCATCTCACCTAACTCTATCTATCCATAATTTAGTATCTATTTAAAGTGCTGTCAACGGGAAGAGGTAGTGAGTGAGAAGAACGTCCAGAGAGCAATTCATGTTATTCCAGTCTTAGACAAGAAAGATTAATCATCCTCTGATAGTGTCTCTCTCTTTCTATTAAATGCACGGGGAGTCTGGATAACTAACTGAAATGAGATTTCTCACTTCTAGAAGGCTAACGTACAGTGAAGTGAGTCTCGCCTAATTGCCTTAAAAACTTGCAGTCTAAATGAGGTAGACCACAGACAGGAAGGAAAATAATTATACAGACATGAGAAGTGATTTGCCTGGAGTAACACAATTGCTTTTCCCAGGTGATTCTTCCCAGCAGACTACCCTCTTTTGGCCCATTCTGCCCCTTCACTAGGTTTTATCAAAGAATGCCATTCAGTAAGACCCAACAAGTACAGTAAAAAGTCCTTCAATTTGTCACCGGCGTAGTTAGGTAATAAGATGAATAGTCAGTTTTCACAAACATTTCTACACAGTTTTCAAATATAACTCGTTCTTTTCCAGGTGAAAGAGGTGCAACTGAATGAATTATAATAACTTGCTCAGTTTACTGCAATGTTGTTAAAGCTTTAAGATTACTATATTGGATTTTCAAAGTAATTTCCAAAATTATTTCCAAAAGGTAGTTCCAGCTACATTGGAGATGGTGGGAAAAGACTTAATTAATCCTGCTGGCTCTCTGCTTTCTCACAGGATGTTTAAATATGAAAGTACAGATTTTCAGTGCCGGTGACAACTTCATTGTCTGAAGGTCTCCTCTGATGCTTACTGTAGTAAAATTTTAACAAAATTTTAAAAGCTTCAAATTTATTCCACTGACCTTTAGAGGAGACTCTGTGAGTCTTCAAAAAATTCATTGTGTTTCTTATTTGAATTTAATCACAAAACTTAGGGGGCTAAAATTCCTAAACTGTTGCTTGTTTCCTTAAAACATAATTAGTCACTGAAATGTAACATAATTTTAAAAAAAAATAATTGCATGGAACAGCTTCTCCCTGTGATGTAAAATAATGCCTTTGCCAAACAATACAAATTTCTTTGTAGAATGCTAGAGAAATCTAATACTATTGCTGAATGTGTCATCAAACTGCTTCTTCAGGATTGATAAATAGAAGATTGAAGAAGGAATGCTGAGAAGTATTCATGCAAACATCAAAAATCCAGAATAACTGTATTCATCCACAAAGGTATCTTATCACTCAGAACAGATGCTCCAGTAAATATGTGTGCTGAAGACACAACTCCATTAATAAAAACAAGCAATTTTCAATAGTATTACCAAGAAAGGTACAGAAATGTTATCAAATGAATGATAATATTGTATAAATCTATGGTGTGTCCTTGTCTGGAATACTATGTTCAACAAAAGAAGCTGTAGCAGAAATAGATGGACTTGTGCGGAATATGAATGAGCAACGTTACTGAAAACATAGAGTTTGGTACATGAGAATAGAATGTGTAATATAAAGATACACAAAAAAACACCAAACACACAACTACTTACTGAAACTACAAATCACTTTCTGGCTTACATAAAACAGGAATTTTCTCCAGCTGTACTCATATTTCTGCAACATTTGTTTTCTGTAAATTGTCTATTCATCTAATTCTTGTAAGACTTCTTGTAAGAAAAAAAACCTATACAAACAGAAAAGAAGAAAAAATCATGCAAATGTGTTTGAATATTAAGGTTGCTAGCTTTTATCAGCAACATAGCTTCAACAGGACATTTAAGAATTGCCTGCATAGTTCATAGTTTACAGGTAGGGATGTCCAACTCTTTTTGTTTTTAGAGGTCTGGCCCTAAGTGAAAACTTACTTATTCATTCCTAGTACACTGCTCAGTGCATGTGAGAGGTCTCTGAGAGCACGTAGCTGGCAAACTCATTAAGGAGTATGAAATCAGATCATTTCAGTGCTGTTTGCTCTGATGGTCTCTGATGGTCTGAGCATACGAAACAGTGCAATGATGTGTTTGAGCTTACGTTGGTTTGCTAATATTGGCTAAATAAGTATCTGGACATGGAAATATCAGCATTCATTGCCTTCATCAAACTACAGCCCAGGAGTAGTGTGCAGGATGTTGGCAGCAGGGAGGAATTTATTACAGTCCTCTACAATGTCCCTTCCCTCAGCAACCTGTGACTCACAGCTCTTGTTTTTATTTTCTCCTTCACAGCAGCCAATTTAGAGATAGGCAACCTCTGACCCAAATAAAAGCAACTATTTCTAGCTGTTTGATGGCATTTAGCTACAGCCTGTGTTGTTTCCCTCAGGCAAGAAGTCTCTCAGCTCTGTAGTAAACACTGGTCCTTGTCCCCTGAGCTCCCTGGCTCTTGCGTACCTGCCCTGGAGCTACCAGCGGGGTCCCAGGCTTCCTCCTCCAGTGTCTGACCGAGAAGGGCAGTGACATGGATGCAGGGGCAGCAACACGCCTGCAGAGTACAAAGCAGTGCAGTTGGGTGGGAGAAGTCAGAAACCTCCTCAGACCGCACGAGGCTGTTGCTGGACATCTCTCTCTCGTTGCAGGTCTTGCCTTTCCAGTACTGGGGGGGGCAGCCACCCACTGAGAGCTGAGCTCCAGGAGCACAGCCTGAGACAACACCTTGCCGTGACAGGCTGTGCTGTGAACCCCAATGACTGATCGACGCAGCAATCCAAGATTAAGACATGTATTTGTTGAAACGCGAGTGTTTCTTATACATACACATATACATGTATACATGTGTGCATGTTCACATATTCATAGCTATGCATACACATATATGTATGCAAGCTAATAAATGGGGCTTGTACAGAATAGATCTGTTTGTCACCTCCTTTCACAAATCACCAAAAAGAGGGTTAGGAGAATTTAGAAATTGTCACAACATGCTGGGTTTGGTGGGCTGATTTGGGTTTCGTTTTTTTTTTGCAGGGAGTGGTGGCTCAGTGTTTCACTTTGGTATTTTTGGAGGGAAATAAAGTCTTCTAAACTTGTATTCTATTTTAAAAATAGGGATAAAACTCGAATGTTTTAGATTGAACAAAATATTAACTCATGAAAAAAGGCAGGGCAGCTCTCCCTTATTACAGTGCCTGGAACACTGTGGTGCACTTTGTGAACTCCCAGGAAAAGCTGGAAGGAAAGCAATTCTCTCACAAGGACACACAGACTCTAATGTTCACAATATACTGCTTAGCCAGCTGGGAACTGGGCTTCTCCCTCAGGGAAAGAGAGCTAATAGCCAGAGCTGGGCTCAGTATGGATTTGGATGTTCCTGTTGAATCCTGAGCCCGGGGGGATGAGGTGGACCTCTGTAGGACGTGAGGTCCAAAGAATGGATAGCTTTTAAGCTGATACCAGCACCACTGGCTCTGTAGCACTCACATTACTGTTTCAACAATGTCTGAGGGCCAGTCAACTATTAATCTCAGAGTTGGAGCACTGCCTGTTGTTTATCTGCTGTCAGGTTTATTTGCTGTCAGGTTTCTGAACTGCTGCTCTTCCAGAGCTCTGAAGACACATATGATAATCACTAGTGATGAAAGTGAAGCTTTAAAATGCCTGATATTAAACCAATTCATTCAGTACCCCATTTTTGTAATATTGTTTTTGAAAACAGTTAGTATTCATGTTTTACATCTGGCTATAAGATCGAAGGTATTTACCCAACCAGTAGCCCATTTTTGTCATCAATTGTTTCACTGTAGAGACAGAGAAATCAGCTCTCAAAAGAAAAAAACACTCATGGAAGAACGTACACATAGCTGTAATATCTGTAATAAAGGACAGAACAGGACACGGTATGCTGAAGCATTGTATTTAAACACACAACTACGAAGGGAGAAGCATATTTTTCATGAAGAACCAAGGTAAAATTCTTGTCTAATATTTCTCTTAACATTATTTCAAATACTATTCATTGTATTTTACATTATTCATTTTCCTACGTGTCTTTCTTAAAGTCAGCTGGGAACTACTAGCAATTATTTATCAGAGTTTAGAACAGTAATTAAGCTGAATTGTTTAACATATTTTTGATGACTGGAGCTCTGACCTGTGTTCCAGGAATGAGTTACCCTGAGCAGTACAGAAAGAAGGCTGTGCTAGATATAAATATACGATATTGTCTCATTATCTTCCTTCCTCATTAATGCCAGCAGTTCATTCATATTTTAGGTATTAGTGCTTCATTTCTACAGACTCTAAATGTGATGATTAGCCCTCTTTGGCTCCATGGTTCTATGTTCTGCTGCACAGAAGATTACAAAGTATGTAAATATTTAAATGTACAGAAGATTCTCGTTTGCTAGCATTGTGTACTCAGTGTATATTAATCTCATTGTAAAAGAAGGGCAGTATTACTTAATCTCAACCGCACACTACATTGTTTTTGAAATTTTTACTTTTTTGTTGTTGTTTTTGTATCTCTGTTTAATCTAAAGCAAACTCATAATGACTGAATGAATGCGGCAAGCAGCATAACAATAGTCAGTATCCATGGCAGTGTCCTAATTTGTGTAATTCTCCTGCCACACTGGAACGTACGGATCCCTTCCCTTCTCTTCCCATCCCACCTAAATGAAATGTTTAGTGCTTCTACTTAATTAAAGTTAATTTCTGAGGACTGACTGCTTGGCTCATCTTCAAACCTGTTAATAGATTTAGGTCAAAATCTTCCTAACAAAATATTGGGTATTGTTGAAAAATGAACTTTTAAAAAACAAAACCTCTCGATCCCTTTTTCTAATTTTTTTAATGAATTAAAAAAAAAAATGTTCTTTTGGCTAAAGTATATATTCTTCTTCTTTGCTTTTCCTCTACTTTCCTCCTTTTTCAAAGCAAAACAGAGGAAGGCAGAGAAAGGGGGGAGATAAACTCAGGAGTAAACAACAGCTACAAAGTTAAAAAAAAAACACATTTCAAAACACGTTTCAAAAAAGTTCTCTGTGTAATACTGATGGAAAATTAAAAGGAATGTCTATCTTCATTATTTGTGCAAATGAATGACTGCACTTTCTGAAAAAATTTAAATGAAATTTAACCTGTTATTGGGAAACATTTCTTATTTCTTCCTGGTTTTAGGATGCTGTGACTGGAAGAAGGCCATCAATTGACCATCAGTTACCAGTTTCCTCTCCGACACAAAACTAGGTAGAAACTTGTTTAAATTTTGTTTTGAAACAAATTGAGAAAGGATCTTGATAGCCCTGCAGTGTTGCATCTTGTCCTTTATCAAGAACAAAATGTCTGCATTTTCCACTCAAAATGACCTTGTTCTGTTTTCTTTTTTTTTCAACATCCTGCAACAGCAACCTCTGTTCTTCATCAGGCCTGACTTTTCCACATCCCAGGCTGGCCAGCTCTGTTTTAAAGACCGACTCTGTTGGATTGCAAAATGATAAACACCTATACTTATTTGATTTTCATCTGCTAATGTCCTTCTATTTTTAAAAAGAACACGTTTCTCCTTGTATTGTTATCTCATAATTCAGTAACTGTCTGCCTTTGGCCAGTCACAAGAGCTTTCTGTTGGTTACTTTATTTTGGCAAGGTTTAGAGATGGATGTGCATAAGAAAGGACTTCTGTCTCTTCATCTGTTTGCCCCATTTTTTTTTTTGTAAAATAAAGGCCATCTGGATTTTATTTTCCACTGAAGAATGTACAGCATGTACAGAATTTGTTTTCCATGTGAGAGACAGCATTCAGTTACAACTGCTTGGATTGTAAGCCTGCAAATGTTTGTGGCAAAATACCTGGCTTCAAGTTCTGCTTTCTAAAAAGAAATGTGAGCTAAGCCTGATCTTGGGGGTGAAGGAAAGGGGGGGGGGGGAATGCCATGTTGGAGAGCCTGAGAGTTTCGCATAACCCACGCTCAACCATTAATGCGCTGCCCTGAACTTTGTGTGGCCCATGTTAATAATGCGTAGACTCCTATAATCATGTGGTAGTTCTGCTGAGAACAGATCAAAACGTCAAATAAGACATATAATGGCTTTAAGCCAGAGGAAGAAAAACACAGCTCAAAACCAACTTGAGGAAAGTATAAATTTAGCCTGTGGTGTACTATGTACTCGACGCATGCTGTCAGAGAGGGGTGTGGTTTGTTATTGTGAACTTCCCTGCTTTGCAATAACAACTCTCCCAGCAATCCCTGCCGTAGCAATCATCACCATCATCATCATCATCATTCAGAAGGAACATCTGGGCTCTACGGGGAATATTGTGGAAATAGTATAGATATGATACATTTTTGCCTCCTAAATTGTTATGTGTACATAGTGAATAAAACTTGTTCAAAAGGTTGATGTTGGCTTAGATGGAAGGTGCTGCCCCTTGCAGGAGCATGGCATGGCCCAAATGAGTAAGAAGAGAAGCATGGTCATGTTCTGCCCCCTTCATCCCCAGCATCCCTCAGCCTGGCAGGCCTTGAGGTACTGGGCCCTGAGCCCAGTCCCATAAGGGCTTCACTGAGCTAGTCTCTGCATTTCCTAACTTTCTAGGGTAGAAAAGACCTTGTTAATCTCCCGGGGTGCGAGAGCAGCTCATTCTCTCCCCTTGGAGACAGAGTAAAATCCCATAGCCCTAAGACTGAATCTAAGAGCAATTCAAGGAATTACCCAATAAGTAAGGGTTCAAGCTGTGCTGGAGGACCTGAACAGTAGGCCCAGGCTCAGTCTGAAAGATTGCTGTATACTTAAGTCTGGCCTGGGCATTTGCATGCAAACTCACCCCTAAAATAAAGCACTGCTTGTAACTTTAGGTACTGGGAGGAGGGAAGGGTGATTTGACAAGTTTCCTTTCTCTCTTGACCTACTTCAATGCAATCCAAGATAACTGAGAATTTAAAAAGAAAGGAAAAAAGAAAGAAAAAAAATGGGATGCACTTCAAAAAGAAGCATTTCAGAGGTGGAACAAAAATTTCTAAGCTACATGCATGCTGGACATACTTGAACAGTCCTGAGGAGAAACTCCCAAAGCAGCAGCAGTAAGAACGTGGCAGGCAGAACTCTCCTACGGTCACTCCAACTCCTGCTCAGCACATCTAACAAGCTGGGGACATTTGTTTCAGCTAGTTGCAGGCATTTAAAATCCAATTGTTTGGTCTAAACCAAGCATTTAGGTTTCCCCTCATATTCAAGAGCAAAAAAAAAAGCACCTCTAGATGGGGATTCTGAGACAGGTGTCTGGACAAGACAGGGTCTGTTGCTGTCTGGACATGGTCTATAATGGAAATCCTGGCAACTGGCAAGCCTAGTTTTTGAAATGCTAAGGAGGCTCCTCTCACAGAGATACACACAGGATGCAGGACCCACAGAAGGGTTCAGGAAGTTCAGCTGTTGCTGATTATAAGATTTCTTTTGCTTTTTTTCAAGTGCGTATCAGCCAAGAGCTTTAAAACCTCTTTGTTTTCTTTCAGTTACCACTTAATGGTACATTGCTGACATGCATGTTTCACACACTGTTCACACAACTTGTTTTTCAAACTGCATCATTTGTAAAGCATTAGTTAGCCTTCCCTCAGTTCCAGACAGAATGGAAACATTTCTCCACGTATAACATATTTCCATTTCTCCCAGAGGTGATTTAATATATTAATAATCCATTATTTGATGCTGTCAATCATTTGATATCTATTTTATCTCTCACACATATAATCACAATTATTATCAGGCTGCATATTTTAAAGATATGTTTGATCTGTCCCTTGTGGTGAGTTTCACAAAATTGTTGCCAAAAAATATTGAGGCAGTTTGTGGGAAGCTACGAAAAGTTCAGCCTGCACAGTCTGCTTCATTAGGTCTAAGATTATATTTTGGTTTTAAACTCAAACAGTGCTCACTGAAATGCCATCAATCAAGATAACAAATGAATTTTTAAATGCCATATGTTCTGTAAGTGGAATTTTAATGAGATATTAAAATGTACTTTAAAGCTCAGGTTATACACAAATATCTTAATGTCAAATATCTCAGGGTCATACAAAAGATTTGACTAAGTCAAACATCTGTATGAGGGTTTATGGGTTGTTTTATGGGAAATGTTTTTTCTGGTGGAAGATAAAGCTAAATACATTTATCCTCCTGTACAGAGTGTTCCTTTTGTAGAAGCCACCTCTTTTAATGCTAAACTCACCTCTTTTAATAGTGAACATTAACCTGACAATGACTAAGCTAGTGAGATGTTCTGCTTTTTTTTTGTGAAGAGTTACATGCATTATGTTATATTTAATCGGTTCATCACCCCATCACTTTTGTCTTATGCAGTATTAATAGCTTCTCCTTTAGGCAGCAAGATTTTAGAGGTGGTTTCTGTGTGTCTTGGCCCTTTGTCTTATAAAAGCATCTTCATTTTCCTCCAGTCTGCGTGCCTAGTAATAATACCAGCAATCCATTACTTATATCAAAACTGGTGTTATTTATTCATTTGGAGTATTCAAAACCTGTCAAGGGTTGAACTACCAACCTCTCACAGGCCTCCCTTTCCTGGCTTCATCAAGACTGACAGCCAGGTCTGCTAGCTGTGCTAGCGCTGCGAGGTTGTGGTGGTGGACCCAGCAGAGCTTGCGCAGCAGCCCACGTCCTGCCTGCAGTCACGGAGGGGGTTTAACAGGGATCCCACATTTCCTTCAGTTACCAAGGAAGAGCCAACTGATGCCGTCTTTCCCCCACTTATTGTAAGCTCCAATAGACAACTGTGGAAACTGTACAGCATCCTTTTGAATGCAACAACTTATCTTACAAAGAACCTGTAACAATCCTATCAATCATTGTGTTTCAAGTTGTGTTCCTCTTGAGAAACGAAGAAAGTAACCATGGGAAATGTTCCAACAGACGAGGGAATTTTCCCCACCAGCAAGTAGAGTTGTTTTTCCCTCCATGTGCAGTACTTGCTAAGTTGGTAGTTCTTGCCCAAATTTTCTCACATGTTCTTAAAGAGCTCAAATAATGTTTTAAGTAAAGCTAGGCAGGAATTTACATGTGTGTGTATAAAGAAATAAAAATAGTATGCTTTTTAGAATCTGAAAATCCAGCAGTTTCAGTGAAGCTTTATTGGGAAAACTAGCTCTCAGGTTCATGCTGGAATTTAAAGTGGGGAATGAAGAGAGAGTCAAACAGGCTGAAATAATATTTACTGAAATAAAAGATAACTTGGTGCCAGGGCATTCTTTCTGGCCGTGAAAAATCCCAGTTTATATCTGTGGCCTGAATCACAGAGAATTTTCCTTTCTTCTTGATTTGGCGATTAATTTATTGGTTTGATTTGATGTAGTTTGGTTTAGGGAGGGTAAGCTTTACAGTTGGTTTTCATTGCTGAAAACCTGCAGTTAGTCCTAAAGGAGAAGGGGGGCGGGGGGAGAAAAAGAAAGAAAAAAAGCCTCATACTGGAAAGTTTCATGGGACAGGAAAATTATTTCCTGCTTAGCCTGACTAGTAAGAGCTGGCAAAAGCTCCACAGCTGCTCTGGAGTGTCTCCCTGGTGCTGGGAGTTAAACACATCAGAGGGAAAGGAACGCAGCATGAGTAACACAATGAATATTCATGTCCTGGATGTGGGTCTTGGAGTCAGCAGAAGTGAGCTCCTGCCAGATGTGAGGGTTCAGCCCAGACGAAGGAGACTTTCAAAGAATCCTGCGGAAAAACTGTTGTGCTCGTACTGACTAAAAGAGTTCATGTCTCTTCTAGCTGATGACTCAATAACGATTTTTGCTTTAAATTTAAAAAAAACACAACTGGGTCTAGTGTGTGTGTGCAAGCTTGTAGAAGTGAATGAAACCAAGTGGAGAGCCCAGGTAAATATTTTTCTTCATCCTTCGAGTGACTATGAGGTGCTTCAGACATCTATGCTGCTTTTTTTTTCTGGTACTGACACAGCTAGTACTGCTGGTAACCACCAAGCTCAATAAAAGCTTTTTACTCACTTTCTTTACTACATCCTTGTTAGTTATCACTAACTTGTGAGTGCTTTCAGGCTAATAAGACCGAATTTCAGTGAGCGTGGTAACAGCCCCGTTGGCTGGCCTCAAGCAGCTGCCACATCCCAATGTGTGCACAAAGAGAGCCCTGAGCAGGGCTCGCGGCAGTCGAAACTGCAGAGCCACCTCAGCCTTGCCTGGTGGAGCTCTGCCTTTCCCCTCTCCTAATCGTTTCCTGCCCCCTCCACCCTCTTCCAAGTGTGTGGGCTTAGAAAGTACTGGCAGTCCCTCAGTTCATTGTATGTCTGGGCTACATATTATTTACATTACAGTAGCTGCGGACGGCTCCAGTTGGGACTAGGTCTTTTTTCTTTTTTTTTCTTAAACACTGAACAAGTAAGAATGGAAAGTTTTGGGTCTAAAGAGATCACAGTCATGAGCCATAAGAGCAGCTATGACAAAAAGAGCCTGGGAAAAAGTGGGGGGGAGATAAAAATGAGAGAGAGAGCGAGCAAATGAACAAGTACAAGCTTGGCTTTGATCTCAGACCTACTCCCAAAAGTTTTTTTAACACATTTGTTGATTTTTAGCATACTAAGCTACTATTTTCTTATGAACTGGAATCAACATCAATGCTAGACTCATCTGATGTCTGTCACCAGGAGCTGTAAGCAGAATGGAGAGCCATGCTTCACCTAAAAGTGCTGCCGATCATATTATTCTTTTTATTCTGGCACAACTGGCAGCTAAACAACATTTGAGTAACTTGTTCTGTAACCTGTCAGACAAAGTGATTTGGTATATTAACTATCCCATGCTGTTTATCTACATGGAGATAATGACAAGAGCCAAAACAGATCAAAAATGTCTCAGGAAGAAGAAGCAAAAGAATTTGGCTTTATGATCTGCCCTCATAATCCTTTCAGTCATGGATAAAGGATAAAAAAGTACAAATGTGTTCTGAAATTTAACACGTGGTGAAAAGTTGGTATCACAATGAGGACCTTGATTTTCTCAATACAGTATTCTACCTTTTACTGGTAACAATGCATTCCATCTTTGAAAAACATGACGTGTAATTGTAGATAGGCTGTGCTAACCTTATTGGGGTTGTTTTAGGATAAATGGAATAAGACTGGTAAGAAGAACCCATTGGTCACTTATAATGAAAGGATCAGGAGAAGAACAAAAGAAAGTGCAGTGGTTCAGTCGGCTGAAACTTGTGTGTGTATAGACTGTTGCAAGAGTAAACAGAAAGAAATTATACTCTTGCAACACGAAAAAAGAATGTGATTTTCCTGGCATAATAAAGACTTAGTGGGATAATTCTTAGGCTGAAAAATTACAAGAAGGAATACAGATTGTTCATAAAGGACATGTGGGGAAAGTGAGGGACGGTGATTTGACATCACAGGGTATGAAATAGGGTTAAAAATGGGAAGTGGAACAAGCATGGGGAATACAATGAAGGAGGAGGCAGATCACCATGAATAGATGATCAAGAGGACGAAGCCTTATGTAAGCTTTCCATCAAAAGGACAGGGTCTGCTTGGGGGATTTTAATGACCCATCTTTTAATCGGGAAAAGAAAACAGCATGGTATGGAGAGGTGATAATTCTGGGTGTGCTGGAAACAGTAAGAGGGAAGAATTCAAGTAAGGAAGGACTAGCTGAGAATAAAAAGACGGTAGGCAACTTAGGTGAAAATCACCATGAAATTGTGAGAGTTCATGATCTTTACAAAGGAGGGGAAGGGAACAGCAAAAATGCCAGTGAAATTCAAGAGGCAGACTTCATACATTCGGAGACTGGAAGATAAAATCCCCAAAGAGACAAGAGACAATTAAAAAAAAACCACCACCAAACACGTAAGGAGAGCCAGCAATTTCCTGAACAATGGTAAGGACTCAGACTCAGGTACAAGCTATCTCAATGTGGAGAGGGAATGAAAAGCATAAGCAGAGCCCTGCTGGCTAAAATCACAGGTTCTTCAATAATCTCAAACCTAAGAGTGGCACAGGAAGAAAGTGGAAACTAGGCAGAGTAATAAGGATGAGTATGAAAGAAGAGCACAGGCATGTGGGGACAAGAGAAGAAAGGTCACTGTACAGACGAACAAAGAGAAGTGAGTCATAGTCATTCAGTAATAAGATCAGTAGCAAGAAAAAAAAAAAAGGAGGCAAATGAATTAAGAAAGCTGAAATGTTTAATTTCTATTTTGTTCCCTTCTTCAATAAGGTCAATGGCAATCATGCAGATATATTTAATGTCAGTAACAAGGGAATGAGATCTCAGGTTAGAATAGGGAAGATAAAGGGTAGGGAATAGACCAGGCTAGAGTATTTACATAAGTTGGATTGCTTTAGATCAACAAATTCTGATGAAATTTGCCCTAGGGGATTCAGACAACTGGCTGAAACAGTCCTCAGGGACATTATTTGTTATCTTGTGCAATCTGAGGAGAGAAGGTGTGGGTCCAGAAGACTGAAAAAGACAAACTTTGAGCCAGTTGTAGCTGGAAAATGAAAATAAATATGACACTAGTGACCCAAATGAAACATTGGAACTGTTTCCCTAATATTTTGGCAAATTCACTATCACTTAAAATCTAATTTAAGCTTAGGTGCCTTTTTTAGAAGAGGTGTTTCAACTCAAATGGAAATTATAGGGAAATCTGTGAAATTGAGTCTGTAGAATGGAGAATTCTTTACCTGGGAAACTGTCAAATATTTAGAGTGTTGCAAAAGAGGGGAAAACAAAATCAGGGCAGTAAGTCAATGCAATGAGCTAATCATCCTGTCTCCATGGAAACGACAGTGTTGAAGTAGTAGTCATAAAGTACAAGGTACATTCTAAGATATTTATCATTGTTTAATGCAAAGAAAACCGCAGTAAAGGGTGATTCATCTCAAAATGGCAATGCAGTGATTGAGATATGTGGGCCCAAAAATACTTAATACATAGCAGTACATCACCCTGTTACAGTCCCTCTTGATCTTCGAGAGTCAGTGACTGCACACTTCTCCAGACAAAACACACGAGCAGTGTCAGTGTCAGCAGGCCTGGACTATCTTTCCATAGAAGGTAGTAGATCAACAGTAAATAGTATTTTTTGATGATCAAGGTGCTTTCTTCATATCTTCTTGGTATTTCTGAGATTCCATGACAAAAACGAAAAAGTCCTTGGAATAATCTCTATTCAGCTTCCTTGAAAAATTCCTTTTTTTTTCTCCTTCAATTTTCTAAATTAATTCTATTTAAAGATTAAGATTGTGCTACTTTAAGACTTGTTATTGAAAAGCACTCGTGTTTTGATGTCCTGTCTTTTCAGGAATAGCTAGCTATCTACTTGTAGTCAGTAGAAAATCAGAACACTGAAATCCTGGCAAATTACTTCTACACCCCAGAAAACAAATAGAAGTGATTTGGGGTTTCAGATGGAATATGCATCTTTTCAGTCAGATAAAAACAAAAGATTTCACTCTATGTAACAATTCTGTTGTTCTGTTGAAATGGAAAACCATGTAGATTTTGTAAATTCCCTAGAGCTCATCTTGGGAGCTAGCTGGGTGGAAGAAATTACTGTATAGAATTGAGTTGTTTTATCATCTATTTTATGATTAGAATGACACTAGCACAAAAAAAAGGGCCAACTTCAGGTAGAACTATACTATAAAAGATGTATTTTTAATATCAGAAAGATCTTTTAAAATAGATCACTTTTTTTTTTTTTGAAGTAACTATCTCACACAATTTTTGGCCAACCAGAAGAATGAAAAGCCCTGTTTATGGAGAAAATCTTAAAAAAAAAAGAAAAAAAAGAAAAAAAAAGAAAAAAAAAGAAAAAAAAGAAAAAAAAAGATGATGCAAAGTCTATTACAAGAAGAGGATTGCGTTATCAGATGTGATTATAAGGCTATACTACAATACTATCATATTTGAAAGGAAAAAAAGCAGTCAGAATTCAGATCTACATTCTGCTGAAACCATTAGAGTTGCTCATAAATGCATTATCAAATAACTCTCCAAATGGATATTATTTTCATCGGAGAAAGCTGTTATACCCAAGTGCATTGGCCATATAACTACATTGTTGTTAAAACACTATCTAGTTTACAGAGAGCTTTGCATGGTGAATGTATATGTGCTTATCAGCAAAGCATTTGCTTGCTTTCTTCAGCAGGCCTATTTCCTTTATCTGCAATGCATGTGACATATTCAGATCCTCTCTTCTTTCGAGTAGTTTAGCAACCTGTCAAATGTTTGCTTGCCAGTTTAAGTTTCTTGATCTACCATAGCATTGTCTCTCAAGTTTTTTGGAGATTTGGATTTAATTTCTTCCCCTCATCTCAGACAATGCAAGCCATAAGACTGCATAGCAGCTGACAGAGTTGCTCACGTGTACACCTCAACACACTAAAGCATGTGAAACATTGTTGATTCAGGGGTTTTATCAGTTTCCAGCAGAACCATTTTAACCAGTGAGATTGGCTGACTATACCATGGGTAGCTGAAGGCATTTCCTAGGCAGTGGAAGTCTGCCGTCCGATTACATGGTACAACTGAAAGGACAGGTGTTGTAACAGAAAGGATTGATCAAACCTAAGCTTGGCACAGACCCTATTGAAAACTGTTAATCTTTACATGATTCACACCCATGGTGTCCTGTGCCAAGGTCTTCCTGATAACGACATTTATGTTCTTCTGAGGCCTTTATTCCTATTTTCAGTCATAGAAAGTGTCTCATCTTCGTCATACTCTTCCACACTTTTTCACTTCTGTTAGCTGCAGTAATGTGGTATATTTGCACCTGGAGATTATCAGGGTCAGGTAGATTTTAACTCATTATGTAATGCTCTGGACATCATGAGACAACGTTAATTTGTAGTTGCACATACTGGCTAACCGAGTCCCTGTTTGCCATACCGGATCTGCTTCGCTCTTTTCAGTTTACGTGTGTCTCATCTGAACTCATTCTTCTTGATCAGATTTTTCAGTAAAAGTGGAAGTAGAACCTGCATACATCATGGACCAGCTTTTAGCATTTTCTCCCATCCTGTTTATCTAACCAAAACCAAAGCAAAAGATTCCCTCATTTTATGGACCAAGACTTTGCCTTAAAATAAAATTTTAAAATGTACATCATTTATGAAAATTTATCTGAAAATAGAATTGTGAAAAGCATTAAAGTATATTTTTAGTATCCATGTAATTTGGGAAGAACAATGTTAAAATGGTGCAGAAATAGGCTAAATTTTATTTGATCCTAGAAAACCTATTACAGTTTAAAAGACAAAGTTTGTAATACCTGTTAAATAAACCTCAATGCCAATACCCAAGAGCTGCTTACAAAGTTCCCCTCCACCCTGCCAGAATGCGCTAGGAAAATGACTGGGAAATGTGGATAGCGGGGCAATATCGCTTCTGAAGAAAGCTTAAACTACTGAAACATGTCTTGCTTCCTAGCTAGTGAAATGTATTTGAGGTTTTAGGTAGAGGCTACGACTGTAAATGATCCAAATGTCTCTCTTCTAAGACTGAGTCTTTGAAAAAAATAGTACTTCTCAGAGGGAGCACATATTGTCTCCCCAGGACTTCCAAAAAGGATGCATTAATATAGAGGAGTAATAGCAATGAGACGAGCTTTATGGTAGCTACAGTTGATCAGGAAATCATGTCTTCCCTTTACAAACATTTCCATTCAACTGAATTCCTTCTTTTTTATTACTTTAGGGATTCTGTGTGTTGTTGAAAAATTCTGAAACTATATTCAGAAAGTAGCTGGATTTTAACAGAAATAATATGATTTCGACTTTTGAATATTTGTAGCAAAATAATATTGATTTGCAGAAGTCCATTTTCCTATTTCTTTTGACCATTTTGTACAACATTTCTATTTTGTCAAAAAAGGATTTTCTTGCAATAAAGAAAAGACAAATTCTGTCCAGTGAATGGAGAACGTATTCTTCTCTAGTTTGTTGCTTTAACACTACCACATTTCTTAAAAAGCAGTATCTGCATCTTTCTGGATGTTCTGGCTTCTTTCTGCTCTAGAATGCATTGAAGCCGATGATCTCCAAAAAAGGGACTGGCTTCTGAGAGCTGGTGCTGCCTGCTCAGTAGAGCAGCATGCAACACACACTCCATGGGTTTGCAACTGAGAGTGGCCCACAAGTTATTGGAAGCTGCCCTGTGCCTTCCTCCTCTACTGAATTCCAGATTCTCTTGTTTATAGCCTTCCCCTGCTTGCAACCAGCAGGACAAAAAGACTAACCTGATTCTTTTTGGAGAAGAGAAGCAGTTGTAGAGGTCAGCAACAACAGCCCACTACCCCAGTTATACATCTCAGCTTCACCTTGCATGCCCTCGGGCAGTTCTTAGTTGCTGTTCAGCTGGGAGCTGGAAATGGTCTTATAAAAGCCTGGAAAGTTTCTTTGCTTTCAGAAATTGGTCAATTTTATCATTTTTCAAGAAACTTTTCCAATCATAGCTTCCCACAAGCCAGAATTCTGTTTATACTCAAGGCATGGTTTAAATATGCTGTCCAAATCCAACAAACCTATCAGTGTACATTTTACCTTTCCTTTCCTTTCAGCTGCCACCTTTTGTTTCATAAAGTGCTACTCCATAGCAGAGTTCAGATAAAATATTTTCTCTGGCTTAGGTAATTTTCCAAAGTATTTTTCTTTAGTATTAAAACCCTCTTGTTCTGATAAAGGCAAATGCAAAAATCTGCACGTTTGTGTGTCCCGTACTTCTTGTATGAACTTCCTTTCACTCAGCTGATGTTTGTATGGCTTTATCTAATGTAAGCCAAAGGGGAAAACTCCATTATGGGAGAATGCCAACAACTGTAGAATGAGATAGCAGCTTTCTTCCAGCAGTTTGCTTTGATTCATGAAAGAAAGCTTTAATGTATACGTGCTGATCTTGGAGACACCAGAAATATCTCATTTGCATTCAAGGGACCACTCCATATTCATAGGAAATAAGCATAAAGAAAAAGCACAGAGTTGCAAAACAGAAGTTAAAATCAAATTTGTAACTGAAAGATCTGCTGATCGTCCTTCCCCCAACCATGGGCAACATGAACAAAATGAGGATATTTTCATCCACCTTAAAAAAACCTGTCTGGAAATTAAACATTCTCAGAAGAGCTCTCATTTCCAGCCTTTTGTCAGAATGAGATAATCTATTTACAATGCTATTACCCCAGAAGACTCCGTAATAGCAAAGATTTGCAAGAGATGCAGGTATATGTGACATCCCAGAGTGTGGCATTCTGGGATGGCTTTAGTCAGACAAGAGAGCCTGAGGCTGTTCATAATACTTAATGAGAAGGGGAAAAAAACAGAGTGGATTTAATGCTTCATTTTACCTGACAAGACAACCTGCATCTCAGAACAGTTGATGTGTTTTTCATTGCTCGTCACCTGTTTCTGAGCCTCAGTTCTGCAACTCCATGTAGGAGATCGTGAACGTTTGCTGGAGATATCCTTGCTGGTTTCCAGAGTCACTGAACAGTGTTATTTCTTATTCATATTCTGAGTGCCTTTATCTGCTTTTTTGGAGGATACTCCAATGGGTGGAGGTAGGGCAAGTGCTAACAAAGATGACATTTCTGAGTAGTGGGGGAATGGGATTTGTGTACAGCAGGACAAGACCTGTGGAAATGCTCTCTTTAAGGGATGATGAGGGAGATAAGATATATGACAAAGTGGGCTCTATTAGAAGAAGACCACCTCCAGAAACTGGCAGTCTTGGGTATGAAGGCCAGCCTGCAAGATCTCCAGTCCTCATACATGCCACCACTATACTGTTTCCCTAAAGAAGGTCCTTTGATATCTGTCCTTTACAATGTTCTGTTTCTTGAATAGACTGAGGCAAACGTTGTGGGCCTGTCATTCAATCATCCATTCAGACGCACCATTGCATATGCAGTTTCCAGCAGGCTGGTAGGCAGCTTGGTTTGTATAGGCACAGAAAGGGAGCTAGTTTCCCAAAAGAGTAGGTGAGTAGTACGCACCTGAGGACCCTGAATCAGCCTTTGGAAGTGCCTTTCTCCCTGGACAGATCTCTGATGGCGTTATAGGATAGCAAAATGTCTAATTTAGGCTGCCACAATCAACTTGGTGCAGCCAGGCACTTATTTCTCAAGTATCACAGTAATGAAATGAGACATCTGAAGCAGCAAGGGAAAAACTGTCCTAAAACCTATTGGGCAGTAACACAGTATTCACATTCTCTTTACAACCTGTCACTCTCCAAGTTCCCTAATTTTCTGGGAAGAGAGACACCAGTGCCTTCCCATGAATTCACACATTTTGTATTTGTAGAATTACTCAATCCCTCAGGCCTCTCTATCCTAATAGTCAGGAAGTTCTCCTTGGAGGGAGAATATTCACTTCCAAATGCCGATCTTCAGACCCTGCACTGAATCATATTCAGTGCTTAAAATGTAGGATCAGTCCTTCACCTATTCATAGACGTATCTGAGTAACATGTCACTGTTCAGAATCTGTTTAGGCTCAAGCCACTGTTCTTAGATTACACCAGACAGCACATAAAAACAGTTACTAAGTAATGTAATTTGTCTGGCATACCCACACAAGACATACCATTATGTACAGCTGCTGATGGCTGAAAAAAATATTGACAAATAATCACAATTCAGATAATAGTGAGAGGTGATGACCTATTTTGTAAAGGAAAATGGAGATCAGCCTTGTTTACATGTAATCAAACGAAGACCCAGACTAACCACTGGGCAATATAATTTTAGCTCATCACTTCCAGAAGAACCCAAACACACTATTTTACGTGACTATATCCGAATTTAAAATATAAATAAAGACAGATGTGTAATCCAGCTTCTTCTTTTTTAACTGACTAAATGAGTAAGTTAAGCTCTTCAGCATAATGCACATGGTACGTTTCTGCTAAGTGTCTTACACCCATTAAAAACTTGGTTTTAAACCAAGTTGCTTTATTTACTTTCCTGAAATAGCTTTGTGGTTCATTTATGAATCTGCTTAAATATATGACTGTCCATAAAGTCACTGCAAGCATGGCAGTAAAATGGAACCAAAGTTGTCAATACAATGAACATGCTTAAGAGCTGTTACATAAATTTAGTTTTGTTATTTTGTTTTCTAACAAATATGCTTTAGGTTCTTCTACTTTGCCTTGTGGTTGCTGAGCCTTGAGGATCCCTAAGAGTCATATTTTGATGCTTTCTTAATTGTGTCTGTGCAAAAATAATACTCTAAAAGAGAAAGGCAAGAAGAAAAATTAATAAGAGCAGTGGGAAGAATGAAGAGGCAAGGTGAAAAGATGGATGTTGATAGATGTTTCCAACCGACCAATGGTCCCAGCTGTTCTCAAAGTGAGCCCGTTTCAGGCCAAAGACCTTGATGATAGAAGGCAGCCTGGGACCATAAAGCAGACTGGAGCATGAAGTATAAAAATCATAACTGCTTTCTGTTCCTTGAGGGGACAAGAGAGACTGAATTTTAAGCAAAGCAGAATGTTGGAAGAGATTGATAGTGGGAACACCAAGTGTTGCAGACCTCTCTTGCTCAGCAACATTGCCAGGGAGTTGCTCTTGACATACGCCCCTCACCAGGAGGCAGGATGCTGCCAGCTGCCAGGATAAGGCTCTGTGAAAAGTCCTTGAGACAAGACAAAATTAGCAAAACCTGAGATATTTTGTGCTTCCCCACTACTCTCAGTCAAAGAACTATTTATTCACTAAAGTTCCCACATGCTCTCTTCTGTGCCCGTACTTCTTATTTCAGCATCATCTTCCAAGGCCAAGAGGTCACTTACTCCATCCTTTTTCTTTCCTTTCATTGCCTCCTGATCCCCTGAAGATGGCCCCTTTGCACACCAATGCAGTTTGAAAATTACAAGAAATTAAATTTCAATCTCTCACACAATGGCAGGTGCATCCTTTTCTACTCTGTTGGTGGAAGAAGAATAGCAGCTGCCCTGCCAGAACAATAAAACTACTTTCCAGCTCTCTGTGACTAGCTGTCATTGAACAGCCATGCATAAATATAATCCATGGAGATCCCAAGGGTGGCATTTCTCATCTCTTATCAGCTCTGCTGCACACACCAGAATTCGATAAGACACCTAGAAGGATGATAAAAGCTGCTATCAATCTGACTAAGTAGAAATAATAAGGGCAATAGGAAAATATCAATAGAATTATGGAAAATCGGTGGCTATATTATTTTGATTCTGGTTTAATTATTCATTTCTAAAGTCTTTCCTTCTTCTCCTTAAGCTAAGGGCAGCTAAGATAGCAGATTTGTATTTTCATATTAACCTGACAGATTAATGTCCTTTTGTATGCCTGAAACAAGCTCAAAATATCTTTTAATTAATTAAAAAAAAAAAAAAAAGAAAAGAAAAATGAAATCAAATACAGTCCTTCAAAGTAACCTCTTGAGCCCTTTTAAACATCCACAGCACTGTGCACATACACATCCATATCTGGCCCTTCTCATCCCAAGTGTTTGCAAAACGGTAGTATACATAATCCTGCTAAAATTATTTTGGGACTTATTAACACTGAAATAGCCTGGTGATCTGCCTGGTTCCATATCCTTTCTCAGGCAATGCTCTATGGCAGATGTTCCAGAGGAAAACATTAAATTCCCTATAGTGTACTTGACAATTGTGTAATACTACTGCTCGAGGGGAAATTTAAAACTTTCCCCAGCTGGTAATCAGCTCATATATTGAAGTACGAGGACAGATAATTGTTATCCTACCCAGTGAGACTGCAAATGATATTTTTATTCCTGAGCCTTCCTTTCTGAATCCTACTGATTACTTTCTTTTAGTAATACCCTGTGACTGTGAGTTCCCAGGGCTAACTTCTTGTTGCATTTGGTTTTGTTCTCAATCTAAATGAGCATGTTTCAGTTTCATCCAATTTTCTCTTGCATGTCTTTCTCTTTTTTGTCACAGGTAGTGAAAAGAGGACTTTCAAGCTTTCCTCAACTGCCTCTATAATATGAAACATTTTGTATTCCTCTATGGCATCCATTTTTACCTCTTCACTCCTCAAAAGAAAAAGCTTGTGTATTGAGCAAATAGTTCTATTCAAAAGTCACACTGTTTTCCTTTCAAAAACACCAATAACCCAGATAAGTCTAACCCATCACTTTGCAACCTAAAGGAAAGCACTATATGAGAACACTAATAATAGCAACTAATGATAATAGTTTGCCCTTGGTAACTACACCCAACCACAGCCCTGCAGGAGTTTCTCTTGAGTACATTAGCAGCGCTGACCAACACTTTTGCATGTCAGATAATCCCCTCCAGAGGAGCAGTAGTAGCTGCATAAACTGGTCATTGCAATATTTTCAGAATTGGTCCTATAGATGCAAACATTACTGCAAAGTACACAGAGAAGTACGCAGTCAGTGAAGCATGTCTCTCTCACTGAAACCAGTTGGCAGCTAGAGGATCAGCCTCTCTTCCTTGCTGTGGTGCTCAGGGAATTATCAGTAGAGGCTTTCCTTGCACATCTGTGTGAGACTGTGACTGCAGTATCTTAAACACAGAAAGGATGTCGGGAGCGCTTCCAATAAGCCTTTCCATGCCATAAATATAGGATTTCTGGTCTCAGATTTCCACATGTTGAAATCTGTTGTCTGGAAGAGGTATCATTTGAGTAGATACTTCTGTGGAAAAAATGCGTCCTTTGTGGACAAGCTCTAGTGATACTTGCCCAGTAAACAGAAAGCTTTTTAAAGCTTGGTTATCCAAATTATTTCCTTTTGTTTAGAAGAAAAAAAAAAAAAGCTATAGTTCTGTTTTTTTCTTATACATGTTTGATGGGAAACCAGAAAGCACAAATTCTCCCTTTCAAAAGGAGAGGAAAAAAAAATAAGGTCAGCTCTGTAGATCTTCTTGATGTATTGGGCAAGGAAATACGCATGAAGCTTTAAAGGTAGGAGGCATAATGAAGCACCACAGGGAATAGAAGTCAGTGGGGTGCACGGATGCTTCCTTTCAGAATGATACCAAGGGGGTTAATGTCTGGCCTGGTGATAAAATCCTGGCATCTGTTACAGAAAACACAATGAGCATTGTTGTCATTGAGAGAATGGCTCTGTTTTTCCTGGCATGAGTTACTGTTTGGAAGCTGTTTTAAAATAGAAAAGAAAAAAAAAAATCTCACTCTGAAAACTTAAAAATAAAGGGCTATGCCAGATTCGTGTTCTCCACTGTATTTCTAGGAAGTGTTGTTGGTTCATTGTTCTGACATTATTTACATACCTTAAATACAATTGCTGCTGAAATGCACAGCAAACTGTGCAGACTTTGACATAGACACCAACTACTGCATTGAATGTGCATAAGCTCAGAAATACCAGCTAAGAGAAGTCTTCCCAAAGACTGGCTGCAGGCACAGGGCAGTAGTCCTGCTGGGCTTTCTCCTTTGCCAGTGGAGAGCCTGCCAACCCCAGTGCAAGATTCAGAGCACCCAAATTAAGAGCCTCTTCAGACTGTCCCTAGACAAGCCTCCTTTTTTCCCCATGGGAGATCAGTCCCTAGCTAAAGTCCATCTTCGTGGAATGCCCTTCCAAAGCATGCCAAGTATTGACATGTGAAATGGGATTCCACCCTGCCCCCTTCACTAGCCACTTCACATTTTTTATGTTTTTCTCCAAAGACGAAAAGATTTTTTTCGAACCTTCTAGTCCATATACATTAACAATATATAAAATATATCCTTCTGCTATAACATAGAATCTCAGTTTACACCCAACTAGACTCTGCACTCACCGTTTTTGGTACCAGAAGCAGTGGAAGTAGACAGCAGGCTTTTCATTTTCCCTGCTAATTTTTCTGTCCATGCTCTGTTGCTGTCTGCTATTTGTTGGCTATCAGCTAAATAAACACAAACAGGGAGAAAAGGTGAAAACAAACAGTTCTTCAACCTCGGTTTTGATGTCATTGATTCTCTTGTTTTGAAACTTCATAACTAATGAAGAAAATAATTTCTCTAGGTGCAGAGCACAGGAGATAGGATATGTTATTCCCAGGCTGCATTACTTGCCTCAAAGCAATGCAAAGGATCATGCTGACTATGACCACAGCTTGCAATGAAAGCATTGTTTTCTTTCTTATTTCAGACAATGCCGCCAGTCTGAGCCAACTGCAGAAAGCCTAAACTGTTCACAAGACGCAACAAACTGAACCCTGTACATTTGGTCAGTAACCAAGAATATATTAGCCAGTGCAGTCCATGCTCCTTTTACTTCCTGGGAGGTGACAAAGGAACAGAGGCGATAAGTGAGGTTAGAACAGATTCAGGGCATGCGAGTGGCTCTGCTATAGCTCCTCGGTGCCAGAGCAAGCTAGATGTTGATGCAGCAAAGAGCTGCCACATGAAAACATCACGTACAACCTCTCCAGCTGTAGCCAAGATACGCCCATGCCTCTGGTAAATCTATGCCTGATTCAGTCAATTCCATGGCTCAAACTGACTGCATTTCAGAAAGCTGAGGACCCTTCCATGGTTTGCCGAAGCCATCATCAAATGCTTTATCTAGCTTTCAGATTGCCTCATTGAGAAGCAATACAATGGCCCTGCTGGATAAGTCAAAGAAGTTCATTGCATCTCTTTGCAACTAGAAAATGCACTTTTGATTTGCTATAGGGTTAAAACTGAAATTTCAATTAAACAAATTATAGGAGAAAGCAAACAAAAAGTACATTGAGAAAACCAATTTAAAACAAAAAAAAAACCAAATGCTATTTCATGTTTCCTACAATGATTGATTATATTGTAGGTAACAAATTTCATTAAGCTATAATGCATTAGACAGCGCAGATAAGTAACACAATGGCAGAAAGCCTAGTTCAGATTGGTCCAGTTATTCAAAAATAGCTTTAAAAGCCAGGAAACTCAGAGTTATGATTAAATATATGGGAAATTTCAAATACCATCTGCTTCGTCTATTTGTCAATGTACAAAATGCATAAATAACCCAGCTAATCTCAAGCCTTTATGGTTTCACCAGCATCAAAGGAATGCCACAGGAGGCACAGTTCAGTCCTTTAGCTGAATGGTGTATAGATACCTAAATTTGCTTTGAACAGTTAGGTTTCATTTCCAGACTCTCGTCTCTGGGCACCCTAATTTGCCTCTGGAAACCTGGAGTCTATTCCCTCCTTTTCCGTGCATCCCATAACCTACTGCCAGGAAAGCCAATCCTCATTTTAGTAGTAGCAGAGAACTGTCATAAAAACTTAAATTACAGAATTCATTAGTTTCACAGTACTGGATAGGGGATCACAGAGCCTCTGCTGGCAAGCTATGTAATATTACAAGTACAATATAGAAAGAAGTTGGCATCAGAAGTGTGATGGACTAAATTGTGCTGTCAGCTAAGGAAAGAAGCTCTACCAGCCAAGAAGCAGCCTCAGTGCATAGCTCTGTCTACCCAATACCCAACACGAGTCATGAGAAGCTGGTATCAGCCTCTCGCCCTATGCCACCTCTGACACACCTTGTTCTCACAGGGGACAATTTGGACGAGACCATTTTGACAAAGCTATCCCCACATGAGCACTTGTGGACATGTTTCAAGCCACTCCCTTCTACCTGAGCACAGTCAACAAGTACCGCGGAGCTGTGGCTTGCTGCTGGCAGCAGGTCGCCAAAGCTACTACGACATGGTGGAGTTCTCCAGGAAGGTGATCCCCAACTGAAGAGCCACAGTCAAAGCATTTACTGCATCCTGTGTGTAAATGGCAAGGAACTGTCTGTCAGCTTAGTGTGAGTGATCAGCAAAGCAACTTTGATAGGGTGAAGGTGTCAGAGGACTGTGACTTCCCCAAGGATATTTGCTAGTCAAACACCTTTTTTTTTTTTTTTTCAAAAGCGTATGCTAACAAAATAGTTCATCACAGAATTAATAGCAAAAATTGGGGAATATTTGGAGCACCACAACAGTTCCATTTTTCTCTGAATGAGGTAACTGGTCTTACCTAAGTGCAGCCTTGCTCAGCCTAGCCGTCTACAACAGGATAGTGAGCAGTAAACGAAGCACCATTGCATAATGAGCATTTGAGCCTTCATTGTAGCTGCATTTTGACTCCTTGCATAGATTCAAACAGCAATACTTGTTCATGTGCAGCAATAGCTTTTTGGTGACCAAGTCAGATAAAGAGATTACTTTTTTTTTTTACCTGGGAAAACCATGACATGGAAAGAGAGGATGGCGACAGGCCATTTTCTGCTAAAGAAAATGAACACAGAGACACACAAAAGTCCACTCTATTTGCACCTACTTTTAAATAAAGCCTTCATATTTTTTTCTTTATGTAAATTTCAGTACTAGTTCCCAGAGATAAATCACGCTCTCTGAAAGACTAATTGGGTATGGAGGTCAGAAACCTCTCAGAAAATTCAGTCACTGCACATTCTGAAGTCAAAAAAGTCCCATAAAAAAATTACCCTCTTACATTCCTGCCTTCCTTCAGAAAAGAATTACAGCTACCAACTGTACTGCTGGGGATCCCACAAGCTGGGATACTTTTTAGCTCCAGTTTAAGCTGCAAACCATTTTGACTAGCATTCTCCAGTTTTGGAGGGTGGGGGGAAGCTTCACGTAGATTTTCACCGTAAGGGAGTCACAGGCATCCTCTCAGTGAGAATCCCACCTCTCTGAGATAAGCCATCAGCAGTACCTTCCAAATATTTTAAACATTATTCCTGTATCATCATTAAGAGAAGAAAAAAAGTGTGAGAGAGGAAGTCTCTGTCTTCCACATGAGTTCAAGCTTACGATGGTTTGCAATACCCTTATATAGCCATCCAGGACAAAATTGATGCACAGCATGCGTCTAAGCCCAGGGCCTTGAGACTTCACCTGCCAACCACACACAAAGGAGCCGGTGGCTGTGCGGTGGCACTAGCAGAGGCTTCGATATTGCCAATGCTTTCTCAAAGATGATTCTTGCAAGACACTGATTTTGTTTCTGTGACCCTCCTGCCAACACAAGGAAAGGTTATTGATACTTATGGATCTTTACACATGGGTTTCTCTTCATATGGATGGTTATGCTCCACCAGAGAAGACACATTAAATTGCCTCCTTCTCTGGCAGCGTCTAGTCCACACATTGGGTCTGCCAGGCCAAGTTCTTCTTGGCTATGGGAATGTGCATTAACAAATAGCCATCAAATGTTCTCCTGGGCTGTAAGCAACCTCTCAAACCAGGAAGATGTTACTAAACAAAAAATACACCTTGAAGCCATATTCACATCCCTATAATGGCTCCTACACACTGGGAAGCCCCTCATGAACACAGCCTCCCTGATGGTTTAGTGTTAAAGTTTGCCTCCAGTGAGATAACCTGGAGGAAATTGTTTAGAAGTGTTTTTCTGCTTGTTTGATGCTGTTCTCCTTCTTTCTCTCTCTTTTTTTTTCATGTGCTTTGTTTACTCTTGAGAAAGGATTTGTGTGACTCTGAAGATGATTGAAGCACCATTTTCTCAATCTTTCCCCAGATCACTTCTTTGTGCTGTGTGCCATCCTTTCTTCCTGTGACTCTTCCCTTTGTGACAAAAAGCACTGCTAATTGCATAGATTATCTTCAAATCCAGGATCAAAGGTTTAGCATTTCGATTTTCTGCTCTTCAGGCATTTTATTTTCTTTGTCTCATTATGGGAAATTTGCAAAACCACTCACTACAGAACTGAATTGATTTTCATCTGTAAGTTGAGGAAAAAGGCTAACTGGGGAAGGGGAATATTCTTAGTTGACCTTATCTGCTGTTTTGGGAGGTTGATATATTGCATTGTATCATTGAAAATGCAGAGTGATGGTTTTCGAGAGTGTTTACAGAACACCTACTGCTGGAAGCCACACTGCTGAGAAAGGAAAGGCTGCCACTGTGTCACTTTTACCATTCACAAGTGATAAAACGGAACCAACTCTAGGCACATAGTCTGCTTATACACCATTTGCTAGGTTAAATGAAAAGATCTGTTGTGTTCCTTGTCTATCAAAAATTTGTACATGCATTCAGAGTGGACAGCTGGCATTTTGAAAAGCTGTTCTGGTCTTTTCAGAAAAAAAAATATTATACTTCAACTGTCATGAGAGACTTCCATTTCAAAAATCGACAAAGGACAGTGCCTTGTTCCTGAGGGCAACAAGTTCCCTGTGCACTTCTCAGTCAAGTTCAGCCCCATTTTCACAGCTGTTATCAGATTTATAAAAAAAAGGGAGGGGAGGGGAGGGCAGGGGAGAGATTTTCATATTTTAAACCTGGCTTTGCTTATCTTTTGCCTTTGAAAATAAATTTCGTCTTTGATTCAATTTTGGCAGTCAAATCTTGCAAAATTGCTTGCATGCAATTTGAACAACTGTTTAACACTATACCTTGACATGCTGGGTTAGAACAATCCCAGGTGTAATACTCCTGGAATAAACAGAGTTGCACTGAGAGTCAGCTTATGAAGTGAAAACTGTGTACATGAAAGTAGATATTACTAATATTGCGCTTAAAACTTTCAGCCAAAGGTAAAGAACTTAAACTTAATGACATGGGGGTGGCAAAGATGAAGCTAGATAAAAGCACAGCTTTCCACAGCACTGTTTTGGAGCTGTTTTTCTTATGTACAACCACTATAGAGCTTTCCTTTCCCTTAGCAGTAACCAATCAAAAAAGTGCAAAAATGGCAGATGACTAAAGCATCCTTAACAACAAGCAACATGCCGTTTGCTCAGTGTCTGCATTAGCTAATTAAAATAGAAGCTGAAAGAATCAGAAGCAGATCTATTACGTGGTTTGCTTTTATGTAAGTTGGATTTATTTGTGTTCCAGCTTACAGATAAACAGTTCATGATTCAAGAAACAGCCTGTATGTACAGTCTGTTCATGTGATATTTTGTTTCTTGAAAGCTTCTCAAGATAAAAAAAAAAAATAATTACCCTTCCTATAGCTACATTTTATCATCAAAGACAATGGGAGTGCAGAATTATGGTTTACTCGCCCACACACTGAAGAAAATTGTATGTCATTCCCGCATCCTGATTTGCTGATGATTGCAAAGGATGGATATATTTTCTTTCTCCTTTCTTTCGTTTCTTGCTTTTAGGAAACTTGAATGCCCTGTTTCCTTGGTTTTCCCACTTGTCCACCTACAACCTCTAATGGGAATTTTTGCTAAAGGTGCTTGGTCACACTCCCAGACTGTGGGAATGAGTTTTTGCTATTATTTTTGTTGTCACACAGAGTTAAAAATATAAACATCTTTTTCTATTTCTGCTTTTTGAGACAGTGAGAAAAAAGGGCACTGAACAAACACACAGCATTACAGTAATAATATCAAGTGAATTTCCTCTATATTTCAAGCTAATTATTTTTTCCACTTTGGTCACACACAGCTAAGAAGCATTTAAAGTGATGCAAATCAGAAGAGGGTTAATATACAAACTATAGCTTCATCTGCCACTCTTCAAGCAGAGAATCGCTCTTCCCCCTCAACCACTGCTTTCAAGTTCTATAGCTTAGTGTAACCATTTTAATTGTGTTTTTTCTGCAAGGCATGAAGATAAACCATGCATGAATCAACACAAGAATGAATCAGCCTCTGGTCTAGCTTACTGATGTACTCATCATTTATATCCTTGCATAATTTACAGAAATTGAAACTGTAGCTGGGCTTTGCATTCAGCTGAATGTGGCTTGTTTACCCAGTCCAATAGGGTTTCGTGTTCCAGAAAAGCTAACTCTGCAGGGATTGCTCAAGCAGGATGAAAATATCTAAGGCTTTGTGCTAAAATAGGGGCAGCTAAGTACCTAGGTGTCCCAGCACTTTAAGCCAAAGCTTGGTAAGATCACCAGCCTCTTGGCTTTGCCACATATGGTCTCAATTCCAAAGAGAGTTTTGGTTCCCTAGGCAAAATGTGTTCGTGCCCCAAATTCAGTAAGCTGAAATATCGGCCACTGACTACCAGAAGGAGTCAGACTCATCTCAGTGAACTGTAGTTGCTTAAAAATTAGGCATGGATTCTCAATTACTTGTCCAGGTTACTGCAACACACTGAGATACCTCCCCCAGCCAGCTGTTCCTGAGCCCCTGGGATTGTCCCTCAAACAGCCATGGTTCAACTTCTGGGACCACCACTTCCTAACTGACTGACTCTTGGATTTCAGCCTCAACTTGTCCTCTGCCACTAATCTTAAAGAGAATGAGATTTGAGGCCACAAAAGCAAGTCACAGTAACTATTCCCAACATTTTTTGAAAACTCCCCTTATTATCAGCAAGTTCCCTTCTGCTTTCTGTATCCTCTCTTGTCATATATCACAGGGATGAGGACTAATGGGAACAGAATGCCTGCCAGGTTCCCTCAGAGATCTTCTTCTTGGGGGATGGTGTTCTTCCTCCATTCTCTCCTCTTCCTCACAAACACACCCCGCAGTTCCACCATGCACCAGTGGAAAGAGGGCCCTTACAGACTATCTGCCTCCAGAGCCTCTCTCTCATTTTGGATTTCATTGGCCTTTGGTAGGGCAACTCTGTTTCTGTCATCTCTCTTGGTTGCATTCTCCAGGGGAAATTTCTTTTGTACTCTGAATTTTAAAAGATTCCAGGGAAGAATTTGTGTCTTTCAAAAGTCCAGTATCTGTTTGAAGTGCTCAGATTTAGCAGTTACAATTACAAAACAGTAGAAGCCTATATGTGAGGAAAGATTTTTTGGATTGGAGGGATATTTTCACTTTGGTTGTAACTGTCAAAGGGGATTTCACAGCTATCCACATTACATCTCACCCCTGCAGCTGACATCAGAGCAACCTTTGCTGCTTGAGTAAAAGGAGACTCAGGGAGATACATTATCCAATTTTGTACAGAGAAGGAACAAAAAAATGTCAGAACCAGTCTAGAGCTCCACACTGAAAAACATCTGTATTTAAAGAGAAACATGGGGTCGTGGTCTTAATGAGTTATTGATATTTCCTAAAGGCACAGATGAAGTGTTTGGTTCTGTGAAAGTCAGAAATCTCAAAACAGCCATGTCCCATTAACACGGCACATCAAACACCACAGGCTGATTTTTAGTTCAGCTGAAGGCTGAGGATTTACACCACTGACAACAGCCACGCATCTGGTCACATACAGTCAGGAAATGAATAACTCTGCTTGAACCGGGGAGAGTGAGGGTGCAATAAAAACATATCCTGCAAAGGGATCTGCGAGGGGAAATGGGAGGAGAGCTCAGCTCACATGAGAAGAACAAAGCCTGTCCCACTCTTCTGCAAAACACAGCACAGGAAAGAGCCTGAGACTCAAAACATGACCAGGGTGATATTTCCAGGCCAGTAACTCAGTCTGCATGACAGTCTGTACCCAGGTGCCAAGAGGGCACCAAGAGGTCCTCAGGCCAGGTCCTGGGCTGCAGGATGTTGATGAATATGTTTGGCTTGTCAGTCACCCAAATGCCTATGGTAACTAAGAAGTCGAGACTGCTTGCTCTATGTCTGCTTGTGAAGTAAGAAACTACACGTTTTATTTAGCTAGACTAGGTACAGTTTTGGTATTTCTATAACCACAGATGGATTTTGGAAGCAGTTAAACAAGCACACCCAGAAAGGGTGGGAGACAGTACAAGAGCATGCGCTCTCTTGATATTTCTGATATTCCCAAAGTGAAACAAACACACAAAAAGAAGCCGTGAGTCTTTTTTAACGCATTGTAATGCAGTGAGAAGGAGCACAAATTCTTTTGTGTTTTGTTTTGTTTTTTCTTTGTCATTGTCCCCAGTTACTTCAGTCTTGCCCACGTCATGCAGAAAAAAACTCTGCTGACCTGCCTGGAAAGTGTTTCCAGAAGGGACGCCAGACCAGTCAGTCCCTAAGTGGGTTAAATAGAAAATGTACCTACTCTTGCTTAAAAATTAAACAGCTTTTACATGGTGGCACTTTGGTGACTTGGGCTGTTTCAGTGACAGAGTACATCTAGTGACAGCATGAGCAAGCCCAGCCTATTTGCAGAGGGATATTTGTGTTGTAGAGACATACGCCTTGTTGATATCTTTGGCCACCTGCTGTCTTGCTTTATCTGATTAATATTGTATTGATTTTTCATGTAATAGGCATATCCATTCACATAGTAATTAAAATCAGAAGTATTTTATTGTGTGGATATCTGCACTGAGTTGTGACACCTGGCCTAGATGATCTACATGAACATCTTTTATTCATAGGTTTTGTGACCTGGAACTAGAATTCTTTTAAAGTAACTAGCCCTGACAGACAAGTACTAAATCAGATGATAAACAAACACAGTAAAACATAAAATGGATTATTTCTTCTCTCACGTTGCCGATAAATGGCAAGAAACTTCAGTGTGTTTGGCAGAGTGCTACGCTTCCTCTTCTGTGTGTGTGTGAAAATAAAGGTACATTTTATATTAATGTAGGTATACTACATCTAAAAACAAACACATTGTGATCTTGGCTTCACCCGGGAGTAAATGAAAGCAAAGCTAAACTTGTGTCTTCAGAGGAATGTAGACAGATCGCTGAAGGCACGCAGACAGAAGAGGTGCTTAGGCCGCTTGGGTTAATGGTGCTATTTGTAGAGCCGATTCAAAGCGCTCTGAAGTCAATAACCACCTAATTGGCCTTGCCGGGCTTCAGATCTTTGGTTCCTGTGACAAAAGTAAGAATCTGCTCAAATTTATCTGAGAATTTTGGTTTGCACTTACATTTCAGTAAAGCAAATGCTGTAGTCTATACTTTGTTGTAGGTTATCGCAATTTCTTTTTGTTGACAGAAGAGGTGGAAACTTCCTGAGGTGCAGATGATACTTGTATACTTTTTTTTTTTTGAGAAATCAGAAGTCAGAGTAGAATCAGGTGCTTGGAGGCTCTTGACAATAAAAGACAAAAGGAGGTAAGACACACACTTCACACTGCAGCAAAAACACTGTGCATATTGAAAGAAGGTTTTTATTGTAGCTGTAGAAGAAGAAATCCTTGAAATAACTTTCAAGAAGATCATCCTCACAACTAAATTAATGGCTCACTCTATTCCAGCTTTCTTTGGGATCCTGGACAACTATGTTGAATGCATACTTGCTTTTTATAATTGGATTTAGCCTCTGTTGCCTGTGACCACACTTGTTGGGTGATCCTACCTGCAGATCCTACCTGCCCTCCCAAGGGAAGCGTATCTCTGGCTGGCTGACAGATTGGGAAGGAAACTGCCAACCACCACCAGGACAGGGCATTTCTTAGCTTAGAGCTTTGCCTGCAAGAGGTGGGAAGAGCCTGTCTGACTCATGAAATGCAGCACCAAGGAGAGGAGTGGCTCCGGGACAGAGACCTTCCCTTGCCCCACTGCTTGGGATCACGCTGCAACAGGAAGCCTCTGCCAGCTATGGGGCTGCCGGCTCCACAATAGCCCCTGTCTTCCCTGGAGGTGAGCAGTGACCACCCAGCCATCCCTGGGCAGCACACAGGCAGCACTCCTGGGCCAGCCGGAGCTCCAATCTCCTGCAGCCCAAATGGCAGTGGGAGCCCCGTGAGGTGCCCATGGCCATAAGTTGGGGATGGAGGAAGGAGCAGCCTCCCAAACCACCTCCCTGCTGTGGGCAGTGGTGCCTACGGCACTGCTCTCTCTCTGTGCAAAGTGCAGCAGACGGTGGTTATCTGATCTAGCCTCACTGACCTTGCACCAATGCGGATATGGAGCAGCCACATGGCCAGGGCACTGGAAAAGAGGCTTAAAATCCGCTCCCAACTGTTTCCCAGAGGGTGTTTACTTCCTCCCAGCTGACAGGCATGACTGACTGTACAAACACTCCTTGCCCCTTTGAGGGCAAAGTCAAACTCGCAAACCTTCAGCAGCAATTTAAGTTTGTGTGACTTTGCTCTCAGACACACTAAGAGTGATTATATGGCAGGTAACTGCCTCTTATCTGGGAGATGGTAACAAAGAGCTGGAAGTTCAAAGACTAGCCGGAGTCACCTATTCAGTTATGATAATAACCGGGGCACAAATAATAACAGACTGTGAAACAGAATTGCCATTAGACTTAACAACAGATGGGTAATTGTTCCCAAATCCCTTCAATACTGAAAAATGCACCTCAATGATTTTAGCCCCATGCAAAGTAACCAGGCTTGGGCTCTTCCAGGCAGGGAGCCTCAGGTATGGATTTAGACAGAAGAGTGGCAAAACAGGGACATCCCTGAGCAACGGCTCTACAGGTAGCAGCATCATCCATCTGGTACCCTGCTTCCCCCGGCAGGTCCTCTGCCTGCACGACTGCTGACCCCCTGTTGGAGAATCACAGGGAAAGGAGGGGTGGGGTAGCCATGAAAAAGTGACCGCAAAACCTCAAAGAGGGAAAGAAACAGAAGAAAAGGGAAAGGAAGACGAGTGGTACGTGGGAGAGAAAGTTGTCCAGAAGGAGAAATAATGGTGCTTGTCGGAGGCTGGATGTCTCCCTCCTGCCAGCCTGTTCCCTCCGGGAGGTGGGAGTGCTGCAGGGAGGAGCGGGATGAATCAGAGCGCCGCATCCTCCCCCTGAGCCAGGACCGAAGGAAGGGCTGCGCTGTACCATGATGGACGACTGACTGTACGGCGTGAGGTGTTGGCTCCTGGATGAGACATAGAGCCAAGGCCCTGTTTACTCTGTCTACTCATCAAAGCTCTTATCGCTTTTACTTCAGAAGAGCAGGACGTGACACCTAGTTTCCTGCCCGGATTTTAACCAAGTCATTAATTTATTTTTCCCCTTCAGTTAAACAGTGTTTTGCTTTGTGGTGGCATTCAGTGCTGCTGGGTGCCCTTCAATGCTACACCGTTGTCCTCCTTGACAGAAGTTGTGGTTGAGGAAAATAATTTTAACAAAACCAACTATTTTTTCAATAGTGGGTTTTTCAGTAGTTTGGCTGAAAATGCTTATCCATCCTTATAGATCTACCACCTATGTGTCAGCCTCAATTCTGCAGCAAAACTTCCTGTAATCTCTCCAGTGAAGCTCTGCTATGTGCAAATCAAATCAAGAGCTGCTTTTATTGACGTGAAATACAACTGAGAGCGCATTTCCCAGGTTATATGTCCTAATCAAATGGATTTTCCTTTCAAATTTCCAGCATGATTTAGATTTTTCATGTGTGTTACTCTGTTGCAAAAATTGTTGTCATGCAAGAGCAAACTGCATTATGCTTTCAAAACTGTCACCATGTCGAAAGCAATATGGAATACCAACATCAGCTGCAGATCATTCTCCTTTGTGGGAGGAATTGGGTTTTGGCCACCAGGACCTATAGAGCAATTGTCCATCTCTCTGCGATAAAATGCAGGACAGCGCACATATGTATTTGGGGGAGTTTGAACGACCAGTTCCACTTTATAGCAGCTGTTTGTAGTCTGGTGTTCCTAGACAAACACCTGTTATTCCACATTTATTAACCATCATTTCGTAAGCCAGATCCTTAGCTGGTGTATGTCTGGACTGCCCTGTTGTGGTTCCTCCCTTGTATTTCACAAGCTGCTGCCCAACCTTAACATACTGCACATTTCCTAACACTTCCATATTTATAAATAAGGTATTTTAGATACAGAAGAACACTCTTTAATGCTTTGCTTGGAAAGCAGAACACTGTCTTTTTTTGACATGAATGCAGGAGAGGGGCGGGGATTGAGAGCAGATAGAGACCAATGGGAAACATGGTGTTTTACTGCCTTGCATCCACGCATAACTGATCCAAGGATTTTAGACTTTAAAACTTAAAAGTACTACTTAGCACTGACAAAAGCTCCAGCTGTTACCTGACAAAAAGGGATTGGTTCAGAGCTGTAGAAACAAGACATATCAAGTGCCCTTAGGTGTCCTCCCTTGAAATTAAACACCTCTCGTAGAATACCAAGGTTGACAAATCAACAAAATATCTAATTGAAGTAGATGCTCTTGAACCAGAACACCATAGTCCTCTGTCTGAGGTCACGGACGGCCATATCACCCAGCACTCCCAATACAGGAATGAGCCAGACAGTCACCTTATATGAGTCAGTCCTGGGTGACTTTGCTTGTGACTTTAGATAATTTTCATAAACATACCAGTTAGGACCTGTGGGGAAATTATTTGTACCCCTTAGCTGAGTACAGATTGCAGACCAGGACTTGATGGGCCTGATAGACCAGTCTCTGTGCTGATGAAACGCCACCGACACTGCTGGTTGTGCACCGACACTGCTGGTTGTGCACGGAGGTAAATGGAGGGGCTGCTGGAGGGCTCTGATTTGAGTCAGAAAGGCATTCAGTGGGAAACCTCAGCAACAAGCAAGAGCTGACTGTTCTTCAAGAGAGAGGAAAGGAAGAAAAATTAATGCAGCTGTAATTGTTTTGGTTTTTAAATACATGCCATTAAATGCAAATTTAGTGATTCTTTCTTTCCCCCAGAGTACTCGGCTTTTGAATAAACCACAGTGCTCCCTCCCCTCACAGTGCTGTCAGGTGACTTGTCACAGACCGCGCTGGTCAGATGGGTCCACTTCCAACCCCTATACATGCTATTCTATCTGACATTTTTGGGTGCCCTGGTAGCTCAGACAGGTGGCATGAGGAAAGGAACATCAGAGTATTTCTGGGCTTTGCACCAGGCCAGTAGTTCGTTAGTGTTTCAGCCATGCCAGTGTGTGCTGAAATAGTCTGTCCCTTCTTTGAAAGAAACCTCATCATAAATTCAATCAATCAGAAAAATGAAGCATGGCATAATGTTTCATAATCAGCTGCAAAGTCCCTTTAGTTACAAAGCAAACACTGAGCTGCTTTGCAGGAGAACGTAAGTGGTATAAGCAAACAGTCACCTCCGCGGCTCCTGCTCCCACTTGCTCTCCAGCTTTGGTGAGGGCAGGGATACAAATTCCTTCACGTTCCCATTTGCTGGGTGATAACAGCGCTAATGACGACAGTGTTGACAAGGCAAGGCCATTTATCAGTGTCTTGCCTGACCTCGTTCAGAGCTCAGCTAGAGATGACGCACTGGGTGTCACTGGGCGCTGTCGCCTGCCCTCGGGGGCTGCCAGCTCAGGACCTCTGCAGACCCTCCGATGCCTCCAGAGAGGCAGAGCTCTTTCCATTTGCCAGGCACATAAATTAGAGTTGAATATGGGTCACCTGAGCATGATGCATAGTGCTAAAAGCGCCAAAGCCGGGCCTCCAGTATCAGTGCAGCCCTCTTCAATCCCACCTGGTCTTCACTTCCCTGGGGCAGAAAGTCCACCCTCCTTGGGTAGCTGCAAGAAAGTGAGTCCCCTGCGCTGCTGCTGCTGCTTACCTCTTGCAGCACCAAGGGGTGCACACCAACTGTGGCCCTCAGGGGTGTGTGTGGTATAAACTAAATTAAAAGAAAATGTGTAAATGGAGCTACTGGTACCACCAAGGTACATGGCACTACCTAATTCTTCTCATCGTAAAACCCTGTTTTTCATTTTTTTATCATTTTGTCAGACTCTGGAAGAGGGCAGGAGGAAGTTTTCCATGCCACGTATCCCCCCATGGCTGCATATTTTATTTAATTATTTCATAGAGTTTCAGCAAAGTGGTTTAGCCAGTTCCAAGAATGAAACTGGGGGCAGGGGAAGGAGAGAGAAATGTTGTCACGGCAACAATAATCCCATTATTTTCTAACTTCTGAGTGCCTGAGTAGGCAACCTTTATCTTCTTTTCATGCCATTTTTGTACATAATACTAATAATAATGTTGGAGACAATGATCAGTTTTAAGAAAAAAGCATGCCGGGGTAGTGAAGGGGCAGTAAGATATGCTGTTGCAAACAAAACAAACTGGCACCTTCATATTGTTGGCTGCTGGATCTCCCATTGCTATTTTGAAAACATGCTTTCAGGGCCTAACTACTCTGGTAGCAACATCTTTTTAAATTGCCCTCCATCCGGACAAGATCAAGAAACTCATTTCCCTGGCTTGAAGTGCAATTGACAGCCTCCACGCATTCTGGTATTGAAATTGTTGAGCATATGTTAGTGTTCAGTAATCATTTCCCTCCAGATTTTATGGCTCATTGTCATTTTTCACACAACAAAATGTTTTAATGAGGAGGAAGGCTCTGCTTTATGTTTTGGGGAATGTCCCTGGGGAGAGGATTTTAATTTCTGCATGATGGGGGAGACTTTTAAATCATATTGCATCAGTTACCATTTGTCAGATAAGATGTGTTCTTACGATAAACTGAGCCTACAGCACATTTGTAAAGTACATTAAATGAAAGAAAAACATGAAAAGAAGAAAACACAATGATTGCCCTTTCAGGAGTCCTGCTGGATTTGCATGCTTTTTTTCCCTCCTCTAGAGCAAATGAAGTCGGTCAAAAAATTTCAGGTTTAGGTGTTAGGGATTTTTTCCCATTGGAGAAATACAGATCTGTCAATACTGGCATTACACATGGAGTAGTAGGAATGCAGATCAGAGATGGTTTTAGGAAAAACAAGCAGAGTGGAATGTGACAGTCACACTTGAATATATCATTTTGTGTTTCTATTCAGAAAATATTTTATTTCCAAATTATTTTTTTTTTTCATTTGTCTATTGCTTTTCTTTGAGTCATTTCTGGCATTTTTATACCATTGCTCCATATTTGTATATTTCTGTACTGCAAAATATGGAGGCAACAATTCCTAGCAGATAAACCACTGGGCTACAGCAAATGAAATTAAAATTCTGTTCAGGGTTTTGCCACTGTACTTCTGGCCTGCATGACAAGCCATCTTATTTCTGTTTCTCCATTTCCCAGTCCATGAAATGGGAATGATACATGATCTCACTCATTAAGTACATTGCTATCTCTGATAAAAGGCTCTGTAGAAAAGCTCAGTTTCATTGTTTGTATGTTATACATAAAAAATATAGTATAAGAAAGTGTTCACCTGTGCATAAGAAATCTAATGGGCGTGAGAAGAGATCAGACACGTTATAGGAGATGTCAATGTTACTGATTTTGTTCTTATTCAGATTAAAAGGTCTCCAAAAGTAGGACTTCTTCCACAGAAAAGAAGGCTTCCGTGGCTTCTGCTCATGTTTTGCACCACCCAGCAGCGCATGTGTCTTTGATTTGCCCTGGGTATTACCCTGCTGTGCTACCTTCCACATCATCAGAGCTGGTCACCTTTCTGCTATAGGAAACTGAGCTCACGTTTCTTTTTCAAGTATGTTCTGACAACCCATGCGGCTTTGTGCCCAGGTAATACGTGCATAGGTACTGAATTCAATCCAGCACTGTACACCAATTAAGTAAATGCACTTTGAGAACAGACATGACATTTAAAAAATCCCAGCAAAACCCATTCCAGCAAAACATCAAGCAAAACGTTAGCAGCACTACGAAGAATTTCTGAGAGACGATTTTACTACCGCAACAACAGCAACAAAAATAAACCCGTGGCAGGAACAGGAAAACACACTTGTTAAATAACAGCCAAATCAGCCAGTGTGAAAATCTGATGAGAAGTTATTGGCTGCAAAGGAGTACGTGTGCGTACACCACATCACCGCCACAGAGATACAGGATGTTATTAGTACAATGCGAACCTTCACTCAGCTGTCATTAAACCACAGGCTGTGCTCGCTCTTGGGTTATTTAACAATTCTGAGATACTTTTCGTGGAATCAGCTGTTCTGCTGTATAACCTACACCAACTGTTCTCCACCTGACAGGGTGAACTAAGCCACTTCTCGTCATGTGGCAGTACTGGAGAAACAAAGCGGCACGTGCCTTCTCCTCCTCCCCAGCCCCCTCAAAAACAAAGTATTGCGGTAATGCAGAGAGAACTTGGACGCCACACCTGAAAATGCTTAAATGTGTGCTGAATTTTGCTCCTGAACTTCTCAGTTTGACCTAGCGCAGGGTTTAATCCTGCCTGTAATTAAATAAATGGCAGGATTCCCACTGGGAGGAAGCTAAGTTCTTGTGCCTTTGCAGGAATAGGAATATGGTTCTATGCCCACAGAAGTACATGTGCTTTTTCTCATTAATCATGCATTAATCAAACCCTGTGTTCCAAGTAATAACAATAATTAAGTACATCACGTTCCCAAGAGGCAGGTAAAGTGGTGCAGGCAGGGGTCAACACAGTTCATGCACTTCTAACATGGTCAGTACAAAGTTTCCTCATTGCTGGGCTTGGAAAACAAACATGGATGCTGTTTATCTGTCATTTTAATTACTACTACAGCACTGGCACAGAGGAGAAATCCACAGCTGTGAAACAGCACCTGGCAGCTGTATTTCCTGCACTACTCTTGTCTTCAAAGAGGTAAAACACCTGATACTTTTCTAGCTCCTCCAGAAATATAAGGGTGCTTTGCAAAGAGTAACAAAAGTCTTGTTATGGCCACACACACCTATATATGCGCATATACAGTGACATCTCTGTAATTAGTAAGAAACTGAGGGTCAGACACAAGAAAAACTGAAGTTCTTCAAAAGTAGACAGTGACTAGAACTAGAAATGGGCCATAGATGTCCTCATTCACAGCCTTCCTTTGAACATTAGGACACAGTTCAAACAAGAAACAACAGCTAGTGCAGCAGCATCAAACAAGCATTAATGGGATTGAGGAGATGGGATCTCCATGAATTCTCTGCAGTTTTTGGTCTGATAGGCATTTGGAAGATGATGAAATGCCCTGCCATTGCTCTCTTCTCACCTAAGCAATGCATCTGACCTTTCTATATTGATTCTTGTGCAACGTGGATAGCATGAGAGCTTTAACCAGGCAAGACAAATAAAAGCCAACATATATGAGTGCAGAGTTACATTCTCTGTCTTGGGGATTGCTCAGGGATTGCCACAGCTTCATTTGCTGAATAGTGAATGAGCGGCACTTTTGCAGATTTAACCTTTGCTTTATGTTACTTCTCATTTCTCTGACCCACAAGGAGTTCATTCTCTGTTCTTGAGCTCACCTGCAAAAAGCACAATTTCCTTCCTCTGCCACAAAACATGCACATGCAAGGTAGAGACAGGAGAAACACTGCTATCATTTCGCCTCCGCTGATTTGAAGAGATCAAGTAGCTAAAAGCAAGTGTCTCTGCCTTGTTTACATTCCTGCTGAGCAGGTACAGGCAGGGCACAGACCCAGATGTGTCTACCAGGGCACTGCTGCGCACAAACAAAAACTCCTCTAGAAATTGAAGCTTTGCCAAAGGAAACTCAAGGGTCTTTTCACAGTATGGAAGGTGGGGATTAACGCTTGCAATTGTGTGCAGTTTTTAATTTCCTTGGGGCAACATTTCTCATGCCATAAAGGCATAATTCTGTGGTTTATTTTGCTTCTAGTTACTCAACATACCTCTCATAAAAATAGTAATAGAATATTATCTGACTTGCTCTTGCTGTTTTACGGGTCGTATTTTGCCTGCAATGCCTTGTCCAGTCTGAAGTTGCTTTCAAAGCACTTGTCAAAAAGGACTGTTTTCCATATTTTTTAAACGTGAACTTCTCCTTTCATGTTAATTTTCTAAATGTCTGACTTGATCCAAATTTTCACATGCAATTCCTGAATCTCAGTACCTCCCTTTTTGCATAGCTGACAACAAAACAAATTTTTTCAGAGAATGAATGTAAGGACTTTTGGAAAGTCAAGCTTCTAAGAATTGCTCACACTGGATTTATCCAGAACTGTGATATCCCAAATAATTAGGCATTTTTGAAAATATGAGCAAATTTTGTACTCTATCTAGGGAGACTTTTCAATGCTGACTGCTTAAACAGTGACTTTTTCCCACCGATGAGCCAATGGGGTGGCACATGCAGTAAGTTTCAGAGGAGCTCTGTTCTTATCTCTCCCTGTTCATAGAGCTAGGGCAAATCTCCCTCCATATAAATTTTCAGACTCATTTGTGGAGTGATTTGAAATCCATTAAAGTGTTCCTCAAAATTGAGATGTTGTTAGAAATAGTTTGTTAGCTATGAATCCTCACTCCTTCCCTCCACCAAAAATATTTATTTCGGCAAACAAGATGTTGCTTTATATCTTGAGGACTTTATATTTGCCCCCAGACAAGCCTCGTCTGGCCCTTTCCATAGATACAGCTCAGAAAAATCACCATGGTCCAAATCCTTTAAGTTTTATATATAGACACAATGACTTGAATAAAATGGGACCCATCTTCTTTCCAGCAAGGCCAGAGATTGACCTTTTAGTGGTGGTGTTGAACAGGATTTTGCCCTGCACCCACACAAACAGCGCCAGGACCCAAAGGTGGAGAAACAAGCAGGGCTTTCTGAGCTAGGGAGATGGCTTCCACTTGAAGCCCGTGTCTGTATGGCTCCTCATCTCTTCCCTGGCCGCATACACTTGATCCCTCCACTTAGATGGCGTGCATTTTGCTGCATACGCTGGCAGGAGGATGCACTTGGGATGGCATTGCTGAGGGCCAGCAATCTCCCTGTCTCCAGCAGCAGCAGGGACAGGCCATCTCCGCTTCATGGGTAGCGTGCGCAAAGAATATGGACTTTGCTGCTGGGGAAGGGAAGAGGCAAGGAGGGTCAGATCCAGCCAGCAGAGAGGAAAGGAAAACAAACAAAGTGAGAGGGAGACAGGGTATCTTGGGAAACTGCAAACATCTTATCTAACAGGCTCCCAGGGTTGTAACACCACCAGTTTGGCCCATTGCCCCAGACATTTCTTCCAGTTGCTCCCGGTATCATGGGGCCCCGAATGCCTGCCTTCTTCTGCCGTACTGCCACTTGTCTGCTTTTCCATTGCCATTAATAAATCCCTAACTACCTTTGTGCAGTTCTAGTGAACTGCTGCTTAGTCCTGATACATTAATTCTCTTGGAAAAATTTGCAACATTTGAATCTAATTGGCCTTGGCAAGGAGGGACAGACACACTATTGCTAACCTGTCAGCAGCTGGCATTGGAGTGACTGGTTCAAACTTCCAGGGTTTAACTGGGAAGAAGCTGGGGAAAACCTTCTGGAGCTGTAACAGGTTCCCGTGAAACAAGCAAAGCTTGCACAAAGCCTGCTGTGCCGCTCCAAGCTGCACTCTGACTTTTGCTGTTTAACTACTTGAAATTTTACACAGTCAGTACTGAGAACATTTTTTTTTTCCAAATAATAACTTGAGTAACCGTAGTGCGTTCATCATGACTTCTGCTGTTAGACATTCACATCTAAATTGAGTTACTGTAGCAGTCTCCACTGAAGCGGAAAGCTACGTGCAAGTGGGGAAGTGATGCCTGGATGAGCTGAAGTAACTTCCTAAGGTTATGCATAAAATCCGTGGCGTGATGCAGGAAATGAGCTCAGATCTTGCAAGTCGTGGTCCAGTGCCTGCTCCCACACAGACAGTAGTGGTGGGTTGTTCTGCCAAACGACAACACAAAAGAGGAAAGGACAATTCTCAGAAACAGCAAAACCCGAGCTCAAAAAGGCAAACAAAATCTCAATCACGGATGATGTGGAATGAGGACCTGTGCATGGCCAGGATGAAATTCACCCTTGTGAGAACAGCTATCTCCAAGCTGGAGCACCCCAGCGAGCTCTCACTGTGACCAAAGTCTCACAATAACTGTGAGCAGCGACAAAACACCCTTGGCAGCTTTAGCTGTGCTGGAGCTAGTTGTGTCTGTTCCCTTTGCAAAGCAAGGGAGGGAGACAGGGAGGATATCTGCCAGAAGCAGGCACGGCCACCCCCCACCCTCCTGGCAGCAGCGAGAGGAGCAAGCTTGCTCTCCACAGCACGCCCCACATGTCTCCATCCCATGTCCATCCTGCCTCTAGCTCTGCTTTCTAGCAGGAAGCAATTTTTGTATTATTATTATTTTTTGGCCAGCATTACCAAGAAGCCTTGAGCTGGCTTTGCAAAGCCCTACTGAAATCCTGAAGAAAGGCATAAGTCTGAGATTTATGTTAGCTTTGGCTCAGGGATAAATCTCACCTGCAGCGTCCAGATGGCCAGTTTCTGCATTCATTGGATCTACTGCAGTTTAAGATAGCATGTCCAAAGACACATCCAAAGGTTGGAGTTGGCCAAACAGTAAACAAGAGCTCAGTTCATGCACCAGCAGAGACCATATCGCAATCTTAACTGCCTCTGGGTGACACGAACATCCCTGTGAAAAGCATCCTGCGCCTGGAAAGCAAAGGGCTGTAGCCAAAGATCTTTTGTTCGAGTCCACTGTGTTGTACTGCTACAAGAATCACAGATTTATCTCCTTAGCGTGCCAGCTCTTGGCAGACCTACCTAGTAAATACGCAATGCATAGTATGACACTTTGACAGCTGCTCTGCCATGGACATACTTTAGAGTCCTGTTACTATTCTCCTCAGCTGTGGCAAAAAATGCCTCAGGAAGCCTGACGAACAGTATCAGTAATGTTAGTGGGCACTGGGGTCTGCCTAGGACCTCCAGTAGGGCTCCACCCCCCTTCACTGCTGATAGATTAACTATTTCTACTAATTTGTCAACATCTAATATATTACACAAAAAGCAGAATGATCTAATAGCTTAGTTAGCAGAAATGAAAACAACAACAACAAAAAAGCAAACCACAGACAACACAGCCCAACCAAGAAGAACACTGTAGTGGTTTGTAACCTAATTTCAATTTGCAGGTCATCAGCTTTTTTCTACTAGAGGTGTGAATACTATGAGAAATTTCACGTATGAAGGTCCAGCCTTTATGAATACGATTTTTATTTTTGAGACACCTTTGGTTCAGAGCAGTGAACTACTCTCTTTTGAACTTAATTTCTCAAATATTTCTTTACCGCATAGACATAGACCATAGACTACGACTTCTGCATCAGTGAACCATAGACTATGTAAGGATATTTGTAATTGGGAGTAATGGCATGCAAATTCATAGCTCTGGGTTTCTGCTGAGAGAGAGATAGCTGAGCAGTACTTGGCACCAGGCTGGAAATAGGAAGCTGCAAAGTCTAGGATCTTTGGCAAAAGTCTGAAAAAAACATAGCAAATATTAAGAATCCAGGTCAGCTGCACTGGTAGCTTACTGTGTTGCCTTCAGCTGGTCTCTGTCAGCAAAACCACAAGCATCTCACCTGAAACGAGCTTTAGTGGTCCCCACACACATGTGAACACACACATAGTATCCAGTAAGACAACCATAAAATTTACCTAGCAAACTGCACAACAACTGGCAGGAGATATCTGGCTGCTGCTTGAAAGATTAATGGCAAGCTACCAATATCCTTCATGCCTAGCTTCACACAGCTTTGTTTATTATTTATTATTTATGGGGCAGCTGAGAGAAAATTCTAGGATGATCGACCTCTATTTAGTAAGTGGTACGATATGCGCGAGGGAAAAAAATGGAAAAGGCCATGTGCACCTCTTGTATGAAAAAAGCCTATAAGCAAACAATTTGCACTCTAGTAGCCCTCATGCTGCCTATAGGATTCACACAACAGGATAGTGTGAATTTATTTGTCCAGAAACAATAAGTTATTGTCTCTTCAATTCTGACAAGTGTGAAGTGTAAGGATAACAGTCTGGAAACGCTATCACAAGACATATTTGAGCAATGAAGATTTTAACAGGTACCCGTGCACTGGGCTGCTTCACTCTTCAGGTTGCACTCTTCGTCTTATACCAAGGACAGGCAATGACCTTTCGCCAAGTTGCTTTGAGATTCAGAGAGATGAGGCTGGATGGCTTTTACAAGAGGAGGCAAATGAAAGTTAAGGACTTGCAGACAGCGTGCTATTAACCTACCAAAATTGGGACAGATACATGAAATGTGAAAAGAGAACAGGAAGGAAAATACTCCGTAAGGACTTGTCTGCTCACACAAGGTACACGTTTATCTGGATTTTATGGAGACATACAGTATTGTGACATCTCTCTCCCTACATTTGGATGGTTTATGTATCACTCCTTATCATTTCAAAACAATGGTGAGAAAATGGGGAAAAATCTGTTGTTAGTAGAAATTTCTCAGCATTTCCAGGAATGTTCTCCTTTCCCGGGGGCAAAAGTTCCAGCTACTATTTCAGTAACCCATCCTGTCATGCTGTCAGCTCGTTCAGTCTCTCCTTTAAAAAAGGGTTGTACAACTAGGACTAAAATTCTCTTCAGCACAGAGAGCAGCCATACAGCATAAAACCGTAACAAGTGCCTACTGGGTCAGACCACTGGTCCATGTTGCACAGTATTCTTTTTCAGCACTGAAAATAGAGATGCTATTTGGGAAGTGCACATGAGTGAGGACACGTTCTTCTCTCCTTTCTCCTTGTTGGGAGTGCTAGAGGGCACCTCCTTGCCTATTGCCTCTAGTGTTCACAAATGTGTCTTATCCCTTTCTGAATCTGTTGATAACATCTGCAGCAAGTTCCAGAAGTTGCTGCCCAATGAAAAAAGAAATCTTTCCTTTTACTAACTTCAAGCTGGTCTTCTACTAATTTAATCAAGTAGCACAGGCCCACAGTTCCACACTCACTGTATCCACCACTTTCATTTTATCACAACAGTCAACCTTCTGTTTTCCAAACTAAAGAGCCCCATATTTTTTAGTCTTGTCTCTTAAGGCAGCTGCTCCATCCTCTTGATCATTGTAGCTGAGCTCTTCTGTACCTTCTCCACCTTCACTAAATCCTTCTTGAGATGCAGAGACCAGGATTGGACATGGTACTCACATGGACCTGCACATCAGGTCTTGAATTGCAGAAAATCATGCCCCCTGTCCTATTCTCAGTATCCTTCCTGATGATGCCCAAAATGGTGAGGGCTTATTTGGCCATGTTGCACACTGAGTTGATTTTAGCCACAGCAACTCTAAGATCTCTTTCCTGAGTTGTAATGGCTAATTTCAAGTTCAGCATCATGTAAGCGTGATTTAGATTGTTAGATTACTATTGCAAATACAGAACTCAAGCATATTTTGATATTATATCTAAAATTAAAAAGCAAACCAGCCCTTTTTACAGTCCCTGGAACATGGATTTATTTCATCCTTTGACAACTTTTATAGCCTAAATTTGATAACTGTTTTCAAGGAAAAAATTTACAAAGTGTCTTAGATAATCAATTTTGTAAGCATTTGCTCGAGCACCTGAAGCACAGAAGGTTACTATCAAAAGAGGTCTGTTCACTTTGCAAGACTAAAATTTAAAGCAGACATCCTTCTAAGCTTGGCAAGCTCTTAATCTTATTTTTGTATTGATATCTATATAATGATTACAAATGAATTACAAATTTAATATTATTAATTCATCAAGAATTGATTGCATTAGGCATTGCACTTCTGATAAGTCATCAGAACTGTCACCACATACAACATATAAAGCAGTTATAGTCAGTCAAATTAAATATTGGACATTATAGCTAAGTTTGACAGATAAATCTGAAGGGTGAGGCCAAAACCAAAGCAGATCATAGGATGAAATTTCCCTATGTGATGAAGGTTGCTGTCAGACTATATACTATGGGTCCCACTTTTAAACTATGGTATTGGTGGGAATTCCACCTATTGTAAACTGGAACTATTTATTGCTTTTGCAGATATTTTTACCAGTTCACTGGACTCTTACATACGTGTATGGAAATCACCTGCTTCAGATGATTGCTTTCAGTCTAAGTGAACTTGGCTGTTTTGCTAAGTCTGCTCCTTGTTTCCTACCAGGATGTTTTGGAAGTGGACTAGACAGCAGCCCCGCCGATTGCTACAAAAACAGCATTTACCAGACAGAGGAACTGATGCTTGTGGATTTGTGCCAAAAACAATTGACCTGATTATCCTGACTGGGTAAATATCAGAATATTGGTTGTAAAGAGCCTGAGAGAAGTGTATTCATGTCTTGATTCTAAAATCCTGTTCATTGATACTTTTGCCAAAGGGAATGGAAAATAAATACACAGAATAGTCACTGTAAAGAACCACTGGACGCTTGTTCTAGACTGTGTAAACTGCTGGAATATTGTTGATCCTTGCCTCTCTATACGAATCTAGTCTACTGAAATCCGTATGAGCTAAAGTCACCTGTTCGAAATTGCTGCACAGGCTGGAGAGAAGATGATCCAGTTTAAAACAGTGGTGTTGGGTTTGATAGCCCCAAAAGGAAACATCTAATCATTTTAATTTCATATTTCCTTAGTCTTGAATAATTTCCTACCTACCTCTGCAGGTAAAAACAACTTGCTTCCTACATCCCCTACTGAAGGCCCAAGCAAGCCCAAGATATGTAAGTGAGGGTTTGCAGGGAAATTCTCCTGCCTCTGCATCTTCTGCACTGGGACCTTGGACCCTTGTCATTTCAATACTCAGTACTCTATGTATGGTAGAGATGTCTTGCTAGCTCTCATCGTAGAGGACTGTGTCTTCTCACAGGGGGACAGCAGGCTGAATATTCCTTCATCCTGCTGAAGGAATATTCTTCACCTCAAGGACAACTTGTATTTATGAGGAGAGTATGTCGCAGAAAGGGTTGGATCTGAGGGCGGCAAGGAGATCATTCTGATTCCCCGTCCCTCTTAACATGAACGGGAGGATTTCAGCAGGGGTCTCCAGCAGTGTTATCCAACACATCAGAGTCTGTGGGGGCACCTTTGTGGATGTGAGAGGAAAGTGCAGCTCTTTTAAGTTAGGATGTGATGCTGCTGGGAATCAAAAAGGTCATTTTCTATAACTGGAAACAGATTTCAAAAGCAGGCTGATTCTTGTTTGATGTTTTCAGACATGCCAGCTTAAAGCTAATCAGGCAAAGTAATTTTTTCTAGTCCTCTGAGTTTTGAGCTAATGTATTTTGCTGGCTAAAGGACTTGATATTAGCTCTACTGTAAACAGCCATGAAATCAGAGATGTCTTTTGTCTCCTTGTGATTCATGCAGAGACCTGTAGCATTTTAAGCCCAACAATTGGTATAGAAAATTGACTTGATAGAGATAAAAATATCTACCAAAAATGAACTAGCTATCAAAGAGCTGAATAAAGTTGAAGAGTTAAAGCAAATTAGTGCTAAAAGAAGGGCAAAGAACAAAACATCATTGCCATTCTCTCTCGTGTAAGTAGAGGAGAAAATGTGAATCCTTCCTGACTTCTCTGTTACCACCTGATGAGGGGCAGCCAGCCTCAGAGCTGTGCTGGACTGCAGCGCTCCTCGCTGCTGCTTTCATAACAGCATCACCTGCACCGATCTGAGCACACGAGCGCTCTGAAATGACACTAGGCACAATTCCTTCCCACTTGGTACCTGGGACAAATAGTTCCCCCAGTGTTAGCAGGAGAACTTTCACAAGCGGAGGGAAAAAGACTTGGTTCTTATTTCATGTTCATATGTTCGTATACTTCAAATCAACTTTATTCCCACATATATAGGTATAGAAATGTAAACCTCCTCCCTCTTTCCCAGGGAATTAGCATCTGTGTTCATTGCTTTCCACATTCTCAGTTTTCAGGAAGAGCTGTAATTCAGTTACAGTCATAGCCCTCAACTTTTAATTTCCAGAGCAGTGCAGACTTTCAGGCCCTCACGGCATTCCTCCTAACACATCATCACTGCCCGTGAGAGCAGAATCAAACCTACCGTATCAGCCTGGCATTGTTCTCTGTAACCACACACTTGGCAGGACGGGAGAAAGAAGGAGGGGAGATCAAGGAGCTCTGCTGAGGTTGTAGCTGTATGAATAAAAAAAAAAAAAAAACCTAAAATTTTAATCTCTCCTAGGCTTTGATGGAAAAATTATTTGTTTCTTCTTAGCTCAGGAATGTCTTTGGCTGGAATTTAAGATTTAGAAAACAAAAAATAAGATCAAGTTTTAAGAAAGCAGTTAAATATCATCTATATTTTAAATATCACAAAGGTCCATCTGCTATGCCCCTCCCCACCCAGCCCCAAGTTAACATCTCAGAGTAATTTCTATGGATTGCATCATGCCAAGGTGCTTGGTTGTTACTGCTCCAGTTGATGTTTTACCGGCAGGCTGCTGACAGTCAGCTTGTGTTTCTACCCTGCACAACCATGACAGCAGACAGTTTGTGGGAATAAACCACGGGGAAGGACACCGATAGGAAAACAGCTGTTTAAACATTAAGATAAGTAGCTGAATAGTTCCTGACTGGGAGCTAAAACTGTTAACAATCTTTGTGGATATGGGCAGACACGAGTAAAACATTGGAGCCATCCATTTATAATTCCAGTCTGCAGGCAGAAAGGTTGGTCGTGTAACATCTTTGTCTTCTGATAGGAAAAAGCCTTTCAGTTAAAGAACAACAGATCTAAGAAGTGCTGAGCCACTCCTTCTGAGTAAGGGCCAAGTCCTGCTCCATCCAAGGAAATTCTGGAAGGGGCTGCGAAAGTACTGCCACATGTGCTTGTGCAGGGCAGGGGCAAACATTTCTTCTTGGGGTCAGGTAAGGAGCACTCCCAGAGAGGGAATAGCAAATGCTCATTCTGCAGCCAGAAAGAGAGAAACAGGCTGATGGCTTAAGCAGACTCTCCCTTCCCAGAAACAGCATTTGCAGGAAGATTGTGGATTTCTCATATGAAGGTGTGCAGCAGATGAATCTGTGTAGTTAAACAGTAACTATCTTCTTTTGGGCAAACCATCCCTCCCCTCCTTCTCTTCCCCTCTACCACCACCACCAGCCTCGCCACGTGATTTTAAAGCAAACAGTGGCCCCTCAGCAACCACAGCTGTCACTGGGGAGAGACATTGCGTTCATCCTCGCGGAGCACAACTGCCCCACCACCAGCAATGCTGCACACCCCACAGATGGGGAGATACACAGCACACAGGCTCATACCCCAGGGGCGGCAGAGCCAAGTCACAGGCAGCGAAGACACCTCTTTTTTTTTTTTAAGTAGTCTGATCATAAATACGAGCAGCAATCAAGAACGTGTGAGATGAGCTCTCCTCTCAAAAAATGTACTCTTCAGATGGATCTCAACTCAGGTGGCAAACTCCTGGTAACAGAAGCTGTTTTCCACCAGAGTTATTATTTTTATTATTATTATTTGAGGGAATAAATGTGATGCTGCTTGCCTAGATCTTTTTTTACCAAAGCGCAAAAAGCATTTTTCCCCTCTGGTAGTTTTCAGTTGTGACAGAAAGCTGTAGTGGGGGCAGCAGGAACATGAGTGCACGCAGCAGCCCTCTGACCAGGGTCTGAAGCAGGACAGGTGGCACTAGTGTGCCATACTGTCCTTGGTGTCATTTGAAGCAGGTTTGGCATCGGAAGCAAGCTCAGTGACAGCCGTCACTGCCTCCATGAGGGCAAGGAGGGGGGTAACTAGCTGGGATCACCAAGGGTGTCCTGCTGCCCAGTCAGCTGAAGAAGCACCAGCCTCTGGGCCTCTCCCACAGGTGACTCCCACCCTGCCCTGCTCCCACCTGGAGAAACTCAGAGCTGGTATGCCCCCAAAAGCAGCAGTTCTTGCCAGACCCAGCTGTGCCTTGCTCTTTCCTTCCCCTTTCACCCCATCTTTAACAGTCCTTCTGACCCTCAGTAGTCCCAGCTCCAGCTTAGATGTTACCCTGCAACCTTCTTTCTGTAGAAGGTGGTTTCCTGCTGCAGGAAGTCACAGTTCCCCTTCGACTTCCCCAAAGTAAATCACCTCTTGTCCTTCACCTGCATTTTCAACAAAACAGATGAGTTATAATCTGTGGGTATTTTACTTAACAAAATTATAGATAACAATGCTCCCCTTCCATCAGGCTGTTTTATCTCCCAGGCCATGTGAATGGCAGAAAGAAGAAAGCCCAGAAACTCATCAAAAGAAGAGCAAAGTTTGTCACTTTTCTCCACCGTCTGTGGTGCTCTGCAGTGAGATGGCAGCTGCCATGCCACGGCCACAGAGAGCAAGCCCTCTCAGTATGGGGAAATGCAATAAGGGACTGAAACAACTTATTCTATCCCCAGTGTATGATTCCTTTTTGGGGGGAGGGTATTTCATATAGTCTCACATCTCACAAGTTTAAGCTTGAGCTTTGCATTCAGATAATCCCTCAGAACCTTTACATGAAATTTGGTGTTAAATGATCAAATTTATACACTTTCTCCTCATCTGGTTCCACTAATCACCCCATGGCCCCAGTCTTATCCAAATGCCTTGCAAGTTTTTCAGTAAATCTAGATTTTTTTATTTCTAGTGAACTTGCCTGGTTACCAGTTTGATGAGGGATGCTGCGCATGTTACGAGCTGGGATGTCCTTACTGCTGTGCCCAGGGCAACTTTGCATGCCCAGGAACAGCACGCAAGGGCAGGTCCCAAGATCCCACTGGCTGACAGCAGGAGAAGGCAATTTTTAGAAGTTCAACAGAATAGCCCAGTCTGAAGCATTAGATTTCCCCTCCAAAACTGAAAGCAAGTAGCAGTCGTAAGAATTAGAAAAAGATATACTACCATGTTGTGTCCACACCAGCCTTATTACATACAAAAATAAAAATCTTGTTGATACCAACTGCCCAAAATGACCAAGCCAAACTGTATCATACAGCAGAGGTCTTCTTAGCCTGAAGTTGCCCCAAAATCTTTCGGGGATTCCCAAGCAAGGAAATTCCTTTTAGGGGCACCATAGTCCACTGCTCAGCCGTGACTTCCCCTGCCAGAAACACTGACATGAACAGGTAAGTAATGCCCTCAGTACCCTTTTGGATACAGCAGTTTTGTCCTTATAGAAAGTAATTCCCAACTGTTTCCCATCTGCAGCCAAACTCAGTCTCTGCCAGAGTATCCAACCACATTTCGGATGTGTCAGTGTAAGGGAACATGACATCTGGGTTAGGGGATGGGGAAAGTGTTGCACAGCACCGCAATACTGTGGCTATTCAGTTGAAACACGTGCCAACTTTGGTGGTTTCATTGAGCTGTTTACAAAAAAAAAAAAGGAAGATGAAGAGATAAAAATATGAAAGTTATTGATGCCTGTAGCACAGGCATTGTGTAAGGAAGGGATTTTATGAAGAGACTGTAAAACACTGTGTTCTAAAGAGTAGCAAGGAATGGCAATCTGTTTATAACATCATACAAGAGTGCTCTAAGGGCAGCAAAGACACTGAGTAAACAAGAGCAAGGGGACTCCTCCACACCCATGCATATAAACAGCTGTTAGCAAAAGTGCAGGGATATTTCCTTGGGAAAACAAATTTAAAAGAGCACCCAAACTGAAAGCATCGCTCCATACCATGAAAACGTTTCTCATTCTCACAAGTGTGGAAGTGAAGGGGCTGGGAGTGGGATTTTACAGCCAAGGACATGGAAAGGCCTCACAGTACCCTGTGATGGAGCCAAGATGAATCTCCTTAGAAGCCTCTGTGAGATTACTCTAATGTTCGGCTCAGACAGAACAGTCATCCGCTCTTCTGGTTGTACAAAGTGTGACAGCATAACATGGAAAAGTCATGGATTAATTTAGCTCTGTCTTCAAAACTGAGTGAAAATAATCCGTTCAGAAAGATACCTGCATAGCACTGTGGGTATTACACCAGTCCAAAAGAAAAGAAAATTACTAATCACAGAGAGAAGGAGTTAAAGGTGAAGGGAATGAGAACAGGGAAGTCTTAGGGTGCCAAAATATAGAGTGAGTCTAACTTAGGGTTTAGACTTCCTTCATTATTTTGAGCATCCCTTAACCATAGAAAATGTGAAGTAACATGAATTATCTTAACCCACATTCACTGGTTTAGGTATCAGTATGTACACTTGCCTCAGCTGTGGCTCAGAACCTGCGTGTGTACATTTAGTGCAGCAATGATGAACAGTAAATTAAGATACAGTAACTGGATTGAGAGTCATTTCCTTTAGAGTGAAAAGAAATCGGTATGGTTGAAAAGCTCAGCAAAATAAAGCTCGTGGGTATACATGGAGGAAACGGAACAGTTGGAGGATTGGGAGGAACCCCTGCAAGTGAGCAAACACAGTGTCCTCTAAGGAGGAAAAGACAGAGAAGATGGATGCCGAGGAAAGCATGGTAAGGAGGTCTTGTCAAATATTGCAGTCCTTGCAGAAGCAATCTACCCATGATAAGAGCATGAAAGAAGCTTTGGGGAGGAAGCTAAGGCAGACCAACAAGGCATGGAGACTGTAGGCACAAGATGTAGCAAGACAGAGAGGCGGGGGTGCTAGACAAAGAAAGCAAGACACTGTTGTATTCCTGCACTGTCTCCAGACTGTTCTCAGCGTGTGTGTTAGGAGGAGCTGATGTCTTTTAGGTTGTATGCATTTGGCAGGATGAAGGCATACAGGTTTGGCTTCCAAAAAGAGATACACTGAATTTTGGAATAGACATCTAAGTTAGACAGCATAAGTTGTGCATTGGTTTCGTGAGGACACTAAGGAGATAGCTAAAGCCACTGGTCACATTTTTAGATAAATTTTGATCTGGAGAATCCATCTTTAGGAGATCTTATATCAGTCCCATTACATCACTGTATATATATGCTGTGTATACCTATACTGTATGTAGCCTTGTAAACACACCCCTGGAGCAGCTCACATGAGGTTTTCAGTTCAGGCATGGAGTATTTCAACTCATACGCTTATTTGGAGTGCCCTTCTCCCCAGCTGTCCACAGCTTTGAAAAGTTCAAATTAAACATTGTCATGAGCCTGGCACAAAGCAGGTGACATTTTTAGCAGGTTAGCTTACATGGGTTCACAAGACTAGGAGGAAACTTCTCCAGGCTTACCACCATTTCTGTACTTCCTAAATGTACTTCCTAAATGCTATGAGCTCCCAGGCACTGTGCTGCCAACTGTCCCTTTGCTGTGCCTTAAACTGATTGTCCTTCCAGGAGCATCCAAGCCCTGTGGTCGAGCACATGAGGAAGGCAGGCTTGAAAAGCTCCTGCTGCACGTGCAGCAGTCAGTGTCCAGCATTTGGTCCATGAAATTACATTATTCCCTGAATATGTGACATAATCACATCAGCATGTATCCCACTGCAAGAATCTCACCCAGTTCTTACAGGTCTTAGTGTTGTCAGCACTGGATGGCGGCTTACGGTTGCTGTGATAAACGTGCAAGGAAGGACGTTTGTGATAGGATAGTGGTATTCACCCACCAGAAGTGGGAAGGAGGCTTTCTAGCTTTTAAACTGTAGTATTGCTTCACCCTTGTTTACCCTATTCTTTCTTGTCAGTTGAATAGGAATTTAAAAGCAGAACCAAATTTTTTTATATATAAACATTTGTGGTAAGCACTGAGCCACAACAGTGTCGCAACCAAAACACAGTTGCTCAACGGCACCTGTTAGTGCAATTACTTTGACATAAAATGTGTTCTTTACTGTTGTCTGCAGGGAAAACCAGCAGCAGCCTGTTACCCTGCAGCTCCAGCTGGCAACAAAATTTGTTACCTTGATCTTGCATAATATTGCAGATGAAAATAACAGAATTCCAGTGATCAAACTTGTTTTTCACTTATTACTGAGTGCAAGCTATACCCTGCAACCAGGTAACCTTGAGAAACAAGACTAAACCAAGCTGCTTATTTACAGATAAATATTTTCATGGGACCTGAGTTTATATGCATCAAGGAAAGCGTACCTGAGGGCATATTTTTCCTTTCTTTTTCTCCATGGCTGAGTTAATGCTGGAGAGAAGGCAGAGTCTTAACAACAACCATCTATTTCTTTGTATGTTCTTACAAACCCTTCCACAGTGCTAAGTAGGGGGACACTCCAAAGTGGTAGCTAAAGGCAAAAGGGCGACCATATAATTAGGATCCGATCAGAAATTCTGCCAAGTTTCTCCTAAGATAAATGTCATTGTAGAGTGCGCAGTGTTACCCGCATATTTAGGGTTAAGGGGTTTTATGGTTATTAAAGACTATTTCTAAGAGGTAGGTGAAAGATAACTGAAGTGAGCAAGAGCAAGCCGGGGAGGTTCTAGTTCACTGCAACGGGCCATGTACTTCTCGTGGGAAAGGTATAAAGGTTCATAAACTTGAAAAAGGTGAAACTGCATTAGCCAGTGTGGAAGGTCAAAGAGACATCTTCTTAGCAGGTCTACAGGGAGCCTCATCCATAGGTCCCTAGGGAACCACATGAAATTGGGACATTTCCTGATAGTGGGCTCTTGGAGCAGATTTTTATACATCTATGTGCAAGAAACAACACAGGGAAATAGTGTGGTAGGCACGGGTTGTCCAAGGCCTTCTGGAGGGCTCAGGATTGGCATAGCTCTCTATCCTCTATGCAGAACTGTAGCACAAGTATGATAATTTGGCTCTGAAGGTGTCTACACAATTTTGACACCATTACGGCAATGTATAGTGCCTTACAGACAGTCTATACAGTCATGCTAAAGCCAACTTTGTTAGAAAAAAAAGCCAGAAAAAAAAGTTGGGAAGCAAGCAGATGGAAAGATAAAAAATTTCATCTATCTGTGAAATGAAAGAGCATGAGAGCTCAATGGTCCACAGGATAAGGTTTTATTGTACGAATTATGGTGGACTGAGGTCTGCAGAGAAAGGGCTCATCCCACCATTTAAAGGAAGTGCTAGGAGCTGGTAAAATTTAGGTTGTGCCCCACAGAGCCAAGGAAAACAGCATGAAAGCAGAGCCCTCTAACAAGACGTAAAATAGACTGAAGAAGAAATGGAATTTGAGAAACCTGAAAGTGGACCCACAAATCTGTTTAGCATCTATTCACAGGAGTGAGTAGCAGACTGGGAAAGGTCTCTAAGCTTGCTGTTCATTTTTCTATTTTTATATATTCTTTTTACCTTTAAAATTGGAAAAGAAAGAATCTCAAAAAAATGAGCAAAAAGCACACAAAAGGACACCTGAGGGAAAAAGGTTGTTCTTTATAACTTGCAAAGCTAACATTGTATAACAACAGAAGGAATAAATGTCAAAAAAAACAACATTGAGTACAGTGCTAGCGAAAGGGCATTACTCACAGCCTGATATAAACAACTAACAACTCCCATCTGGCAAGAAAAGTCTTTGCGAAGGGAAATACACTAAAACTCCTGCCGTTGATAACTGAGGCCTGTTATGGGAAATGCCTGCAGGATCCAACTGTGATTGCAGCAGAGGGAAGGGAAATGACACGCTCATGTCCAAAACAGTTTGGAGTCCAACAGTATTTGAGGCATTTCAAAATAGCAAGCATTCAGAAATTAAAAGCAAGTAAGAGTGGACAGTGGGTACAGAGCAGTTCAGGCAGCCGAGCTCTGAGATGGCTCCTTGCCTCTGACTTTTCCATGACAGAGCATCCACGTTACCATGAGCCCTAACATCCCTTTCAGAGGAGGGAAGAACAGAGCCAGGTGCCGGTGGTTCAAATTGAAAAATGTAGGTGAAACTCTTTAGGAAGAGAAAAACAGAAAATAAAAATGAGGAATTTTTGACAATTCCAGGGAAGAAATTGTCATTCACGTAGAGCTTGAGCCAGAGCCCACCAAAGCCAAAAAGAGCCTTGCTGTGAGATTCAGTGGGCTTTGGCTCCTGTCCATCGGCTAAACGCTTTCTCTGGCAAGTCTACAGAGTGATTCAGCCCCAAACTGCTCAGCACAGCCAAATTCAAAAGCCCTATTCATATTCTAAAAAAGGCAACTGGACATCATTCCATGGTTCCAGTTGCACAATTGTCTTCAAACAGGTGGCAGAAACAACATCCATCTCTGGCCAGAAAACCAAAGAGAAAGTCAGGAGCCTGTGCTAGAGCAAGATTTTACATCTAACACTCGTACTGTGGAACCAATGTAACATTCTCCATTGAGATTACTTTCTTTAAAAGCACTGGTCAGGCTTTTGCTTTTTTTCTTTTTCTTCTCTTTTTTTTTTTTCCCCCCTGATTTCACTGCAGAACTAATATATTCATCTCCTCTTACAGGAAATCATATTAGCATGTGGAACTGATACAGCAAACAGTAGCAGACATGGTAAGATACTTGAGGGGCTTTCCATTATTGCAGGAAGAAAGATACCTAGAAATTAAATTAGCTTTTTTGGATAAAGGTATTAGTATTAGTACTTTGGATAAAGGAGATTGGAGAAGGGTACATCTCACAGAACAGAAATTTCTTGTGGGAAGTAAGCAGCTATTTTTACAGATCATCCAGGAAGGATACAAATCAATAAGCATAAAGAAACATTATTGGGCCCATCTTTTGTAAATAGAGCTTTTTCAAAAGATCATAGTTTCCAGCCTTTATAAAACTAATATCCTAAATAGAGGTTAGTGATCAATGGCTCAATGTCCAGATGGAGATAGGTGATAAGTGGTGTCCCTCAGGGGTCCGTACTGGGACCAGTACTGTTCAATATCTTCATCAATGACATAATGGGATCGAGTGCACCCTCAGCAAGTTTGCAGATGACCGCAAGTAGAGTGGTGTGGTTGACATGCCTGAGGGGTGGGATGCTGCCCAGAGGGACCTGGAGAAACTCAAGAAGTGTGCCCATGTGAATCTCATGAGCTTCAACAAGGCCAAGTGCAAGGTACTGCACGTGGATCAGGGCAACCCCTGGTATCAATGCAGGCTGGGGGATGAAAGGATTGAGAGTAGCCTTGCCGAGAAGGACTTGGGGGTACTGGTGAATGAAAAGCTGGACATGAACCAGCAATGTGTGCTCACAGCCCAGAAGGCAAATCATTCCCTGGGCTGCATCAAAAGAAGCGTGGCCAGCAGGTTGAGGGAGGTGATTCTGCCCCTCTACTCCACTGTGGTGAGACCTCACCTGGAATACTGCATCCAGCTGTGGACCCCTCAGTACAGGAAGGAAACGGACCTGTTGGAGTGGTTCCAGAGGAGGGATACAAAAATGATCAGAGGGCTGGAGCACCTCTCCTGTGAGAACAGACTGAGACAGCTGGGGTTGTTCAGCCTGGAGAAGAAAAGCCTCCTGGAAGATCTTATTGTGGGCTTTCAGTACTTAAAGGTGTCCTATAAGAAAGATGGGGACAGACATTTCAGTCGGGCCTGTTGCAATAGGACAAGGGATAATGGTTTTAAATTAAAGGAGGGTAGATTTAGACTACATACAAGGAAGAAATCTTTTTCAATGAGAGCAGTGAAACACTGGAACAGGTTGCCCAGAGAGGTGCTAGATGCCCCATCCCTGGAAACATCAAGGTCAGGTTGGACCTGATCTAGTTGAAGATGACCTTTAAAAGGCCCTTTAAAGGTTTGGTTTCCAAACCAACCTATTCTAAGCCCCAAATTACACCAAAATGAGCATGCACACTGTGGGGAAGAATGCAGTGAGAATGGAAGGAAGCAGCAAGTCAGTGACTCAAACCTCTGCCAAAGTTTTCAGCTCTTAGCCAGAGAAGGTCAAATTATGTGCAATCACCATCAGTCTATGATATAAAAAGGTTAAAACGCAAATAATATATCTTATGCTTTGCAATACCCAAGCAGAAGACACTTTGGTGATTATTTATATAGCTGGACCAAGTATTTGTGATTAATATGCTTCTGTCTCCCCACAACTCCCAGGGAATTTAAGGGAAAAAAATAATTCAGGCTTTACCTGTCTGATAGGGGGAGAGACTAAAAAATAATAGGAAAACATTTAAATACTGGCTATTGACATTCACATTTTGACATTTTAAAAATTGAAAGGCTTGTTTGGAAGAGGTGAAATGCTTATTTCAATATTTTTCTAAATGAGATTTTTACTTTTCACTTCAAAACAGCATTTTTGCTTTAAAACAATACAGATGACAAGGAAAAAGATGTTGAAGATCCCACAAATGTAATAAAAAGATTTGAATTTAGCTTATAATTCAAATAAATTCTCTTCTGCTTGACTCAGACACTTGTCTCCTCACACTGCCCTCTAGCTTTTCAGATTTGGGCCAACGAACAAAAACATCTATTATTTACATGTGTTGTTTGAACAATGACATAGGGTGAATCTGCAATGTAGTGATGCTCCAAGAGAAAAGGCAATATCTTGGCAAGGGAAGAAGAGCTCCTTATGAGAACCACACTGCTGCATTCCCTGTTGCTTTGTGCTCATTGTAAACAGTTCATGCAGGGTCACTGCTTGTAGCACACCTCCACTCTCTTAAGGCAATATTCCTTACCCATTTGCAACTGCTGAAAATAGCTACAGGACAATACACCGTCAGGCCCTATGGGTCCACAACATAAGTAAGTGTTGGATGGTGTTGCAGCACAAAGTTGTTCTAGAAACCCCTTGATGAGAGAAAGCAAAGAATAAACTAACTTTCCAAAGAATTAGAAGGCCAAGTTTTCATCATCAGTGGAGAAATCTTGGCCATGCTTTAAATCATCAAAAAGTTCCCAGATACTTCAGTGGGAACAGGAATTTAAGAAAGTATGGACCAGCCTCCCTACAGACAATTTATTTCCTTTTGCCTTGAACTTAATGTAGGGAGGTTTTTTGCTTGCTTTTTTTTTTTTTTTTTTTCAGTCCTGGGCAAGGACACAGGGAGAAAATCTCCGTTCTGTGGTAATAGGTGCATGTAGGAACTTGCTGAGGAAGAAACAATGAAGTGCATTCCTATTGGCATTTCTGAACTTCTGCAATTTCACTGTTCACACACTTCTAGCACTAAAACATAAAGGAACATATTGTCATTTTTCACCAAGAAAAGCATCTTGAAGAACTTGCCTTATATTTGATGAAAAAATCCAAAATTCATTCTGTGATAAACATTCATATTTAATAGAGTTTACTGCAACCCCTTCCAAAGGAGGAGGAAAAAGAAGAATTTAAAAAAAGACAGGCAGGGAAAGGAACATGTCACACAGTTATGCTCCAAATATTCCCCACTCGGGCTCTGCTTCATCTTGGTAGAAGTGAAAACAATGGGGTAGATCTGAGAATTGCTTCCCTTTCCCATCCCCCTTCCCTCCTTTCTGGTTGGGAGGAGAACAGGCTAGCAGAAAAAAATCCCCTGGTGAACTGTAACCTGTGTTTAATAGTCTTGAGGCCAAATTATACAACTGAATCAACACACTTTGATCTCTTACTATCACTTTTCTATCTTTTCATCTCACATAAAGCATTCAGCTTTCCTCTCCAAATTTCTCCTGTTTCCCTGTAAACATACCCATTTGCCATTTGCTGTGGAGTTCTGACCTTGCCTTCAAGATCCCACCAACCTGACAAAAGGTGCATCAACCTTGCCAAGGAAGAAGGACAAGTGCAGGTTGTGCAGGTTTGCTTTCCCAGGCAATTCTAGACATACAAGAAATTTATAACTGAGAAGTTTAAACATGTTGTAAGAATATAAATATGTTGTATATAGTACGCAGTAATATGTCCTAACAGGAACACTTGCAAAAAATTTGGCAAACAATCAAACAGTATTAAAAAGCTGTCTTTCCTCACTCCACATTGTAATGTTTTCGGTTTCTTATTGTTAAATTAAATGAATACATGAAATAACAAGAGTTGAAAGGAAAAGGTGTACTGCAGAGCCTCCCCAATCACAAGCTAGATCTGTAGATAATTAATTCTGACCAGCCATATGGTCTATTGTGCCACATCTCTACTGTTTTCTATTCATATATAGTTAAAGTGCATTAAAACTACACTAACGTTGCAGAGTCAGCATTCAAAAGGTTGAAAATGCCAGAATGAAAGCTGCTTGGGCAACATCGATCCAGCCTGCTTAGGCAAATGCATTCAGACATGGTCTTAATTTTATAACCACACATTTCTTCCCCGCCCTCTCCCACCCTGCTTCAGTGTGCGCAGTGGACTCAACACGCAGCTATTTCAAATTCTATTTCATACTTTCTTTCTGAAGGTTGATTAAACTAAAGAAGAATGGGCACATAATCCAGCAGTGAATTTTGCTGCCAGTGAAGAAACTGGCTTTTCATTCCAGGCTGTGAACAGGGGCATGCACATGAGAAGACCATATGCTCTTGTCCTGACATACCTGCCCTGACCAAACTCTCCTGCTCCTGTTTATCTCTTCCCTATGCCTTCTACTTTTTTCTCCCAGTCCCAGCCTTCCCACTTCAGCCTCCTTATCCAAGGCCAAAAAATTCCCCCCTACCCTATTCACAGTCACAATCTTCCCAACATTTTTCATGCAAATACCCTTCATTCCCAATCCAGTTTCCCCAATTAATTTCCTAGGTTTCCCCGCAACATCTCTTTTGGTGTCACCCTCCCAAATCCTCATATTTCTATTCTCTTTCCACCACTAAGCATTTCCATCTCATCCTTCATGATCCTTGTCTTGGTTAAGTAACTGTCTACCACCATCAGGCTTGAACCTTAGCTCTTGATCACCCCTCATACAAGGCAAATTAACTCTGCTTCCAGATCACCTGAGCAGCCATAAGCAGTTTCCTTACCTTCTACAAGGGCTCCTGGAACCCGGGTAGCACCCTTCAACTGGGAAAAGCAGCACCAAAGAAAGTCTTGATTTAAGCAAGGCACCCTGGAGCTAGCATAAGTCTGCGAATGACAGATTTCTTTTTCTTCTTTCTTTCCTTTATTTTCTTGTTCTCCTCTTCCTCCCTTATTTCCTTTATGTTATCTTTCTCCTTTATCTTCTTCTTTTATTTTTACTTCTTTTGCTTTGTCTTGTTTTCCCATTTTCTGAGAACTTAGCTGCAAAACTGTAACAAGTCTCAGCAGAGCACATACGGAGAAATTTTTTTTAAATGTTTGGGTTGGCCAACACTGGTCAATTTGTCCAAAGGAGAGGACGACAAAAGAAAATTCCTTAAAAATAAGAAACCTTGTCAGGTTTCAGAATGTCATTTCAGAGCTGTAGAGGTGCAAGTGTTCCCCAATGAATTCATTGAGGGATTGAAGGTTTTTTCCTTTTGATTAAGAAAAACATCTTTTCTCTTAGAAGTGGCCTTCAGAAGAGACTTAACTATTTTGCCTTTAAAGTTCTTTCCAGAAACATTCCATCCAAGGCAGATAGCCATTTTGGAAAATTTCATATGGACATATTTCCTCAGAAAGTTCCTCATGGGCCCACAAAACCTGAGCTATTCTACCTAAATGGTCATCCCGCTTCCACCTTGCCTCCTAATAAAATGTTTTGTTTTCTTAAACAAAGCAGATTTTTATAAGATTTCATTTTTTTCCCCCAAATGAGTGTGTTTTCTGTGTTTTGTCACAAGTGAGTAAGATCGGGTTTTCTCCTCTTGAAAACTCAGTTACTGGAAAATGGAAATTTGGCTCACTGTGAAGCACTTGAGATAACTCAAATAAAATTATGTGTATCCAATGCACTCCTGATACTCAGGAGTATCAGTGAAATCTGAGAGAGACGCAATCCAGGAACCCCTCCAAGCAAGTCTACACACAATGGTTTGGAAACACTCCCTGATTTTTTGTTGCAGTTTAGTTTGGCTGACGTGCACTTCGGGAAAAAAAGGTGCACATCTTGTTCCTGCAGAGATTGACGTACATGCTTAATTTTACCATTTGAAAAGTCAGTAAGATTAGATGTGTGCATAAATCTTTGAAGACATAAGGCCTAAACAACCTTCTGATGGAAGTACAGGGGAATATGTGTGATCGTGGATGACATCTTTTTCTCTCTAGATACTACAAAGGCTAAGTGCGGTCTGCAGCACCTTACAGATTAATTATCAACTACACACTATGTTTTTTCATTTATTTCCTCCTTTCTTCCTTCTTCTAGCTGACAGCTGGTAGTTTTCCTTTGTTCTCACTTTGAGAGTACCTACATTTTACTGGTAATAAGTCTTCTCAAAGAATTCTGCTTGGAGTTTCTTGCAGCACAGAGGGTCTTCCAATTAATCCCATTTCTTCTGGCAGCGAGTCCAGAGATTTCCAGCAACCCACTTTGAGTGGATCAGAGCAATGGAAATACCCTTGAAGACTTCTCTTGCAGAGAACAGGTCTGGTCTGGAGCACTTATACCTCAAAGGCAATTACCACATATTTCCAGGAGCAGCTCTGATCTCAAGGCACAAAGGTACACTACCACACTAGAGAGAAAAGGCATTCAGGATGGTTTAAAAAAAAAGCCGCAAAACATTCTGTTGGGGTTTTTTTACTGGACTATAGAAATTATGCTTTTCTGACTTTTTTTCTTTGGAAATGAACTACCCAAATGCATTGTTTTTGAAGACAACTATCAACTGCTTTGTGGACTCCAGCAGATAAGACACCGTAATACAGTCGCTCATAGATTTGCTGGTGTAAGTAGGCTAAATTTCCACAGAGGTTGCACTGGGACAAACCCTTTGAAGCCAGTCCTACAGCAGATGTTGAAACTCACTCCTGAGAGAGAGAAAATACCTACCAAATGCCATGCACCTCTGACAGACTCTGGCTGGGAGACAAAACTCAAAATGAATGTAGAGAATAGGGCCTGATCCACTGAAGCAAATCTGTGCATATCTTAGGAAACTAACTTTATTTAAGGTATTTGTATGAAAACAAAACAAAATGCTAAAGTAGAATTAGCATCAAAAGCACACGAAGGATCAAACAACTCACCATGTTTATAATCCAATTATTAATATAACAGCTTCAGCGGTTCAAAGAAACACTGCGCCAGTGGAATCTGCAGCGGGATGAAATGGAGCTTGGAATGAGCTCAGGCTGCAGTCCAGAAAGTGAAGAAGGTTTCACTAAAAGGACCTCAAGAGACCATCACCACATCAGCCTGAAAAGAGAGTGGGACCCATCCTGTGCATCGCTTCAGCAACCCCAGATGTCAAAAGAATCACTTAACACATTATAAAAGCTAAAGATGGATGGTTGAGAGAACTGATAAAAATGCAAATTGAAATGGCCAAAAATTCAGAAAATATGAGCAATGGAAACGAACCCAGAAAACCATTCAGCCAGGAGGTTAGAAAGCGTGAGTCGGGAGAATGATGAATGCTAATGTACCTTTGAAAAATGTGAGGCAAATACTTATAAAGAACTGGACAGAAATGAGGTTAAAAGAGCCAGTGGAGAGCTGAGGGAATAACCTAAGTGCTCAGCCTAAAAAGAAGGAGCAAAGCAAATCCACTGCCGGCAGCTGAAATGTGAAGCGAGAGGAATTGCAGCCTGGTTTAGTGTATGAGGAGTGGGATCGCTCAGGAGATGAACACATCTCAATCACCACAGACATATACTGTCCATTATAAAACATGTCATAATTAGAAAAACAAAATTCAATAACCAGGGTCCCACTAGGTGGTACATAACCATTCATCACAGTATACAAAGAAATAGTAATGGTTAACAAGAAAACCAGTTAATCTATCTTCTTTACCAGCCTCAGCCCCCATTACATAAAGACACAGACCTGAGCATGGACAAAGTCAGTATTGGCTAACACATTACACTGTTATCACTCTTTGCCAAGAAATACATTTTAAAAATAACCCACTAATTGTGCATCAGTTAATTTGGGATCCCAAATATTAGGCACTTAAGTGTTTACTGTCAGCAGTGTTCTGCATTTAACTTTCTCCCCATTGAAGCTCCTGTTCTGAACATCCTGTCCAGTTCTTGAAAAACTGTAGTGCTTGCAGAGACCATTGGCTTTAACTGTTATTGTGGCCATTCAGCTTCTTGCTCAGCCAACGTCTTGGAGCCTCAAGCTTGATAAATTGAAAGGTAGTAACCGTAAATTTGTAAAAGAACTGAAATTTGGTATGAATAATTGGTCTTTGGGGATCTTAGCTTAATCTATGGCATATTCCACCCCTTCTCCCTCCTCCCCACCTACCCCTGAGCCCAAAAGAAAAACAAAACATATTTTTGAAAAGTATTAGGAGGAAGAAAGTCCCACATCAGATATTATTGCAAGTAAATTGTAGGAGAGTTGGCTGCTCATTAAGGATAAGGCATTGTCCAAGCAATCAGCAGTAAATGTAAACAGGCAGAATGCTCAATGACTGAGAAACAGTAAAACTTTGTAAATCACCCAAATCAAGACAGAAGCCACTTTATTAGCAGAGCTAAAAAGGACCAAATTATGTTTTGTGGTAGATAAAACTCAAAGAATCAGAGAGCTAAGAACCACAATGCCTTGGAAAGCGGTATGCTTGAGGAATACTGGAAGCATGCATTTATCCCACAGAGCTCCTGGTGTTTCAGGGCTGAGGCCTAAATTTTGATTTGAATTTCACGCTCTAACTTTTGCAAAAATAAGCTCGGACAAAATGTAGGAAAGGTCAGGCCATTTTCATATGTTCTGATACTCAAGCTCATTCTACCCTTATAGCAGATACACCTAGAGACATACACAAAAAAACCTGCATGAGGTGACAGTCGAAGAATTAAAATATTTTTTTCTCAGCTGTGAAATAAAGAGTTCTATTGTAATCCACTTGAGGTTTTGGGAGAGCAGTACACAGATGGTTAATATTTTGCCTGACCCATTGCGAAGAACTAATAAAAGTAAAAGCTGTGCAGCTGCCCCTTCTAATCTGAGAACAAATCACAAAGGCAGGCACAAACAAAAGGCAGGTGAGTTCTCAACTGAACGATTAGGAGGAGAACAAACAGGGGGGAAAAAAAAGGTAAAGCAATCCACCCAGCCTCTTCGACAAAATTTAATCAGAAAAGCAGTTTAGAAAGGGGCCGCAAATCTACTGAAAACAAAGTTTCAAATAACAAACACCAATAAAAGCACAATATAAATAATAGCCTCAAGGCCAAAGTCTAGAGATTAGCAGAGCAATCAAAAAGAGCCAGAAACAAACAATCGTAAGTCTGCGAAGCAGTCTGTCAAGCAAACAGCTCTCAAAACCAGATTTAGAAAACAAGCTCTGTGGAAGGAACGGTCAAAGGCTGACTGATAGAGCCAATATATCCAACCGGGCTGGGATTTCTTACTAAATGTCAGCCTGATGAAACAAAAAGACTTTTCCTAAAAAGCAACTACATGTCGCCAGGATAAGAGATCATAAGGAACAGATCAGAAGTTTGCTGCCATAATCTTAGTATCGAATAGAGCTATTCCCACTTGGCACTGAAAATTTTGGTAACGTTGACTTATGCTTACTCTTAGGAAATATATTAGAGCTGTACTGTGGGATACAGTACACATTAGCCTAAGCAACAATAATCAATACCCCTTTGGCATACAGTCGATGAAAGTACCCACTAAGATTCGGCAGCCTTCTCCTGAGGACGGATCTGGGTATTTATTTGAGACAAAGTATGCAAAATGTCCCATTTTTAATCTTCCGTCCCCTCCTGAATTGATGAGATTTGGAGGCTACTGCAGCTCTCAGGCATCCATGGACTTCTATTCTGGGTCCAAAAGTGTCAGTACATGACCATTTGGTCATATATGACCCTGCCCTTGCCTGCAAGATCCTAACACCCAGGACAGTAATATTTCAGAATAAGCCAGCCCTTGAATCTAGACAGTTGGTACATTGGATTTTATAATTGTGCGTGAATATTCCAGAATTTAACTATAAAAAAATAATAATTTTCTGCCAAATAATAAAAGACAGAACTGATCTTTATTTCTCCAAAATATTTACTCTGGTAAATTTGATATTCACCGCTTACTCTTCTTATGATGAGACCTCATTTCAAATCTCACCTTGCACCTTCTGTCCTGCGGCAGGCTGTTGCCGCATTTGGCAGTGGCAAGCCCCAAACCTGCAAAGTCTGTGCATATTCTGAACTTTCTGGTGACAAACCATGGCACTGAGGTTAGCAGAGCTGAGGACGTGCATGAAGACAAGTGCACGTCTAATCAAGTATTTGCAGGGTCAGACCCCATTACAATATTATTAACACAGGAACATTTAACGGAGAGACCAGGAACTTATCTTTGTGTTCAAGGAATAAATCCCCTACTGTTTCAAAGCTCCTGAACAAACAGGGTTTTCATATTTGTCTGTGTCCGCTCTCTATTTTGGATCTTTGTCATTTACCCTGCCCCATATTTAGGCCTGGAGCAGCTGAGAGAAAAGTCTGGACGTGTTTATTTTTTTTATTTCCCATGGAGCCAAGGCACAAGATAGTCCTCCCCGAAAGGAAACTAACCCTGATTGCATGACTGACAGGATTGTAGTTAAAAAAAAAAAAAAAAAAGCTCATTTTAAAGTTTACCCAAGAGCAGTGTCTCTTCAAGCAGCGTGACCCTGTGGCTTCATTTAACATTTCTAGGACAGAGCCTGCAAGGTTAATGTGTTAAGACAGTAAAAACTTTCCCTTTGCCCCGGGCACATCACTTCTATTCAGCAAGGCAAATAATACCCCACCTACAGCAGCCTGCCCAGAAGCCCAAAGGCTGCGCAGCAACAAGCCTCCGTTTCTTCCCCCTTCTCCTCGTCTCCTTGAGACTGACATTGCCTGGGTGCTGAATAGTCTGGTGGGAAGAGTTCAATGCAGGGTTTGCACTTTCCCAGCCATTAGCCAGCTGCCACTGCATTTCATTATCTTAGGGGGTGCTTTTGTACATCAAAGGCACTTCCAAACAGTGTGATGAAGTGGAAGTAACCGAGCTCGGTCCACGTTGCAAGTCGCAGTCTTATTTATTGTCGTTATGTTGGTGTTTTTTTTTTTCTCGCGCCCATCTCGTGCCATCTGGCCCGCTGACTGTAAAGGCTGGTGAGGGGAAAAAAAGGCCTCAACACACCCCTCTCGGTTTCTTGGAGTGAATCCTGCTGAACAACTAGGCCTTGGAGCAACTGCCTGTTGTTATCGGGACTCTCTATTGTTTTGCACAAGGAGCCCTCTAAAAAGCAAGGGGGGAAAAACAAAGGTAGCGCACAGGATCTCATGTGAAAACAAAGTAAGCAGAGCATGAAAAGCGGCACTGAGATGGCTTTTTCTTTGCTTTCTTTCTGACGTAGCCAAGAAACAGAGAGTTGAAAAAGGTTTTATTTCAGTCTTCTAAAGAAGCTGCCTGTGAACAAGCCAAGGTAGTGGGTTTTGCATAAGACTGCCTCAGATCACTGTTCAGCTGTTTTAACTTACTTCAGTTTTTGTCTTATTATGGCTTTCTTTTAATGACAAAAGCCCATATGGTTGGTGATTTATTGTACTTCTCCAGAGCTTGAAACCCGCTTTCCATTACTGGAAATCTCTAATTGATACATTCATAAAGTCTTGAGAATTACATTAAAAGGTGAAAAAAAGCAAAATCTCTCTATGTGTTCACAGACTGCTAATGAGTGGCTTAAACGGGAGTTGTCAGTAGATATATGATTAAGTTGCGCTCTTATATGGTGGCTCAGTTTTACAGACCAGGGAATAAACTACAACACATTTCTACCTCTGCTGTACCTGCCTGCCACCAAAACGCTCTATTGCCAGAAAAATAAACTCAACAAGAAGTGCTCATACTTCCATACTGACATTTTATGGCATAGATATTTTTGGCTAATGATTTATTTTACTTCCATTTCGCCATTAACTTGAGGCTTTAAAAATATAGTAGTTTGATTGTGAATGAGAGAGGGCAATTGACTGTGCAATGTCAAGGTAGTACAGCTCGAAACATGCCCCAGACATGCAGGTCATCACTTACAGAACATTGGTTCTCTTTTTTACAAAATCACAACATTATTTTGCATTTTTGATTGCTTGCTATGAAAATACATATTTGGTATGGTAAATCCTGGTGTGTATGGCCCTGATTCTGCAAACCAAGACGTGTGGGTAAAGCTTTTGCTCATACAGATTCCAAAGGTGAGTGTGCGTGGAAAAGAGTTTGCAGCATCAGGGTCAAATTGGCAGCCCTTTAGTAGGCTTGATTAACTTAATTTGAGATTGGCATGAATAGGGGCTGAGACAGTACAAGACTTTCAATTTTGTCCTGAAATCTCTTTCTGTTCTGTGTTCAGTGCAGCTAACCTGTAGCTGTGAAATATCTCCCTGTAAGCTAGCAATTAGATTGCTATCCGAGATTGACTTGGAAATAGTAGTCAGAGAATTCAAGCCACTGGCAGCCAACATCAAAAACAAAAATCCCTGACCTTGACTGTTCTTAATACAAAAGCCCTTTTCCTGCTGTTTTTGAATGAACGAACGAATGAGAGCCAGCAAATGATATAGCAGACACTTTCTTCCGAAAAGATAAAGCAAATTTGTTGTATTTCTGTATACAATGTGCTGCCTAAGCACAAAGGCAGGAAGCAATATTGGGAAATTCTTAAAAATATGATTTATGCTGGATAGAGTCTCTTCCTTCTCCTTTATACCACTTGGAACAAATAGTGAGCCAAGAATTTCCTGAACTTTTGCAATTTGCTTGGAAAATGTGTTCTCCCTTCCTCGCTACTGCATTGTGAAGAAAGCATTTATTTCTAGTTGTAGGTTTTAAATTGCACTTAAAATAAACCTGCATCTTATTCCTTTTGCTCCGTCTCTGTTCCTGCCATCCTGGCTTTCTTTGTAATGGGATTGAACAGGTGCTGCGACACAGCTCCATTTTCAAGCTGCACACAGATAATCTTCCCATTTTAGAGCACGGCAGGCATCCCTTCTTGGGTAACCAACCCCGCGCCACGCAAACGGAGGGAACAGCTGCAAATAAAGGACTCCTTTGCTCAGTTTTAGCAATAGGAGCAAGCCAGATGTATTCCGTAAGTCTCCACCAGACAGATTTGTGAAGTGTCCCAAATGAGCTGCCCACAGGAGATCTAAGGCTCATGGGACAGATATTTTTATGTGGATGAACGAGGCGAACTGCTCAAAAGCAATATGGCCAACGCAAGTAGGTTTTCCATCTGCGTAAGGCAATAGGATAGCACCTCTTTTGTCATTTCGATGAGCATTTATTCCCCATTCAGGACCAAATGTGTGAACCAGGGTCCCTCGATAGGCTGGATGGGCAGCGTTTTGCCCCAGTGGCCCCACAAGCTGTCGTTTGGGCTATGGCACCTGGACAAAATCCCCCTCAGGAAGGGCAAGGCAGTGTGCGGTGTCTTCTGCAGAGAGGTGGGCAGCCAGCACCCTCTCTGCGGGGGTTGGGAGGAGGAAAACACAGCTGAGTAGCACGAAGCTGCAGGGTGTAGGGCACCGAGCAGCCCAGGGAGCGGAGGGAAACGCTCCAGGAGAGGCGAGTGCTCCATCTTGGCAGTACTTGTGTCTAGGGGGAGAGGCTAATTTCACCCTCTGATAAACTGGATTAGGGGAAAAATTCACCGAGTTAGCCTTCAGGCTCGGTGCCTCACCTGAGGAAAGCAGGACCGGCTTTCATCGTCCCGCTGGAGCGGAGCAGCAGCTGAGGACGCGGCCCCCAGCGCTTTCTGCCCTCCTGCGGTCTCTCGCCTGGCAGCGATGCTCTCCGACCCTCGCTGCGAGCAGGTGCACGCTGAGGGCCAGATTGCAGCTTGCCCAAACGCAGCTACCCCGGAGAGTGCGGTCCTCTCCAGCCCCCACCTCCCCCTTGCCATCCCGCGCGGCTGTCATATGGATGCTTTCCTTTGCCAGCTGGTTTGGAGCAACGCAAACTGCTACTGCGGCACGGCTCTGGCGTGGTAGGAAGGAGAAAGGAGACGGGATCTGGCATTTCCTCGCTGCTTTCGGGAAAGCAGGGGGGAATTAGAAAGAGAAAATGCAAACAGAACTGCATTCAGAGTTACACGTAGCTCTTCCCTTCCAGGAGAAAGGGGTAAGGTGGAAACCCGCTGCGGCTCTCAGGATCGCCTGTCAAACCATGTAGCAGCCCCGGGTGAGAGCTGGTCAACCAGATCCTAAGTCTGATGGTCAGAGGGAAAAGAGAGTTCAAATGACGCATCCCATTCACCAAAACAACGATAAAAGTGGGCTCCCATGTGAAGATATGTTTCCTCTGCACTAGAATATCTTTAAATATCATGGCAGAAAAGACCAGAGATAATAATAGTTCTCACTTTGCTTCAGATGTGGTAAACTAAAGGCAGCTTTCTTTAGCTTCGCATTTCATTAAAGGTCACCGTGAATTATGAATCTCTTTTCTGAACTACTCAGCCATTTCCATGCAGTGTCACTGTCTGGACAACCTTCCTAACACATCAACAGCTAACGAGCAATGACAATAAGTTATGAGGCACAATTCAAGGAAACAAAAAACAAAAATGGAAGGATGTGAATTCTATGGAGCACACAAAGAAAAATGGGTGGGATGCTCGTTTCCTCAAATTGTGTATCGACTTTGTAAGTTAGTTACAAATTATCACCCATGAAAGGATGAGGGTATCATCTTACATCCCACCTTTGTGTTCTTTTTCCAGCACTCCATTGTGGAACCAGATCTCTTGTTTCTTCTGCTTGAAGAACTGTAATTTTTGTACATGTTTTTGAAACATAAAGTACAGTTGTTGAAATGATTCAGCACTGGTCTTGCAGCTCAGAAAATCAGCAGATGACATCAAAATATCTGAAAGAAAGAAATCACAATGCAGACTTACACTAAGTTATGCTCAAATGATGGTGCTTAGACTATCTTTAGCCAGACAACAAATTAAGGATGAATTACAGCATCCTGAAAACACAACAGATTTTTCATACAAAATTTTGCAGCACCTTTCAGTCAGGATGTCTGCATTTCTGAAGAAGATATTTTTAATATATATTTTTTAAAGTTCTGGGTTTAGCTTCCTGTTGCTTCATTGTCTCTTTTTTCCTTAATAAAAAAAAAACACTTTCCTCTTTCAGTTTTTGTAACTTTACTTAAGAAATAATTTTTTTTTTTACCCCAGATGTTTAATTTCTACATTATCTTCTGCTTTCAATGGTACATGCAATAGCTAAAAATGCTGTTGCACTCATACTGTATGCAGTACACAGTATACCAAATGTGTGTTTGTTTTTAATGCTCAGCAGTTCTCAGTCATTAGGCTAACAGAACTTTTTTTTAAAAAAATTGTACATTATTTAGGAAAAAAAGGAAAATCCTGAATCCATTTTAAGAAAGTAATTTCTCCTCTGGTATCAAAAGGTTTGAAACATTTGTAAAATGCAGGTTTTCCAGGACACAATGAGAAGTGACTGCATGTAAAAATACTGATTTACAGTATATCTTTTGATTCACAAATACGGACTTGCAAGACAAAACAAACGCATTATATCTGTAAGCTGGCTTTTTCTAAAAAAATACTTACGCGTTTAGGAGACACTCAATTTGTGTTACTGCAGGATAGACTAATTAAGTACCACTTCACCATTACACCAAAGAACATATTTGTTTATTTTATTACATTAAATGGACACTTTCTTTAGACCAGGAAGAGTTGCAAATAAAAGTAACAAGCATGAGTTTGTGTTGAAAGACAAAATAGCAAACATACAGTATGGTATTGCAAGACAAAGCAAAATAAATTAAATAATGTTTTCTATTGTTAGAATTTCATAAAATAGATGCAAATTCAGAGTTAATCAAATCTAGAATCAAATGAAACTGAAAGAGGATGCTCTGTACCAAAGAAAATTTATTTTGACAATGTTAAATAGATAGCTGGGATCTGCTGGGAATACATACCTTGGTTTCATCTGATTGACCTCACATCATTGCTATGGCACATAACTACACCTGACAGGTCATTGATTTGGCAGTATGTAAAGTGGATCCTTAAGGAAATAGCTTGGTGAGAGCAGCTTCCCATGTTTTTCACATTCCCACAGCAAAAATTCAAGTCCCTATCACAGTATTCATCACATATAAAGAGGAAAGAAAAACAATGCTCTTACAAAAAGCTTTATACATAGAAAAGATGGTTAGCAACAGCCTCACGTGTCAATTGACAGATTTCAGCGCTCTGATCACAAAAATAATAGAATAATATTGATTTCAAATTTCAGAATGAAAAAAGCAATATACTTTTTTTCTCTTTTCAGCCTAGCCTTCAGCCCAGAACTCCAATAAACTTAATACTTTTCATGCTTAGTCCTTGATAATTTTGCCAGGAGTATGCAGCACACACACGTGCACAATAACAAAACCAAATTAGAATGCTATTTATTCTGCTGCCACAAAAGCAATTTTACTCTACTTTGTGCCACCAAATGTACCACAATGTTTTCATCACCAAGTTAAAGATAGTATGCCTAATAGCTTATGCAGTCCTACTGCACAAGGACCCTATTCAAACATTTGCTCAAGTCATGCATGGTTTTAGTCACATGCATAATAGCCTACAGACAAAAGGCACAAGAGACAAGGAGGGCTTTATGTATCAAACTGAAAGTACTATTTCCCTGTGCTAATACTATGTAAACAACAGAGAGCTGGAGGGTGTCATATTAACATGACTTTTTGTCATAACATGATTAATCGATACCTAAAAACTACAGTACCTGTGTCTAGAGAGAACAAACACATAAACAGAAATGATAATGAAAGACAAAACATTGATTTAGGTGTTAAAATATAAAATAACAAAAAACGAATAATTTTTTATATGTTTACAATAAACTAAATTACATTACTTTAACATAGATCAATTGAAAAGCTGTTTGTCAGGATATGAAAGAGCCACCCTTTTTTTTTTTTCTTAGATGGACATGCTCACAATTTCAGGAAGAGACATAAATGGGTAAAACTTCACTACATATTGAAAGAAGAGTGTTGAGTGATTCAGTGCCCAATGCCTGCATAGAGCCTTATGCATTAACATGGGGCAACTGCTCTGGAGTCAACACCACCCATAAGGTGCCACCCCAAGAGAAAAGAGTAGGGAGAGGCAAATTGGTAGGCAAAATCATCGATTGATGTAAACTGACAGGACACACACACCCCCGTTCACAGCAGCCAAAGCCGCACTTCACAGTAGCAAAGAAAGATGACTACAAAACTGTGAGTGAAGACGGAGTAATCTGATCATATTCGTGGACTGGACATGTAACTCTTCTACGAATATGGAGGGCAGGTCACAGTCAACAGGGCTGTCTCAGATCACATGTCTCCTCAGTAACACAGGACTGCTTTCGGGATAAATTATGCCATTTTCCAAGCAAAAAGCAGAGAACCCATAGGTGATGCACTCCTATGGATCAAGTTCTTGCTTCCAGCATGAAGACAATATAATGTACCTCTTTCTTCTACATGGTTCAATTATTCAACAGTGCCAATAAAATTAAATGTTTAGGAAAGCCCAATCCTTGAATCTTGCTGATACAAAATGTTACTTTAGCAGACGCATAAAATATATACATAAAATACAGCTATTGCATTTCCATCTGTAGATTCTAAAGCACGGTATGAATGAGATCAGTACCAATATTCTCATTTTCAAAGAGGACAGCATCAGGAAAAGGGAAGTGAAGTAGACCCAGTCCCTCAGCAATCTGAACATGAACCAAATGCTTTGTAGACCAAAACTTTCTGAGTCCATGTATCATATCTACAAGAATGTGTCATCTCCCTCAACACCCCACTGGGACCCCAGCTGACAAAGACCCCTCTGTGGCAGAAGACTTGCATAAATCTACAAAGCAGTGCACAATGGAAGATCATTCCACACTGGAAAAAAAAATGTTAATTTATAGAAATGAAAAGTTTCATGGGAATGGCTTACTTTTGATAAAATGTTCAGAAATAAATGGTTTCTCGGGTCCAGAATAAAATTTTGATTCAAAATGAATGAGTTCCCTAAAATAGCTTCATAATTTGCATCCCGATGTACAGTGTATTTCCCAATTGATATTTCATACTCAGGCAGTTTTCACACAGCCCTAGAAGACAGACCGGTGACATGAGGTTAATGGAAGAAGGGCTTCAGCGTGAGCCTTCTGCCTCCCATTGAATACTTCATCACCAGGCTATTAACTGTTCTGGTGTTTTTATATCTAGCGCGCGTGTGGCCCACATCTTCAGTGTCAGGAGGACTGAATTTTTGAGGCGATATTTTTTCATATATTCTTCCAAGTGTTAATGTTGGATGATCTTGGTTTATTCATTGCATGGGAGTAAGAGGTCAACAAGATCTCCCCCACCCCCCCTCAAAAGAAAAACCCAGATAACCAACAAAACACACAAAAAAGCCATAAGCTCTTGCTGGGTAGTAAACTACAGGATGATGCACCCTTAGGAGGAAGCAGAGCTGCTGATCTGGCAGTTAGATACCAGCACTGCCCTTTGCAGAGTGTTTTGCAGGATAGCTATCTGGCTGCTGCACACACAGATACACCCTCTTCTAAGGGAACGTAACTTTTCCTACACAGTGCGTTTTTTGCTTCTTGTAGCTTTTACATATTGCTACAAAACCCGAGCCTTGTTAAGAGACTATCTCTATTTACCACTACATGTAGCGTGCTTCATTGTAAACATATTTTTCAGACGGTCCATCTGTGTGCACTAGCATTTCTAAAATTAAACAAAAAACTTAACATATGTGAAGTGGCAGTACCTGCAGATTAACTATGTCCTCAGGAATTTAAAATATTAGAAAAGAATCAGCAATATTACCCTTAAGACACCCTCTGCAGCCTGTACTGTGTCACAGCCCAGTCAGCCTGGTTGTGTTTGCAATGGGTTTAAGCTCACACCAGAGCCACCCAGAAAGCCTGGCAGTCCCCAGAGCCTGCCCTGCCCATCGTGTTATTTTCCTTTTTCCTGTTTCTGATTGGGAACAGTTGATTGGCGGTGCCCTGGCCACCTGACATCAAGAACCAATGCAAAGCAAAGGAGGAAAGCTTTGCCAGGTCTCCAGATTTCTGCTCTTTCCTCCTTTGCTGCTTTGAGCAAGGGTTACACTGCGTGTGGACCCGAGTTCTAACTCACGTATCAGGATTGACCCTTGGATGAGCCTCATACCACCATTTTCAGGATATAAGCCTATATGTAGTGTTTGAACAAGGCAAATGAAAGCATGTTAAAGACTGAAACTAAGGTTTTGACCTTGGCTTAACATTTGTGACAACATACTCAGATACAGGATAAAAGGCAGCTTCTTTATTTACCATTGTACAAGGTGTGCAGGTATATCAACCTTAAGATGGCTCTTTTAGTACTGACAGAAACAAATCACTTACTAATAAGTGAAATTTCCCATTAGCTTTTAACGCTAAGTTTGATAGACGGAAAGTACAGTCTCTCTGAAATTCAGCAATGAAAAACTATCATAAGCTTTACTGAATTGATCTTCAGGTTATAAGAACTACAAAGAACATGAAGGAATAGTTTTTAATTTTCTTTAGGGATTCAGAGAAAATCATGAGCACACAGGTGAAATTACAACTGAGGTTTTGTTGTTGAGATTTTTTTTTTGCCTTTGTTTGCAAAAGAAAAAAATAAACTGCTTAAAAACCTCTTTCAGAGATACCAAAAGCTTTGCAAATTTGGATTAAATTGCGTGAATGTATTTGACAGGCTGAAATGAGGAAAAAAATCAGAAACATAGAAACCTTTGCATTCTACATTTGCTAGTCAAACCATGTAGGTTTCTGATTTTAGGATGTTTTCATTCAGAAAGCTGCTAAAGCTTTTTACAAGCAGTAAGTATTTTAGTGGATTTTGCTTTTGGGCAATTTGAACACTTTTTTCCACTGTGGGGTTTGACTCCTAAATATATAATTTCCGTAACGTTGATTCTTTAGATTATTTGTTATAACATAACACTTGTGGTAATGCTGAGAAACCAGCAAATTCGTGTTTACTGTGAACCTAATGCAGGAGAAGAATGTACAAAGCTGGTTGCTGTCTCTGGCATTCACACCTCTCTCGGCGGTTCCTCACCACTACCCGAAAGCCATGCGAAACTATCAAGCTGTCCATAGAAGGAGCTTTCTACTAAGCCTGGGCTCTCTGATGATGCAAATCTGGTGTAACGTTTGTGGCGTTGCTCCCCAGGGCTGTGTCCCAAGGCGCATTTCTGCAGGAAGAGCCACAAAAAAGGCACGGGATCGTGGCTTCTAAGAGGACAAAGCTGCTTCTTTTACCACCGAGATGGCAGTGCACAAGTTTTCAGGTCCCTGAAGTCCCTCTAGTTGAGCATGCCAAGCACTTTCAGTATTGCAGTGTAAGCCCATTTTTAAATGGCTGCTTGCACCGTTAGAGCTGCAGGACAAAGACGCCCACCAACATGGGCAAAGATGACTATTTTGTAACGAAGGCGCATGGACAGGAAAGGGTGCCCAGGGCCTTTACTTTAGTCCCCTTCCCCTCACCGTGTTACAGGGCCTGTATCACATAGCCTCTTTCACAAAAACTGATGGAAATCTCTATGGATCTTTTATTTAAGAAAAACAATAAAAAGTAATATTCCTGGCAACGAAAATAAGGTGATTTCTGAGCCACCAAAAGGCCTAAACAAAATTTTGACATTAAACCCAGCTGCAGCTGTAAGTTTCTAAAATTAACCGCCGCCCAGTCATGAAAGTAAAATGCAGGGAGAACCATCATATGCTTATTAATGCACCATCTGCAGGACTGAACGCAGGGATCAATTCCATGGATCCGACTGGCTCACAAATACGCCCAGGTTACAAGAACTTGGATTTGTTCAATAGCGATTGACAAAGCATGAAAACATGGCTGGCCCAGATAGGAGACAAAAGCTTCTCATTCATTTAGGCTTCTTGACTAAATTTGTGTTTAAGCAATAAGAAATCAAATATAAGTTCTGTAACCGCTGAAATAAGAAACACACACCACAGTTAAGACCGCTGCAAAACCTGTGTTCCTCTCCTGTCCCCTACAGCAGACCATACGGCCGTGGTTTGGTCAACATATGAAAAATGCTACTGCTTTTAATTCACATCTATTGAGCTTGTATATTCCTTGCTTGGGGGACCCTCTCCTCCTAGACGCTAGAGCCCAATCTCAGTTTTCATTTCTAGTCACTAAAGTACTTATGAAAATAAAAGAAAAGATCGATCAGGCTTCTGTCTTTCAATACTGTGGTCCATTTTGAAATACTGTACTCAACACAGAGAGGGCCAAAAGCTACAAGGAATCTGATGCAGATAACTAATTTGCCACTATGAAGTGGCAGCTGATGCTCTGCACTTATGAGATGCATACGTATTTAAACCTGCATTGAAACAAGTAGACATTCAGTCACTTTTCCTATGTAAACTCTGGGCACGTTTTTGTTTGACTTTTGTATTTATCTTCTGCTCCATTCACTAAACTGAAAGCACAAAATGACAACATAACCTAAGCAAAAAACAGGCATCAAAGCAATGAAAATGTTATTTTTGAAAGGTAATAATTTCAACAGTATCAAATAAGCAGGAAAAGCACCTTTGCCTTTCAGACTGCTTGAGCACCTCTCCCCTTCCTCCAGGCTTCCTATACCAGTTCAGACGAACATATGGAGGGCTTCATTTTCACAGAACTATCTCTATGCTACTTTATGTCTGCCCAGAGCAGAAGTTTTCTTACATTCCTTCACTTCCATAGTAATAGAGGGGTTGACGATGCTCAGAAAAGTGGAGTAACACCAAGTATTTTAAAAAGTATAGTTTGTAGGCATATATAGATTGTTTATTCGTGCAACTTTTTTAAAGAATGAGAGCTGAAAACAGCTTAGTGATCCTTGAAAACAAAGGAAGTGTCTTTAAATGTGTATGCATCATTGATGTTAATGGAAGGAAGGTTCTTCCTCTCTAAGAAAAGGCTGGTCCCTAAATACTTTTATAAAATATTTAAGATGGGGTTTTGATTGCTTTTTTTGTTGTTGTTGTTGGGACAGCTGCATAAAGCACAGCTTGTGAAGAACGTACAAAAAATCTGCACACCTTTAATGAACCTTAGACCCATATACAAAGAACGACTACCAAGACAGCGTGGTATGGCCAATTACTGCTCAGGGAATGTAGGAAAAAATAAGAAAATGCCCGAAATATAGAAGCTTACATATTTGTAAACTCAGAGCTTAAGGACAAAAAAAAAAAAAAAAAAAAAAAGGGCTAATAATCAACCTCTCATGTATCACAGGCCTCCACATTTCATCCAGTTTTTCTAATAACAAACCTATTAATTTATGTTTAACTTAAATATATCTTCCAGAAAGTCACATGGTCTTGATTTGCAGACATCAGGAAATGGGGCCCTTGGTTCCTTTGGTGGGCTGCTCGAAAGATCAAACCCTCGTTGTGAAATATGTGTAATCTACTTCCAAAAAATGCCTGGATTCAGGCATTTCCCAATTTCCCAAACTTCTCATTCTCTCCCTCTCCATAAGGCTGTAGGCTTCTTGGTCACCCAGTATTTGATGTTGGGAAGGTTCTTTCAGGCTGTTAAGTGGCTTCTCAGTCTGGTCCTTTTGATATGCTAACCAGGGTAGAGAGCTACGGTCCAGCTGCCAGGAATTCTTTCAATCCTGATGTCATTCTGGTGGCACTGCTCTGCCCTCTCCCCAGTTTCTGAAGTCCTTACACCAACATTGACACCAACACGATAGGCAGTTTCCTAGCATCCGTAATGCCACGTTTCAAAGTAAAATCACACCTTGCCTTCCCCCGATTGTTATACACCCAAGGGTCTCACTTTCTGCCCTAACATCGTGCTGTTAGCTGTTACTTTTCCTCATCTGCCAAGCTCCAAATTCATTCTTGCCACTGGACATAGTTTCCCATCGCATAGACAGAGGACCTGTATTTCTTGCTCCCAAGTGAATGAATGATTTTGAATATGTTCCAGTAAGGTCAAATACAACATAAACGGACTGCTTATCAAACAATACAGATTACTCAGTATCAGCACTTTATTGTCCTTGTTTTATGCTCCTCCAAACTGTGGCATACAGACATTTTAAGTGCAGAGATTTTATATGAATTTTCAAAACACTAATGAAAAACCTTAATAGTGCTTTTACAGAGTCGGTCCCTGCAGAACTTGACTGGAAATATTTCCATTCAGTGATGGGTCTCCATTGACGATCTTTCTGAGAACAGCCAGTTCTACTCCATTTATTGTGTTCTATGATACATTACACAGTTCTTAACAAAGCTGTTATGGCTGGAAAAAATATCCAAACAAATGAAAGCTCTGTATGTTAGAGCACCAAGGGACAAATCCTCTTCTCTCTGAAATCAAGTAGAGCCTGGGAATGTTCTTTGTTGAGAGCAGGAGCAGACTCAATCTAAAAAAATTAAACCACAACTCACTCCTGTATTGCCACAGGAGCAGAGGAAATTCATTTCCAGCAATCAACAGCATCTTTCCCTTTAATCCAAGGTAACAATAATCTATTCTATAAACTGAATGACATTAGTCAACTGAGGAAGTTTTTAGTGCATTTAACTAAAACGACCCATTAACATTCACAAGTATAGACAGCAAGCCAAGATTGAATAGCAACTTACTTTGAAAACAAAACAAAGCAAAGCAAAATAACCCACAATTATTTATTTTTAAGTGTATTAATTTAAAAGTGGGATAAATTCACTCCATGACCATGTTAATGGATCATCATGCAAAAAGCATGATATTGCAGGCTTTTGTGCAGTCACTGAATATCCAAACATTCAGCTAAAAGGTGATGTTTAAACACCATTGCGCAATAAAATGCATAGTGCAAGATAAAAACAAACAGACCCCCTCATACCATTTAAAGGAAACACAAGTGAAAAACTTATGACAAACAACGGAAGTCAATGAGCTTGTGTGCTGCTGTGAAGATGAGCCCACTGCCTGGTCCTTTTCACCATCACTTAGACGTTTTAGTTGCACAGATAAACAGGAGTAGGAGGCAGCGTTATTTACAACACATTAAATGAAAGATAAGGTGGAGTTCCGTGCACCACCTAAAACAGGGATACCTCTAAGACTCTGTCTATCGCCCTCTGCTCCTTTAGTGACCCTGGCTGCCCTTCCCTGTCATAAGTAAGCATCTTCTGTGCCATGAGACAGCCCTGTTTCACAAGATGCCGATTCAATATGACTATCCTCCTAGTTTCATGGAGCAAAAAGAAAACAAGGACTTTATGAGAGTGTTAGCAGTCTCCTAAAGTAAGAGAACATGTGGGCAGCCCCTGTTGCTTCCAAAACTTATTTCACTGCTTCATAACGATGATGTTATGGTTGCCCTGGCTCCCCAGCTGCCCGTCTGGATTTTAAAGCCTCAAAGCCTGGCAACAGCGTGCCCCTCTTTTGCGAAAATGGATGTCTGAGAAGACAAAAATAGCAATAATCTGGAACTGTGTAAGAAAAATCAGTTTTAGTCTTATTCTGGCTTCTTATGGTTAACTGGTGACACCTTCACCAATGGGTTACAAAAAGTAAACAGGTATGTGATGTCTAGCTGCTATATAAAAGTAATGTTCTGTTAGTCCCTTAAGATCTCCCAAGAAGCCAGCAGTAGTACTGGGAAAAACAATCAAATGGCGCACGCAGTCTTTGCAAGACAGCAGAGTACTACAGGCAGCATCTATCACCCAGTGGGGCTGGACTCGGAAAAAGTCATGTTAAACTGGGAGAGACTCCCTTCGCCCGGCACTTGCTGGGATGCAGTGAGAGTACATCCCTTGCACTTTGGTAGCCACTACATCAGACAATGCTTTTCTATTCCTCTGAGCCTGCAACACCACCTGAAAGAAGCAGAGAGATCCTGTCCTGCCCTATGATTCCTCAAACCCTTTATCGCCAGCCTGACACTCCTGTCCGAACTCCGCACAACTGAGCTGGGGGTATAATTCATCCGGCAGAGCTACAGCCCCAACAGCTACCGCCCACGAGCAGGAGTCCAGCAGGGTTCCCACACAACGCAGGGCTGCTGCCTGGCAGCTGGAACAAAACCAAACCACTCCAGTGTTTTCACGTGTAAACCCAGCATAGCTAACAGAAAAAAAAAAAACACACGAGTGTGTTTAGGTCCTGTTAGAGCACCCTTTTCTCAAGGAAGCTGCGCTTAAAATACCCAGTTCTATGCTTAGCGAGCTTAACTTGATTAGCAATTACATTGACGTCAATCCAAAGTGAAACCAATGATTTCAAATTAGCCCTTTTACTTTGACACTAAACAGCAGAATTTGGCCTCGTGTTTGGGAACTGACTTTTGAAAACTGAGAGAAGCATGAGATGAGGACTGAAATAAATACTTATTTCTTCTTTACATCAAGAAATTATACATATAAATTAGCACGTAGTACAAAATTCCCTGCGGAAAAGTGTGTATGCCCATGGGCGCAGAGCATGGGAAGTTGCCATGGAACAAGCCAAACCCTGCAACTTCTCAGAAATAAATTTCCACCGTTCCAATCACTCAAGTACACATTCCTGAAATTCAGGAAACATATTGTGAATTATTTCCTCTAAGGTACTGCAATTCCAGTGGATTTCAAAATGAACGTGTGAGCAGAGTAAGCTATTCTTCATTTGGGGCATTGGGAGTTAATAAAATAGTATCTAATCAATCAATCAGGTATCTAATCAATACACTGCAAGTTAAAGCACATTAAGCAGTCGTGTAGGACCATTCAGAAGGAGAAGGTGAAACTCATCTAACTAGATGGAGTCACTCTGTAGGAAGAAGAGAAACCAGTGCTTATTCTAGAGTGCATCCCTTCTAGCCTAGGACACGGAAATCATTTCAAGGATTTTCCCATGAAGGGTCTGTTTCTCTCCATCAGCCATCAGGAGAGCCTAGGATGAGGTCTCAGACTCAGGCGTGGACATGACTGGAGAGAGTTCATATTGGGAGAGAGAAGCCAACAGGCCATGGAGAGGCATTCTCAGCTAGATGCAGGGCACTTGTAAAGGAGGTGACAATGCTCTCTGAAAGTATTTTCTCCACCTGTGGATCAGTCTTTCCAACTCCTGATAAAAATCAACCAAATGAATAGCAACTCAAACTGATGACATCTATGTCACAGTTCAGAAAAGGACATTAATTCATGGCTTGAGCATTTTGTAATGAGATTTAACATGCCCTAACTTCAGACTTTCATTTGACCTTACACCTTCCAGTTTCTCCAGTTCCCTCCTCTCGTTGCCATTCCTCCAACGGGCAGACCTTCAGATAAAAAGTCTAAGTAGAAGAATTCTCCTCATGTTTTCAGGGAGAAGGACACAGGGTGCTTTCTCGCCTTTGGTGGTGTCCTCCACTTTTTGCACAAATATTATGCAATAATAATTGTTTAACCATACCAAGATATTTGCAGACGCTTCCCACACATTTTATGCCACTCCAATCTCTTCTTTCATAGCAATAATTTAGGTTCTTGTATATTTGCATGGATGTTCCTCTACGTACATGCAGCGTGTAAGCAACTGAACTGTTAAACATTTTAAGTAACCTGACCATTCTCGAAAGGGTGAGGCAGTGTGCAGACCCACCACGGGAAGAGCCAACCAACCACAATTACCTCTGCCTGAATAATTTCCACTGAAAAGGGTTCTTTCTTTAGAATCATTAGCCAAAAAGGCTTTTTTTGCAGTTTATATTACACCCCACCACCACCACCACTGATAGAATAACTGCCTTCTACATCACTGCAGCTCCCCTGGCTGCTGACCTTATGTTATTGCCAGCCCAGGCTGCATCCACACTCCTACAGCTACATCTGGGAAAGCAGGCTGTGGAGAAAATAATCACTTGAGAACCTAATTCCAGCAAATCGGCACTGCCCTTTATCTCGGACTTGAGCAATATATAGAAACAGCGGCTGCAGCTGAACACATACCAAACTCAAGGACCATGAAGATGAAGGATAGGTTTATCCACTGAATTGTGAATGCGCAAAGTCGGTTTCCCAAAGCACCGCTGCTGTGCTCCCTAGCGAGCATGGAACATCAACGCTGCAGAGTGGCGCCCCACGTTCTTGTAGGTGTCTTAAAAGCAGCTGTACAATGCTTGTAAGGTTTCTAGCGAGCACGCTTAGTTCACAAGCAAAATTTGCCAGGCTTATAAGCACAGGAGCCTGGGGCAATGAGATATAGAATAAATAGAAAGTTTCAAATACACACAAGGAAGAGGCAAGCTTGGGGTTTTTTTCCCCTGTAAATTCCCTCATTTGTCCTCAAGGACAGCATATAAATGTGTACGTTACAGCCCATGTGATCAGACACTCTCTCAAGAACTATAAACAATGGGACTATGAGTCATTATTATGCTGGAATTACATTCAGTTCTTTCCCACTGACTCACCATATGGATTATTTGTCTGGTCTTTTGCTCCCTCCGCTCCCTTCCCTCCCCCACAGATCATACGCGACCCCTTCCTGAAACGGCAGCAGGAGCGTGTTCGCTTTGCACACCCCGGCTCCTGCAGCCAGGTGACAACAGCGGCCTGCAGGGCTCCCACACACAGGCGTTGAGCTCCCCACGTCCCCAACACCTTCAGCCGCCTGCCAGAGCCTGCCAGCTCCCCGGCAGATGCGACAGCAGCACCGGGCTCCCACCGCATCTTGGGCATTGCGGTCTGACGTGACACCAATCTACCAACCCAAACAACTTCAGCTAATTTTGAGCAGCAATCAGAAGAGCCGATTCTGCCACCCCACCTATCAGGATGGCAATTTCTGGCAACGTGGAGGAAGGAGTGGGTTTGGGTAGTTACACGTCTTAACCCGCTGCAGCTAGGTCAGACCTAGCAATACATCAGTCAAAGCGTTCATCCTTCATTTAAAAGAAAAAGGTAAAGCTAGTTCCTAGCCTTCGCAGTCGTAGAAAAAAATGCGTTGAAGTGATGACTTCCAAATCTTCAAAGGCAGATTGTAAATAAAAGTGCTGACATTTATTGCTTTTAAGCAAATCACATACTGGAGTGTGACTCATGAACATTGGAACTGGCAAGCACCGAGGCAATCATGTTGGGAATGAGATCATGATGCAGTAGGTGTGCAGCATTCTCTTTTCAGCCTATTCGCTATCTCCATTCTACAGTAATAAAGAGAAAAGTTCCTTTTCAGTCAATAATAAAGATTTTAATGTGCCTTCCAGTGCCTATGGAAATAATAAAAAACACATTTTTGCCTCACTGGGAAAGCTTTTGACACATACTTGATCTCATAAAATACTGAAGGGCATATGACGTATTCACATTAATAAGTCAAAAGGCTTCATGGTACTCGTAATGGTAAAATTAGGAGCGTGCAAAGGCTAGGGTCTTAGATTTTAAAAATGCAGATCACACTGGAACTCAAATCTTCCTTTTATTGATTGTAAACTGCTTACAAAGGGATGCTGCTGTAGATAGGAGGGTGCACCAAGAAGGGGCAAGAAAAAGAAATCAACATAGTTGTACGGCAGAATTAGTCATGGGGTTACATCAGTTTGATAATTCAGGAGACATTTTGTACGCATGTCGGCTTGGCTTGGAATTAACTTCAACTTCAGTAACTTTATGAATAGTGATTTCAAATTTGAATGACGTGCACATATTTTTCAACTGAATAATTGTGGAAACTATCACTTTCGGTATTCAGAGTCAGTGTTCTGCTGTTCATGATACAGGACTTGTCAATTCTGCAAGCAACAAGCTTTGAGGATAGTCACAGGAACATTTGGACAAACAATCAAGCAGATATATTTGTTCAGCTGTCCTTCTGAAAGGTACTTACATACTTGCAACATGGTTCTTCTCAGTTATGTTATAAAAGCCTCACCCCTGTTAAATATATCCAGACAACAAAGAATGGTAAATACCATCAAAATTTAGCCTGGTACCTTCCTCACATAGAAACAGACCCTTTACAAACATGGAACTAAATTTATCATTTGCTTTAATGTCATCGTGATTCAGACTGACACTGCCCTTTCCACTGCCTTAATTTTTCCCCTACCGATCTGAAGTCTGCAAACAGAACGACCTTACACTGACTGCAAGCTGGGGAGTTAGACGACAGGCTGTAAATGACACAGGAAGAAAGCAGTTAGGGGTTAAAAAAAGAGATTATTAAAATACAAGCTAAACTTAGAGGTGGAATTGCAAAGGTTGGTTAATATCACTAATATAATTTTATAGCATCAGGTGTACCACAGGGGCAGCTTGATGTTATTTTGCAGTTATGATATAGAGCCTTTCACACTTGTACACAAATTTCTAATCTACACAAGTTCTATAGAACTTGAAGGTTACCAGACAGAAGCAACTGTTCTGGTGCACCCATGCGGGGAAGGGTGCCAGGTTCAACCAAAATGGACCTTTTGTTGATTGTCCAGGCAACTGCTTACCCTAAACCACAGAAATCACTCTCCTGCATTACAAAGTATTAGCATGAATATACAATTAAGATTCTAAAAGTATCTTAGCTTTATTTCATTTCAGCCCAGTATTAAATTGATTAAAATGTTGCAAACATTCCTCTAATCAACTACAATTTGGTTTAAATTTCTACAGGAAATCTTGAAAATCTGCTCAACTGACTAGCAAATTGAGTCAAGCTGCAAATTCACATGCAGAAGATGGAAAGAGAAAAATAGGAATATATTCCTACGTTCCTGTTAATACCAATGCATTAAGGCATAAAAAGTGAATAAGGAGGATAACTTTCCCCTGTCTGTGTGAATTTACAATCTTCAGAACACCTGCAGTGACCTGTGAATTAAATCACACCAAGCGGGGACTTCAGGATGACCCACTGAAAGACTCTAATAATTAAATATGTGTGTATATATATTTATGCAAGACATTTACCTATATGCCCCTGTGTATATGTATACATTGAAAACTTGGTTTAAACTTCAATGCATAGAAGGAATGTTGTCTTTCAATATCCTTCTTAAAGCACAAGAAACTTGTTAATTAACCTGTGGCCAGCAGAACTCCAAAGACGCCAATTATCACATGTTCTTAGGTTACAAAAAGCAATAATAATTGAATTTTATAGAACACAGAACAGCAAGTGCACAATGTAGGAATTTCTTAATTGCAGCCAATGTCAGCAGATGATACTATCAGTACTAGAAATCTGTCTTTAAGCCCATCTTGGAGTTAGAAGCTGTACCCAAGCCTTAGCTTCATGTTATAGCCCTTTAGGTAGGCGCTGCTGTCTGGAACCCAACCATGAAAGCTGGGCAGCATCCCCAGCCCTGCCCCTGTCGTGGGGCATTTCGGACACTGCTGCTCCTTGCAGATATTCAAGGCTGCTCCAAGAACACTGAAGTTCTCCTCCCTTGCGTCCTTACAATGCTAACAGATGCAGTTGTTTATCATTTTATTCAGTTATATAATCAGCACATAAAACAATCACGCTGGATTTTACAGTGCCCCAGAGAAACGCCAAAGCTAGAGGCCATTTCCTGACATCCAAGAGGTAAAAGCATCAAATAAAGCTACACCTCTCAAGACAACTTTAAAAGGTTGTTGCAAGCCGTGATGAGAGGCTGAGCGGCTGATCACATGAATCACAAGGTAAAAACACCTGCCTCTGCAAAAACATACTTGACATTTCCCTCAGGGCTTTGGGAATTTTCTCAGCCAGTACCATCACAGAAAAATCTGGGATTTTTCTCATCCAGTATCATGACAGTCCTATTTCCCTTCCTCATGTGTTGTCACAGGTCACTTTCAGTGGAGAAAACCTCAAAACTTGAAGATGCGGCATTTCACTTGTTTTCCTTAGTTGCGAGTCATTTCTCCTTGCCAGCTTTGCGGTCGCAGAATTGCAATGCTGCAAGGGCAAATCTCTGCTCTCACGCATGCAGCGCTACTGCTCGTGTGGATTTCTTCCCAGCAGCTGGGAGGAAAACGTTCTTGTTGTTTAGACAAAAATATCAAATGGTTAGGGAATAAGGAGTCAGGAAAAGCTGTATGCAAGGTTCATGCTTGAGAAACACAAGGGCACCGAAGATGTAGCCACTAAGAAAATTCCACTGGACATTAAGTTACAACAATTTAGATCTGTTCATTTATGGTAAGTCAGCCATTTTACTGTTGACCTACTTTGTATCAGCAATAATTTGTCACAGTGCATTCTCCAACTGCTACTGAAAGAAAGGTTGAAACCATACATTAAGAGCACAGTGTCAAAGCAACTGATGTTAATTATACCCTGCAATTCCTATGTTGATGAAATTGTCACTGCTAACGATTAATACAGCATTTAGTGTCTAAGCCCAGCTTGCTCTACCAACCCTTGAAAGCCACTGAATTAACATCCTGCTTCACAATGTTCACTTTATGCCACATTGGAATGTAAATCTGAAACATGTAAAAATAACCTCTGCTATTACACCAAGAATGTGTAAATATACATTCCTTTTTAGGAGAGCTATTTATCTCCAGTCTATACATGTTTCACTCTAAACTAAAAACAGCTTTAACGTTCTTCAGTCAAGTGGCAGCTTTTGCCAATATAAACTATTTTCCCTAAAAATTATGGCATCAAGTAGAGGAAACTTTGGAAAACGTAGAGTGCTACTTGATTTATGGAAATTCAGAAATGAGCTTTACATAGACACACAAAAAAGAAAAGCAGCAATGTTCTTCATTTTATTCATTGCTAACCTGCACAATAACAAGAGATCATATTCTCCCAGCATAAGTAAGCAAGGTTAATTAGAAGGACACCTTATGCGAATTTAGTGTTCATGTTCAGTGACATCTGCTTAATTTGGTGACAGAAATGTTTACAAGCTTCAGCACGAACCAACCACTCCAGGAGCATTAACTGGATTCTTTATGGTTTGCACATCAGTAAACTGTTTTGTAAGGTCCTGCTGCTGCCGTACAGTTCCCCCTGCTTCTAAAGCATCTCTCAAGCTACTCTTTTACCCACTGAAATGGAAGGCAGTCGAGAGCATACAGGCTTAACAATATTTAGCCTTCAGAATTGTCATCACTAGCTATGACACGAGACAGCACAACTTCATCTTCTGATCCAAGACGACTCTTTTTAGTGATGAATAGGAGAGACTTTTTTATCCTATGAACTGATTCAGTACGAGATACAACAAAAGTAGAAGCCAGTGATGGCATTTTCACACCAAAAGAGTGCCTCACATAGGTTGTTTCCAAATTCTCATGTAGACTGATAGAACAAGCCAAAAATAAGAAAATCCCATGGCGCAAGGAGGCCTGTCATACAGATCTACCAGAAAATCCTTGCAGTCAGCAGAAAAGTTGAAAACTAAAATCAGCATTATTAGTAATTTAATGAAAGCCCTTACATCTCTATTCAGACCTAAGAATGACCCTAGATGTACAGGAAGAAAAAGATCACGGTCTGAATGACTGCTTGAGACAGATGTGCATCTCCAGAATAAGCAGGGAAAAAAACACACAATTGCAAAGAGAACAGAAATTACAGGACACATATAATACAACTCTCTATAGGAGGAGCATCATTACTGAACATGAACTGCAAAAGTAAACTCGAATGCATAGGATCTGGTACCACACATAGCCCAGTGGGGGAACGTGCTGTGAGAAAAGGAAACATTTGCTCACCTGGCATAAACTAGAAGGCAATATTATGCTTTCTAAAGACATTTCATGGAATGGTCAACAAGTCTTCTTAGACTGGTGAGCCTAAGAAGAGCTGTAGCATTAATGCTGCGTACAGCTGAGCCTGCCCTCAGAACGCCAACAGAACCACAGGATTGTTCAGCGCTTCACAAGGGGAGTCCAACTAATTTAACTACCGTACACTGGGCAAGCAGGTCTTGAATGTGCTCTCTCATCTCTATTACTTGTGTTAAAATAAAAGCCTTGCTGGTTTCGTAATGGCACCCTAAATGAAATTCATAAGTGACAAGCATTTAGCTTAGCACACTGTTTGTTCTACCTGCACCAAAACACAGGATTGGCAACAGCCCCCTCTTACAGACATACTCCATTTCCCTCGGGAGCCCTTCCTATGCCCTGCTGCCACAGTATGCTAAGTACTTTCAAAATCAGACAAGGGCACATTGTGTGCACATTGGGGCATGTTTAAATTCCAGCTGGAAGAAATCCCAACAACTCCGAGGACACAGGTTGTACCAATTACTAGTTACAGCTGCAGTTAAAAATTATGCCATGAATGAAAGCACCCTACCGTAAAAGGCCTAAAATGTTAACCATCCAAGGGAGCAGGCTCATTCTTGACTTGGTGTCACATGCCAGCCTCGCAGATGGACTAGCTGCTGCCTCGCAAAGCTATGCTTAACTTATCAAAAAGTACCGACAGCTGATGCTTTCATAATGTGCAGAGCTCATGTCACAGACCAACGAGACAGCTACCCTCTCCAATGCTGTTCTTACTGTGCAGCAGGAAAGACTACAGGCAGCACCACGATACGCCCAGCGCAGCTCAGTCAGCAGCGAGCTTCATGAAAGTTTAATACAGCTTTACAGGAAGCCAAGCTCAATGTTTTTCTTCCTATTTGGATACACTTAGGCTGTCTGCGGACATGTAACGCAACAGAAATGTCTTTGAGTACTCCTACTGCTTGAATTAATCTCTCGCTTACAGACTTAACAACTTGAAAGCCTCATCTTAAAAGCAGTAGAATTTTCAAGGTATCAAGATGTGAACCTAAGCTTTCACTCTATGCATGAGTAACACCTGTACTTTAAAGCAAGCTCATTCTGAAGCTTTGGTAATAGATCTATTATTGCCAGATCCAGATACTGAGCAAGCTCTTCAAAGTTCGCCGCTTCAGGAGCACTTGTGCTTCCACCGGTCTATGCCAGAAAGTCACAGTACTGGAGAAACCCTAGCAACGCTTTAAAGTGCTAAATGTTGACATACATATGCAGATCAGGGTAAAAATAGTATTTGTAAAGCTGAGCCTTCAAAAAAAAAACTGTGGGAAAGAAATTGGTAAAAAAAGCTAGACAGTTCAGTCTCATGTTTTGCTTACATATAATCAGTTATATTACAGATCAGAAAGCAAAGGTTTGAACTGGAGATACAACACATTGTTATCGCCACATTGTAAAGGCTCAGAGTTGAGCAGGAGCTGCCACAACGCATGGCACATCTGAAGCTCTGCTCTACCCATAGCTAGCAAGCTTAGTTGGCAAGTAACGCTTGTTTTCTTTTCCTTCAGAGCAACAGCAGCAGTTCTCATAACTGAAGTGACCAAGTTGGGTAGGCCTTTTATTAAACACTCACAGAACAAAGTACACAGGAGATAAGGAACAAAAAGTTCTTGAGTTTTACTCCAACACTTTAACAAGTGTAAATTAAAGTGGCAAGGAATTTCTCTCAAGTGTAACTAACCACTGTGCTGTATACAAATGACATTAGTGTGGTGCTTAAGTGAATCACATCTCCACATCATTCATTAACTTTGAATACACATATAAGTATGGGCTTCTCACTTTGCCTCAACCAACCCTTTAAGTTTGGGAAAAAAGATCTACATACCTTTTGTTGAATCCCATCTTAATGATTTCTAAAGTGAAAGTCTTGCATCTGAAGAAAGCAAAAGGCGAGCAACCTTTCTGTAGAGTGGTTAACCTGCTCTTAAGGCTAAGGGACACTCATCCCAGAAACTCTTATTGAGCAGGGAATCCATCAGGGAAGAATTGAGAACTTGTGAGCAAGTAGGTCAAAATGGACATTTAGGTTTGCTATATCCTTCATCAGGAAGCCAAGTAAACTTTAATCCTCTGGATTTATTCAAGTCATCTTTGGTGGATGTTATTTCTGTACCTTTTCCTCATATCCTGGAATTATTGGCCCTGGAGTTATTTCCACATTGACTGATTTTAAAAGGTTTAAAGTGACATGTACATCATTGTGTTTCCCTAAACTTCCCAAGCATTTATATACGAGGTCTTCATTAATCCATGTCTGCACCAAACGTTCCCTAGCACCAGGGTGCCATTGATGTTCTTAAGCCTTTATAGTACCTATTTCATTTCTACTGTGAGACAAAAATAGTTTAACTGATCCTATGTAATCACGACAAGAGATTAATTAAAATGCCAAGATAGGAAACAATTTATTATAGAGAGAAGAAAAATTTCTCATCCAAAATATAGAAATCTGTACAACTTTGCCACAATCAATATACATGAACTGTACAAATTTACACCAGTTCATAATTTACCAAATAAAAGATGACTAACAAAGTTCACAAAATAGATGGTGGTTTGTGGAAAAGACTTTTACCCAATTAAGAACAAGGAAATTACAAACCAGACCTCCACTTTCTAAAAATAAGAAGTTTACTCAGTCTTAGAAAACTACAAGCTAGCAAATGTACAGATAGCTGGCTGGTGCTAACACCACAGTTCAGACAGTGTCTTTATATGGTCTTTTTAAAGCCTGTTGCCATGGCAGATTCTGATCACTTGCTACTTTTGAGGCCAATGTAAAGATCTGACCATTTCCCCAGGTCATACTTACTAGTTTATCTTATGTACATTTATACATATTTGTAAGTGCTAGGTAAAAGTCTGAAAAATAAAATTTCCAGTACTATGGTGTTCATAACAGTAAGTCTTGTTACTGAGCTGCCAAAAATGCTAACAATTAATAAATGTAATAGTGCAAATTTACTCTGCAAGACCTACTGCAGAGAATCACTTTATAAATACAGATTGGGGTTGAAAATTGGTGTAGAAATTAAGTAAGATGTCTTGGAGAAACTGACCCTTCCTAGATCTTCTTCACTCCCTAGCAAGTTGCAATCGTTTTGACTCACAGGCTATTAAATCACTGAAAGGTACTGTCCAAACTATGGCACTGTCACTTTAAAGTATACCACTCTAACGTGTGCCAGATCTTCACAGCTGTGACATGGTTTAAATTCCATAATCCATCCCCAGAGGTGCCCACCCAAAGTAAAAACCAAATTTATCCATCCATTTTAAGGTGATCCATCCACAGACTATATCTTAACCTGATACAGTCATCATATTGTAGCTTTTGGAAGGGCTAGTTCTGCCCAAGAGAAGTTCCTCCTTACAGCTTATTCTGCTGTCTACCATTTGCATGTTGCTGTTATTTTGGCTACCTCCTGCTGGTGCAGCTTCATACAGCACACAGATTGAGCCATCCTCTCCAATACGATAGGACACTTCATACGGGTCAACCCATAGAGTGAGTTCGCTTGGAAGAAGCTGGAACAGTTCCTGACTGCTCAATCCAATCCGCTGTGCTGCCTGTCCAATGAGAGGATCCATTTTATGGTTGATCCGGATACATCGGTAACCTGATCCCTTGCATGGCTTTTCTGGGAACCAGTGGTGTTTATAATGTTCTATAAAATAAAATAAAAAAAAGAAGATTATCCTCCTTAATTCTTCGTTCAGAAAGATGTGTAGTGATCATTGTTCTCTTGCAAATTTCACACCTCAAGATGTTGAAAAGCTTATTATTGTAGCATCAAGTGACCCGAAAAATCATTATAGTCTCTATTTTTGCTGATGATTTACATAAGTGCAGTGTCCCTTGGGAAGTACTCATGTATAAAGTTACTGTTTCATACTACCATACACAGAGAACAATGTTTGCCATCTGAAAGGAGTGAAATGCAACTTCCTGGCATTCATAGAAACAAATAGAAAAATACAGAAGTGATTACAAACACAGCAAAAAAACAACTCAAGGGCTTAGAAATTCCACGAATCCAGAGGGGGGAAAAAGCACCTTCCCGGCATCCTCTGGAGATCACACCCATACTTAGTTCCTCACATTCTAAGAGCACCCAAAAATAACTAGGGAAGGAGCTGGGCAGCATTTACCGACTGACTCAAGCTGTATTTCACCACTGCTCTTCCCAGCCTGTTTTCCAGGGCGAGACACCAATGACTTCACTTACCTTCGGAGTTCTATCCCACCCAAAACCCCATCGGTTTGAGGCTACTTGTAGCCACTATCACAGCACACTGGGTGGGACACGGGCTCGGGATTACAAAACCCACAGGGCAGGAAAGAAACCCCACGGTATTTGATCCTAACCGGGGCTGCCGGGTGGCGGTGAGATGTTTCCAGAAGAAAGGGGAACGGCGACTCATCGTTCACCGCTGAATTTTAGTGGACACACCAAAAAAAAAAAAAAAAAGGAAGGAAAAAAGCAACTTCGGAGCGTTTTTCCTTCTGGAAACCGGGCGGTTGGAGCCCTTGGAGCGGAGCCCAAGCCCGAGCTGCTCCGAAAGCTTTGTCTACGGAGCCGGGGTGGGGGACAGACAGACGGACGACGACGCTGCCTGCGCGGTGCCCGAGCCCCTTTTGTTTACAGCCCGCTCCTGCCGCCCCCCCACCCGCTGGGGGCCGCCTCGGCACGGCAGGGGGGGGTGTCCCCAGCAGGGGCGAACCACGGCGCCCCTCTCGCTCCCCACCCCGGCTGCAGCCCCTCGGAGGGGCCGCTCTTCCCCCCCCCCCCCGCCGCCCGCGGGGCGCGGCGCTGCCGCCACCGGCATCCCCGCCGGCCCGGGCAGGCGGCCCCGCGGCGGAGGGGGCAGCGCGGCTGCCCGGTCGGGAGCCGGGAGGGGGGTGGACGAGAAGGAAGCGGCCCCCGCCGCGCCCGCGCCGCCCTCACCTGCCAGCAGCTCCTGCAGGCTCTGGCTGAAGGTCTGCAGCTGCCGCTCGTTCATCAGCCCCTTGGTCCGCAGGAACTTGGAGATGAAGCCCACGGCCGCGGCGATCTCGCGTATCATGCTGGCCCGGGTGTACAGGGCGGGATGCATGGAGGCGGCGGCGGGCGGCAGCCAGCTCTCCGGGGCGGCCGGCGCTGGGACGGGACGGGACCGGACCGGGGGGAGGCGGTGTGGGGTGCTGGGGGGGGGGGGGGGGGGGTGCGACGAGCGCAGCGGCGGAGCGGGACGGGCCGGGCCGGGCGCGGAGCGGCTCTAACTGGGAGAGGAGCGGGCGGCGGAGCCCAGATCACATCCCGGGGGCGGCAGCCTCCGCCTCCTCTTCCTGCGGCAGGGGGGCGGCGGCAGCAGCGGCGGCCGCGGCAGCGCACCCCGCATCTCCTGCTGCGAGGGGCGAAGGGAGCTGCCCGCCGACCGCCGCCTCTTATAGCCGCCGCCGGGCGGAAGTGGCGTCAGGGCGCCGGGGGCGCGCCGCCGCCAATCGAGCGATCGCACCATTGTGACGGCCCGCGGCGGGGCGGGGCCGGGGCCGGCGAACGGGGTTGGGGTTGGGGTTGGGGTTGGGGTGGGGGGTGGTGGGGGTGACGTAATCGATTGTAAACAAATAGAGCCGAGACGCGAAGGGGGGGGGGGGGGGGGGGGGAGGGGAGGAGAGGAACTCGCAGCGTTCGGCGCAAAGGGGCTGCGCGCCGCGGAGGGGCCGCGCGAGCGCGCGCCCGCGGAGCTGCGCGTGCAGCCGGCGGCGCGGAAGGGAGCGGCGCTCGCCATCCGCGTACCGACGTGGGCTGGGGGGAGCGGAGCGGGGCGGGGCGGGGGCGGGGCGGGGGGGGGGAGGGGGGGAAGAACGTGCGGCTTGGAGGCCGCGCTGCCTGCGCGGGGTGCGTAAGCGTTCGGCGGCCGTGCGGGCACGGCGGCGCGCTGCGGGTCGGGAGCGGAGCGGCGGCCGTGCGCTGTGTGTGGGGAGAGCGGGGCCACGTCAGCGGCGGGGGCGGAAGGGAGGGAGGGAGGGAGGGGGCCGCCCGGGCCGGGAAGGAGGGGGGGAAGCGAGAACGCGCAGGCGGGTGAAGTTCTGTCTGTGGTGCCGCGGTGCGCCGTGCCCCGCGTGGGCCCGGCCGCCGGCGTGTCTGTGCGCGGGGGCACGCTCGGACGTGTCTTCCCCACGCGGAGCCCGCCGCAGCGGGGGCGCTCGCGCAGCGGGGCGTGTTTCTCCCCGTCGCCGCCGGAGGTGACGTGGCCTTCCCCCTTCGGCCCTCTCCGGGAGCCCCGGCGGGACCACCCCCCTGCCCGGCACCCCCGAGGGCTCCGCCGCGTGGCTTTGTCTCCCGTGGCCCCACGGCCGCGTTCACGTCGGGGGTCTCCGGGCAGGGTCCTCCCCGCGGGGTGAGAGCCGCCGAGCCCCCGGGCGCGGGCCGGTCAGCGGGGGAAGCGTGTTCTCGCTGGCCGAACCTCAGCGCTGGTTCCTTGAGGGCACCCCAGAAGTGGAACTCGCCGCCCTCCCCGCACCTCACCCGCGCTGCTGGAGGGCAGAGTGTGCCTTGGGGACCGTGCGGTTCCCCCGGCGGTGCTTGGAAAGGGGAGAAGCCCTTGGTGGGCAGGAGGGGCGATGCGTGTTGCTCAGCCACGGCCAAGCAGAGCGGAAAGCCTCAGGCCTCGCAATGCCATGTGTCTCCCTTTTTGCAAAACCAAAGGGGAGATGAAAGAAGCGGCAGAAGTCCTTTTTTTTTCTTTTTTTTTTTTCCTTCTTTTTTTTTTTTGTTGGAAACACAATGTGTAGCTTCTTTGATAGAAAACTGGTTCTTCCCCTAGGGTATATTCCCTGCCTCTATGCAAAGCTGCAAATGAAACAGAGCCTGGTATTTACATGTACAGTTCTTCAGGTCAAAGATCAGAAATCAGGCCATTAAAGGCACAGTAAGAACACACAATTAAATGCTAAGATTTCTTTTTCGGTAAAAATAATTCAGTAGTGAAATGTATAAAAACACACGTGTGAAAGAATTTGAATAAAAGATAAAAGTACACCAGTTTTGCTTGCCTGGTGTTAGACCTGTACCTGAATAGTGCTTTTGGTCTTTTCTGTGCTCTCAGGATCTTTTCTATCTTCATCTCTCAGCTGAAGGGACTCTGACTCTCTATACACATAAGGGAGATCTGCAGAACACTGTGAAAAGACAGTCCTGAGATCTTAAACTCACAGCTTTGCTGCACACTAAAAAGGTTGGTGTAGGTTTTAGAGCAGAGTCTAATCCATTTTCCCCCCACTAACCTCTGAATATTACCTTGGTGATCGTGGGCTGTGCCTCTGTCCTGTGAGAAGGGAAGAAGGGAGGAGCTGCCAACCTGGCCCCTTGTCTTGCTGCTCCATAGGTGCCCACCATCCTTTCTTCTCAGTGCTTCCACAGCAACGTGAGGTATATCCAGAGCTGCCATTTCTGCTCTGTTCATAGGTTGGAATTTGCTGTTCTTTTTCAAACCTCAAAGCAGCAGGTGCTTCTCTCCCCTGTCACAACAAGGTCCGTCATCCTACTGGAAAATATCACTTCTCTTGTGCAAAATCAACATTATTCTCAGAGCATTGCAATTACACCAAAATAATTACTGGAAATACTTCAACAAAACAAAAGAGCATTACGTTTCCACCTTTGCTTGGACCTGGGCTTTATCCAGGCCAGTTTCTCATCCCTCCTACTTAGTTCTAGCCAGAATCAAATGCTCAGAATGAGTTTTAGGAACTCTCAAGTAGATAGTCTTATGTAGTAGCACCCCAAAGCGTGAGGTTTAAAAAGCTCTCTTCAGCTTGCTACAGCAGTAACTGTTATGGACAGCAAGACTGTTCAGTTCAGATTTGAATCATCCCCTTTGAATTGTATTTTTAAGAACATACTGTAGCAGCATGTACCTCATGCCACACTCTGCGAGAGGGGAAGAAATTGAAAAGATTTTTATCTTTTTTAAAGGTTGCTAGACAATCGAAGGGTTTCCCTCGAATCTCCTGCAAAGTCAATAAATTCAGAGAGCTGTAGCAATCAAGAAGTTTTGATAGTTCCTATTGCTTCCAAAGAGTTACAGCATGTATAAAGAGGATCTGGTCTATGGAAAGGGTAAATGGCTGTGCATACAGATCCAGTCTGCTAGTGAGGAATGAACTACCTCTGTGTTCTCACTGTGCAGCCAGCAAGCACTTCAAGGGTAACTTTGAGGCAAAGGCTCAGCGAGATGCCTACCAAGCAGGACCTCATCCCTAGCTGTGGGAGGGAACAAGGTAACAGGAGTTGCTGATGCAGAGAACAGTCTTGTTTTCCCAGTGTAGGCAAGTCCGCCTCCATCTCAGTGCTATGGTGGGATAGCAAAAATGCTGAGGCCGTTTCCTGCCTGTGAAATGCTCCCAAAGATCCTCATCTTCAAAGTATGCAGGCTCTTAATGATGATGAAGGCTTTGGCAATACAGCTCACAGGATCAGGGAAAGTCAACTTTCCTTGACAGGACTTCAGTGGAGAACATCAGAGAAATTGGCCGTACTTCAGCCTGTTGCTGGTTTGTACCTTAGCTTCCTGCCAGTATGTCAGCGTGTTTCACTGGTCTCCTATTTTGCTCTGAACTTCTTCAGCACCTGTACATTTTGGGATATATGAAGGGGTTCTTACTTTCTCTGGCCAGATCCCAGCTGTCATCTTCTGCCTCTGCAGCTCCAGACACAGAGGAGGCAGTTTGCCTGGTCAATAGTGCAAGATACTCACTGATACCCTAACGGCAGGGTGCTGAAGAAGATAAATGTAAACATTTAACAACTGCCTTATTCAGCGCATCTGATACTTAAAATGAAGCAGAGGCCCTAGGGAGAGAAAATAAAGAAAAAGAGTATGCGATCATGTAATTAAAGACTGGATCATAATGAATATGCACAGAAGAGTTGAATTAAGGTTGTACTGGCAACCCAGCTTCTGATATTTCCTAACTTTTAAGCAATACAATGCAACCTTTACAACATTTCTTTCATGTTGTTTTGGCAGGAACTGTTTCTCGCCATTGGTTTGGAGAGAGCCTAGCACTTTGTGCATTCTGTCATAATGGAAATAAGAAATACAACTACTTTTATCTGTGCCACACACACACATACACACCCTGCAACTATTGCAACACGCTCTTTTTCCCAGCTTTTTCTGAAGGAAGCTACTGAGCATTCTTTATGGTAAGTGGGAAGATTCAAGAGTTCAAAGGAGAAGAATTAGAATTATTTGATTTTTAAAAAATTTGTTCTGGTCTTAGAGTCTGCATTAGTGTATATTTGTTTATGAAAATAAATACACTACATGTACAGCATGGATTTTTTTTTTGTCCTGTTTGGGAAATTGTTGCTGACAGAATAAGGAAATGCAAGAAAGTGTGAAAGTGTTATAGGCTTTTTATGCGGTATCTTGTTAAAGCCTTTCAGTGTAGAAAGGCGTTAGGTCTGTTCTCTTGCTATTTCACTGTCAGTTCCAGCTACGGTTTTGCACTGTTTGGCATTGACCTAATAAAGAAGTAACAATTGAGACATAATTGGTATTTGGTTCCAATATGCGCCTTAGATGGGCATAAGCTTTCTCTCACCTGTTAGCTGAAGAGTACTGTTTGCAGTACATAAAATACAACAACAATCCATTCTATGTATAGAGTTTATTTTTAGTGTAGCTTGATGTTATTGAAATGCCACATTATTTTTGTAATTTAGCCAGCATTTGAAAGTGTATAGCAAGTAGTTGCTGCTTTATTTTTTGTTTTTGCTGAGGAAAGCTTGCCACGGGATGCATAAAACATTTAATAATGTTTTAGCTCTCTTCAGTCTTTGCTCTGAATACGTAGTTACAGCTGTAGCAACATTCAGCTGCTGTTCCAGGAGGCGGCTGTAACCCAGAGAGCCCGTTGCTGACCCTGCGTGTCCACGCTGCTCCCCAGAGGACCCCATGGCCTGGTGATGAGTTCCCACCTTGTTCTGTAAAGTTTGCAAGCAGGCACCCCTCAAGCTACAGCGGCAATGCTGGAATCCTTCTCGGAAAGACTTTGGCGGTGGAAGGACATTTGGACTCGAGCTCGGGCTCAGACCTGGGCTGAGAAAGGTCTTCTGGATCCAGCCCACCTGTAAAGTGGCACTGTGCAGCGAGGCGGGTGTGAGGGCTCTGCAGCTCTGATTGTGAGCCTTTCTCTCAACCCAGCGTTACAACATTGAAAGTAACCACAGTGCTGTAGCAATGAGCTTTTTTTCCTGAAAAAGTGCGGGGGTGAAAAAGTCAGTCGCGTATTCTTCCAAAATGGAGAAGTCTTGCTTTTGAAAGCGTAAGATGAACTGGTATGAGTCAGAGAAAGGGCAAAAGTCTGATTTGTGACCACACTGGGAACCCCCCTCTCGCTTCAACATGCTCATGTCATGCGTGTGTGTGCATACACACGTACACACACACACACACATACACACATGCGTGCACCCTGCCTCTGTAGACTGCCCTATCAGGCAGTGAATTCCTCAAACCATTTCTCACAGAAGTAGAGTCCTGCTTAGGCAGGCGGGACAGGTTCCGTAAGGCAGAGGCCCATTCTGCAGCCCAGCAATGGTCTGACAAACATCTCTGCCGCTGCAGGAAGCTGGAGAGGGCTTGGACAGACTCGGAGGGTCAAGGGGAAGCTGTCAGCGTTGGCTGTAACTATGGCACGGCCTGCAAAAGTAGTTTCAGGAAAACCAGCTCATGACCTCCTAAAATGGCAAAGTCTGCTGCGCTTACTCCCTACAGAAAAAGGCCTGCTCTGCGGGGGATAAGTTTGATTTCAAAGGGACCGCTCACAGAGAAGAGAACCCTTGTGGCGTGGGCTTCAGGTGGCAGAAACCAGCATCTGGCCAGGAAAGTTTCAACAGAAGGCTTTTCCTATGCTATTGCTTTGATTTCAGCAAACAACATGTGACAGCACGCACATGGAGCAAATAAAAAGCAAATTCAGAAAATAGTATTCTGTTTTTGTTATAAAGATGATTTTTATTTTTTTTTCCAAGTGGGGTAGTAGCAGGTGTGGCAGCACACAGGGCGCTTGTTTTTAACAAAGTAATCATAGTTTGGATCCGGTAACAACAAAAAAATTAAGAAGACAATAGAAGCATCTTATTTGCAAGCTTGTCAATAGAGAGCTCCTCACAACACAGAGTTGTACATAACCATTATTAACATCCATTTTTTTCATTTGAATGCAGTTATGAATAAAACAGGACAGACTAATATAGATGAGATAAACAATCAGACATTGCAATCCTGCATGGGAAAGCTATTAACAATAATAGTAAAGGGGAAGGAGCTTTTAAGTGAAAATAATGATTTAACTATTTGTTGTCATCCTCTGCAATCAAATGAGGTCATCTCAAATTCCAAATTTTTACCTCTCCTGTAGTTTTTCAGCTGGGATGGGAGGGATGATAAAGAGGTTTATAGTTCTCTGCATCCCAGAGTTTTCTTTTCTGGCCTGCAGTATAGCTTTAGGAAGCCCCGAAATCATTTCAGAGCTCCCTTGTCCGTAGTGGCTGTATGTGGTCTCTTGCACTGACTGGTGACTGCCAGAACAGCCTGTGTCGGTCAGCGTGGGGCTGTTGGTCCCCCCCGTGGTCAGGCAGAGGGAGAACCAACAGAGGTAACCTGCTGGAAGAACAATATCCCAACACCGGCTTAGGCACTTCAGGGATTCTTCACAATGCTGGAGCGGCTTAAAGAAGCAGGGGGAGTCCTAACATGTAGTCCCATGTTTAATCCCCCATTAAGTGGTGTTCTTGAAGGGTTGATTTCTAGGTTTGAAGGCAATGGTTCATAGAATCATCGAGTGGTTAGAGTTGGAAGGGACCTTAAAGATCATCTAGCTCCAACTCCACTGCTATGGGCAGGGACACCTTCCACTAGACCAGGTTGCTCAAAGCCCCATCCAACTTGGCCTTGATGGTTCCCAAACCAGTGGTTCCCAAAGCAGGGTCATCACCCTCAGCAGGGGTCACAGCAATGGCAGGTACGGTCCTCAGCTCAACCAAGAGTTGGTTTCCTCTGGTGTTTATCCTAGTATTTGAGGAGGCATGAAATCAGCAGCAGGGAAACAAGATTACAGCTAGAACAAGCTTATCATCTACTGTGTTAAGGACAGCAGAAATCATTATGGATTGTAACATGGCCTTCTGCATAACCTTTGTCCACAGAATCTAAACATCTGATCCATCTAAACATATCTGAGCATATTTTTTACAAAGATATTTCCAGAGCAGAGCTGCATGCAGTGGAGAGTCCACCAGCCTAACTATGCTAGCCAAAACCTAGGAATTTTAATGGTATTTTTATAACAGTATTTCCTGTCTGTTAGAATTAAAACTGTGACTGTCTGCAGATTTTAGGTGCAAATATCATTAAAATAATTAAAGATTTTAAGAAACCAATATCTTGGTCTTGCAAGTATTCATTTTTCCTGAGTATTTGCACCTCACATACATTGATTTATGATGTAGTTAAAAAAATCTAGACAGATTTTTAAAAAACCTTTAAAATATCTCAGAAAAAAAAACCCCTTTCATTTACTTTCCAGTTATGTCATAAAATTTCTCAAGCAGCTTTTTTTAGGTTTGTGATTTGGAAACTAGATAGACTTTGAAATGGATGGCTCCTTTGGACCAGTTATTGAGTCCTAGGCACAAACCTTCAGCAAATCTGCCTGTCTCAAAAATACCTCAAAGTAGAAAAACATGGAGACGTTGTAATGGTAACACTGGAGATACTAGGCTACACCTGCACAGACTACAAAGACGACTGCCCACTATTCACTTATTAAGACAGAAGAAACAGTAAAACAGTGACTGTAGTATGTAGGTAGACGTACACACCTGCCTCACCAACTCATGACATCCCTCTGCCAAGTCTGGCCATGTTTTTTTTGGTTGTAAATCAGGTGCTCCTGCACATGTTTTATTCAGTGCAGGGTCTGGCATTGAAGACAAATGATTTTAGATTAGCTACTTTTTTATTCTTTTATTGCGATCTGTCATATCTAAATCCCACATATCAATGCAATGAATACACTGCTGTAAAAACAGGCACTTATCTTTTTTTTTTTTTTTCATTTTTCTTAGCCAACACTTACCACAACTTATTCTCTTTCCCATTGTCATTTGTAGTCATGGCACTGCTCCTGTTACAGCTTTTTCTTCTCCTTGCAATGGTATTAACTCAGGCATTTTAATCAGTTTCAGACAGAAATTTAGCCTGTGAATTCTCAGGACAAAATTAATATAATTAGTTCTCTAGGACAGATTTGGCAGGCTGAGGGAACATCGCATTGAGAGTCTATATTACCTTCCTTTGAGTACTGATAGGTTTTCTGGGTATAACCAGGTGGAAAAAAATTTTAAAAAATCGCAGATACACAGTTCTTACTTGGTTGCGTAGCTGTATATATATTGTTGTTCAACTACATTTGTGTGTGAAGACTTCAAACTTGCTTGTGTGAAAATGTGGTCATTCATCCCTTTAACGGGATTGTATTGCATGTTGCATGCCTAAAATTAATCTGTTTGGCTGGTCCCCATGCAACTTGAACTCTTTCCCCAGAAGCGATGAACAAACCTGAACGCTCAGTAACTTACTTTTCTAAATTCACTCATGTGAGTAATCTCCCCAACTTTGATGAGATTATCCATATAATTGCAAATGAACAGAATTGTGATTTTAGGGCACATAACCCAAGACTTTGCATCTCAGAGCTCCCACCACATGCTTTTTGTCCTTTCTGAGAGATGTGCCATAAACTGAGGAACCTGCTTTGTCCTATATTGCCTATAAATTGCCAATTCCTACCAAAAAAAACCCAAAAAAACAAAAAAAAGAAAAAAGGAAAAAAAAGTTCCTGTTTTTTAATGGTAGTAGTTTTACAGAACACAAGAGCTACCTGACTGTTAATACAAGTATCTTACGTGAACACGCTTGATAGCACTGGAAAAGGGGGGAGAGGGGCTTAAATAGAAGCAGAGGCAGTATTCTACTTTTATCTCACCAAAAAAAGAATGAATTTATTTCCTCCATTGTTTTTAAAGAACATCAGAAAAGACTAACTAAAACAGAAACTCAAATCTTGACAGCAGAAACATGCACCTCTATAAAATTAGGCCATTAGTTCTGATTTAGATTAACCAGATGTCTCAAACAGGCCTGCGATGAAAAACAAGAAAAGCACAGTTTTTTAATTAAAAAAAAAAAGAGATGCATAGCATTTACGAATCTAAAAAAGCACAGCCTTGTGATCTAAGTCTTTTCGTCTTCTGCTTCCAGCACCACCTTCAAACAGTGACCGTTTTTCCCCTCCATGTTTGTCTCTGATGCATTTCCAGAGACAGAGGAACAAAAAGCTGCTTGATACCCCTCTTACAATAGAAAGGAGATGTGCCTGGCTGTGTGGGAGGAGCCGCTCGATTCTTCCATGTAGCGCTGGGTACACATGCTTCGAGCAGCATTAAGTGTTCCTGGGAGCAGGGAACAGAGTGTTCCAGCAGGATCTAACATACAGGCAAAGATAGAAAGCCATTTTCTTCACAACTACGCAATGCATTAATACAAGATCCCAAGCTTGCAGAGGATGAACCGACCGTTTCAGGACTTTTTCTTTCCTTTTCTTTTTTGCATCTTAATTCACTTTTAAATTATTTAAGAGGACTCTAATTTTTTTCAAGCGTGATTTTTTTTTTAAATTCACCGCTTCATGAAAGCCTGCTTATAAAAGGTTACATAATAGATATAGCAGTGGCATAAAGCATCCCTTAAAGATCTGCATAAAATGTCTTTGCAGCAACAGTTTTTTTTCACCTTGGGTTTTTGTGCCCCGCAGCTCAGCTAGCAGTCGGTGGAGAGGGAGCAAGTAGAAATTCATATGAGAGAACGGGGGAGAAGGGAGAGTTAAAGCCATGTACATCTACACTATGGAACAAGAACATGGTGCTGTGCTCCACCATAAGCAGGTGGAACCCCACCAGCTGTCTCAGCCCTACTCTCATGCCGCGTCATTGCAGCCAGCTCAGGCCCCAAAACTGCGTTACTTCATACCGAGAAACCAACATGTGCAAGGCCAAGGCAGGGAATGTCTGCAGCGCATTCCTTTCCTCCGCGTAGACATGCCTTCATTGTTTCCACTCAGTTTTGTTACCCTGGAGCTGTAGGGTATTTCCTGCAGAGTCATCTCCTCCCACCGGCTCAGAGCTTCAGTCTCATCTACCAGGCAGCATGGTTTCAGTAGAGCCATGCCAGAGCTGGTGCTGCCAGCACCCAAACACTTCTGTTTCACACTGGAAAAAAAAAAAAAAAAAAAGGCAAAAACCACCACCACCAAAAAACTTAGCCATTTTTTTCCCCCAGAAAATTCCAGATCTGTTCAAAGCTACCTGCAAGTGTGGGTGCATACCCCCTGGATTTTCAGTATTGATACAGTATAAAAAAATTACTAGGGATGTCCAGGAGTGATCATAATAGTTGCTTCAGCTGGTACAGTCCTAGAGCAAGTGATCTGGATGTCAGTTATGCAATTTCCTACTTCATATCGAAGGCAAATTCACTTGTTTATATAAAGGCCGCTTAGTAATAGCTGATATTTCCTGAAGGCTGGTCGTCTTTTCCTTTCTTAAAGTATCGGAATCTACAGTAAGAAATAGTGATTGAAACCTGGATTTTTCATGTACGTGTTTTAAGTTGCTAGACTACTGCGGTGATTTCAACACAAAACAGGTCGTCTCAGAATGATGAACCAAACCTTACTTTTCTGCTTTGTTGGTTTAACCTCAACATCTCAGCCAATGGCCACAAGTATAACAAGGATGAACTTCAGTGGCTTGAGATTTGAAGAGAAGAACAGTTACAACCCTCAGACTAACACAACAGCTATGAGAGCTCAGTACCTCAAAGAGCTTTGGTGATGTGAAGGATCTCACTTTCTTAGGGTGCAGATGGAAATTTTGGCTCTGCCACCTCACAGTGCATTTGATAACTGTGGATCTCATTTCATTTTTAATCTAATCATCTCAAATCACTTTGACCCTGTGTTTGTAAATGCCAGAAACTTACTGTACCTTCCCCACTCCAGCTATAAAGTAATTACATTGACCACAGAAAATCTTATGTCATCAGTGCAGGTTTTAGAACAAAGGCAATAGAAGTTTTACTATTCCTGATAAAGGTAAACACCCTCCTCTGTGAAGACAGAGACATAAAAAATTGCCTGTAGTAAATAAAGGTATGGATGGTCACATAAAAATGCAATAGTGTTGCTCATTAACTCCAAAGCTTGGAGACCAACCCGATGTTTAATGGAGGGTGGAGGAGAATTTTACACGTACTCATTTCTGAAGCAAATGAAACAAAGGCAGTGGAATATTTTCGTTTTATAACTGCCATGAGTCCTCTCCAAGTATTTTTATAGTTATCATTACTAACTTTTTCATTGATTATATATCAGTCACACAAATTCCTTGGAAAGAAGGTGACCAGCCTGTTTATCCATACCTTCCTGTTCTGGAAGCATAAGGTCAACACATTATTATGCACTAATGTCAGCTGTTCGCGAGTACGCACACTTCCCAAATTCAACAGGCTTTCTTCTGATGTCAGAAGAGTTTTTCTGTGGACTTGTGTGGAAAGAGGGTAAGATTTTACAACATTTTTCACTACTGGATGATTTAGAAAATTTTTCTTTAAAATTTACAAAGCCAATTTTCTTTTCCGTCACCTGGCTTTTGACCTATTGACTGACATTCACGCTGGCTGCTTTTCTCAGTTTTAGCTGACTGTCCTGGTTTCAGCTGGGATGGAGTTAGTTTTCGTCCTAGTAGCTGCTGTGTTTTGGATTTAGTATGAGAATAATGTTGATAACACATATTGTTTTAGTTGTTGCTAAGTAATGCTTACATTAAGTCAAGGACTTTTTCAGCTTCCCATAGAAGCTGAGAGGGAGCATACACAGGACAGGCTGGCCAAAGGAATATTCCATACCATAGGTGTCATGCCCAGTATATAAATGGGGGTTGGTCGGGGGGCAGGAATCTGTGATCGCTGGTCAGGACGGGCTAGGCAATCGATCATCAGGTGGTGAGCAGTTGTATTGCACCACAATTTTGTATATCCTTTTACCATTATTATTGTTTTATTTTCCATTACTGTTCTATTAAACTGACTTTATTTCAACCCAGAAGGTTTTTTTTCCTTTTTCTCCCTCATCTCCCTATGCTGCTGGGGGCAGCAGGGAGGTGGGAGTGAGTGAACGGCTGTGTGGGGCTGGTTGCTGGCTGGGCTTAAACCATGACACTGACAAAGCATTAAAATGTTGGGAAATAGATGAGTTTCCTCATGCCAATAGCAGAATATGAGATTAGGTGTTGTGGAGAGGCAGAGTCCAGAGGATGCTCGTTAGGCACTGTGTCTTCTCAGTAGCGCTGAAGAAAAGAGAAGAGAGAAGAGAAGAGAAGAGAAGAGAGAAGAGAGAAGAGAGAAGAGAGAAGAGAGAAGAGAGAAGAGGAGGAGGAGGAGGAGAAGAGAAGCAAAGCACCCTGCTGCCTGTGGGGGAGCTGCAGAGAGCTTCAATAACAAAGGCTGCACCCACAGGCATGCATGGAAGGAAAAGGCAGGGCAGGAGAGTCTTTTTGTTCCTCTATGATTCCCATTTAACCCCTGATTAACACTCCTTTTGCCTGTTATGCGTTTCCTCACTCCGAATTACAGCACATGGCCCTGTCCATGAGGCCATGAAGTCACCGTGCCCATGTGTCCCAAGAGAAGCAGATTCACTGAGTGAAGCTTTTGGTGCTGAAAACCACAATATACAGCTTCTGGGGGTTTATTTCAGACCATCCACCTTTGGTCTGGTCCCATGGGCTGTACGTGCATTGGTGGATGGAGCACATTAGTTGTGTGGTCCTTCACAAGGGTGGCGTGCATTTATGTGTTGTGAGCATGTCGCTGTAGTGGTAGGAGTAAGCTCCAAGTGTGGGGCCTGCCATGGGGAGCACCAGGACCCACGGGACAGATGGACATCTGTCACCTCAGAATATTTTTGCTGCCTGCTTGTGACAGCTACACCAGGCAGAGCACTGGTGCAACAGGGGATCTGGGCTCTTAGCAGCAATCAGTTCCACCTTGCAGCTGATAATGCGACTGTCTAAATATATCAGTGATTAGGGCTACCCTGCATAGATTAAAGTCACAGCTCTGTATCTCCCATCTGAGGCACAACAGTTGGCCTGATGACAGCACAAACATGAACTCTGTGACCCGTTTTTCCAAACTGTTTTTTAGATCATGCTTCAAATATACTGGGTCACTGTCTGTGATAGTGGATCGCAACACATGCAATCCCTTCTCCAAGGATGGCTTCCTTAAACTCCATAAATTGCACCAGGGTGGAGCAGGCTACATGTTTAGGAGGTCATCTCTTAAATGTTTCAGATGCCTCTAACTGTGCCACCTTGTATTTAAAAAAAAAAAAACAAAAAAAAAACAAACCAAACCCCACTAAAATTTGTGTGTAAAGCATCAACAAACGCTTTAAGCAAAAACAAAAGCTCAAATTCCAGCATTTCATTTTATCACCACTATAGCAATGATGCATAAGATACCCTGTTTTGTTATAATGCCACGTCTTCTTGTAAAGGGACCTCTGTTATCTGTCTTACATGTTTCAGGGGACAGAAACTGATCCTGTGATCCTGAACAAGCCGTTCTAATTGCTTGTCTGTCCAGAGCTGAATTTAAGGCATTGCTGCCTCGACAAACAGGAGTCCCTTTGCTCTCCCTTAGAAATCCCCAATATAATTATAGAAGATTCAATTCTTCCTGTATTTTTCCCTAGGCAATGACCTGCTTTGCTTGTATGGCAAAATCAACCCCGATTTTATCATCCAGAGGATAACAGAGTTGCCTTATCTTTTTCAAATAAATGCAACTGGGAATTGCAAAAAGAAAAAAAAAGACCTTATTCCTTTAATTGTTCACCATTTTAGCATGAAGAAGTTACACACAGGGGAGCCTTGAAACTTCTTTCATGTTCATACCCTTTAATTCAATTAAGGCCCTAAGCTAAAGCAAAGAGCTAGCAAGAGTCAGATACTATTGCTGCTGATAATGTAACTGCCAAAAAAATTAATGGCATATAAACAATTCAAGTAGCTGTTTTGTTATGAGATTCCCCTTCTGAAGCAGGTTAGTTTGCCTAGTAGATAACAAAATTATGGATGAATTCCTGACTCACTTTCTTCAGTCTTTGATTTAAAATAGGTCACTAGATTTAGGCACTTGAGGTGCAAAGCAGTATTTATATTTTCTAAATGTCCTTCTGTGATCTGAGGAGATCAATGGCATACATTTTGCTTGCATTGCCTGCGTTTGGAGCCTAGGGGGAAAACAAAAGCACAAATAATGGATTGATTTAGATAGAATTTGAGATCATAGTCTAAAGATTTCAGACACGTTTTCAGGATGTGTGAGAGGTCATGTAAATACCCAACCACATGTGGGGTTTTTGTATGGTAAAAGTGTTGGCTGCCAAATGTGTGACTTTAAAGACAATGGAATTTAGGCTCAAAATCATTAATGTAGTCAAAGGGAAGGATCGTCAGCCTGATCCTGAGCCCTAAAGAGCAAATAACAAAAAACAGGCAATAGGAAAGCAGAAAAATATTTTACTGAATTAAAAAATAAACGTGCGGTCATGATGAATACTTTTAAACTGGCACATTTTCATGTAGTACCAAATAAAGAACTTCTGACCCAGAGAAGAAAAAAAAAGTACATAAAATGAAAAAAATGCTCAGAAAAATGTCTAAAAAGTCCTATCCCCTGAAACCCATGAAAATACCTAAATCTGCTGAAAAAACACGAAAAAGTTAATTTCATGATCAAGCCAAGATACTGAACTAGTCGGCAGTGTGTATTTGAGGAGCTGCATTTTTCTCAGGCATGTTGTTTTGTTAAATAATGACAAAAAAGAAAAGCATGGACAATATTGACTGTACACATTTGGGATGACTGGACTAAAAAAGGCATCTAATTCTCACCTCCTAACAGGAGAAGTCAGGTAGCAGCTGTCGCTCAAGTACGTACATACAGATCCTCTCTCACAACAGGGATTTAAAAAAGAAGATAGCTTTATCTGCTTTCACATGCAGCTCTCGAATACTGCATTGGGTCAAGCTGGTCAGGAAGTTCCCAGTGAGGAACTCTGAATGGACCTGAAGGCAATGAGACATTGGCAAGCTGGTTTGCTTGTCGTCATCTCCCAGAAACTCTTGAGTCACAGGGTATCTCAAAATAAGGGTGAGGTGGGAGGGAGGAACCTTCTGCCTATGTAATACATGCAAATGTCCAACGTCCAATTTGCTAAGATCTTCTTAGGAAAGCAGTGTGGGTCCTGTAGCTTATATGAGTTTCTCCTGCAGGAGTGTTGTATGAGAAATAATTCACCTCTTGTGAAAAAGCTGGCTCTTGGACTTCACTGCTCCTCCTTAGGATGTCCACGCTGCCTGACCTCATTAATCTTGTTTTTCATGGTGACTGTACTGTGCAGTTATTCCATTAACATATTGTAGTGCTGCCTGAGGCTGCTTTAATGTATGCTCTATTCTATTTTTGCCTAATTTATTTAGGCATTTGTAGTGCATTGACCACTGTAGGGTCTCTCTTTCTACGGGCAAATGAGGAGAGCATATGGCGTGGAACTGTGAGCTATTGACTGTGCTCCTGGGAAGCCCTGTAAAAGGGCACGGATACTCTGGCACAGCAGTTCTGCACACTAGCTCAATTTAAAAAAAAAAAAAAAAATTAAAAATTGCAACTATTTTCCACATAGGGAGCACTTTAAATACATTTCTGCCTATGCATACTGTGCGCTGAAGCAGGGGAAGGGAGAAAGTGCCTACAGCCTGTAATAGGTGTTTAAACCCCCTGACAAATTTGGGATCCAATTCAAAGAGTAGGTGTTGCAGAGCTCAGAAACAGACCATGTTATATGGCAACACAGGGAGCAACACACAGTTCACTCACTGTACGTCCTATTTTTTGTCATTTTGCGAGGGAACAATAGAACTGGCCAGGTTCAGAAAAAAAAGTAAAAAACTGTGACAAGGCACTAATAGAAATAGGGCTTCTTTCCATGAGATCATCTCTTCTGCATTTTACATATATACATACATTTCCTTGCTTGGAAATAAAGGTCATAATTCTTTTATCCTTTTTGCTCACTAAATGTACACATGGCCTCTTTCTTTAGAACACAAAAAAGCACAAGATGCCAAGTGGCAGAACCTAAAAAGCATGAGAATGCTTTTTTTTTTAATTACACTTAGGTTTAATATATGTTGGTGCAAGTTGTTAATCAAATATAAATTATTTTGTTTTGCAAGAATACATAAGCATCATCTACTATTGAAAAACATTTTTAATATTAAATTGCTTCACATCTAATCCTTATTAGCATTTTAGTTTTATTATTAGCTGTATTTAGTTGAACAAAAGTGGAGAGAAAGCCTGATATGGTAATGTTTCCTTGCTTTATCATCAGTTTAAATTGTATGCCATGTTTAATAGATAGTCATCAGACAGTACCTGTAGTACGTTCTAAGTTGTTTTCCCAATGTTAAGAAAAATATTATAGATTTTTGATGAAATTATTCAGAAATGGCTGGTGACTTTGGGTGCCAAGTTTGAGACCCTTTAACAGACGTACCCATGGTTACTGTGAATACAGTTCACACACTAAAGAACTAGCAGAATAGTAACAGTGAGAAACTAATTTGCTCCAAATCTAGTAAAACGAAAGATCAGGCAGTCTGTCTTTTGTTTAAGCATTAAAACATCCACCCATCTCCAAAGTAAGCTGGGACAGTACTGCTCAAAAAAATGAAAAGCCAGCCTGAGCTTGAACTAAGTAGCCGTCACCTCTCTGTCGCTGTCGTTACATGTGCAGTTGCTGTAGACACGGAGAAGACATGCTTTTAGATGAGGGAGCAGTTATCAGCTCTCAGCCCTGCCTTGACCATTTGTCCCTCAGTAACGGCAAGGAACAAGGCAATTGGGAGAACAGAGCTGAGTGCTGCTAGAAGGGTAAGAATATCCTGAAAGGCTTAAAAGCTCGTTCAAATTGTTTTATGGCAACGAAGTAGCCTTTGAAATATTTTGAATTGCAAACAGTGAAAGTTTATTGTTAAACCAGTTATTGTTTCTGAGCCACAGGGAGCATCTGAGCAGGGAGGGAAGAGTGGGGCCGGATGGAGGAGGGAGTTTTGTACCAGCGTGTTGGCAGCACGGCATCTCGGGCAGCACAAAGAGCAGATATTTGCCGGGAGAAGGAGACCCCTTACCTATTCAGGACCTATTTAGTTGCCAGCACTGATCAGCCTGGTCCTGGGTGCAGGTAGGCTGCAAGGAGAAGGGGACACCATGGAAATACTAGAGGAGGGAAGTAGAAATATTTACCTTCCTGCCCAGATCCATTTTCATCTACAGTGTCACTCATGACTTTATCCTCCCATGTGACTCTGACTTCAGTTCTAGGTGGAGCTTCTGGAGGTGAGGAAATACTGAGAAAGTGTTGAAAGTCAGAAAGTGGTGTTTACACTTTGTGTGTCCTGAGGGAACTGAGTTCGTTTTCTCATAGCTGTAAAACCTGGGAGAAGAGACCACAAGTAGGTATGTGCACACCATAGTGTTCTGTGGCCCCTACACCGTAGGGTCATATGGAGATAGTTTTGCTGGAGAACTGATCCTTGCCACTGATTCAGGTCAAGAGAGAAACCATTCTCTTGGGGAGAGGTTCCAGATCCCAGAAATAATGCAAAATCTAAGCTCTTGCCATTGTACTGTATAGAGAAAAGAAGTTTAAAAACTGCTGTACATGACTGACCAGATCTCCAGAGCAAATCAGCCGGTCCATCATCCTATCTGCAATTCCAGCCTGAGAAAGATTCTGGGTCATCAGAGAACCCAAATACAGCCACTTGTCCCACTGATAGGAATGTATCAGCCTTAAGTCCCTGACTTTAAATGTACCAATGTGTTCTTGGAACAGGAAAATGTATTTACTTGGAAACTGATGCTCAGAAGTGTCATGAGCACCAGCTGATCCGAGCAAAAAATTGCTATTCCCAAGTCTGAATGACTGCCTCATGCTTCTGCTGAGGGGACACTCCAGGGATACACCATGAATAAAATTAAATCTTATTTCAGCAAGACCTCCTGCCTCTGAACAACTGAAAGCACATTATCAGGGCAACAAGCGACAGCTTCAGCTCCAGATAGGATGTATTCTATAAAGAAACCAACTCTGTGATGAAACACAGGAAGACCTGTATAACTGCATACGTTGCACAAAGTAAATTAACAATTTATAAGTCATTCACATAATGCAGTTGCTCGCAGTAGGAAGCAGACAACAATACCATATTCACTGAAGCTTTAGGAAGACACTATTTTCACTCTGCTTTACAAAAACAGTTGCTGTCAGGGGCCTAAAGGAAATTGTAGGTGTTAGCTAGCCTAACCGTTGTGGTGCCAGTTTTGTATCATATTGAGGTTGTGCATGCTTGCATGCACATCTAAATGTCAAACTCCTTACATGCATAGCAACTCAACTGGGTCATGTTAAAGAGATCTTCAGAAGTGTGTCTTTAGGGGTTCTCCCAGCCAAACCATCTTTAATCAAAGTCTTTCCTCAGCCTCATCCTCAGTAACAAAAATACACCTCAACTTTCCTCTTAGCCTCAGTGTTGTCAGAGCTCTGACTTGATGGTCGGAGATAAAATGTGTATGCACACGTTCATATGCAAAACAATACCGGCTTTTACTTCATGAATGTCATAGTGTTTGTCTTTGGAAATTTGTTTGAGTTGCTTATTTCCTGTCTGAGCTTTGTGGAGATGTCTCACCAGGTGACTTGGGTGAGTGAGTGACACTGCATGCAACAAATATACGCCCAAATCACTGAAATATTTGCAGATACCAGCATGCCCATGCCCAAAGTACAGGAACCCAGAACAAGTTCTTTCTCTATTTACACGGACTTTTTTTTGTCTTCTCTTTCTTAGTTCAGAAACAAAGGATTAGACCAGTTCCATGACATGATATTATTTTGCAGGGTATTTAAGTTACTGAATGATTATACAGGAATTTAGACCTTCATACAGTATTTACCAAAATGAATTTCGTATTCTTTTCTCTCTCTTACAACCAGTGCATAAAGAAAATAAATTCTGACTTATATAAATGGCATACAAAAACATTCTCCCCTGCCTTTTCCAAAGTTTAATCCAACAATCAAAAATGACAACAGCATAGATAAGCACAAATGTCAGCCAGCTGCACACAAGCACAGACATGTGTCATGGAGGAAGTGCTAACAGCTCGCACTTTTTTACAGAAAGAAGGCTGGTAGAGTCGTGTTTGCTTTCCAGTATATGTGTTCTTAAAAAATTTGTATTGCTCAGTTAAAAACAAAGCAAAACAACTGCTGCTGACATAAAGACAAGCTTCAAGCGACCCTTCGGTTTTCTAGACCATGGTTTGTTATCTTGAAATAACACATGCACATACACGTGCTCTCATATGCAGAGGTAAATTTTCTAAATACTAGCAGATTTTCCTAGTGCTCAAGTGCTCTTGTTACAAAACGTGTTCGCTAAGGCAGAATGAATATTTCGAGTCAAATGTAGTGATTTTTCTTAAACTAGACTGAAACGTCCCCTTAAGAGCCCAAGCACAGGGAGAGCATGGGAAGTGAAAAAATAAGGACTGCTCTTTGGGGAGGGGGTGGCTGGCTTCCAAGGGCACAAAGAAAGTACATGTCAGAGCAGCTGCAAATGCTTGAACTGGGATTCAAACACACAACCGCAGCCCTCATGGTGATTAAGGAATAAGTTAACTCTCTGTAGAGAGATCTATTATTTATAACGTGCAGTGCTCAGCACTGTACAACGAAGGAGGGAAGCACCAACTCGGATCCTTTTCTCCAGTCTTTAAATTTATCAGCAGCTCTCGGGTCGTTCCCAGCACACACTGCACTTGAAGCTCAGACACCTGGTTATACCAGCTTTCTTAATCATGCATTTTAAATGTATTCCTCCTCTGATTTTGTACTTTCAAACCAGTTCAGCTATCACCTGATTGCAGTTTACACACAACCCTAATCAACATATTACAGCTTGGGAACTGCTGTGCCATGTCATTCCATTAAAAGGAAACACGCTGTTCCTGTGATGCATCCGATTGCCAGTTCACACGACAAAGTTAAACCCTTAAAAAAAAAAAAAAAGAAGAAAGAAAAAAAAAAAAGAAGAAAGGGAAAAAAAGCAAGTATTAAACACTTTTTGAACTGTGCAGCCGTATGAGGTTAAGCCTTTCCCACCCCCTGCATAATGCTGCTCACATTATGCCTCTGGAAACCTGTCCAGGTGTGCTTCCCACTGCCTGGAATCACAGGGTTGGTGGAGACTGGATCTTGAAACCGCTGACATTGGCTTTCAATACACTCCTTATTTCTAAGTAAATATTCTGCAAGCGTGTGATTTTTTGGCACTACCTTAACTATTGTGGCATTGCCCCGAAGGACAGACTAACCCAGTTTAAAATAAGTGTATTTAATAGTACAGAGCTCTATAGCCTGTCTAGTAGGACTTTAACCATGGCTTTGTAAATGATTTCAAAACCAAGTTACAAACCAGAATTTTTTCGTGGACTATTTTTTTAATAATGATTTGAAGGTTGTGTTGCAGGTTTTGTTTCTGCAAGGTGTACAGGTTTCCCTAACTGTAAGCTCGTTTGTGAAGGCACCAAATTGAAGCTTTGCTTTTGAATCAGAACAAAAGTTACTGTTTTAAGAAAGATTTTTGTATTGAGTTTCCTCAAAATACATGCAGCCAAGAGGAAGACAGACCGACTTACTGATCCTCCCTCCTACCCTCACACAGAAACCCATATATTACGGCCAGATCTAGTAAATGCTGTTTCAGGGGGAGTCCATTTCAACTTCTTTAATTTATGTCCAGCACATTTGTTGAGTTTTATGTCAATGGCCATGCACTACTGGACAGGAGATTCAAATGTTTAATGGAAAATATTTAGTTGTGTTGTTAGTAAAGTACTTGGTTGTTAGTTTATGTACTAATAATGAAACATGCTGTAAGTACGTTTGTTACTCTGTCAGTGTTTTAACACAGTAAGAAAAGTGATTGTTTTCAGGAAGAAAATAGTCCTGAAATTATTCAACATGGACAAAAATTACCCAAATAGAGTTGTAAGACTGTTCAAAGAGTTTCATAACAAAACCAAAACCACGCCCAGTTTGGAATTTCTTCTATGACGAACATTTGGACTGGGTATGTTGTAAGGTCCATATGCTTCTTTCAAAGATTCCGCACTGGATTTTAGCTATGCTTCTTGTGAGCCATTTCATAAGGAAATGATGGGAAAACTGGTTTTACAGTCTAAGCGAAATCTAGTGATTTTCAAAAATAATGAGAGCAAGACTCCAAAAAGTGACCCAGGGTCAGTCTCCAAGTACAGAGTATTAAGACCCTGCATACTGCTTCTTGCTGGACGCAGATTTTTCCTTCCTTCCTGTTTCTGGTGAAGGGCAGATAGAAAGTGATTTTGGCACCTAAGTTAGAGCCATTAAATACTGTGTTTGTCACAGTAATCTTTTTTCCAACCATTTTGTTCTGGTGGTAATGTTGCTTCAATTCCCGCGTTAATCCTGCGTTATTGTTTCACATCTGGTGAGGGGACGATGAGGTAATCCCAAATAACATGCAAATACAAGTTTGTATTTGCGCACCACTGTCTTTTTTTGTCCATCAATATTCTCTAAACAGGAAAGGATTTTTCTGTGTTAGCACGTTGATCTACGAAAACATAAGAATGGAACAATATTGCCATTATTTGGATTACATAAATAGTTCAGAAAAGTGTATGAAATTGTCCTGTTGTCTTGTGTATGCAAGATACAAACAAAATTTTGTTGTTCTTAACCGACTGGCATTCTATGTCTTCTTTGACTAAGGACTATTAGAAAGATCTTCAAAGCCATTACAAATGCAGAATGGACTAGGCCAGGAAGTCAAGGGAAAACAGAGTTTTTCTCCCTACAGACTCCCCTTTGATGTAACTATATTGGCCTAAGTATGGCCCTGACAATTTAAAGTGTTTCTCTTGCTAGGTGAGCATGAAGCCTTTGCCTCCATCTACAAAAACAACCAAGCGGCAATTGTGCTATCAGAGCTCTGACGTTTGAGAGACTCTCAAATACTTGCTGATGGTTATGGAGACAATAAATAAGATGGGAATTTGTTTTCCCAGAATATTTTGATTTTTAAGGGAGAAGCAGTCCTCAGGAGACAGGCGTCTAGACCCGGGAAACAGCATTAGGTAGCCTACCATCTGACAAAGCAGATAGCACAGACATAGCCCCACTCAGGTCAGTCAGACAAAGCTTCACAAAATCCTAATTTTGCCCCATCAGCAAGATATTATTTGTGTCAGGAGACAGCCAGCAGAAAGGTGATATACAGATGGAAAGTGGGTCAATCAAAGGTGAAGAGGCACAAGAGGAAGTGTTCAGCTGCTATCACTTCTTGAAGATAAGATTATCTGAAGTCTTGCATTTTCAGTTGTTTATAGATGGATCTTACTATTTGGTTCAAATATTTACTAGACACCATCAGATAATCAAGCAAGTGAGATTTATTATTGTTGTTTCCAAAGCTGATTACAGAGGACAGATATTGCTTGTTAATCTTTTCCCATTCCTTGATTATACATTTATAATATATGCTCCTGCATCTCTCTTCAGAGCACAGATGCTAAAACCACAGGATATCATTTTAATCCTCAGGTACTGTCACAGCCATAGATCCAACTGGTTTTATTCCAGGTAAAGTGCAGCCAACTGCAATATGCCTACTTGCAAAACCATAACTGGGGTAGCCATCATCTAAGCAAATAATGTTTTAGCTTACCCATGCACAAAATAAATCCCTCTCCTTTAGATATTAAGTTTATAGTCTCTTATGACCTTACATGATGGGAGGTAGGGGCACTGCAGGAGTTTGTCCAGTTTTGGTAGCAGGGCACAAAATGCGGAGCTTATCTGACTTTAATGGAACCAGGCTTTGACCCTGGCTAGCAGGGAAACACAGCTATTGCCGGAGTTGCAGATGACTCTGTCACTTTAGCTGTGAACCCCATAGAAGAAAAAGAATAAATAAAAAGCTCCTGAATTAGATAGAAAGTTTTAGATCCTGAGCTGCTGTAAGACTCCAGTGTGCCGAAACAGCCAGCGTTATCTCGTGATAGAGAGCAACTCGTAAGATAGCAAATGAGGAATGCAAGAGCACTTAATGCATTTGCTTCAGTTTGGAAAGGAAACGTAAAGTACATACTTCTCCAGTTCAAGGCTTTAAAGGAAATATTTATGGCTTATGGCTGCAAATGGGTAGCACTTTTAAAAGTATTTCTTAAAATAGCAAAGGGGAAGCAGTTGTAAAATTGATTGTTCATTAATTAACAGGGCCCTGGAAATAAAAGCATTTGCTGAACAAATAATTTAAAAATATAAGCAAAACTGTTTTGGGGACACGAATTGTTTCTTGTTTAAGAGATGACAAGCTGTATTAGAGCATCCCAGCTACAACACAGCAAAATTCATGGGGAAGAGTAAATCTTTGCTGCGCTGAGCACCGGAGGATGGACATCAGCCAGCGGCACATGTGAGCCCTCTTTATTTACTTTCTGCTCCCACAGGTGTTCACGGAGTACTGTTCCCACATCAGCTGGCAGAAAGGGCTGCAAGCGCCCCAAACACTTCTGTTAGCACATATTTCTGCATGAACACAAGCCGCACATGCGTGCACACCGGGCAGGTGCACGCCTGCCTGTGCACACAACGGTGTTTGGCACTGGTTTGGTTTATCATCACAAACCGTCTCGTGATAGTGTAGGGTGTGAGGTGTGGATCCGGTACCTCAGGTACCCAAACAAGGGCTCCTTTCTGTGCAGACTTTCAGGCAGCAGAGCCGTCCGGCTGCCACTTCAAGGGCAGCAGCCCTGTGCAAACACCCAGTTATGAACATCACATACCCTGGGCATTAGTCACGGCACGTCGTGGGCTAGCATGTGTTCACGCAAATGGCATAAAAGTCAACAAATACATAAAAGCCCCGTCAGTTGGTCTCAAGTGAAAGTATCCAAACAGGAAGATGCATTTACCATGGGAGAGGAAGGACTGCAGAGCAGCTGCCAAGCTTCATCCAGCCTCCCTGGCTACCTGCCATTGCCGAATTCTCCCTGCTGACCAGGCCTACGGAAAGGCTGGTCCCAAAGCTGCCCATGCCTTCTAGCTCCAAGCTAGCCCTGTGTCCATTTGGGTAGAGTTATGGGTCACATACAGGGCCTTGCCTTAAGAAATTCCATGCAGGGCTGAATCAGAGAAGAAGGGGTCGTTTCCACTCAGTTTTCCCCATATAGTTCATCGTGCAGAGGCAGCATCGTACACTTGCTCCATTCAATCACCCCCTGCACCCCAAACACTTTTTTCTTGGTTTCCTCTCAGTCCCATCAGCATTGCTCTGTATCTTTTCCAACATGGGGAACTTAGTCTTTCATGGACAATTCCACAGCAAAAAGAAACTTGGATTTCTCATAGGTTGCTAAAGGCCCCCAGCTTTACTTTTTCTTCTACAGTAAATCAACCATCCCTGAAGACGCTGGAGCAAAAAGGGCATACCCAAAAGATACGTTGCAACATTTTATTGGCAAAGGGTGTTTGCTAGCTGAGGCTTCTCCTGAGAAATGGAAAAAAGGTACAAGCCAAGAACATAAATTAGTTTACAAAAGACAATTTATTAAAGCAGCAAGCTGTTGGAACCTTTTCACTAGCCTCTGTGACTCACGTCTAAATAGGCTGATAACGTGATTCATCCTGCAGGAGAGTCATGTTTAAATACGCTGCTGCTATCACACTTCCAGCCCCAGAGCAGCCGGTCCAATGGCTTTTCTCATCCCAAGAGGCACCACCCATCCAGACAAGGAACAATGCAAGTTTCTTCACACTTGCAGGCTTGACAGTAAGCAGGCTGACACTACAAGGTGGATGGATAAAAACGAATCAAAAGAATGCCCTTTATGGCTGCTCTAGGTGATGGCAGGGGGAGGAGGAGGAAAAAGGGAGAGCTAACTGAGCTTACTCTTGTGTTTGCATTAGGGTGAGCCTTTTGTCTTTACACTTCACGGCTCACTGCAAGACCATTCCACTTAAATTTAGAAGGGCATCATCCAACAGATTTTAGTCAGTCGTGGAGTCATTTAGTCACTGGTACCAATACCACAGCTGGGAGATCTATAGCCAAAGGGCCAATGTTTTAGATGTATATCTGATTTTCAAAAGACAAGGAGATACTGCCTATTTTATTGCTTCTGATTAAAAAAAAAAATCTTTATGTGCAGAAACAAAGCTAGAAAGACTTAAAGTTGTATCAGCACTGATTTTATATAGTTATAAAATATTCTTATGTTTTATTCAGGATTGGTAGGGAGACATATTGAATATAACTTTTCTGGGTGTATTACTTGAGAGCAGGAGCAGGGAAGAATGATTGCATGCTCAACAGTACCGAAATGATGTCGTTTCAGCAGAACATTAATTAATTTTTTGACCCTTCAGTCTCTCTGACCCAGTTCTGAGAAGCTTATTGCTGTTGTCAGGTCAGAACTTGTTTCAAAGAGCCAAGTGTTAACTTTCCACTTACAGATTATGCTGGCAGGAGTCAGTCTGCTTACATAGGATATGTCTTTGTCCTTGACCTGCATTATTTCTATAGTTCTCTAGTGCAGAAACAAGGAATTAGCCTTCCAACACAATTTATAGATGACATTGATCAGTGGGATAAAAATCCACAGCTGATTAGTTCTGCCTTCTTTAGGATTTAATGAGAAAATAAACCTTAACTTTAATGAGATGGACAACATAAAAGATGTTTTCTGGGAAACAGATAAGATGCCCTATTGCAAAACTGATATGTAAAAGTAAAGTGCCCAAAAACTCATAAAAATTATAAGGCTAAATAAATAGGGTGGATAGTCAGGGTAAGCTTGTTCTCCCTTCCATAACAGATCTATGCCCAAGCATATTTTGTTAGAAAATGCTAAAACAGCGTTGAAGACCACTCAGTCTTGTAGTGTGTTGCGGTAATTTGTAACTTCCTGCATGGAATATTACACAGGAAAACCACATTTGTTTGTAGAGCTTACCTCTTAAATAGGAGCATCAATTGTAAATACTCGAAATTTATCTCAAACAGCAAGAGAGATAGTGACATAGGCACAGGTAAAGCCATATTTTTAGAGAGCACGAATACAGTTATATGTTACATACAGAACAACACCAACACCAACTCCCCCACAAAAAACACCAAAACTAAGAATTTTGGTGCCAGTTAAGCTATTGCTTTCCAGAGTGAGCTCTCTGCATTTTCAGAAACATCAGGGTCTCTTGAGAAGTGCCTCAATATGGAGCCCAGAATCTGAGGCACTTCTCAAGTTACAGATGTTATTGAAACACAGACCATGTGTAACTCCATGTATTGCATATGCTTTTTTCCTTCTCAGGCCAAAAATATCACTGTAGATGTATTGTCATTAACTAAAATAGTATGATGTGATATGTGAATTGGGAAAGTAAATTTTTTCGTACAAAACAATATCCTATTAGACATGTATCTGTATTTGTACTTTCTTCAAACGTAGAAGTGGAGGAACTGCTTTTCTGCAATTACTTCTGAGGGGACTCTAAAAAATTAAGATGCTGCACAGCAGTTGCGTAGCAGCATGGTATTTCAGGGAGCGCAGACCAGGGGAGAAGAAACAATGGATTTATCTGAGGTTCAGCTGTACCTCCCTCTGTACCATGACATTAGTCTTACTAAAGGATGTAAGGAGCTCCTTAAATGTAGGAGTGAGATCATGCACAGATGCAAAGAAAAAGCTGTTATTCTCTTCCAAAATGGCAATCTGTCCTGTCACTACTTTCCTTTCAGCTTCCCTCAGTCCCTTCTTCCTTGTACACACATTTTTTCATTGTTAGCCTTAAGTGCATATTCTGCTTAACCTGAGTTCACTAAAAAAGTTGTGCCAAGTCAGCCCTTTCAGCTTTCATGTCTTTGGCCAAAGAGATCAGCAGATCGGTTTGCTTGTATTTCCCCCCCAGGGATTTTACTTACAATGGAGATCTAAAGATCTCATTTCCAAGGGACATCCCTGCAAAGACAGTTGCTGCCTGACACAGCTGCTACAGGACACCAAGGAAATCATGCCATGAAAATAATACTGCCACCTCTGTGTATACAACATATATATCATTCACGCAGTGTTACAAGGATGATGGAATGGCACGTGGGGGTAATTTTAAAGTCCACCTAGACTGTAAAAACGTGCCCTTTCTGAATGTAGGGCACATCTGCATCTGTGTGCCTTGTGGCAGGGTAGGATGGGAAAGGGAGCACTGAAAACAGTAAAATAGAAAAATAATAGCCCTCTAAAAAAAAAAAAGACTTTATACCCTGTATGGTAGTGGATTATTACACTGCCATCATTGGAGCCCCTCTCTGCTCTGTTTGTTCCGAAGTTATCTACAGAGAGCAGGGAAAGGCCTGGATTAGCTAAGTGTGGCATGCTCCATGCTGTCTCAGGAGCATTACTAATCTCATAATGATATCAATTGCAAGGCAACCCTCAGTGGTAAGAGAGCATGGAGCTAAAACAGACAAAGGGAAGAAGGATCACCAGCGTAAGACTGAGACAGCAAAACAAGAAATGAAACAGGATCAAGAGGCAGGAAAACCAGGAAAGGAGAGAAATATTAGAAGATGAGAAGGCAGAGAGGATGCAAAAAGAGGCACAAGAAAACAAACACAATTTTACAGCAGAGTAAAAGGCTCATGATATGCCAAAGAGCTCCCAGTTCTTTTGGCACCTTTTTGATGACCATAGGACTAACTACTGTGTCACATCAGTGCTGAGGTGCAAATGGTCATCTCACACCGACTTTTAATCACTGACACCTCAAATTCAGAATTGCACGGCAAGAGAACACCAAGAGGTCTGCATATCATACAGTGGCCACACAAGGACTTAATCACCTTCCTCTGGTGAATTTACGGAGCAGCTGCTCTATAAGGCCCCAGTGCTTAAGTATGAATAATGTGTTTTTAAGAATACTGCTCGGTATTAAGGAAGATTACTATGCATGTCCTTAGCCATGAACACCAGGAGATGAAAGAGCTGTTCTGCTTGACCTTTATTGTAGAGGAGAGAGGATTTTGGAAAGAAAAGTGTGATTATTTGTATGTCCCATTTTATAGCCTACACAATGCTTTTCCAGCTCATGCAGCTGTGTTTGACTGTAGGAGAGAGGAGCTCTCAGACTTTATTGTAGCACTTTTAATACCTAAGGGACTGTGATGTTGGCCTCCCTGGTGCAAATACACATCTAAAAAAGAAATTACCAAAGATTGCTTCCTCTTCCTTTTTTTCCTCCTAAGTGACACATTTAACAAGATATTAGGCAATATGTTTATGTACACTTTTTCCCTGTTCTGGTTATCATTGCATAGGATCCTGGAGAAGTAGGGATTTCTTTTGGCAATTTAGGAAAAGAGGATAAGTCCTACATGTAAAAACCAACCTGGAGAGAAAGAAACTTTTCCCCACATATTCCCTGGGGTTTTACATTTACCCTGAGAGATGTCTGCACCCCCTTAGAGCAGGAAGAAGCCAGCTTCAGGGCTTGGAGATCATTCCTTTAGGTGGCAAGAAATAAGAAAGATTTACCTAAATGTTTATAAGTACTGAAGCACTGTTTTGTTGGAGAAATTGCAGGAAATAAATACTTTGAGGGCTTTTCTCTCTCTCTGTTTTACTGTGTTTCATACTATGCTAGCAAATACTATGTACAAAAACAAACCAGGAACATTTTAGTTTTGTGCATAGTAAAAATCCTCCTGTGGCCTCCAGAAAACCAGACACACAGACAAAGGGAAGTCCAAAAAGTAGCATCCATCAAAAATATATCTTGTCATTATTTGAGATTTGGAAGGATCAGTACCATCCCAAACCCAAAACCTGTTCCCAAAATACTTTAACAGCTTTAGTAGTGATGTTACTAGTTGATAAAACAAGGCATTGAGAAACAAGGTCAATTGGCCATTTAGAACAGCAGAGTAGAAAGTGGGTAAACTGTTGGGAACACCATATCTTGAATTTCAATAAACCAAGGATTTTGAAAGCCCTGTTTGAGACATCTTAATTGAGCCTGATTTTTGGAAAATGTTGGTCACTGAAAATAAGTCCTTTTGAATGAGTCGTAATGTGGTACTCATTTTGAGAGTTAGTCTCGCTTTCTGTAATCACTGTGTCTAAACTCTGTAATATTGTAGACACCTTCATATTTTAGTTGCAAAATAAGCACTAAATCAAGCCTTGCAGTCTCTTAGTCACAAGTTGTCTCCAATTTCCAAAAGAATCTGAAGGTAATGAAACTATTTGCAGGAGGATGAGTTGCAGGAGAAGGTTTTAAATTAGAAGGGTCAGTAACATCTTAACAATTTTTGTGCTACATTAAACCAGAAAATTATTTCTATGCTTGTCATGCTTAACTTATAGGGAAAGCTTCAATGCATATCTAACATAACAATAGTTTTTAAAAAAGCTTTAAAAATATGGCTAAAATGAAAGAGTTGATGATCAGCCGTTATTAATGATTTTCCTAAATAATAAATATAAACACATATTTTCACATCAAAACTGGTATTTTCGAAACTGATCTCCAGCACAAGTTAAACACATGACAGAAACAAAAACTTCTGAAATTGTAACAAGTTAACATAGCTACATTTTCTACCCACCGGTGTTGCTAAGGAGAGACAAGATTTGTCTCAATTTGTGTATGAAGAAAATAAGGAATTATATCCGCAAAAAGGCATGCCTGTATGTTATGAATAAATACTGGCAATTGAATAGATTCATGCTCATGACTAAGAATTTCTGGTTTAAGCATCCTGACATATACCTGAAACAACACTACCCTAAATGACTTAGAACAAGAACTGTCTACCCTAGAGAGGAGAGAAAAGGAAGATGAGATGCCAGACATGGATCGTGTATTTTAAACCTCAAAAGACATTTAGAACCTCAGACTTCACTTTAGCCAGAATACCAGAGCTAACACATCTGCTTTAAATGAGGATGCCTTGGTCTTTCTAACATCTCTCCTTTCTGGGTCATCCAAATGACTTTGTCCATAGTACCACGCTGTTCACTGTAAAGGAAGAGTGATATTTTAATAACTTAGTCATCTACATGATGTGTCAGTTCCATGTAGAAACTTCCCTGAAGAACTTCCCCCACCAAGTATTAGTCAGAGTCGAACAAAACATTTTGTAAACCTCTATGGTCCAAGCTAAACCCTTGTTCTATTGTCAGCCATCTGGATGAAGTGAGGACCATAATATTTGCTGTCCTTGCTTCCTTGCTTGCCAAAAAAAAAAAAAAAAAAGATGGCACAACATGTGGGCTGACTTGTGTCAGTGCAGCTGTGTATAGGAAGGTCACAGCAAATATCATCTCCAGCCTGTTGAAAACATTGTCACTCTACATTATGGATTGAATCTATGACTGGTGGTATGTTGCCATAACTCCACTGATTTCAACAGAGATATGATGATCTATGGTGTGGGAAATCTAATTTTTTGGACTATCATAGCCAAAATGATGTTTCCTGTCCATTATCCATCCATGTACACAAACAAAATCAATAATAAAAAAAAAGAAGAAGAAAAGAAAAAGAACATATGAAACTTCACATGATCTAATTTGGATTCAACTTAGAAACACTTTTCTCCTCTTCGAGGTACATATGGAGGATATTTTCCCTGTCTGCAAGCCTTCTCCATATGTACAGGAGCTGCCTCATCTTACACTCAAGCTTGCATGGGTGACAGTCTTACTGTGATTGATTACCCTAGGGTCACACTTGAAACAAAAGCTATAGAAGCATTTGTTCATGCAATGACACAAATCCACATTCTGTTTTATCTTTCTACCCTTTAAGTGTTCTCGTTTCCTTCATTAGGAACCTTTATCTGAGATCACATCTTTCGCTTTACAAAGTCTGAGAGACATTTTTCCCTTCTATTATGTTAGTTATCCTTTCTCCTCTACTATTACTCAGAAGGTATATAAATAAAGATCACACTTCCCAAATAATATACAACAAATTAAAATAACAGACTTTGCGCTTAGTCATTGAATTATTTGCCTTCTTCAAACTGTCAACAGCTTATTGATGGAAATATTCTGTGATTCATTTCTTCCTTGTTGTCATTCCAGGGAATACTTTCCCTGCTCTCCTTCACCTTAAGATACAAAGCTCCCTTGTTTGTTTAGAGGGGCTGGTGGGCTAGGTTGGTTTTGGATACTGTGCCACTGAAATACACTTATAAGTAGATGATGTGATCCATTCTATGAAGTGGAGAAGCATGAAGTTCAGAGATTTAAAATATTCCACTTGAGGTCAACCAGGGCTTGCAGAGTGTACATGGATGATTTCAGTCTGCGCCCCTGACTTGGGCCTTGGTACAGATGCATCCCTGCACTTTCAGTAGTTATGCCAAGCATTCAAGCTCAGAAATCCATCCTTTTGCAAATATGGTGTGCAACTCCATCCATTTCAGTGGAGCTTTACTCACATTTAGTGAAATTTTGAAGATCTGAATTTTCAAATGCTTTAGATGCTTCATTTCAAGAACCATCCACATGGATTAACTAATTAGCACTGAGCTCTTTGGTGATGATTAGATCTTCACAGATTTTCACATAATGCTATTTGTCTGCAGTTGACTGGTGTCAATAACATTCAGGATAAATCATTTGTCTATAAATATTTTTATGCCTGCTTATATCCAGCTCCTGAAGATCAGTCATTATAAGCACATTTCAAACCTTTGCTTTGGACTGGAGAAGTCTATGTCTGCCCCTGACAGTTCTTCATGAGTACCAATCCAGAAATTTCCCTTGGGCATAACCAGACAGCTATTTCCCTGAAATCTGTATGAGAAAGACTCATTGGAGATTTGTTTTATGAAAGAAGATATGCACAAACCCCCTTAATAACAAATAGATTTTTCTATTTTCTACTGAACAAAAAAAGCACGTTTCCTATAATAAGGGGAAAATGTAATATAATTTTCCTAAGTACTACTTAGTTTCTTGTTGATTTTTTTCAATAGGAATGAGAAGAGCAGCATACAGCAGCAGCACACACCTAACAAAGACTGCTGTAGTGCTAGGATGTCTCTCCAGCTGCTGCTTTATTGAATCCTCTCTTTACGAGGCCTATTATCCATGCATCATACTTCTCGTTTCCTCTTCTTCACCAGTATCTTGCCTACCGCAGGTGGCCACTACTGGCCCTGAATTGAAATTTTCTTGTGCAACAGACCCTGTAACCTCTTCTTTAAACTGCACAACCTCCATTCAGTTTGCAATATACTAAGGAATACTGCTCTTCCTTTCAATTATTGTGCCTTCAGCATTATATCTGGTCATTATTTTTCTCCTTTTTTCGCTTTGTTACCTCTTTAAAATCAGAAAATAGTGTTTCTGATCATTGCAAACACGTATCAATAATCAATAATCATAATCCTCAATCAATTAATCATCAATAATAATAATCAATAATCAAAAGCAGTTCCTGTAAGCTACAAACATAAATTTTAGAAAATCAGAGCACCTAAATGCAAAAGTCTTGGGTTAGATAGTTTTAGACATGTTTCGATACATGCTTCTAAGCATGTGTCTTCAAACGATATAAATACAGATCTCAATAGAGCCTTCAGGCCTCAGGTTTTTAACACTAGTTTAGAACCCGGTAAGACACAAAATATAATATATCCGTATAATGTTAAGCATGGCAGTAGTCAAGCCCTTTAGATTGAAAACCAGAAAATGTAATGCACATTCAAGGACAGCTGTCCACAGGTAGAGAAAGAATGTGGTCTGGCAGCTGGGCAACATTTGGCTTCAGATGAAAATTGCTTTTCTTCACAGAGTTATCTGGACCAAATCCCATTGCCTAATTAATTAGTACAACTAAATAGGAACATTTTTGCCTTTTGCAGTTTTCTTCATTTAAATATCTGTTACATTTTGAACGGATGTGGGTTACAGTTACTAATTTTCTAGGTACTTAAGGAAGAACATGCAGAACATATGTAACAACACATACATTGACTTTTTTGGTTTAGTTTGAAATATGTCTAATCTACTCTGTGAACTATCCATTCTCAGAAAAAAAATGAAGTAAGAAAAAATAGGGATCGCCTCTACACCATTCTTCATATGGGATCTATCAAATTCCATCAAATCAGAAGTCCAGAATTACAAGATTATGATTAATACAGACACAAATAAGCAAAAATATTGTAATTTGGGGCTTCCATTTGCTAAACTCAGATCTGAGCAGAACAGAGCCCTGGAGTGATTACTCCGGCTGTGTTCCATGAATGCAATACTAAACTGACTGCTTTGTAGTAGTCCAGCTGTAAGCCTTGCAGAGCACTCCTCTACTGGTATTGACCAGCTGCAGGAATATTTGGATGATGCAACATCTCTCTGACAGCTTCTTTTTTCCACCCTGACCATCACCAAAAAAAGTGGTATAATGAGATGTCATCTTGCCCCAGCAGACTCTAATGGTCAGCCAACATCTTTGGGTCAGCAGATACACCACCTATCTTTTAGGTCTAGTTTTGAGGGAAGCAGATTGACTGTACGACCACCTTCAGCAAGTCCTCACAAGGCCTAGAGTATCTCTGAGGCTGAGTGGCCACAAATGTGAATATGCACAAACTTGGCCCACCTGATTGGAGATAGCAACTCGCAAACCTCTTTTTTCTATCCTCTGCATAAATTCCATGCTGCAAGAGTCTGAGCCCAGAAGAATCTATTTTCCTGTCCCTGTTCTTCCCCATCATCCTCCAGTTCAAGATTAGCTAATGCATTTTCCTCAGAATTGCCAAAATAAAATAGTAACATCTAAACTAAGACCAATACTTTCAAATCAGAAAGGGACAATGTGAAAAGTTCAAGCACAAAACCAAGAATATATTCACGTACATTGCTTCAGTATCATGGCTGTTTTGCCAACAACACTGTTTATTTGCTAAAGAAATTTTGACACAATCTAGGATTTCCAGTTATGACTGAGATCTTCTTGTGCTAGGTTTTACATGTGCAGAAAAAAAGATAATTATTTTATTCAGATGTTGCAAATCCCATACTTACACATAAATCCATGTATGAAATATAGCACAAGAAATGCTATATATGAAGACAGATTTTTGTCAAACTACCGCTTTCCAAGATATATGTTAGATTAATATGTTAGACTGACATTTTAGTGTGCTGAAGATCATAGGACGTGTTTTATGGTTCATTAAAATCTCATAATAACAATTTCAGAGAGTTAGCATAATATATTATTTAGAGTTAAATACTGCCTTGAATGATAAGGGCTAACATGCCATCAGGCTATAATAAACTACAGCTTTGAAATATCAATTTTCATTTATCAGTAAGGTCATTTACATAGCTAAAGCAAGAACATAATGATGTATTTTTTTTTCTATCTAGGAGAAAAAAAAAAATTACACTTCTTTTCCAACATCCAGAAAATGCAAAAACATTCTGAGAAAGCCATTATTAAGTCATTTAACCTTTCATACAAAATAAATTGTCATGGATTTAGTTATAAAACTGAAAGTAAATACATTCTGGTTTCTTATATTGAATGTAAGTAAACTTATTTAAACTCTAGGGGAAATATTGTATTCAGGCACAAATGTATTACTCTAACTGGAGTTTTGACAAATTGCATCTATTTATCTGATATTTCTCTATTGACACAGAAAAGCAATGTAACCTTGCAGCACTCCTCTACAACTTCACCCCAAAGAGGAATTCATCAGCATGAGTTACTCAGAGCGGCACATTGCCCTTAATCCACATACGAAATACTGTATTTTAAGGCCTTTAAGCTGATAAAAGGGTATGCTTATACAGTTAATGGGGTGGAAGAGAGGGCAGCTGATATAAGAGATGGTGAATGGGCCACTAGATTAAAAAGTACCTTTATCCTCAAATCCCACTCTAACCTCCCCCAGCTTCATGTGCATGGAGAGCCACAGGAGTCACCCCTTGTTGTGTGGTTGTGTCCACCACTCTGGAGAGCTTCAGGCTACCTTCAACTGATTTGATGGCCAAAATTTCAGTGTGCAGTAACTCTTCCTTCAAAAACACATGGCCAGGCAAGGCAACAGGCCAACCAGAATGTGTCCAGGCTGCCATGTGCATGTATGCCATGGGCATCCCAGAGCTCTGGTCACCCCATTTCATGTGCTGCCGATGGGTTTTTATTTGGCAATGAACTTCTGGCACATAGCAGCTTACACGCATGCAATTCCTCCTCTGCCTTCAGCACAGATATACAGTGAGAACACTGAAACCTCTGGACATGAGCCACAGCCCAGAAACGGCACACGGACTTGCATACAGGTGCTAAAGCCATTGCTATGGGAATGCAGCGGGCCAAGGATAAATCTGATACAAGGAGGTTTAGCTACGCTTTCCACAACATGCTGAGAGACACATAGACCACTAGCCCAGGAACATACATCATTATATTGCCCAGAAAAGGTCAGAAATTCCTCTCCACCTGGCTGTTATGTGCTGATGTCGTCACAGGGGACAGCCAGTATGAAGGTGCCCCTGAAAACTCTGCTATAGAAGCTATGGAGAACCACCTCCTGGGCACAATGAGTCTGCACCCTTAGAGAAAGAGGAGTGATAAAGTGTCCTATCCACAGCAGCACTTGACCCAGATCAAACCAGTGAATCTGAGCCACTTGTGCCTGGATGTGAACTAGTGCAAACAGTCCTTTATCCACTGTCCTCTTTGACATCTTCTGCATTAGGACTAAACTGTTATTTACACTATAATCTTTAATCATAACAGCAGGCAGATCAGGTCTAAAGCAGTCATTTAAATGGGTTCCAGGGCTTACTGCTTTCCAGTCTGCTGTAAAACCTCCCCCATTTTGTGAAGTGTGCACCTGAAAAAGAACATCGTGCTATCCTGTTTGGCTTGCCATATGAGAAATGGAATGTGTGTCACAGTCAGTGTTGATTTTGTAACGTAATTTTAAAAAGCTCTCAACTCGCGGAGAGCAGTCTACTGTGTGTGCACAAAGTTCAGTCATTTAAATAAATAGGCCACTCAAGTCACAGTGGCAGCCCAGAAGTCAGCAGACCGTCTATCCTGATTTTCGATAGCATGCTAGCTTTAAGTTCAACAGCAAAGATAGGTATATTTTGCACCAAGTCTAATTTAATTCTAGAGTCAGGGTAATCTCTCGCCAGCTACTGTTCTTTATTCACAACATCCATTGTTACTGCCAAAGCTTCCTCTGCACTGAGGTTTCCTTGGAATTCCTCCTTTTTTGGTCCTGAATAGGAGCAGTCCTCCGCTCTTTTCTTTTTTCTTTTCTTTTCTTTTCTTTTCTTTTCTTTTCTTTTCTTTTCTTTTCTTTTCTTTTCTTTTCTTTTCTTTTCTTTTCTTTTCTTTTCTTTTCTTTTCTTTTCTTTTCTTTTCTTTTCTTTTCTTTTCTTTTCTTTCAGCTGTAATATAAAGGAGAGAGGAAGGGCAGACTTAATATTTCAAATAAAAGATAATGCTAGGTTTTTCTTATGTATTTTATCTCAAATTGTAATTGCATGTGCCAGTCACTGTTCACGTGCCTCTGTGGAGGTGACAAAAAGGCCTGCAACAGTAGAGCAAGTTTAAATTAGTATTTAAAAGATATTTTCTTTCTGTACCTTTAAACCTTTAACCTTTTCTATTTTCCCCTTCCCTCATTCCCCTCATACACACTAACATTGCTGTTCTTTTTGGTCACTGGCCCTATTAGCAATGTAGCAGAATGAGACAGTGATGGGCCTGTGTGGAATAAAAGGATGTTGTCAGGCTGGTGTCAGGTCAGATTGGACTTTGAGGAAAGAATCAAACAGTCTCCTTTCAAAATGATTGATGCCTTCTCCAGCTTTAGCTTAATAATTTTGTGCATTCTTATCATCAGCTTTGGGTCCACTGCAATGAAATTTCCAGCACCACTCTTGTCATCCCTGCTGAAGTGGATTGTCAAGATTTTCACTTGGCTTCAGCTGGTGCAGGGGCCTGAGATTAAAAACCCTACAGTCAGCTCCTGAAAATTACCTTCAGTGTTGCCAGCCTGTGAGTGAAATATGCTGGGACTGGGCAAAGGTAACATCACTACTCTGAATTTAGCTCTGGGTAAAAATTAATATCCCTGCTTTTAAAATACAAGGATAAGACTCGAATACATATTTAGCTGAGTGAACGGCCTGATTTTCAACAGTGCTAAGAATTACTAGGTGTGCAGTACACTGAGGGAGAAAAGGAAATAAAAATAGGCACTGAGGTGCAGAATTAGGAGCCAAATTTTTGCCAGCATGGTCGGGTCAGATCTCCATCCCAGCTCTGGTGCAGCCCTTGATATAAACACCAGAGAAGTGACATCACGCTGTAGGTTTTGATGCCACCACATTTGTTTTCAGACTCATTTGTCAACAACAAAAGAACAAAGTTCAAGCAAAATGCTAGGGTGTCATTTCTTACCAATAATGAACAAGACTAAAGACACCTCCTGCAGATTAATGACTGGTTGGAAACAGTTAATCACCTCAAGCCATTAACCCTAACTGTTATTAAGCTCTAGGATCTAAACCAACTCCTCAATCATTGTGGCTGCTATTAACCCCTCCTATTTACAGACCCATCCCCCGATCTCTCCTCTGACTCCCACTCAAAAAAATCAGCTAAAAATTGTATGTGGGAATTTGTGTGTAGAGAGATAGAGGCCAGCCACACAGATAACAAAGTGGTCCATTTCTCACCTATTTCAGAACAGTATTCATTTCACGTCACATACATGTCAGCACAAGGCATTTGTGGGCATTGAAAACCTGACACGTTAGTTAATCAGGGCTCACCGATCCTTCCACAGGGTAATTTAGTTTATAACATAGCAGGAAACCAGAGGAAAAGAGCAGGGAGAAAGGAGCTGGGGGGGAAGCAGGCAGAAAAAGGGGGGGGGAAAACACCTGCGCGAGATAAATCTGACCATTCAGCATTCTGAAGAGGAACCTATTCATAAAGTTCATTCTTGATGTATTCTGATAGGCTTTTGTTTCGGTTTATTTTATAACCCTATTGTACAGTAGGCAGCCCGTTGTTTGCTCTAATCATCTGTTTCCATGACCTTCACCTTTATTGATTCAGCGTCTTCCCAAGTTTAATGCAGCCTCAGAGATTAAAGCCATTTTTCTCCAGGACGAGTTGGTTAACAGTAGATTTGCTTTAAGAGGTAGAAATCATTTTGATTAGTAAAAAAAATTATTTTTAGCACAGAAGGTATATTTTAAGTAAATAAAACCTCTTTACAGAGATAAGCAATGGAAAGAGGATTCTAGCTCATAAACAAAGTCAGCATTTTTTAAAAAGTGAAAAAGTGAGTGAAATAAATAAAAGCAGCATTGCTTATAGTATATTTATGAGTGCTATCAAATATTGCAGATTTGAAAAATAAGGTACACGGGATTTTACTCTCCCCTCCCAGGTGTTATTTTAATCAGGCTTATAGTTTCAATAGGTAGAAAATCATACAATGTGAAGTAATTTTCCCCAACAGATACAGTAATATAACTCAGTATTTTGCAAGTGTAGCAGTTGAGATTATAAATCAAAGAGAGAATATACTGCAAGAATATAATAAGCCCAATCCCATTTTCCTTAACAATTTATAATTCTGATTTGATTATACAGCTTATTTGCTTGGCTTTATTACTGTATTAAACTCCCTCCTCCTTGGTGATGCTTCATTCCCTAATGTCTACCATCAACCTTCAGTCACACGTTTTGATAAAAAAAGCACACAGTTACTTCTTGCACATAGTATATTAAACACTGCAGACTGCTGTTCCATAGTCACACATACATGGATTTGATTCTGCAGCCCCTTTGCCTCCCTTGAAACCATAATGAATTACCAGAGATAAACAGACTGAACCAAACCCACTGCAGTAAATGGAAAATCGTCTGTTGACCTCGCAGGGCTTTGAACCATTCCTCCCCTGACAGCAGACATTCATTTCCTGTTCCCAGCCTCTGCCAGGATAATAATAAATGTATTGCCCAGCTCGGCTCTAGCACTTGGTAGCAAAATGAACCAGAGAGAACATGCAGTACAAATTAATATACCTAATTTTTTCTGTATCCTACATAAAATTCAGAAGGAAAAAAAATTGTAGAATTATCCTCATCTGAAAAAAAAAAATGAATTAAAAAAGAAATTGCAGATAAATCTTCAATAACAATTTTTCTCAAATACTTTCTTGCCATTTTTTTTCCATTACCACAATATAATTTCTGTTAAGAGAAAAGAGACTCTCGTGAATTAATTATACATTTATCTTATAAATATTTGAACCACATATTGCTTTCTGTTAAAATGGTACAGTTTTACTGGAAGAGAAACCAAAGAGCAGCTACAGAACCACCACTTCCTGTTGATAACAAAACCTGAGCTCTGCACGCTCACAAATTAGCATCTGTTGTCTGGAGTTTCCCCTATAGTGCTTCAGCTGTGTTTTCCCTTGCTATTGTTTTGTTTTCATCCCTGGGAGTTTTCTAAAATTCCTCTGAAACTGAACAATTGGGAAAAAAAAAAAATTATTGGATGTTACTATGGTAACAACAAAAAAAGGAAAACATTCTAAACAGACCGATGACTCAGGGCACAGCTTCTCAACGGACACCAACGCACTGGTGCTTTGTCCATGAACAGAGCAATCTGGGGGCCTATTTAAAGGTGTTGAACTCAGGGAAAATATTAATACCGTACTCTTTTATTTAGAATAGAGTATTTTTCTCTACTGAGCAGCTGCATTGCATTATGTGGGGCATTAATTGACATATATATCTTTGTATAATATATATCCTCCACAGAAACTATTTGAAGATAACATTAAGGTCAAAGCATTACATGCTCAAAAATTGAAGCCAAAACAAAACAAAAAAAAACCAACAGAAAATCTATTACAATTGTATGTAGGCTTTTTCACCCCCTCACACACAAACTTAAAAGTCTTTTTAATTACTGACTCAAATGCCATTTCTTGTACTGAACAGCAGAACAGCACCTTCTGGGTTAAGGAGACCAATCCTCAGCTATTTTGGGTGACTACACAGCGTAAACCCCATCATGAAAATACCAGACTCCTTAAAACAGCTATGACTTTTGCAATTACGACTGCTGTCAATAAGCTGTCCCAGAGATTTATTCCTGTGATGTCTCAAAACCATTCTCCCATTTTTATTCAAGTTTATTTGTTGCCAGATCATATATATTTTTTTCCAGAGCAAACACTGTCCTTTAGCTTAAACAAGTCCTCTCCCTCTTTGGTGTCTAGAATACCCTGACATACTCATACAGAACAATATTTTCCCTACCCAATCTTCGTTCCACGAATCTAAACAGTTTGGTTTGCTCATCTTTATTTCTAAGATGTGTTCTCCTTGCATTTGTAGTCCCGTAGACTACAATCCTGTAGTCCTTTTCAGTTGTTCCCATGTAATTTCATTCTCAGTGAGCAGCAACAAACTCCAGATGTGGTTTTACCTGGACCTTGTTTGATGGGATTAATGCTTCTTCGCCGTCTTTGGGAATCGTTCCCCTGATACATCATGGAAAACATCATAATGCTATCCTTCTCTTAGGCTATGTATCTATTCTTGTGTGTTTGAAAACACCATGCTAAACTACACTGAAAAAGAATATTACTGTATTTCATCTTTTCATGGAAATTAGGACTAAAAGACACTTCTAAGTTTTCTAATATTCATCTCTTTCCTTTACAAGGCAGTATATTTCATCAAAATATCTCTACCAAGTCCAATGACTTTTGTGAAACCCGATGTTTGTCAGTCATCAAAAGTCCTTATTTAACCTAAAGTAAGGAACACAAAAGAGAAGGCATTTCTTTGTCTAGTGTGATGGTCACATTGTGGAGCCCTTCAAAATACAAAACAACACATCTAAGAGACAAATCAAAGAAAAATGTTTTATTCTAATTTTTAGATGCTTGGTACACTATGTATTCTCTATGTGATACTTATGTCCATAAGTCATAGATGAGATAGTTAGTCACAAGCCCTCCAGTCTGCAGCAAAATACATGAGAAATAAGAGGACAGAAGCAGAAGACAAAAAGGGGGTGTTTTGATGGTAAGCACTCAGTAGAAGGGAATGTGGGTTGAACTGTCTCCATCATCTTACTTACAAAGAAAGCAAGCAAATAAAGCCTTGGGAATAATGGTCTATAAACAGCTTGCTTTAAAAGTAATTGACAACTTCAATTGCTATGATACTTCAGTCTCAGGGGAAAGAAGCTGAAATGCTTGCAACATAGTGTTGAAAGCCCTTTTCCTTGTTGACTGCAGGAGAGAGTAAAAAGTATTTTCTCCTGGTGTTGCACATGAATGTATGTAAGTATAAAGCAGGAGCAGAACAAAATAAACCATCAGATTTTAGAAACCAAGAGGAGATTGGATAGAGTTTTCAGCACAAAAGCAGATTCTTTAAATCAAGTGTACATTTACATCCCTGCAAATATAAACACTTTGACAGAGTTGATACAGAGTTAGTCTATGAATGCGGTCAGCATTTTTGTTGATACGTTTCTCTTTCAGTGCTGCAGTTTCAGAGTTGTGCAAAAGCTACAGGATAAAGTATGGTCATTGACCACCCTTCAGTTTAAAAACGCAGATCTGTAGCTCAATGTCACCTTGAAATAATACAGGGCAATGTGGGATAATGGATCCGTATATTTTCAGTCTAGAGTTCATGTAAGTGTGAAACTAATGGCATTAGCGAAAGCTGGGCAAAGCATCAGCAAGCAAGTTGTAAGCTTTCCTTGCCTCAGTCAGGGTCTATTTCACCCCTATTACCGCAGGCCAGGGCAGAGGCTGCCAGATGTGTCACTGCTGTGACAAGAGTTTCTGATGCTTAACAGAGGGCCAAAGATGAGACCAAACTCATTGTCTCTTGTTGTCTCAACTAGGATTTGGGTACAGGTATCTAGAGGGGAAATCTAAATGAATAATGGCACACCATTTCTTGGCTATAGGAAGTAAAGGGATTGATCCAGAGCTCAGAAAATACGAACAACTACTGCACCTTTTTATCCCACCACTATGACATGATTAAACAGGTATAATAATGTTTTAAAAATGTCAGTGTCCTAACTAAAAAAACACAACATCACAAATTAATGAAAAATGCAAATAGCAGTTCAAAGGTGCAGAATAAGATGGGTCCGATACCAGATCAAGTGACATGCTGACATAAAGAGATGTCACCAGAGCTGAACACATTTACCCCAGCAGAAGAGTTAACATATGAATACCACTGTAAGGCACAGCTCACAACTGATGGTCGTAAAAGCCAAGGAGCCGTTGTGCCAGCCTCAGCTGTGAAAGCCATTGGGACAACCAGTGAAGAACCCATGACAACATTATGAGGAATGCGGTATGTGCACAGCAGCTCGCAGCGGTTCCCCTGGGCCAGCGTACGCTCCTGCCGGCAGATTGCTCTGAGCCACAGAAGAGCAGAGATGTTGATACTCTGCACAGACACCCACCAACGCCCATCATACTGACTAAACAATAAGGCCCTAAAGATGTATTTTAAAAGGCACCTCAGCGACTTTTCCACCTGTTTCTGAATTTTAGAGCTTTTAGAACACCTAGCTCTATTAGGCTACTACTCCAGTCTACGATTAAGAAGAAAAAAAAACTTATTGCACTGCTTGGTGATGACTTCAATGTGTTATTAAGAAAAGGTAACTTTCTAAGGCTGAACTACATTGCTTTTTCAAAAATTCAAGTTCTTCAATTTGCCATCCAAAACCCACTTACAGCTACAAATAATTTCTGTTTTTTTGGGTAATTACTGTTTTGAATATGCAAAGTTATAGAATTCTTCCACATCTACCTAGGGAGACAATTAAAAGAAAGCTGACTTGATTATTTTGTTTTCTATTGTCATCTGTTCACAAGCCTCAAACCAATTCATGTCACATACAGAATAGTCCTAGGGTTGCATCAATATTACCCTGAAAATGAATGCAGTCTTGATTACATTTGCCATATACTTGTTTGTATTACAATATTTATCACAAAAATAGGATTTTAATGTCAACTCAGACCTACTTAATCTGTGCCTAGCTTATCCATATGTCTGGCTAGCTGAGAGACTTAAGTGGTAACTAATCTAAACAACATATGTACCACTGATTTACTCATCTAATTTTATGTTAATTCAAGTGAAAAATGACCTTAGCAAGTATGTCAGATGAAGCAGGTCTGAATAGCATTCTGTGTGCACTAGAAATAAGCTGTCTTAATTTAAACACTGATCTAATTCGTTAGTTCTTCTTATTGTTTTATACTTACAGACTCCATCCAGGGTAGAAGAAAAGGAGCATATGGATAATCAATGCACAGAAAGCTGAAAAAGCCTGGGTTTACATATATATTCATATATATATATATGTATATTCTACTGGGAGATGCAATAAGCAGAAATTAAATTACATAAATGATAAATTCTGCAACTTTATCATTTGTTTACAGTAATGCAGAAGGCTTTGCTGAACATGAAAAAAGAAACCCTAAGTCAATCATAGGAGTGTAGTGAGCGAGGAAATGCTCTTGATCAGAGGAATGGCACACACTGAGACCGTTTCCTGCTGTAGCGTGTGCTGCAAAACACTAATCTATTCCCATGGAGATGAAAATTGAGGATGAAGGGCAAAGCCAATCCTGCCTAGATTTTGACCTATGGCTCTAGGGAGATTATTCATTTTAAACAGGAAGAGCACCCAAACAATACTACTATTCAGTATCTTTTTTCAGTGTTTATGTGTAAAACTCTTTTTCCCCCCCTGAATAAAATGCTTATTCACCACTTTACCCCTGAAATTTTCCCTCTTTCCTCGCTCCTATTCTTTGTACATACTTCAGTTTCCTAGTCCCCAGCCTCTTCCAGCCTTGCTATAAATCAGGTTTCTGAGGGTGATATGTCTGGTCTCCATGGGGAAATTCATCTTTCAAAAGTCAAAGAGCATCTTGCTATGTAAGTGCAGTATTTGGAGTATGTTCTTAAAATTGTATTTAATCTGTTTACAACCATAGCATGAGACAGTTAACTGTTATTCCTGTTACTCAGTTTTCTTATACCTGTCCTATATGACATCAATCCTATAGTTTAAGACCAAGGTAGGAACAGAAAGGACGACTCAATGTTTTTATTGCATCTTTCAGGTTATACAGATCTATATCCAATTTTTGTGATGCATGGACAGTCACACCGTCTCTACCAATTTACATGGCTCTATCCCTCCCCATACAGTCTGTCTTGACAAAAAAAAATGACTCCAGAAACTGAGCTAGGGAGGAATATGGGCCTGTTGCCTTAATAAGGCAGTGGACCTACTTACATTTGATATGATGAACCTCAGTTTACCTGTATGCAGAAACACATGCTGCAGTGCTTGCCTTAAGTGCCACCCAAAGCCCGTCACTGCCAAGGTCCTTTTTAGCAGCGGCAGAACCAGCCACGCGCTTCCCCTGCTTCTTCTGTCTTCTTACCAAGTCTGGAGACATGGGCCAGCTGGACATACTGGTGACCTGCAAAATGTCATACAGGGCAGATGCTCCACTTGGGGCTTACTGGGGCCTGTGCCCAAACCACAGTGATGTTATTCATCATTCTGAAGGCTCATGGGAATGTTTTGGGGAGCTTGTAGCTACCTGGTGGAAAGCGCCCAATCATGGCACAGTATAACCCTATCTCAATGAGAACCTCAGTTGCCCACAGTCCTCTTCCCCAAATTCTTGTAGTCTGCCAAAGGTGCGAGCTGCTGCTAAGGACCAGAGCAGAGAATAAATGCAAAGCTTTTCCAGGCAAAGCCACAACAGATTAAGGTGAGGTATGGAATACCATTTTCTAATGGAAATCCCTCACAATTTTAACCCTCCATTCTTGCAAATGCCTTCTTCATTTTGCCTTAAGCTTTCTGGAAAAAAATAGGATCAGATTTATGAAATTCAGGCAGATTTTGTTAGTTAGCTGGAAGTGAAGGATGAGCCAAAATCAGGCATGAAATTGAAAACTGTTTTCTTGGTGATAAGAAAATAAGCTGTGAGAGGCCTTGGACAGAATACATGACCTAGCAGCCTTTCCATCTCTAATTTCATTGATTAAAGTTATCATTAGCAATTTTCTTAATTATGCATAATATTTCTGGTTTTCTCTCGTCCTTGCTTTTTCCCCATCAAGTTCTTGCAGATCAATTTCATCTCTCCTTAGTTTATTGCTAGGTTTTAATATATGAGATTAAAGAGATAATTAACTTCATTGCATGACTGTAGAGCAGCAGCCTCCAAATTTGCCTTCAATGCACATGAAACTAACTGCATTTTTTTATAGTATCTCCAACTTCACCTCCACCAATTATTTCATTCAATAACACAGCATTTGAAAAGACACATTATTATAAGTAACATTATTGGCAAATGCAGAGGATGAGTGAACTGGTCCTGCTAGATTTTTCTGACCTCAGTAGTTCAAAAGGATTTGACAGGTATACAGGTCATAAATGTCCTTTTTACAGTCACCAGTCATGGAAGACAAGCGCTGAACAACCATGGCAATCAAGACCAGGGAAGATGGTGTGGTGCAGAGATCCCCAAGCCAGCACTGACCTGAGGCCCTCAGCTCATGCACCATGGCCACTGATATTCAAATCTTCCTACAAACTGCAAGCATCAAGCCAATGCTGCACTGCCTCAGTCGCAGGGGTCTCTCCAGACCTCTGTTTCTGTGGTGCAGTCTCTTCAAAAATTGCAAGGACAGGTAGGACAGAGGGCAGGAAGGAAGGGCAACTAAACTCAGCTAAATACTGGGGCCAAGCATTAAGAAGCAGTCTTTCCTAGAGAACAGATAAAATAAATAGCATTCTTTTTAATAAATAAATAAAATTAATCAATTAATGAATAGTGTGGAGAAAGTTGCTATACCCAACTTATAAATATCCATGGGCTTAACAGACTCTTGCACCAAGGCCATCCTTTGTTAGCCTTTTTATTGGTCCAGATAAAGTAATGGGACTTATGATCCACCTACTCAATGAAACTTAATTTTAGGTATGTTTTAGAAATGAATGCATTTTAGTCCTCAAAATCGCCACAGGTAGTATTATATGGATCCCATGTGCCATGTTTTGTTTACCTAGAACAGCTGGTCTGCTATATAGGGATATTTTCCCTAAGGTAGATGCTAGTGATGAGCCACATTGTTTTTATAATGAGACAAGGTATAAATTAAATCACTGTGTGGTCATCTCCCCATGAGATAAAATTCATTAACAGCCCTCCACCCACAGTATAGAAAACTGCAAACCAGCACCTGAAATCAGTGCATGTATCCTGGTACAAAGATTGTTCTGCTACCTATATTTCTCCATTCTACCCACAGATCTACCTCTACTTTCAGGTGGAATTCCACCTTATTGCGTCTTACTTTTCTTAATAGAGTGATAAGTGTCAATCTTAAGATATGAGGATTTTCCACATACAAATCAAAAGAAACAGTGAAATCCCTAGGGAATTTCAGGGTCACTGCCACTTTGCCATCTTTAAGGCTAAAATTCGGCTTGGACCAGGGATTTTTGGAAAATGTAAATTTAGGAATAAATCTGACACTATAGCTCACACATAGGATGTAAGTGATTTCAATGCATGCTAAAATGTGGTCAGCATTTTGATTTGCATGATCTCCAAGGCCAGACCATTCCATAGCAAACCCTTCTTTCTCAACACCCTTCTTTTCCCAAACAAATAAGTCTTTATATTTGGGATTTGTAACCTCCCCATCTGTCACAGAAATTTGGTCTTTTATGCAGCTGAGACTCAATCCATTAATTGCTTTGTAAGTTAGGACAAGAGCTGTAAAGTGGCATCAACAGCTGACCTGAGTAGCTGGAAGACTTCTCTAAAGACCTGTTATGTTCACGCTGGGCCAAGCCATTGGATACATGGCATCAGCCTTCTGTCTAACATTTTTCGCTCAGCTTGGGTGATTCTTTTGGGGAGGGTTATATTCATGGATGGATACAATGATGCCTTAAATGGATGTTTCCTAGACTTCACTCTTACCTCACTATTTATAAAACAACATTAGCTGTTCATCCCAATTTCATCAGCAGATAAGCACAACTCCCTCATCTTCCCAAGACTTCGTCACATGTTGAAAAAGAGGTATATACCTTCAATGGGGGAGATTTTTATTTCAGTTCACTGACCAACATCACTTCAGTTTTGCCAAGGTACTTTTCATGCAAAACCTGCATAATAGTGTTCATCCTGCCATTTTCATGATGTGAAGACATTGGTTTTAGCAAAATGCCTTCCCCATTCTCTTGGCAGCTAAGCCTATAGCGTGCCCTCATTTCCTCCACTCCTGGACCCCCAAAAAAGACCATATTTTATCCTGTGACCTCCTCATTTCTCCTATGACATCCTCATATCCTATGACCTCCTAATTTTTGATCTGAATTTTTGGTTGATACCTTGAGTAATATTATTAAAATATCAAACACCACAATGAAGGCTGTGACTTACCTTTTCATAGTATTGCTCCCCTCTGAATACTGCTACTGTACCTGCTTGTCCTTGGGCCACCTTAAGATACAACGTTAGTAAGCAAATAAGTGACATGAAATTAAATACAAAGATTTGAAAGTGTTTCTGAGTAAATATTTTGCTTTTAAAATGTGCCAGATTGCACCAGCTGTCAGGAATTTCAAAATAATTTTGTAAGGAAGGATCTATTAGCCCCTCTAGTTCTTCACAGACCGTCTGACATTGTAAAACTTGACACTGTACTGTTCCACCAACACATTAGGTTTAATATTCAGGAACAAAGCATAAGTTTTCCCAGAAAAATCTACATTTTGAAAGTCTATCTGCAGAGTGGCATCACCCTGTAGAGAAAATGTGAAAATGAGAGATTTTGCTTAATGAAGATTCCTCTCCCTCCTCTTTTTGCAAGTGTAAGGCCTGTGGGGTGCCTGTGCTGATGGTTAAAGGTCCTGAACACTTTAAGACTGGGATCTCAGAAGAAGACCTTTGGGGGAATCCCTTATTGACTTAGTATGTCAGTATTTTCTGCTTGATCTACAGTTCTTTGTACTTTTTTTTTAATTTTATTTTTCCTTTCTCTGTTGCCACTAACGAAGAGAAATATAGCTGATAATAAAGAGAATGGATGCCGGTACTATAATAAAGACAAAACTAGAAATGCTGCAAGAATGGCAGCTATTACAAGGGTTTTTTAATGTAATTGCCACACTATAATTGCCTATTCACCTTTTTTTTTAACCTGGTCTTAAAAAGCACTGGAAAATTCCATCTGTTCCATCATAAAGCAGAAATTGGATATGAGAAAATAAATGAAAATGAAAAAGTAGCTTGCCACTCTTGAGTTAACCTCTCATAGAAATAAATAGGTGAATTCTCAGGTTCAACAGAGGAAGATAATGGGCAAGGGAAAACCATTCTTTTTCATTGTACTTCTTGGCATCAAAGCCTAAGTTTCTTGTCAAAGAAAAATAAAGATAGAGACTACCTAAGGAGAAAAATGGCAACCTCCAAGCATACTCCACATGCTTCTAAAATAAGACCCTCCCTACAAGCCACTCTGCACTGGCACATCACTTCACTCGCAAATAGCCTGGGAGACGTCAATCATGCAGAAATCTGACATGGTAGAGGCAAAGTTTACCATTTGACTTGTCCTGGCCCACTGAATCCCGGATGAGGTAAATCCATGGGAAAGGATATTTTTCTCAATTTTTCAGAGGAAAAAAAAAACCCAATAACATTGTTATCACTAGCCTACTTTATAAGACACCCCTGAAATCTGTGATCTCTTACGTTCAGTTGTTTACTTAGACCTGAGACACATAATTTATCTGTATTTAAACTTTGTTGTGGTTATTCGCTACTGAATCAAACTCATTAAAAAAGCATGGCTGATCAACTCCAATTTCAAATGGTAATGTCTTTCTGAAAGTGTCAGCTATAGAGTCATAGATACAGTGTGAGAGCCCATCTTAACACTGCTCATCTCAGTAACTGTGGAAGTCAAAACATGTATTTTAGTCTCAGCTCAATTATTTACCTGTTGAGCAGCCTTGGCAACTGATTTTCTCCTTTTCTTATACTGTCCATCCTTGAGGGGAATAACAAACAGCCAGACTTCAAAGTAAACAAGAAAAAAATTAAGCCAAGTATTAAATGCTACCATGCTCTACCGAGGTGTTGCTAAGCTGCTTTCTCAATCTGTTCTGATACACACTAAACAGCACTTATCTTCACTATCTGCCACGTACTTGCTTAGTAATATTGCATCTTTATTACCATTTACAACTGTAGCCTGTAAGAAACATTATTGAGAACAAATCTAATTGCTCATTAGTAGTAACAGAAAAAGGAAGTTTAATTTTCAAGGTTTTATACTATTCTGGGATTTACTGGGACTTAAATGAATATCTGCATTTAAGTTTACCACTCCAATTTCTACTCACAAACAACTATGCAGTAGAAGAGGGGAGCTAGGACACTGCATGAGCTTGTTTGCTAAGAAGTAAAAATTTCCAGGGACTTCAACTGGGAAAAGAACTATAAATGACAGCCTTAAGAGACATCTAGAGCAATAACTCCCTGCCTCCCTCATTTTAGCAGCACTTGGAGCAACCTATGTGAGCATGTGCTGTAAGACTAAGATTATCAGGAGAAAAACAGAAACTGAATGCACTCAGCACTGAAAGAAATTCAGAGACCACTCGTGAAATGGCTACTTCAGAGTGGCACGTGCTGCTTTCTGCTGAATTTAATAGAGCTGCCCCACAAAAAGACAGGCTGGGAAATCTGCCAAGTGAGGCTTGAAGAAGACTAAACTATTATTATGAAAGAAACTAAGAAAAGGGCTATTATAAAGGGTCTCAAATTTTACTTATAGTTAGTTTACAACTCACATGTCACAAGTAGATATTGCAAATTATCCTACATAGGGAATAATCAAAGGCAGTAGGATTTTTTTCTCATCTTTTCAGACTAAAGGGTTTATACATTAGGAATGCATAATGTTGGATAATTCAGCACTTTTATTTCTTTCATCAGCTATTTTTCTCTTGATGCTTTGCTCCTCAGGCACATGTAGCCTAATGTGGACTTTTCCCACAAGGATGCATCACACGTGAACCGGTCAAAGCTGTCATGGAAGAGACAATTCTCTACAAAGGAATAGGAGCACCCAGAAAAGGAAACCTTTCAAAATATATCAGTCTCTTCCCACGAACACATGAAAGCATAATTTAAACAGATGATTAACCAGACTTTAAATGTGTAAAAAAACATATACGGAGCCTCATTGATAGCGGATATTGGAGAAATGTAGATGTTTACAACGAGATATGTGCTTAAGATTGTTTCTGAATCAGAGGTGCCTGGGAGTGGGCTCAAGAGTAAGTGAATTTACTCTGTCTTTTCTAAACCAGGGAAAAAACAAGATTAGGCAACTGCCAAAACTGGACTATATCAGAAGCCAGGCTATTTACATCTGATTAATAAACACTTCAGAGTTCACTGAAGGAGCATTTGTCTACCTTTGGCTGCAGTCTATTGTCCTCCACCAATCCTTTTGCATTTATTTTTGGATTTGGTTGAAGAAATGTCTAATTTCCTGTAATTTGGGAAAAAGCCCATCTTGCAAAGGATCATAAGCTTGATGGGAAGGACAGGATGCATTATTTATTTTCCTTCTTCCTCTCTGTCACAGTAATCTCAGGTCACATACATAAGTGTCTGAGAAGATAAGTCATAGACTTCCTTGTATCCAAGCCTTCCAACCATCGGGCTGTCAGCTGTGCTGTCTCCCAACAACCAGGGTAACTGCTGTCACTTTTACATCCATATCATCTCACAAATGCCTCTCTACTTTTTTCACACTATTCTTCATGTTTTCATAACCTTCTTCCTATTTCGTTAGCAATTTCATACCTCCTGACCTGCCTTCCTTGTCAGTGCCGCCAAGATGCTGCCTTGACCCTGCTTGGCTTCTTTTTCCAGTTTACCCAGGTGGCTCACATAAATCCACAATCTTTTTTTTGGAAATCAGAACAATGGCTTCTCTCCTGTTGCATCTCATGCAAATCTCTTGCTTTTAAACCTCCACAGAATTTATGTAACCTCCTGCCATTCCTGTGTCGAGGCCCTTAACTTGCTCATTCCTTTCATACGCCGTTCAGACTTTTCTCGAACAAATCTTGGTGTGACCAAGGTGTGCTTGAAATGAGACCCCAGTTCTGTGACCAAGGCAGCTTCCCCTGTCCATGTCTCACCAAGGAAACCATTCCTTTCAACTCACTCATTATTTCTGCACCTCCATTCCTGTGCTATTTCACATTTACCTCATGAGATACTTAGCAAATAAATTCATTAAAGGAAACAAAGCATGCAAAATAAAAATTAGATCACTCTGTGGAAAAATCAGACTAGTACTTCGGTAAAATTTCTCCAAAAATCCTGTAGAAGTTCCACCAGGCATTGTTCCATATATATGATAATGTCTTCGGCACAAGGAAAGAGTTGGTCCTTTTAGAGGATTATTATATACCATAAAATCCTCAGCCTCTGTATAAACATAAACCAACAGCATTATAAAACATAAATTACAGGTATTAGAGGAAGGAAAAGATGCAGCCTAAGTAATGGTCTGAGATTCAGGGGGGTTCAAATCAATTCAGGTTTTACCTGTATGTAAAACCATCTATGTGCCTGGATAAGTTATTTCATATTTCCACGACTCTGTAGAAGAACAACATTGGGTTTCCCTGGGATCACCGTTCTGCCATCTCTACCATTAGCACTATAAACTCCCCGGGGCAGCGTGCCCCTCACTACAGATATAAATGATGCCTGCAGCAAAGAAACCCCAAACTCATCTGGGCTCCCAGGTTTTAACATATTATAAACACTTCATTAAGAGTTTATTATTAATACAGCAGTTACTGGTAATGCTGGAAAATGCTTTTCTTGCTTTTTTTCTCTCTCTCTCACAAAGACACAGGCGCACACACACCGTTCACACAGGCTTTCTTTGGCTGCCATCGCCACCACACACTGACCTTTGAAATATGGAAATAAAAGTGCTCAGAAATAAAGCTGGCAGCAACAGCAGCCCGACTGTCGTCATTTAGAAACTGAAACAAGTGGGGCCATAGTTTGCAAGCTGTCTTCATAATTACTTGAAGCAGTTGTCACTCTGGCTCTAGTTTGTTCATTACACCCCAAACAAACAGCTGATATTTGTTAAAGCACATAAGCCACTTTGTTGAGGCAGGGTTCTTTATTGTGAGGAACCCTGCAGCTGCGAGTCACATGCAGTTCATAGTATTTCCTGATTTCCTTTGCTTTATTTGCTTCCCTGCATTCCCTTTACAGCAATGCCTTTTTTACCAGAGAGAGAGAGGGAGTAAGGAAAAAAAAAAATACAATAAGGTAAACATTAGCTAACATAAAGCTTGATAGACTTAAGGTTTATGACCCAAATCTGGTTCCCATTAAACAAATACTTTTGCTGTGGTAAAGAATGCTTCGCAATAAGAAAGACATGGATGGAATTTGAGGCTGCTGGACTCCGGTGAAATGACTGCCGCTTACAGTTCAGTGCCTTCCCTCTGCAGTAGCCTGAAGGGGAAGCGAATGGGCAGCATCAATCTGAGCCAAGGCAGGGGGCTTCTGGGAAGGTCCTTTCTTTGCTCCCTTACGTCCTGAAAATTGAGGCTCTGGCAAGTGTTCTGCAATATTCCACGTAAGAATGGTCAACTGTCTGGTGGTTATGGTCTTCTCTGATGAACTACTGGGCAGTTGAATGAGAAAAGGTCCCCTTTCAGTCTGCAGTTGGCAGGTCTCCATGACTGCTGGTGGAGATGAAGGAAGGAATGGAGAAGGTGTGCAGAAAGCAGAGCTGCTTTCATCTGGGCAGTACAATAAGACTTTTTTCAAACCTACTCTAGCAACATGGGTTTGAAAGAATAAAGACAATAAATGAGCTCAGTAGGCCAAAGAAGTTGACACAGTCCTGTACAAGACTAAACTGTTAAATAAGCTCTAGATGTGTGAACAGAGATTTCAGCCTGAGCAGCTTCACAGCAACAATCATTGAAAGAAATAATGTAATTTCTTTTAAAGTAAAGATACAGAAGAAAAAAACCCAAGGAAAGCATTTTAAATGTAACATATTTCATTTTGATAGCATCCCTTATTCCCTTTTCCACTACTTGCAGGGAATTTTTATATGTGAAAAACCCTGTTTGGCAATCTTCCAGATGATATGAAGGATGTTATTGGTTGTCCTTGTTGGAGGGCAAGAATCAACTGAGGTGTTGTTACTGCAACTCTTTAAAATGTACATAAGGCAAACAGTGAAGGTGAGAAAAGACCAGTAAAGGGAGAAAATGTGATTTATTTCTATCCTGTTGAGTTGTAGCTACAAGCTCATTGTTGTGGAAACATGAACCCAGCACATTGTCTTGTCTGACATCTGCGCATCCAGCAAACTTGTACCAGTGCTGAGTTATTTGAGATAATGCTTTAATCTACACAGCAACGGACAAAAGATACACTCCTAGACTGCTAATCAGTCTTCCTGTTAAACATGAGCCAATGAGAAAGAAAGAAGGAAAGTGAGATGCAGTGTAGGTAGATACCGGGTGGTCTCACAGGTAGGAATGGTAAGGCTACGTATTGTTTAAGAACTTCAGGAAAGCCGGGGAAGGAGGTAAAGGCTCATGGGTTCTTCTCTCAGGAAAGGGGTTAAAAAAAGAAAGCTCAATGGAGTGAAAGTGGGTAGGAGGCGAAACCCATTCAGTCACTTCCAGTCTTCTGCTGAAAATCTATAAAGATGCAGTACGTAGAACAAGTTACTTTGTCATTATTCATAACTTAGGCCTTTGCTTTCTCATTCTCTTTCCTACGCAGTGGCATCTATAGCTTGCTCTCGATTGAGCTAACCTTGTCTTTCTGCTCTTGTGTCTGACTTTTATACTTTGCATGTAAGAGGACAAGTTAGACCTCTGCTATTTTGCTAAGTACAGGAGAAACCAAGGGTCCAAAGAAAAGGGGAATGGACAATACATGATCTCAGCACAGAGTATTTGCCACACCAGTGTCAGCTAAGGAATGTCTATAATACATCCTTCAGGAGGAGCTAGGAGAACTTCCCAGGTCACAGCTTTCAGCTCTGACGTGTACTCTGGTCACTTCCTTACTCCATACTGATATCAAATCCCATCCTTCCATGCCTGCACTTTCAGAGGAAGAAAAGGGAAGCATGAGGAAAGAAGAGCTGCAAGGTGTACAACCAATTCCCAGTCTAAACCATCAGTGACGGGACTGCAGGGAGTGTCCTTGTGTGCACCTGCTCCGCAGGCTGGACATAGTTACTGTGACATTGTTGCTTTGACAGCACCAAGCCAGTGCCGTCATGGGTTATCTGCTAGTACAGTCAGAGACAAATTGCTTTCTTCCTGATGGCAGTTTGCTGTGATTCTGCCTCAGCTGAACATTTTTTTCCGTTTTCGTGTAAGTCAAACCATGCCCAACATTGACCACACTGTAAGGATGCAGAACTAGCAATAACATCATGGGACAAATGTGCAAAACTATTTTATCTGTTTGCTGAATCTGTCCCAAACAGAAATGAATTGTTTGCATGAAGGATGAGGTAGAAACATGATGCTTCAGTATATAAACCAAGTTGGGTCATTTATACAGGGCATGTGCCTCCACCTGCATCCACCCCGTGCTTCCTGGTTTAACTATGTGAATAAATAAAGCAAGCTTCTTTGGAGCCTTGGCAAGCCTGGCTTTGCCAGCAGCAGCTTTTCATATTATTTTCCCTGGCACCCCTGCCAGTAAGTGCACCCACTGAAAAGATAACAGAATGTTTATAAGGAAAAGGTGACAGCAGAGGAGCAATCTCCTAATGTACTTCTCTAAACATGCCCTTCAATAACCAGAAAACTTTTTATGCTGGGAGATTTTAAAAGAAGAGGATGAAGCTGACAAAGATCAGAGGGGATATACCAGTCTAAAGGACTGCCAGAGCAGAGAGGTACTGGGCATTGAATTGATGACCAAGCTGAATCTTCTATAGAAAGTGTAAGATTTATTGATTAAAAAGGCAATACTATGATGATATAGAAATACCTGTTAAAAGGTAATTCTAAGCATTGTAAAAGGCTATATATCTCAGCTGAGAAGTAATCTTTCTAGTAAAGTCTGCCAAATTTCTTTCCTTTCAGCAGGTGTTTCCTTTGTTTCACTTACTAAACAGAAATGCCTACCCATACTGAGACAAGCACCATCAAGCCTGTTGCTACTGCTACGTGGACTGGGGTTAGTCAAAACCCAAAGTGGAAAGCATCTTAATAAAACAATAATGCAACCAGTGCGTATTGAACTCTTAGTATCTGTTTTTTCACACCACAAAATACATTTTAGGAGGCCAAGTTTGAAAAGCAAGTATCTAACAAGGGATTTTTTATTTCCCTCCTTTTCTCACTTTCCTTCTGTTTCCTGAATGTATTCTATTATTTAAATATTTTACAAGATAGGCAGCGTTCTCCCTCAATTTAAACCCTGGCGAAAGAGCATTAGGAAAAGTGACAAGACTATCATTCAAAGGAGAGGGTCACGCTAGTGGCTTGTTACTTCATTTTCATGACAAAGATTGCATCTGACATTTAATACCCAACATCTTCCAAGAAATATAGTGAAGTGCTCCACCATTTTGACCTTTTCTTGGGTCTTTATTTCTGATTGGCCCATCCATTCCACTCTTTCCTAGGCATTATAGCCCTATCAATCAAGGAAATAGAGATTACAGTCCACTGAGAAACAATACACATTTAAAGGAGGCACCATTAAGGTTTTTAGGCCCCACATCTTCTGCAGCTTGGAACAGTTACAAATGGATCACTAGAAACTATTTCCCTTTTTTTTTTTTATTCTTCTCCAGCCTCTTGCAACAAATTAAGAAAATAATAAAGTCTTCAGGATTGGCAAAGATACTGTGGCCACAGCACCTAACAACATCCCTAGGCAACGGGCTTGCATGAGGAATAGATTTGGCACAACTAACCGAGGATGCTCATTGAGAGGCAGAGATTTTTGCTCATTTCCAGATCAACCTTTGTGCTACAGCAGCTTTGTTTCTCTCTGTGTTGTTGTCACTCTCTTTCTACCCTCTCTGAGTACATTTTGGGGGGAGGGCAGGTGAAATTTAAATAACACTTTAAAAATGTCCACCTGTAAAAAACATTAATCAGTAACACCTAGTTCTTCAGTGGCACTTCTCAACTGCAGATCTCAAAGCACTTCCCAGAAGTGGGAAGGTGTATTTTTAGGAATGCCCTGTGTTTGATCCAGCGGTCACTGTGGAGCCGGGAGTAGAATCCAATATTCCCCATTCCCCATGTTGAGTGCTTCTCCCTAGGAACCAAAATCATTACTGAAAATGCATGGGTAAAGACACACTTTTGGGCTTGTAGGAAGGTAACAGAAAAAAATGGGGAACACTACAGAGCACCATCTGCATCTCCTTTATTCACCATTGCTGTATTTTCTCACAAAAGAAACAGTGATTTGTATACTGCAATTCACGGCAATGGCAAATAGATCAAGAAGTTTATGGCCGCTAGTGACTGACATCAGCTCTGAATTATGTCCTGCAGTGGCCAAACTCTTGGCCACATTACTGAAGATACAGTGAAGTACCACTGAAGTTGCCATATAGCTAATGCAACAGCAGACAGTGCACATTTCAAGCAGCTCAGCAAACAAAATGGATTACATTCATACAAAGGAGGAAAGTAAACTAAAGAAGACACAAAATGCACAAATAAGAACTTCAGGGAAGGTATTTTCAAAAATGCACAGACAGCTACAGAGAGAGTCTGACTGAAAAACTTCAATCTGAAATGGAAAAAAAAGATACCTCATGCTTTTCATTGTTGCTGACACAGAGTTAGTAACATGTACGTGCCATGGATACAGTTTTGCAGTGAGGGCTTTATTTGCTCTGAAGTGTAATCATCTATTACATGTTGGATTCAAACATCGTGTGATGTTTAAGGAAGCAGAGTAAGAACTGGATGCAGTTATGATGAGGGGAGGACTGAGTGAGTGAAGGGGGCATTATTTCTCCTCAGCACTCCCCATGTCAATAAATCTTTGCTAGTCTGTTAACGCAATAGTCATAAGCTCTTCCAGAAAATGCCAATGCTGCTTATTGTATCAGTCTTCCTTTTGAGCTAGGGTGAAGGTTCATTAGGAATTATTTTGGATTTTGTTAGAAATCTAGTTCTTCAAAACTGATCTGTTTATGGAAACGTCCTGGTTTGGATGAAATTTTCAGCAGGAAAAAAATTATAGAATTCAAGTTTTTGAGAGTTCAAGAGTTTTGAGAGTTCAACAGCCACAATATTTTGTGTAGGTCACTCAGCTGAGATCTTGGAGATGTTAGCTCAAGGGTATTAGCCCTGCTCCAAAACTAGTCCTCAACTTAAGTTATGGAGTACAGGCAAATCCTTGGTGAAGTCTTCTCCCCTCATCCTTCTCCACAAAAAAAAATAAACCAACCAACCAAACCCCAAGAAATCAAATCCAAAAATAATTGTACAAAAATCTGAGTTCGTCCCTGTGAGGAATGGAAGGAAAATACAAATGTGCAGCAAATGTTATGGGATGAGAATTCCAAGCCCCATTTTGTGGAGGAAGAAATCAAAGCAGCTTTCCCAGAGCTGCAGTGCAAACTCCTGGCAGATGGAGGGTTAAAAACCTAGGAGCTTTTACTAATACTCACAGCACAGGGCTCATTTTTTGCGGGAACGTATTTACTGTCTGTCAGCCCAGTGTTTGCACCAGAGCTTTCCTCACAGAACATTTATACGGATAAACCTCCCATTTCCTGTAGAGCTCCCACTGACCCCTCTGCCCACGATGGGAGTCCCTCTGGGAACAGGATGTCAGAGGGACACTGGGCTCCCAGCCCCAAGAAATGAGGAGAGGGAGCAGACGCAGTACTGGTGTACCCTCTTCAAGCTGTGCACGTTGGCAGGAACAAATGGGGTGGCACTCTGGCTGGGATGTGACAAGACCTTAATGCATGCTCTGGCTGGGCCCCACTGATGAGGGCTGTGTAGGTTGCTGAAGTCTTCTTCACCCCCTCCCACAGCGCTTTCTGCTGCTGTTCTCCCTCCTCACATTTCACAGGGCTTTTTTTAACCAATTGCTTTGCATTTCATTATTCCAGAAACACATATTCCTGGAAATTTGTCTTGCCATCTACCAACTGGAGAACTGAATATGACCCAGGAAGAACTAAGACATTTCAAAAAGTGTATTCATTGAGCAACACTCTTACTCTGATGTGGAGTGAATTTTGAAGCTGCAAAAAAGTGCTTGAAAAACTCCTCTTACGGAATAGTTTTGTTTCAAGTTCGTGGTGTTAGGAAAACCTCTGTAGGTTCTGGACTTTGTTAAAAGGTATAGGTTACTCATATTAACTTTGTATGACCTAAGTATATTGGAAAATGTGGGCAGTTTAGGGAGTGCTTGCTTTGTTTCTAGGTTCTTTTGCTTCAGCTTTAGAAATAAAAAGATACTTAATCTGTATTTGACAAGAATTTTAAATGTGATTTGGGAAGGCTCTTTGATTAAGATGAGATTCTGATACATTTGGTGCTGCTGAATGGCACCTTATTCTCCATTCATTTCAGTGCTATCATGTGGCTATTGTTGCTGTCTGATTTTCATGGCCATAAAGGGAACAGTTTTATGCACATTCTGTGCACAGAAAAAATGTTCTGGTTGCTTACTGACTCCTCAAGGTGAGGGTAAACGTTTTCTGAAGTTCCAAAAAACATCACAGCCTTCAACTCCCAACCCTTTCTGTCTTCTCTCTCTCGCTGCTTTACCTCCAAGGGCTATCTTTTTATTATTATATTTCTTACTGTTCCCCAGAGTAATAATATCTTAGTCCCTTCCATGTAAAATCAGAAAAGATGTTAAAACTTCACTTGACCTTTAGAAAGGTTCTGCCTTTTACTTTTTCAATTAAAATTCTGTCCAAGTGATGCTTTAACTTTGTTTTCTGAGGAATATTTGTTTGTTCATTGTTGCTTTTATATTTTCTGTGTTTCTCTGTTTGGTTGAGTTGTTTGCTGTAGGTGGTTTTCAGAGCATTTTTTTCAGAGTGGGTAAACAAAGTAATTGATGTTGTGAGTGAAATTCTTGTCATTTCTCAGAGGAAGGTTTATGCAGCCTTCACTAGAGATGGGACTTAGTCTAACAGTGAGATGCAAGTTAGTTACAAACTTTGATTAGAAATTCAGGTAATCTCTATGGGAACTTAATCAGTAACTGGATCCCCTCAGTCAAGCGTGTTTGTTACCAGCTCTCATCTGTTTCACTCTGTGCTTTTAGAATCACAGCTGTACCTAGAACAGATATCCCAGCATTCACCCTGCAGCTAAGTTCAACCTTTTTAGACCCCGTGCTCCTTGTATCTTGGGTGCCATAGCTCCTGGAGAAGTGTCCTGGGCAAGGGAAAGGCTTGGCATTGTGGAGCAGCAGCATGCCCACCCAGCCCTGGAGCAGGGACAGTGGGAGCTTACCCGAAAACTCCACACAGGAACAGGCGCTGAACCTCCTCTGATGACTCCAACAGCCACTACTAACCCAACATGTCCCAAGGGAGGAGACTGCCTGAGCTTTCAGGTGGTGGTCTCTGTAGAGCACAGACCCTTGTAGCCTATATACATTTTCTTTTCTTTCTCATAGTTTGGGATTTGGTTTTTTGGTTTTGTTTTTTACTTTTTTTTTTTTTTTTTTTTAAACCACAACATAATTTATGTGAAACACTCTGGGACTTGATAACACTCAGCCTTCAGGCTCATGCCTGAGAATGCACCTAAGCATAAATTATTGCACAATAATTCAAGCCCCGTCTGGTCTTATTGCTTAATAAAATTAACATTGTGATATGAACCAAAATGTCTTGAAGTGAAATTGCACTTTTTCAAGAGTTCAATTGAAAGGAAAAAAACACCACCAAAAAAAAAACCAAACAGGTTTTTATGAGTGAGGTAAAATATAACTCTCTTTCATCTCAAGACTTTCTTTTTCCCTTTTACAAGCCAGCAGCTCAGTTGCTTTTTGTTCTGTAAGTAATGTGAGATGCCTTTTTATACATACTTTGAGTTGTTTCATCATTCAGAAGCAAAGCAATACCAGAAAGTTGCATGTGTTCCTGGATTTTACCTTTAATGAAAAATACCTTTTCTCCACTTTTTTTGTAATGCCAGCAGTAAAAAGAATAGTACTGCACTCTGAAGAAAATACCTAGGAGACAGGAACTTCTCTGTCACTCTCTTTTGAAAAAGTTCCCAAAATAGAGTGACATGGGAGTTCCTCAGTGCTGTCTTGGTGACAAACCAGGGAGTCTCTACTCCTCTGACTTTAAAATGTGTACAAATACACACCAGCACATAAGGAAACCCTAAGCATAAGATCGTAGTGACAAGGAAGTGTGAGGAAGACTGACCAAAGATGCAGACCCGTGCAATATCAGTTTGACTGACAGGAAGGCTTGAGAATTAAAGGTGGTAAAGCACTTGTGGCAGGCAGCTTATTTGCCCTTTTATGTCCATAGGAATGTGGAAAAGCTGGCCTTTTACTGGAGAAGTCAGCCTCTCACAGAGTCCAAGTATACAGCCTTCTGCAGCTCAAGAAATTGTGTTGGCTACACAGAAACAAGCCACAGATCAAGCAAATGATTTTCCATATATATAACTTGCAACTGAAGTTACAGAACTTAATTTCTGTATAACTTACAGTTAGATTTAGGTCTTTGCCTGTGCTACAGAAAAGATGTAATTTATTCCTAGGCTGAAACTCCAAATGGATGTTCATAGTTTTGGGTGTTTTTATTTCTTGAATGAAATGATCCTCTCTCTCCCCCCAGATAAACAATGATTACACTGCTCATACCAATTCTTGTCAAGACAGGAAGATTGTTTAAAACAGTCTATGTGATGGTTAATACACTAAGCCCATGAGCGGTGCCATGGAGATTATTTTGCAAATGCACAAAATCTCCTTACAAGAAAAAGTCTGAGTCTGAAAGCAGATATTTATTAAGGTAGCCCCAAGGAACCGCAATGTAGTAACTGCTGGGAAACACAGAACAAAAAAGAAATAGAGGTCTAGAAATGCAACTGAATGAAACAAAAAAGCAAAGGTAGCCTTTTGTCAACCTCCTATACGTGCTGGAATGAAAAAGGTGAATTTGAATCAAAATCAAAGACAGAGAAACTGCTGGATGTGCTCTCTACATGCCTTTGAACTGGCCTAAGCATGCCTCAGTCTAGGCTGGGAAACGTGCATGCACTAGTTTGAGGATTTCACAATTATGAAAACTAAGGAGCTTTTTGTTTGTATATTTTGCTAAGTTAAATGTAGCACCATACACATCTTGTCAAAAAGGAGTTTGAGCAAGTCTTTATGTACTTTTAAAAGGCAAGTAAACAGACAGAGAGACACTGTGACTGGTTTATCTCTCCAACCAACACACTAGGAAAGCAAACTTACTTTCTTCTACATACTACTTTTTAATTGGGTTCTTTCCAGTGTAAACTCTACAAGAAGGTCTTCATGTGGGCTTACAAGAACTCCCTCAGGTGGGTCCAGCAGAAGGTCTTGATCACCATTTGTGGGAGATGCCATGCTACGGAAGTCATCTTCTGTATGTTCTCCTTTCTGCATTATCAATATCCACCCTCAGGCCGTGGGACAGAGGAGCAACAGGGCAGTCAATGCAACTATCCCAGGCCGCTAATACAAAGGGGAAATAAAAGGCACAATTTCCACAACGGGGAAGAGTCCAATGTGAATAGCTTGGAAAAAATCAAAAACCTCGGACAGAATGAAGAAAAGAATTAGGTCACTGACTCTGAGCCAGGAAAAAATACACACAAGAGGAAATTAGAACAGCAGAAGTATTTCATATTAGCTCATCCAAAGATTTAACGTGCATGGGCAGCAGTATGTTCTGTCTTCTGGAAAACTATTATGAGCAGGAAAGATTGTTAGGAATTTCTATGCCATCTCCACAATGTAACCAGTCCTACCCAACAAATTACATATGTGGTAGTATACATATGATATGAGATATCCTTTAAGCCTGAAAGCCAAATGCTGAACTCACCCTAATGAGAAACAGCACAAAGCCTGCTTGTTAACCCTTTTATACTGTACATTACACGTACATTGCCAGAATAACATCAAGGTTGCAAAAAGCACCCAGCATTGTTATTCTCCTCACTGCACATGGGGATATTTAATTACATGTTAACATTTTTTCACATTAAAATCACTGCCTCAGAGGCTGGAAGGAAGCTACTGTTGTTTCCAAGGCTTCATTTTTTGCAGAAGGTGGATGCAATATATGACATGATAAGTAACAGCCTGTAGAAGCCATTCGCTGGTGCATGAAGGGTAATAAATGATTGGAAACAATCTGCACAGAATTACCAAAGGAAAATTGGGTTTGTCCAATCTGATTGCTGCCTGCGATGAAAGACTGTGGACAAGGGGAGAGCAGTAGAGATCATTTACCTTAATTTCAGTAAGACTTTTGACATACTCTTCCACAGCGTCCTCATAGCTAAGGAGGTGTGAACTAGATGGATGGACAGAAGGTTGGTGGGAAAAACTTCTGGACTGTTGGGCTTGAAGGATTGAACTCAATGGTCTGAAGTACAGCTGGTGGCCAGTTATGAGTGTGTTCCTTGAGTCAATACTGGGGTCGTATGTCTAATATCTTTTTCAGCAAGCTGTGAGGAAAGACACCCTTAGCAACTTTATGGATGGCGCCAAACTGGAGGAAGCAGAGGACACACTGAAGGGCAGGGCTGTCATGCAAAGGGACCCACAATCTGGATAAATGAGCCAGATGGAAAGTCAAGAAGCCGAATAAAGGCAAACACAAAGTTCAGCACCTGGGATGGAATAACCTCATGCAACAACAGAGGCTGGGAACTGCCTGGTTGGATAGCAATCCTGCAGAAAATATTCTGAAGGGTCATGGTGGACAAGTTGAACATGAATGAGCAGATTATTACTACAGCAATGAAGGCTATCCATATATAGCAAAGAGATAACCAGCAAATCAAAGGCAGTGTTTATTTCCCTTTACTTGTCACTCGTGAGCTCTTCCCTGGAATATTTGGTACAATTTGGGACCATTCCATAAAAGGCAAATTGGAGACAGTCCTCTGGAGGGCCAATGAGAGGATAATGGGTCTAAAGCATAGAACAGTGAGGCTAAAGGAACTGGATTTATTTAGCTGGAGAAAATAGGCCTAAAGGGGACTGTCCTCCACTGCCTAAAGGGGATCGTAGAGAGCAGTTCTCAGAGGTGCACAATAAAAAGACAAAGTGCAGCAACTGATCATACACTTCAGAAAGGGACATTTCAGTAAGGCTAGTGAAGCACTGGAAGAGGGGGCCAGAGAAGTAGTGGGATCTCCTTCCTTTGAGATACAAGGAACTCACCTGTACAAGGCCCTGAGCAATCTGACCAAACTTAGGAAATTGGCCCTGCCCTAAGTGGGGAGATGGACTAGGTGATTCCCTTCTGACATAATTTTTTCTATGGTTCTATGGTTCAAAATATCATATGCCTAAAGAGCATAAAGCCCGCATCATACATGAACTCAGCCTCTCTGCCCTGAGTGGTGTGGGACCCAGTAGATAAACTCTGCCCACAGCTAATATCTGGTGATCATGGGAATGTCCATGCTTTTGGAAAAAGCAACACATATGAAGTGGTTGTAGCACTTCAAAGGCACTTTGAATTCACAACTCTTATCTTGCAGGAAATATTCTAACCCCTGAGCAACTCACCACAGTTCAAAAGAGAGTTGCTCTGTAATTCATTTTCTGAAGCCTCTGTTGGAACAAGCCAACATACAGGAAAAAAAGTGAGAATCATGTGGCCAAGAGAAGCAAGTAAGGTCTGAATCTATAGTCAATTGATTAAGGCATTGAAGTAAGTGAAAAAGAACTGGTGACAATTAGAAAAGGGGAAGATCAGAAGGTCTCTGCTCCCCAGCATTTTCACGTGTTTTACATGTGAGAATCACCAACTCAATGATCCAGGGAGAACAGAAAAACACCTAGGTCTTCTCTTCCAGTTGAGTGCATTTTTGCATCTGCTCCCCAGTCAATAATAAGGGAAAGAAATAATAAGGGAAAGAAATAACAAGAGAAAGAAAGTGAGAACTTACACTTAAGAGACTGGAGAATTGAATTCTCTCCCTTTTTCAGCCATAGACTGTCAATGTGATACAAGGCCAGTCCCTCAAACCAACTTTTCACAGGCAGTAAGGCATAGGTCCTTTGCTTGACACCCTGAGCTCTAATATGGAGAACACTGTTCCACTTCCAAGTGTAATTGGAGCCACTGTTGTGAATATACAGGCTACAGCTATTTAATGTTCCCAGGACCACTCACTGCTTCCAGGACCAACTGCATGGAGTGCCTCTGTCCGTATTGTTCAGCTCAGCTGCCAAAACTGTATGGACTTCTCCACAGTGTCTACCGGGACTAGTTCCTGGCCTGGCTCGAATCCAGCGCTCAGGAGTTGTCAAAGAGGATTTGGCAAGAGCCAATACCATATCAGGAACTGTTCTTACGATTCAGATCAGGGTTTGAGAGATCACCAGAGCATAAGGCTCACAGCTACACGTGGAACAATGAGAAAAAGTAAGATATTGAATAAAAGGTTGTGACGCAAATGCTGGTCCTCCTCAGTTAGCAAACATAGCTTTCATGTGCTACCCTTCCAAATTAGCCCTTCAAGTCTTCCCTCTTTTGTTTCTGAGCTGTTGAGTAGGTATGTGAGATAAGATCTCAGTGGGCTACTGATCAAAATAAGTAAGATCCCTCATTAATCCTCCTGCCTGTCTTCTTTATCTGCTGTGGCATTTTAAACTTCTATTCCAAACTCTTTGTGTAAGGGCACACTTCATCTCATGTTTTATAGCATGAAATCCAGTCAGGACTCAGCCCAGGCTAGAACTGCTTTGTAATAAATAATAAAGATTGTAAAAAATGATAACAATGTTTTTGAATAACTGTGTTTGTTTTCAAGACAGGTGTGTTGCTTTAAATTATTCAGTTTTTTAATTTACACTTGGCTTTGTGTCTCAGTTCAGGAAGTCTGAATTAAATATTTTTAATGCCGATTTAGATCATCAAGTAGGAAAAATCTTGCAGTTCCCTAGTTCAGGGGATCTAGGTCTGAATAGTGATTGAGGTATCTCTAAGATGTCTCTAATTTGTACCATTTTAGAAACAATACCTTGAGGCAAAAGGAGAGGTCCACAAACACCAGCTTCCAAGCGTCAGGCTGACAGACCTCAAGCCTTTATACTGCCTCCAGTTTTTCCCAGAGCATATTCCTCTTGGAGCTGGCACAGGCCCTGGTACAATGGACTATTTTATGACTCTGTTACATCTCCTTTGTGCTAACTTGCAATGAGTATGCTGATAGGTCAAACATATGTTGAATAAAGGTGTCTCATTTCTCTGTGAAAGCCATAGTTTGACTGTAACTGTAGACCCATCAAAACTCAGACACTGATCATCCTTGCTGCTGCTCCACAATTTCGTATACTTGCTAGGAGGTCTGAGAGACCAAGCGCACAGGTCCCCAGTGCCTAGTGTACCACAATGGAAGTACATTCTTCACTCAGTCAGAAACGCCCCATTCTGAAAAAAGAATCTTGCATGTGGATGGCATAATGGAAAATCCTTTTGTCATGACAAAATGCCAACTTTTTACTGAAAGGAATTTTTGAAAAATATTTTGGGGAAAATGGAAGTAAATGTCTACAAAATCTTAATCATCCAGGCTGCCAGCTGCTGGGGAGCGAAAAGCATTGTAAGCCAAGTAGCTGGGAAGCCATCAACTCAGAGAGATTAGGAATGTGTTAGCCTCAGAAGCTGAGCATACCAGGGAGCCCTTCAGCAGGAGAAGCCAGGCAGCTCGGCAGGCCTAGCTGGCAGAAAGCATTGGCTTCTTTATCATCAACATTTTTTTTTCAGTAGAAAATACCTTTCAGCATATTTTCAACACAATTTTCAGAAACCCCAACAGTGACACTACTAAGTCACCCTAACTCTGCCAGATGTGAACATCAGTCAGAGGATGGTGCTCAACTTCATAAAGCAGAAGTCTTTCTGGGAGCAGAAGTCAGGGGGAACTCCTGTATCTCTAAGAAAGCAAGGTACCACCTCTAGGTCCCAAATGCTCTTTATTACTTATACTATAGCAGAGAAATCACTTCTCAGTAGCAGATAATTTTTCCACAGAGACTAAGAGGACCATGATAGAACAAGGGATGACCTACCCTGTTCTATTTGGCAGCCCAAGCCAGAGTGGTCCCCTCCAGGAGGAGAGAAGCCAGCACCTCCAGCAAGGTCAGAGGTGGGCTCTGACCTGTGAAGTGGGCTCACTACAGAAGTTTAGGACATTCACAACTCAGGGTAGAGCTGAACGAGCTGGTGTGAAACAGCTGAGTAATTGTAACTTTATTCAGATTATATCCTGGTGCTGAGATTGTGAGTTTCTATGTCCTTCTTTCCTTAATAGAAGTTCCCTCACTTTACGTGTTAACTCAGAGCTGTTACAAGGTCAAAGCACTCTTTAGGCCCACGGATAGTGAATGCCTGATAAGAGCAACTGCAGAAGGATATCTTTTTCTCAGCCTGGACAGAAGCCAAACCAGTTTTGTTGGAATCCTAGTCCCACTGAGTCCAAACTTTGTTGTTATCATAAATTGCTAAAAGAAGACAGATTACTCATGGCATTGCTTCAGTGGGATAGGACACAGATTTATCACGTATGACCACAACATGAGCAAGTCCTTCAAGGCTTGACCTCACATTCCTTCCTTCTATTTGACCTTTCATCATCCTGCTTTCTTCTTTCTCCCTGGCCCCTGATTCTCTCTAGACATCTTCTTCTACCCCAAGAAACGATTTTTATCTCCATCTCACACTGTCTCTGTTTTTTCTATGGTTGCAATCTCTCTGAATTCACATTATCCCCCATTTTAGGCCACGGGAAGGCCTGAAGCTCAAAAATCAATAGGGAAGTGCAAGAAAAGTAGCACAATCCAGACCTAGCCACAGGCAGCTCCTTTTATCTTCCTGAGATGAAATGTCATTTCTGTAACAAGTGCCTTTTCATTTGGAATCCATCTTTTCAATGATGAAATAACACTTCTGAAAGCACCACATCAGAGAGGATGGTTCTTTGGGGATACGGTGATAATAAGCATAGCAAGTGACAGAGGATAATCTCAGCAAGCATTTAGTAAGGTAGGAAGCACAATACCTATTCAACCTTTGATTAGGTAGAAAACTTCAAACTGGGATTAGGCCAAATCTCTAGCATCCATGACATCCCTAAAAAAAGGGAACCAGCTGCTGGGGCATATAAAGAGCTGCCATCAGAAATTCAGAGACTCCAAAAGGCTCTGGATGTTTTTGCTCCTGAAAGACTTATCCTGGACAAAATATTAGTACGCAATTAATTTTAATTATTTTCCTCAGAGTTAATAGCTTCCCATTTCCAAATCCAAGGCAAAAAGATCTCTATTCTTTGAATCAATAAGATTTCATTCTTGGCCCTTCATCTTTCCCAACTGTACTGCTATCCGCAGACGTAAATTCTTTGAATTCAAGTGGGTTTGCCCCAAAGCACATATAATCCCTCAGTTGTCATTAACATGATGAGTCATAATAAGGACCTAAAATTTTGGAACCCAAAACTCCACTTTTTTTCCCTTTCTTAAATAAATAGGAGGAGCACAGCTAAAAATAACAGGAATTTAAAAAAAAAAAAGTTTTACTGTGAATAAGCAGTTTTGCCTCAGCTACCATCAAGTATTATGTTCCATTGCCAGAGTCATGTAGCACACCTGGGTGACTTACGTTTGCTTTTAATTTGTGCAATTCCTGGAAAATAAAATGCCTCATTATGTTCTGCAATACAGTAGCATTTCTGTAAGGTGCCCCAAAGTATCTAATCACCACAATACTTTCATTTTATTTCACTAAAATGAACAGACAGGCACAGAAGATATTTAGCTTTTGGCTCTTAAAGGAACAGTTGGCATTCACAATTTAAAGTATTTCTATTATTTCAGCTAAGATGATTAATAGAAAACAACTGTTGTCTGGCAGATTGCATTTAAGACTGTACTATTGAACACATCCCCAGTTACTATGAAACAAGCGATGTACAAGGAATATATCATTAAATATATTTCAGGCAGGGAAACAGATGCTAAAATTTGAGACAGGTAATTGTGTATAGTTCAAATAATACTGGCAGAAAATCCACCCATTTTGCTAAATCCATCACTTTGAAAATAGAAATGCTTTTCTCTTACAGTAGAATAGATCTAAAAGTAAAAAAAAAATGCACTTAGCCTTTCTTGGCGTGCTGTGGAAAAAAAGATATGCTTTGAGATCAAGTTTGGAAACCAACAGGAAAACTGTTTAAATACTGGTTTAACCATCAGAAGGACAATTTAAAGATATAAATATGAATGTGATTGTATCCATTGTTCTTGGATTTATAGTTTCATTTACCATGAACACAACTTACACTGAAACAGAATGCAAGCACAATTTAAGCCTTTATTTAAAGCCAGGTCTGGAGTGCCGCAGACATGTCGGCTGCCCCCACATGGAAAGCTGGGGGGCAGAGGGGGGTGGTAGGAGCTGTGAATGGGGAACCGAGCCAGGAGATGTGCAAAGCAGAGGTGCTCAGCACTGCGGTACCTTCTCTGCTCATGGCCGGTGTTGCGCATCTTAATTTTATCGTTAGCACCTCCCGCACCCCCACGTCCTCCTACTCTCAGTACGTAAAAGCCAGTGAGAATGTAAAGACGGGGTGCAGCCTGCTGCTGCCGGCGGCTCTGGGGAAAGCTGGCTCCGGGCAGTCATTGCACTGTGTGTATTTCAGCTGCGGGGAGGGACGACCAGCGCCATGGAGGCATGATGTGGGGCTGCGCTCCGCATTATTATGTAAGAGAGGCCTTCAGCTCCCAACGCACAGCAACCGGCAGGCGTTTAAATAAAGACACTGAAGGGAATTAGCTGCGGAAAATTAACGCCAGGCGAGCCCATTCTAAACACAAAATGCCCAAACCCCTTGTCTGAAAAACAATAAAGCTGGAAGTAGATATTCATAATGCTAAACGACACGCTTGCACGCACGGTGTCTGCACGCGGCACATGCACGCTGTCTCCAGCCATCGCACACGGACACGCGTGCGCTCACGTGCACACGTATACACGCACAGAGTCACGCGGTTCAAACGCACACCTAAAAGCGTTCTGCTCGCTTTCAAAATAATGAAAGCGCACACATGAGAATGCACACGAACAGCTGTGCGTGCCAGATATAGAACAAGCATATGAGTGTGAAGATGAAGAACAAGTCTGGATTACCACGAAACCAAACAAAAACGCAAAGAAATTACACTTAGCATTTCACAATTTATCATTTGATACTCCAGCCCCATAAGATCATTCTTCTTTCTTTGTGTGTGTGGTTAGAGCCATTTCTTGATACCGCAGATCATATTTTCCCCATAGATACCATATTTTATCGATCTTCTACTGAGTCTATATTTCAATTTATAGCGATACCTCATTAACAAGAAAAGTAGCATATGCCACTGCTAGCATTAGCAGGGTAGTCGTCTGTACAAAATCTACTTGTCCATACATTAAACAAAATGTCTAAGTGAAAAGTTTCTGTTGTTGTATTGCAATTAAGGTGAAAAATAATGTGCTACCAGAGGTATAAGAGGCGTAACCAGAATCACTAGGTATGGATACTGATTGACAAGCTATGGTAAGAAAAGTTGTGCTTTGCATAGGTTTATAAGGAATTTGAGAATTGGAATTTCAAACTAGAAAATTGGAATTCTTAATTGGGATTACTTGTGATAACTTTATAGCCCCAGATGTAGTGCTAGAACATCAGAACTGTCAGAGAAATAATCACCATATTAAAAATTAGTTGAATTTTCTTAGTTTGTTCCTGCTTACCATTTGTGAGCACATCTTCCTAGTTACTCAGCATCCAAACATTGGAAGAATATCACAGGAGCACAAAGGGCAGATGCTAAGATTTGTTAACAAAGTATTGAATGTGTGCATGTAGGCTCCAACTCTGAAGATGCATCACTCAAGAATTTTTGTGGCAGAATTCATGTATACCTCTTAATGTTAAAGCTCAGTACTTGCCATTAGCCAGACAGATTGTGTGTTAAATACATGCTTAGATCAAATTGCGCAGACAAATTCAGGTTTTTTGAATTCACCATATTAAAAGACATGTAAATACAAATAAAATAATGCTCTAGAATTTAAAAGTAGCAATTTAATGTCAGGGGGTTTATCATTTTGGCAGAGGACAGCAGGAGTGGGTGAGATAGCATTTGGTGACAGAATTATTACCCAGATCTACAATAAAACTACGTAAATAATTCATCTCCACACCAGATATGTCTTTCTGAAAATCTATTGCATGTCTTCCCTCTGTGACGAACGTGTTACACATCATTATTTCAATGTTAATTGCAATGGAGACCAGATAGAGGAGCTCAGAGTGCCTACTGTGCAAGTGAAAATTGTTTGCCCTATTCAAAATCAGTAGTGCTTGACGTGGTAAAGGCTAAATACCATGAAGAACAGTGAATGGCTTTCAGTCTTCAGTGCTGATAAACAAGTTTATTGTTTCTATTGTTTATTTTTAGAATTAAAGCTAACTCATTCCTGTTAAACCTAGATATACGTCAATCAGTTGCTATATGTAAAGGAAGAAACTGTGTCAGTTAGACCCACAGGAAAAAAAGACCAAAGAGTATTTAATCCATTTGGCCCTGAAAAGAAGTTGTTCATTGGACAGGAAAATTATGGAGGCAAGCCTAAGGAGCATATCTGAGTATTGTTTGGGATTTTTCGTCTGAGGCAAAGACAAAGAAGATATTTTGAAATTATTTATTACACTAGAGGTTTATTTGGGATTGCTGAAAGCAAAGTGCTAAGTAAGTGCTGGAGAGACAGAGCTCCTTTCATCTAGGTACACACGAGACCTGGAGAGCAGCACTTCATACTTGATGTCAGCTTTATAAGGACAATAAACCAGATGTGCAGGCAGAAATGAAAAATCCACAGTCTTTGGTTTGCCACAACCCAAGGCTGGAGAGCCAAATGTAACATGGCACCCACAGTGAATGAGAGTGATAGTGAGATGCCTCATCCTCACATTATTGTATTGCTTAAGAACTAAGCAAGAAAAAAAATATTTTTATGATCTTGGTCCGTCTGTTGTAGTCCAGTTACAAAATTGGGCACCAAATTTGTACAGCCGTGTAGGTAACTTTGGAAAGACACAGAAACAGTTGAGAGGTGTAGAGCTAAAAGAATTCACAACTTGAAGATCAGGACTGCTGTTTAGCAAAACTGGTCATTTTTAACGAACCCTTGGATACTCTTATACTGGTGTCCCTGCCCAGGTTCCCCATTTCTTGAAGGAGTCCCGGAGCCTTTCCCTGCCTTTCGCCCTCAACTCCTGATTTCTGCTCGAGAACACATAGGTTAATACACATATAGAGTTAGGCGTTCCTTTCCCAAATACTATTCAATAAAAATTATTTCTTTCCGGTCATCTTAATAGACTACTAAATACCCTTTCCCCCCCCGCTCAAAACTTCCCATCTTTTTTTCTGTGTGACACCCTACACAGCATTGTTCATCACGCGATCAGTTTTTTGTCCTGGGCCCATCATTGCTGGGCATGCTGGTTTGGGTGCTGGTTTGTCACCCAGGTTGCCATCTCTTTGTACACATGGGTTGCCAGGTGAGCTGGTAATCATCCCCCCTTTGAATTTCTGTCCTCTCTTAATGTGAAAGGCAGAGAAGGCAAATGATACTCAGAGCTGAAATGGAGGATGCAACTTGCAGCAGCTGCACACAATAGAGATCCTAATAGCAAATAGAAATCATAGAAATAACCATCATCTCATCATTGCTACAGTACAACAATAGGGAGCGATTCAGTTTGGGATACATTAACAGAATGTGAATAGCACTGTTACAGCAGTGTGATCCACGCGGTTCCTGCCTCAGCTCTGTTATGAAAATACTGTCATGCTTGTGAAGCCCCTGTGAGGTGTTAGCTAATTTTCTCAGTGCAAAGGAAGAACTGATCTCTAGAGGTATTTGCTAGGGTTATCCTCCCCACAAAAATATATTAGAGGAGGCAGGTTATTTTTCAGTTTATGCATCAGGCACTACAAAGCCAAAGACAAAACCAACCAGTCTGACTTCGGCCAAAACACAAAATCTGGATTTCAGGCTATTTGAAACTTGAAGTTCTAAAACTCCAGGAAATTCTGAATTCTGGGCAAGCCCCTTTTCAGTTCTTGGATGTGGGTGTTTCACAGCAGCAGCAAGAAATCGCCAGTCCTGTTATTTATATGTACAGTTCCCTTTAAGCTAGGATGGGTGGTTTTGGACTGAGTTTGCATCCATCAGTTTCAGATTAAAACTGGGGGACTTTCCTGAATTACCACCAGTATGCTATGTGTATTCATAGGTGACTCCCATAAAGTCACTGCTTACTTTTAAATTACATGCTGTCTTCAAGATTGTAATCTGAGCCTCATACTCCTGCCGTTCCTGTCTTACAGGTCATTAGGAAGGTCTTTCACTCACCCCCACTACACTAGCTTCTGTGTTCGGAGTCTTACGTTTCCTTACCACTTACATACTTCATTTCAAATTCTACAGGGACCCTTTAATACACAGTTTGTATTCCATAACATTACAGGACATTTCTTTTCAGCTTTAATTTTCCAGCTGGAGAGCATTTTCCATAAGATTGTTTGTAATTTTGTTTTCAGTTTACACATATCAAGACATCATGACACATCTGTACTTCATACATCTCAGCAAGTGTTTTAATGGAAATAAACATGATATCCTACAAGTGAAAATCCTAGGGAAATGAGACAACAAAGGACAGCTGTGTCCCGGATGAAAAACTTCTCGGGAGGGAATTCTTTCTTCAGCCTGCCATCTCCCTTAACAGCCTCTGGGCACTCCCCTCCACTCCCCCAGGCTTTGTCTCTCTAATGCCTCAACCCTAACCCTGGGTGTGGACTGGGCCTTGCCAAAAGCCAGCAGAACATTCTTTTCATTGCCCAAACCTTCCTTCTACAGCCCCTTTACAAGCCCATCCCAACCAGACCCCTTGGCTTTGCATCTCTGCTAACCATAACTGTAAACCTATCCCAAAAAGCAATCATACTTCTCAGGGGAGAATACCTTTGGTTGCCCAAACCTTCTCTTGGCAGCCCCTTTGCAGCACTTCTTAACTGGATTCACAGGCTTTGTCATTCTCACAACCCTAAAAGTGGCCAGAGCTTTAAACACAGAAAACTGTTGCCCTGGCTGAAACAAAAAATTCTCAAGGGAGATTAATTTCTGTTGCCCAAACCTTCCATCAGTAGCCCCTTGGCAGTCCTGCTTCAACTGGATCCCCACGGACTATCTTCCTCCTAACAATCATACCCCGATCCTAAGCCTAGGCATTCACTAAGCCTTAGACCAAGACCCCAAGCTGCAAGAAAACCATTAATTGGTTTGGCAGCCTAATTGCTATTGTACTTCTGCGGCAGATGTAGGTATTTTCTCTCTCCTAACTTCAATCCCAACCATAACCCAGGCAAGCAATAAGCTGCAAATCCTTCCCTGTGATGGTTTTCACTTGGGCTACCCTTGGGGTTTATTTTCTAATACATAGGACACACCTATGGTAGGCTTGAGGTTAGGAGGGAGATAAAGCCCAGGGCTTCAGTTGTGCTGGCATTGCAGGAGGCTGCCAAGGACAGCATGGAGGAGCGGGACCGTCGCTTGAGGATGCAGCAAACAATTTCAGCCATCTCGCCTGACTGCATGTTAGGGGTGGCCTGTGCCATTCCCAGAAGAGCCCTGCTCTCCCCCGGGCTCCAGAAGCCCCCTTCCCACACCTCTGTCACTTCTGGGCCATTGCAGCCTCCTAATCCAGAAAAAGGGGAGAGTTGTTTTCTACGTGTTAGAGAGCGAGACAGCATAGTGCAAGGCCAGAGTAAAACCAGTGTGTCCCATGGAAGAGGGCGGCACAGCGAGGCCCAGGAGGCAGGACAATGGCTGGTTTTGGTCATCTCAGCACAGTGCTATGTGAGGCCAGAGCTCCTGACCCAGGGACTCCCGCAGCAATCTGCCTTCTACCCACGCCATTTCTCACTATCCATTCTGTCAGCTGGAGAGATTGCTAATTGACGAGTCATTTTGGAGTCCTCTGGCAGAGCTGAGCTCTTGGGCTGCACAGTGACTTCGTAAGCCTCCACCTGATAAAAGACTCCAGAACCTTGGCCAGAAGGAGTTATAGCTAGGGCTGGAAAGAATATGACTGGAAAACGTGATTTCTATCTCCTGAAAATGTCATGTTAGAGGAAAAAGGATATGGGCAAGACACACAAGGCAAAACCGAAATTATGTAATGGAGAAAGAATTCTGAAAAAAACATCAATTTGGAAATTGAAGTCCTTTGCCTTGGTGAGAGGGGTATTCGCACAGTCACTTTCCCCTTTTTGTAAACGTCTTTTCAGACCAGCTACAGGGATCTACCTGTCTGACATCTCCCTTTTCCTGGTGGAAAATAGGGTTTGCTTTTTCTCTTGGGAAAACTCCCGCTTTCACCTTTGCGCAGAGGACAGTTTCTGCTGAAGGACCACTGCTGCGGGCAGCCATGTATCTTCCCCCTTAGAGGGGATGGCCCCGTCACACAGCAGCACTGTGCTGCCTCCAGCCATGCCGCTGCTGCTCTACACCCCCAGCCCAGCCCCAGGTTCCTTGCCACGGGGAACGGATTACACAGGGGAAAAAGGGAAGAAGAGGGGGATGAGGAGAAGAAGGAATAAGAAAGCAAACCTGCCTAAGTTTTAACCCAGTACAGAGTTGTGCTGGGACCATGGGGCTAGAAACCTGTCTCAGATCCAGCGGTTCAGAACGAGGCAAAATATATTAACTTTGATGGTGAATTTCCCACGTTAATAGACTGGCTGCCTCCTGAACCACACTCTGCCTCTCTCCACAGCTCTCACCACCTGATGACAACAGCCTTGACCCCTTCATTTGAAGCTGTTTACAAAGATCAGTTAGTATTTAGGTACTTCTTGTAGAGCATCTCAGCAGCTGGCAACAAGGGGCTACAACGTGTGACCAGTGAACCCACAATAAATAATTCATTGGACAACTGTTAAAAAACTCTGGTTTATGGCATTTTGGAAACAACTTTATCTAATAATAAAAACATTAAAGGTGACTTAAATAGCTCGCAGTTCCCTGGAACTTCTGGGCTTGTAGTCATTTATCACATAAACTATGAATAGGGCCAAATGAACTAAAAGTCCTTCTGTTTTTCCTTTTCTTTATATATAGCTTTTTCCACTGGAAGAATACACTGCAGGCCCTTAATCACTTCTGCAATATCACAGAGTGTCAGTTTTATTTAGCAAAGCAATACATATTTCAGCAACAAGGCTATGTGAACACATTTACATTTTATTTTTCTGTTTAGCTAGGTGGTTTTTTTAATCCCAAGGGTTTCTTGATGGATGAAGATTTTCTTATTTGAAGGCTAATAGTGATTTTTTGGGTAGTGACCAGCTAGCTCTGCTGGAACGCATTTTTAAACTTATCTCTCTTTATGGAAGTTATTTTTTGTTTGTTAACAGCTGCTTATGCATTGTAGTGATTATCCTGTGCACTAGATCCTGTGGACAAAGACCCCACTGCTATGTAACTAAAAACTGTATCATAACACATACATGCAAGGAGTTGATTACAGCTTCAGGGGAAGCGATTGTTTTGACATTTCCTAACTTCTCACTTCCTCTGTTTGCAATCTTGAATAACGTCTGTTAACAGAGGGGTTTTTTCATATAATTTCCTAAATTTGCCGTTTCTGTTCAATTACAAGGTAGAACAAATTGTACTGCATGCAGTGATCGCTTCTTCCCAGTGCATATTCCATCAGAGATGGGATCCTGTTTTTCAGCCCTGCAAGCAGAGACCTCCACCACTTCATCTATAGGACTAAGTCTGTCACTGGGTACCCTGGCCTCAGGGTGAACTGTGCCATTCCCTTCCTTTTGTGCACACCCTTGAGAGATGACAGGCTGAGTTTCCTTTACATCTTTAACTGTGGCAATCAGCACTTTAGACTGGATCTCTGGATGGATATATTACAATCATCTCTGATGAAACCTTCCTTTTTTCCCGGGTGACTGATGTGGCAAGGCCAGCTGTGTTTGCCACAGAAGAAATGTTCCTTTTGCTGTCCCAGACCAGCAGCAGCCTAGCACATGGAGAAAATCTGTGAATTAGAGCAACTACTCTGCTGCACCAAAACCTCCCCAGACTCTCAAGTGCTGCTCCCAGGTTTCCACATGCACCAGTGACCTGCTGGGACTTACACAGTCCCTGACCCTGCTCACAAGCCAGCTCGGACTGCCCTACTGTCTTCAGAAGTGAACTGAGATCCCATCAGCTACCCAAATCCCCCCTTCTGCCAGTAACCTGGGAATCTATTGCATCTCCCCACACCACAGAACCTTTGCCCCTTTCAGAAAACCCTGTCTATAGATGTGACCACAAGCTGCTGATTTATACAACTCAACTCTTACAGAGAAACTCATGAGTAATTCTGCTGCAGGCACATGGCAAGCAGGAACAAAAAAGCCATGCAAGCTTGGTACTCATGTTCAGTTAGCTATTCCTCACACCCCTTGGGGCAGCCTAGCTGTCGACCCACTACATAAGACCCATGTGTTGATCGCCTCTAGTATGTGAAGCTGCTGCCTCCCAAGCTGTCCCTCTCCCTCACTTTTCTCCAGACTTTCTAAAGTGAAAGTTTTAACTGATAAATGTTTGGGTTTGAACCTTAGCCTTAGCAAGTAACCTATGCAACTCTGCTTGGCACCCAGAATTAACATTTCCCTCGTCAATTGCTTGGCCATTGTTTAACTTTTTGACGTTATACCCAAAGACGCCTTATCTCTTTGCCATTGTTTCACTTCCTCCTTGACAGTACTTGCAGTTCCTTTTGATTTGAGCCCATCTTGGCAGGCAGAATTACATCCCAAAAGTGAAATGAGGCATGCAGTCCAACTCACCTAACCAAACTGTTTAAATTCTTAAGCAAAGAGAGCAAGGTGCCTTCGGAGGCCTGCTGAAGGGTACCCAGTCCCTCTTATTCAGGCACATCTAAAGGGCAGTGTAGTTCACCAAATCATATATAAACTGGTTGGAAAGTGGCAAGCACCTCTGTCTAGGTGCCTAGTTCAATTCTGAAGTGGGGCAGTACAGGGAAGGAGGTGCCACTTACTTAGCCTTTACCAGACAGGACAGTGTGAGGGCAGTCACTCAGGAAGCAGGAGGCCTCTGCCATAGCTTCTGCTCTGCTTGCTCATTGTCTCCGGTGACTGATGGCAGTGCTTTAGTGATCGGCTGTTGCACGGACACCATGTAAAGGCAATTTTTTTACACTCCTGTGGAGAGATATTTTCATTTCTTCTTTACAAGCTGAGCCACAATGAAGCCAGACACGTAGGTGTCCTGCAGCCAGCTGGAAAACATACAAAAGTGATGTGTTTTATGCTAGTAACTAGGACACTCTTCGCGCTGATATGGATGACATTGCACCTTGACAGAAAAGCAGCTAAATCCTTTAACCTCAGGTTTCCTTTCTAAATGTTAAAACCGTAGGTAAGACCACTATACAAAAAACTGGATTGCCACCGCTTCTTACGGTGTGGTTTGTTGTACTGCTGACCATACCTCGTCTCCTTCAGGCTTCCTCTGGGATCTCAGGAAGACTTTGTGTGCCCATCTACACATACGCCTGGATCACAGCAGGGCATACACAGGAAGACTGACTTCCATCTTTGCAACGTGCACTTCACAGCACGTAGGGACAGGCACAATGAAATGCCAAGGGAAAGAGGCAGGCACCTTACAAATTTAGGTGCCAGCAGGGGTAGGCAGTCCATCGAAGTAGGCAGGCTGGATTACTGTCTAGACCTCAGCTGAGCTGCAGGTCACCACGAATACAAGATTCAGGCAGAGAGGATCACACCTATGTAATCCATAAAATATTGCAGATATCTCCTTTGTCCTATGCATTTGGCAACAAAGGAAAGTTATTGTCTCAAAGTATGGGAACAGACTGCTATAACCAACACTGAATCTTTTCAGCTGGGTTTCTGAAGGGCAGAAAAAAGATTTTCATAAGCCAGTCTGTTTCTAGTTATCTTCCTGAGGCTGTCAGCCTATGGTTTCCAGGCGACTGCTGCTGCTTTTCCTTCGGTGGTACTTTTTAACCCAGCTATTTAAAATGTTTATGTGCACTTATTTTGTGCAGGCTCTTAATATTTCTCTGAAGAACACAAGTGTGAGGCAAAAGATGGTGTTTTCTAGCAGCTTAATCTCTGCTAAACTTCTCTGGAATTGCATAGGAGCAAGAAAAAACACATCTCTAGCCCAAGGCCCTCTCCCTTCTGAACTTCAAAGCCTGTCATAAACAATAAAAGCATTAAGATTTTTTTTTAACAAAAAGGTGAGTGAACACTTTATAACTGAGAGTATAAGGCAATATGTGTGTATACATTACCACACACACATTTATCAGTATCCCCTGTAAAGCTTCAGATTTCTAAACCTTATCAAAAAAGTGAATTTGACAAAAGTTTAGCAGGAAAGCAGTGAGTTATTAGATGGTCAGTTATGTTTTAAGAGCTAAATAAACTCCAAGAAAAATCAGAGATCACTACAGTAGTGCAAGCAGAACTAAAAATAAACCATTAGGTCACAAAACACAAAAATGCTGAGAGTCAATAGCCTGAGGTAGGCAGTGGGATGCAGAACACCAACCACTGTACAAGAAACACACTAATAGCTGCAGAGAAGCTGTCCAATAAAATAGACCAGCGGCTCAGGGTCCAGGAGATTCAATCTGACACCATTCCAGGGATATCAGCATATGACTTCAAACACTGCATTAAGAGATAGAAAGCTTAATAGCTGCTTTCTGGTTTTGTACAATGCCTAGTGATAATATTCCTGAATTTAGAACTCATAAAATATCTGTCGCCTCCAGCAGCAATATCTCAGTACTTTACTGAGATCAAATCCTTTAGTGAAGTGTGTCAAATAGGTCAGAAGCAGATGACAGTACATGAGAAGGGGCACTGCCTCCATAAAACCATTTATAAGAAAAAGAATATATGAGGCCAGAAGAGATATATGGGAACACAGATATCCATTACTTTCAAAGACATTTTCAAGCATTCTAGTTCTCCAGTCATATATTCTATCCAATAGTTTCAGAAATTAAAGTGAAAACCAGACTGGCAAACAAAGGCAGATGAGGAAAGCTCAATACACCTGCCAAGGACATAGGAAAATTGGGTTGCCAGTGGTTTGGATCTACTACTTTGGCTTGGTGAAACGGTCAGGCAGGAAAGAGGAGCTCACTGGCTGGCTCCTCAAGACTGGCTCTTCTGACAAGGGCAATTTCCTAGCAGAGCAAGCGAGGTGATAACGATACTCCTTTACCTTGGACACCAAACCTTTGTCCAAAAAAAAGTTGAGACTATTAACCTTTGGAGCCTGGGTGCAAGCTAGAAAGCATTTTTCTGATTCATTATGCTTTACTGCCCATCTTTGTATGAAAATTACTTAGGAGTTGAATATTTACAGCAGTAATGGCCTTTGAAGCTCAGTTCTTAAAGGCATTAAGTTATGAAAAATTGTTACCCTGAAAAAATGAGAACAATGGACCTTCCTTATTTGTTCTGTATGTTCTGCCTAATATCTCAGGGCTAAACCTCACCCAACTGTGTTTGACTGAGGTCAAATGCAATAAAAGACTGATAATAAATACTGAATTGCTATAGGAGGATCCTAGCTGATGGCCTTCTTGCATGAATAAACTGAAATCAAGACTACACTTTGCACTAAGCTTGTAGAACTTGGAAGTAGAAGGTTGAGAGATCTGCAGAGATTAATCTGTTATAATTCAAAAATCTTCTGTATTTTTAAACAAGACTCTACAAAACAAGGTCACAAAGGACATTCCTCATTGTTCATTAAGCTACTGTTTCCTTGTATATGGTACTGGAAGGGTGGAGTACAATTATTTTCTGCAAATCAACTGAGAAAGCTATTAGAATACAATAAAATTCAAATGTGTGTTCTTATCAGATCCTTCTCTGAGAGCTAAATATTTGCATTATAACTGCATTGTGTCAGATAATTTAATTCTAAGGAAAAAATTCTACTCCTCAGTATTCACTGTGGATCTTTGCTCCAAGTAATCTGCTTTTCTGCCATGCTCATACTGTATTCAGTCCTGAGACTCTGGGATATGCTACCAGTTTTTTGTTGCACATAAACTACACATAAAATGATGCCAGCTCACCACTCGATTAGATGGCTATGCTATGTTTAAGGCTATGCTAGGTTTATAGTTTTGCTTTGCCAGAATAGATCACAGCAGCAAAAGGTGGGACTAGCTTTAGGCCAAAGCAAAACAGGAGGTTGCTTAGGGTAGCAACCTTTCCACTTTTGCTTCTCCAGCCAGAAGAGTGCTCTGGAAACATGAGCTGGAACAGCCAGTTTCTGACTCCCACCCGCACCCTCCAACTTCTTGCTCCTGAGGGACAGGCAAAAGCAGTAACTGCTTACACTAGACCGCTGGTTTCCTTTTCCTCCCTGCACACATCCCAAACCCAGACTCCCAGAAAACTTATGGACCCTTTCTAGCCATTTTCACGTCTCTTACTTTCCTGTAACTTTCCTGCCTCCCCACTTTGCTAGATCAGCTCCCTTGAACTCTGCTGATTTCCCAGTCCCTTGCTCCACTAACTTCCCTCTAAGCCTGAGATGGTCACCCCTGATATAATAAGAAGGAGAGAGCAAAACTCATACTAAGCTGCTGGGAAGCTTTAGGATAGCCTTGGCTAGACTGAAGCAGGTGATATGTCCTTAAATGCAACCTGGACATTTTCTGTCCCAACAGATATCTTCTGAACGTGACTATTTAAACTTAAACTTTTTTTTTTTAAAAAAAAAAGCTGAATCAATTTAATTATCATGCTATTAATTACAGAGCTGCCTCAACATATAGTTCCTAAGTTGCCACACTGTGAGTGATGGTGGCATAGAAAACACAGTTAGGGGATTATGACCTTACTCATTATGAGATGTGTGGGCCACAGCAGGTGACTTCAGCGATGCATGGAGGGAGATGTGATTTACTTGAAAGAATGCATTGAAAATAATGATATGGGTTCATGAAATTTCCAATAAGACAATCTAATCCTTTTCTAAATTATTTTTATGAAAAGGTTAGCAATGAAAATGTTTTAAAGGTTGTTCAGTCCCTTTGTCTAATTTTTTTTCCTATAGTTTATTATTTAGTAACTTGTCTTGTTTCATTGCATACATCTTAAGCAATGAAGTTGCTACCACTTCCCTTAGAGAAATATTCCATAACTTGCAATTTCTCACTTGTCAGGAAATTTTCTCACACCAGCTTGCATGTTTCCTGTTCTAATTTTTTCCAGTTGTGCTAGCAGTATCCTCATATACTACATATAGCAAAAGCAGCAATGAGAATTGTTGTTCCTATTCTTATACTATTCCAGCAGCTATGGGAGGCCCCCGTGTAGTAGGTGCTGTATAACAAATGTTCCTCCTCCAAAGTGGTAAAAGTTTAAGCATTTCTTTCAGAAGTAAATTAGCATTTTGACAATCATCTCATGAGAATTCATTTCACATGAAACTTTTCCTCTGTTTTTCAGTAATGCATAGATGCAGACAATGTTTATCTTTTGCAATGCAAAAGTAGTGTACCTTTTGTCTTTAAGCCTTTGGTGGATTCAGGCTTCAATATTCCAGATAGCCGTTGGAGTGAGCTTTCCTGGATATGCTCCGTTTATTTGCAAAGCAAAGGCAACAGTGTCAGTTTATTCTCTCTTATGAAATCCTGGTGCTTTTCCTTCAGCATAAAATGGAGGTTTCACTTTTTGGGTCAAGAATGAAGACCAGCTTCCCTGTCTGGGTAGTCCTTGAGCAATCTGGTGAGTCTAGAGCTTTACTTAAAGTGTGGACACTCAACTAAGAACATCAGAGTTTACCAAGTTACAACGTAGCTGTTAGTGGTACGGTTTATGGTTGCAGCTGAACTTTGGTGAATACAGCATCAGCCCTGAAAGGCAAGATATTGCAAATGGTCAAACTGGGCAATATAATTCCATGGGGATTTCTGTTATCTTAGCAGTCAGTTTAAGTTCTGAATTTTAACACATGAACATTCTGAATTTTCCTTAAAACAAATGTTACGGAGAACTTGCCAAATGGAATTGGAACATTCTGGTTTGCTAAAGCCAAGAACTTTTGTTCTGAGTTAGTACCTGTTTTTTCTTGCTGTAATGTTGTGATTTATAATGCTGTGTACTGATTTTAAAGTTTTATTTTAATTTCAAAGCATAATTCTAAATTGCTCCATATTTTTAATCTATCTTATTTAAGTACGGACACATCTCAATTCAAGGTTTTGCTTTCAGTGTAACAGCATTTCCCTAGAGAAGCATACTCTACTGGAGAATTTTCAGCTGGCTCTTTTTAATGGATAAGCCATTCGCCTTCTTTATAAACTTAACATTTCAAGATTAACAGGAATAGAGCATGTTTGTTGTTTTCCTGAAGTAGAAATTTTGCTTAAATTGTCTGTTGCTCAAGTGTGTGATTCAGTGCCTAGAACTACAAATAACCTAGCTGATTTGTTTGCATAATTTGAACAGTTTGCCAATAACTTGGGTGTGAACTATTAAAGAAATCCATTCACTCCCTGTAAGTGCTAGAGTCATTAATCCTGACGGGTGTGTACTGTGCATTCTTTTCAAATATATGGGATGAAAAATCACGAATCCTTGAGTAATATTTTTCAGGTAGCTTGTTTTGACCACACTTTCCATTGTGTAATTTAATCCTAAAACTTTGTACCATGTGATTTGTACCAGAATTTAGCAAATAACACTTAAGCAAAACGTTTAAGGGTGTTTCTTTATCTGCTATTGTTAGTTGTTCAAAGCATAATAACTCTGAACAGCGTGGGACAGAATCCAGAAGCTAACCACAGAAATGTAGTGGCCAGTTGCTGTGTATGGAGATAGTCAACCTGGCTTGACTAAGAATCTTTACTATATTTTTGCATTAAATCTTTATAAGGTCAGGGCTTGGGAAATTTGTATATCAAGATTATACTGAAAGGCTGATATAATTTTTTTTTTTTTTTTTCAGATACGGTGTTTTGAAATAGGGCTGCGGAATTACACCAAAGAGTAACTACTTGTCTAACCTGCATCCCTCTAGATGAATGGAAGAGACTGCAAATTTTGAAGTGGAACCATTAAGGCTGAAAAAAGGGGAATGATTGTCAGAACAATGTGATACTATCCTAACATTAAATACTGCCAGTCATGGGAAAAAAACTAGTCAGTTCAGTCCGACTTTGATCACTGCACCTCTACAGAGGGCCTGCCCCAGTGCTGCATGCAGAGTACAAGCCTGACTAGACTCCTTCAAAGAGATCCTTATGTAGGATGGGGCTTCCACTGCTGGATTGCAATCACCTTCTGAATTACCTTACCCTAAGAGCATTCATTTGAAATAGTATGATTAGAAGAAAAGTTGCTCCAGGAATACTGGGTTTCCTGGATTTCCCTAAGGGCAGATTTTTAAGATGAAACTGTAAAACAGTAAAACGATATCAAGTAGTAAAAGATTATGGAAATCTACACTGTCAAAAATAAACCAGTTTCAGATTACCTTACTAGTTCTTTTACTCAAAGACATAATAGATATGAGTCCTCTTCTAGATCTCTTTGTCTGGGTAACACATGCTTTGTAAAGTTTCAGCTGGACTAGATTAATGTGAATGGAAATGGAGGGCAAATTCTCATCTCTGATTCGGCAGAATGCTCACATATGTTTAATCCCAAACACCTGATTGCCTCTAATTCAAACCTTAAAGCATGAAGGGTTAACTAGTCCCTTCATGACTGATTGTTACTAATAATGCTGCAAAACAGGCATCTTTCATGTTATGTAAGTAGCACTTATCCCTCAGGTATACCAGTGACTTTAAGTGAAGAGCTTGGGTTTTTTGATGCCGTGCTACCTCATGAAACTAAAATGTGAGATTATTGTGCATGGCAACACTGAGCATCCACCTGGAATGGCACTGCAGTGTCAAATAGATATCAGGAAGTTTACAGCCAGAAATGATAATGAAAAGAGAGTATGTTTAAATTTGCAAGTAATGTGGAAAGCAAAAATCAGTAACTTCAATGTAAGAAAACAACAGAGAATATATGGTGAAATCCAGAGAAAACCAAAGCCACAAGCAAGAAGGTCAGAGGAAATAATTAAATTGCATGTGTGACCTTTTTTCCAGCATGTGTTGGAAACAGTAAACTGTGGGTACTGGAGAAAATGTTGAACCAGGTGTGAATTGAACAAACCAGACAGAAATTTGGAAAATTCATGGGAGATGAAATGTATCAATGACTTGAAAGGGAAACTGTCAAGACATCTAAGAAAAAAATAAAAGACATCAGAAGTCTCACAAAGAGACATGGAAGAGACAACACTTAAGGGGAGGAAAAGGTGACATGCTACAAAGATGACACGAGAGGAGGACAGTAACAGAAAACCCAAAGAAGTCACACATTATCCCAAAATCACCAAGGCTCTAATGCACTGTCCTAAGTCCAAGTCCTCTCTAGTCATATGACACAGTCAGGAAGGATTGTTGACATACACCACTCACAAAGCTGAGGGAAACTTCATCCCAGTGTAGAAGTCCGTCTTTGAAGTCTAAACTTCTTAGCTGTTTCCAGAAAAAGAGAAGAATGTTCCAGTTTCAGTCTTTCCTTCATTATGCGGATGTCCAGAATAATATCAGAAGTAGTGGTTGCACCATAGGAGTTCTCAGTTGGGTGTACTACACTAATTTTAAACAGTCCATTATTCATGTTGTGATCACTTCATGAGTAAGTGAAATCTTGTTTACGACAATTTTATTACGGTGTGAATTTTGGATGTGTGGCTTCATAGGGTGAAATTCATTCATCCATATTAGGATGCCTAAAATGCAGATGTCTGTCTCTATAGCTGGTAGCACAGGCTCCTTTTTGACCAGGGAGACAAATAAGCCATTCTAAAAAATTGTTCATTTCATCGACTTCAGACATCTCTTGAAGAGACAAAACATACCCTACATGTTTTAATGATGCTCCATTAACTACAAACAGAGCTATATGTGACTACCTGAGATGGAGCTCACTTTGCCACAGGTGCCTCTCACTTTGAATGCAAGTAGCTTAGATCTTAGAACAGCACCAGCACTACGTGATTTAAGTGAATTTTCTAACAAACACCACGTCATTACAAGAAAACGTGAATTGCCTGCAAGTAACCTGGTGGGCAATCAGATTCCATCCCAAGTACCAAAAAACTGGAAGGGGAGTACAACTTAACTGAATTCATTGACTAACTGGGAGTGGAAAGGCTGTTCATAAGTCTATGTGTTAAGACTTGCTTATCAAGTTGATATCAAGTATGAAAATGTTGTTCTTCAGATATGATCACTGCTTTTCACAAAGAAACAGAGATCAGAAATGATTTGAATTGAAAAAAGGAGGCAAAATTGTTAGGACAGAAATCCTGACCCAAGCAGTGCAGCACTGACAAGTACAGGGTATGCAGCCCAAGCCAGGTGGGTGACCTCCCTTAGCCAGAATCTGACCAGGGTCTGTCTTAACTATCGTAACATTTCCAATGCAATTTTCAGTTTTCATTGACCCGTGTGTCATCCTGAAGCAGTTAATTCACTCCCCTGAATGCCTTCCCTCCGCTTGCCAGTCCTCACAGGTCAGACTAGGAGCTTTGCAGGACTGAACCTGACCCTGTCCAAAGTAGAGTAACTATCAGAGAGCTCCTCCAGTTACTGCTTCTGGAGCTACTACGATATTTACCAAAATTAATAAAACTAATAGTCTGGGTGTCTAACAAATGGTGTATCATAGTTTGGTACAATGGTACATCATAACGGAAGTTTCAGAGCCTTGAACAAGGCGGTGGTACCAAACAAGACAATTTCTAACCCAAATGCTATGAATTATGTGATGAGCTTCATCAAGAGCAAAAAAGGTTTAGAGGCATGCTTCAAAGAAATTTGGTAAGGAGTACAATATTTTGTCTGATCACATATTGTGAAGAGCAAGGTCCATGTTTTAATCCTCTCCCCCCTCTTTCCACTCTTCTGTTAAAAGGAAAAAGAAAAAAAAGGAGAGAAGAAGAGAGAGAGAGAGAGAAAAAAAAAAGGGGGGGAAAAGACTTAATGCCAGAAAGTCTTTTTGAAGTATTTGTTCTCTTGATTAAGAGTTCTCAGTTTGGCAAGACCTAAATCAAGATACATCAAAGAGGGTTCAAAATAAAGAGCAGCTGAATGAAAATGTATGAGATGACAGGAGGAATAAACAATAATAACTGTGCATATGTTTAAGTCATCTGAAAGTGATTGCAGCAATGTGTAAAATATCCGGAAATAGACATTAAAATGGCATCTTAATTCCCTAAGGGAAAAAAATCTGCTTAAATCTTAAATAAATCCTGTTTAAATCAAATTGCATCCATTGCATCCATTGCATCCATCCCCTTTGCATTATGACTTCGGGAGCTTTCCCATCCTCTCTGTTTGATTATGTATAGTGTAGAAACCACTACTATTCCTGCTCAGATTTTCTGCCATGGTAGTGGGTTTCTAAAGGTAAATATACTGGCAATATAGCCCAAACAATAACCTCCCCACCAGTTATAACTCGTATGGAGGAGATGAAGAAGCAAGGGCTTATATATGCGTTCTGTTTGTTGGCATTTATTTCCCCTCAATTGAAAAGATTTTTTTCCAATAGAAGGTTGTGTGGAGATTGTGATTAAAAGTATAAGGGAAATGATTCACACTTCACTGCATGATGGCTTGAGGGTTGAAAAAAAAGCCAATAGAAACAGATGAAAAGGGAAATACAGAACAAAACTCAGGAAGATAACAGGCAGCAGAAGGCCATACTAGATTAATAACTTGATGGCGTCAGTTTTGGTTTCCATTTTTCAAATTGTCCCCATTCTGTTACCTATGGAAATAATCTAAAACAATCTAACAATGAGGCATCTCTAACAACATTACCACAGATTTTAACTCAAGATCTAATCTCAGCTTTAAAATAACTCTGTATCTTATATTTATTTGCTTTCAGTTGAAAACCTTGAAAATTAATTTGAAAGAGTACAACTCTTCACAAAAAACATTCCCAATGGACATTATTAAAAGTGAGCTAGCTCACTGCAGTATTGTGACTTTGCACGGCCTGTATTTCCATTGTGACATTGTAAACACTTCTGAACAGCACCACTGTAGTCGTATTTTAACAAGGTGACAGAATAATGGCTTTTTCTCTGTTGAATTTTTTCAAGCATTCAAACTTTAGGAACCCTTGCAGTAAATGGTTTATAGCTAACAAGTGGAGATTAATTTTTGGCTCCGGTATTATCTGACAGGCTATCATTATCAGTCACTAATGTCTTTCATGAAATGGATAAAAGGTCCAGGATATCACTCATGTGGCTCTTTTAAAATGCCCTGAGGTTTTCTGTTTTGTTTTGTGTTTGTTTTATCTCCATCTGAGTGTGACAAAATGTGGCAGACAGGAGGGCACCGCAGAATACTTCTGAATCATTTCACATATGTTGAACATAGGGTGTTTAAAGATAAGGCTGTGGAAATCAATGCATATATAGATGCATTTGCCTTACCCTATGCCAGATATTGTAGCACACTTACTAATGCTGCAACTCTACACAGGCAGCCAAGTGCAGATTATTTGATCCTCTGTTAACACTACTGTAGACTATACGGAAGCATATTGGGTATATTTGAAAACACGAGATGAGGATTTTGATATGAAGGCCAGTTTTGCCTTCTGCACTCAAAAAAGCAAAAGGGAGTTATAAGCAAGTGTGGAATATCATACTGTCTGTATTGGTATACGATGCTTGATAATGTACCATGTGCCTCCAAACTAAAATATACCTTTGTTATCTCCTCATTTAGTCCCAAACAGTGAGAAGCTCATGAGGCAACGGATGGGGTTCTATAGGCTGGCTGAAATGAGATCGCATCTTGTGTTCTCTCTCCTCTTACTCTTATGTACTTCTAACCTAGCAATTTTTATAAAGTGGAGATGGGATCAGGCATTTTTTGCCTCCAGTTATAAACCATCTCTTTTTGCTTACCCTATACTGCTAGATGACCTTCAGTCATCTCCAGTCCAAGGTAACAGAATTGGTGGCCTGAGACTGGCTGAAGAAGTGAAGGGTCCTATTAAGTAGCCAGCTAGTCCCTTTTCTCATCTTTCTGCATACCCACTAGAGACAAACCTAATGATCAGTTCTAAGATAATGGGCTCTGCTTTTATTTGTTGTCTATTGCTAGTAGATTAGACTGCTTACTATAATATAAAGGTGCTCCTGATGAGTAGCCCTATAGATGGTCAAGCATGTGTGTCCCAGCAGACCAGGAACACAGCCAATGAAGAAGCATCTTCCCAGAGCTGGCAAATAACCTAATGGCCAAAACAACTGCAACTCAATTAAAGCAGTACTGGTTCCTATCTGTGAGTCAGCCATGATCACTAACTGGAACATTTGGCACTAATTTTCTACTTAGTCTGCCACTCATCTGCAAGTTCTGCAAAGTCCTGCAAAGTCCTGTTTCTGCTTGCCATGTTCACAGGTGTGCTCCTGACACATCTGAGCTTTGCAAAGCTCCTTTTTCATTCATCCTTCCCTTTCTCCTTGCCCTGCAATGCAGCCAGAGCCTCCCAGGAGTGTCCCAACACTTCTTGGATCAGTGTTTTTTCAGAGCATTTCTGCCCCCTCCATCCCCTGCCAACACCGGGATGTGTCTGTCTCGGCCTAGTCTGCCAGGTCAAAGTTTATGTAGGAGAAGACAGTTGGAAAAAGCAGTTTCTTGTTGAAAAAATTCATCACGATACTTAGGAAAATAAGCTCATTACTTTAATTTCCAAAGCTGATCATAGACCTCCTACTGCCTCAAAACTGCAACAGCCTAGTGTTTATCAACTGCCTGTTTGCCCTAAACACATTTCACTCATGGCTGTGGTCTCTTCACCTCAGCTCCATCATCCCCTGTCCTTCCTACTGCTTTCCCCCCACCCGGTGGAGCCTCTCGTCTTCAGTGACCTCAGGATTTCCTTCTCACTAGTTTATCACCCTTCCTAACCAAACCTCAGCCTCTTTGACACCGAAAAAAACCCCAAACTTAAAAAACCTCTCCAATCCGATTGCAGTGCAGGGACCCCATCCTCCATTTGTGGCCATTCGGGTATTATTATGCCCTTTCTTGCTCTGTCTGCCAACTTTGTGCACATGCGGGGGCATGGCTGCAGAGGAACATACCTCTGGGAGAGGACTGTCATGTGCTGGTTAAGCCACTACAACTACATCAGCACAATCAACCCACTGTAGCTGTGCTGGGAGTTTCACCAGTTTCAACAAGCTCTTAGCTGGTAAGGTCTTCAGGGCATGGACTGTCTACCCGTATGGCATCTAGCACAGAGGAGCCCTTGAGCATTGTAGGACAAAAAGTAATTTCTATGGGTAATTCCTTTAGATATATCAATATAGGGTGTTAAAAACAACTTTCTAGGTTTCTGAAACTCTAAAGGGAGACAATTATTTGACAAAAGAACTTCCCCTTTATCTCAGCCTGTAAATACAATAACTTCCATATTATTCTGTTAAAGAAAAAAAACCTCATCTTGGAAGATGTGCGCAGATGTTTATGAGTGGTTTCCTTCCTTCTGTGGGACTAGACACATTCATAAAGCTAAAAATGGGTGAATGTCTCTTCAGCATCAGTATCCGTCACTTGTGATACATATACATTTAAAGACTGTATTAATATTCTCAGCACTGCAGCCAAATGTTAAGTCCTACATGTTTATGTTAAATATTTGTTTTTATTGCCTGAGTTTTAATGAATGAATTCAAATACTAGGAGAGAAATATGGGGTTTTTTTTGGAAACTGGAAAAGTAGTTTGGAAACATTCTCATACCATTATAGTAATCCCAAAATGTATCTGGTAGGATGCCAAGGTATGAACAGTGTTACTGAATATAAAGTAATCATGAAGAAGGTTAGGCTTGTATAGCTGAGAATGATTTTGGAAGAGAACTGAACTTTTCAAGTTTGTATTCTGTCAGAAAGCAATTTTTTTCCAAAAAAATTGTGATTCTGAGTGTCAAGAGACCAGCATTATGTGTAAAGAGGAACCCATCAAGTACAGTGCATGCAGCTGTGAGTACTAATGCTGGATGAATGACCGTACACATAGCTAGTAAATCTCACTGGACTCATCACGATGTTCCCTATTTGTAATAGTAAATCAAATTCTTTGTCCAGAAAGAGTCACCACTTACCGCTAAATGGAGTCATATGATTGTTCCTTAACCACATGTATTGACTTCTGTTCACTAAATGGCTGACCTACATTCGGGAGACACGCCTGAGAAAATCACTGCACTTCAAATTCCACAATGAAAATCAACGAGAAAGCATTTTAAGAAGTGAGTGTGAGAGAGCAAGCTTATTCATGAAGAAGTGTAAGACACTTGAGATAATTTTTGCCAAGTTCCACATCAAAAGAAAAGCGCCTTATATTTGATTAAATGGTTGCAGGCGTCAAATTTTTAAGCTGTTCGCTTCTCCTTCTCCGTGTTTACAGAAATAGAGGGAGAGATTTGTCAGTTCTTCAATATTTTACATTCAATTTTCTCTTCTTAAATAAGCAACTCACCAGCCCCCTTTCTCCGGCACTTTACAGCCTCCTTTCCTCCCCTTTCTACCAAATGACCCATGAGAGAAGTACTTCTCTTTCTTAGGATTTGCTCTGTGACATAACATTTACATACCTCAAGACTGTCTTCACACCATCAGCTCTGTGCAGAGAAGTTGCTGGACTGCAGTGATGATCTTGGACCTGAAATATATTTAAAACATCTCCAGGTAAAAAGCAATTTTGTCATTGACACACATTTTCTTTTGTCCAATATGGTTTCTCTGAGGTTGACCAAAAGCAGGCCAAAATACTGTGCAGCAATACACTATTGCAGAAATACTTCACCTGGCACAGATTTTCAGCTGTTATACTGCTCATGATCTACAAATTAATATTTTCATAACCTTTTTCCAGTTCCCTGAGTCAGTCAGTCCCCAGAACTGCAGGTCCTCCACACAGCCATTCACCCTCCCTCTTCAGAGGCTTTAGTTGCTCAGCCAGAATCTCTTCCTGCTGACTTAGCAGATGTTCTTTTCTGAAGTTTTTACTTTATCATACCAAGAATAGAAAAAACCTTAAGTAGGACGCACAGCTTCAAAACAGACCAAAAATCACCATTTTTCTACATGATTAACCACTAAGAGCAAAATAATCTATAATCTCTCACTTTTGAGAACTGCCAGCTGTAGCAAATCTGATGAGCTAATTAGATTAATATCAATATGTTATTTTGCTTTAAAATATTTGTGAATATATGAGGATGATAGATGTGCTCATTCAACATTCTGTGAAACAGAGGGGTTTTTAAGAAGTTGCAATACTAATGCAAAACTGAAGTCTATAACCTGGAATACCAGTTAAAGTGCAATTCAAAGCATGTAGTTGTTATACAACAGAAAACTGGAAGCCAGGAAATGTCAGGATGGAAACTTGTCCACTAAACACCAACTAGGTAAATATGTCTTTGAAAGTCCAATAATGGAATGAAAGTGGAAACGTAGGAAAGCCTATGTTTAATAAATGTAGCATTGAGCTAGAATTTGAAATTTTCATTCTCAAGTTATTGTTGTAGAATGCACAAAAAAATAACAATCAGTGTGGTAAGCCATGTATGGGAAACAATTTGGGTACTCTGAGACCAATGTTTTTCTCCCTCACTACAAAAGATCTCTGAAATCAGGAGAAAAAAAAAACCAAACAAAAATAAACCCCCTGCTTGTAGGTAGGTCTACAGAAGGAATAAAACAGGGACTGGTGGATGATACACAAAAAGGGTTCTAAATTTGAAAACTCTGTAGGTGTTTGCTGATGGCTGATGTACAGACAGGTGTATAGAAAAGACCGGACTGAGGCACCAGACAGATCAGACATATTTTGCTAACTTCCTGCAGTATACTGTAAACCACAAGTTTATTCTGCTGTTCCCAGATTAAATACTCAGACTGCCATGATGTATGTTTACTGAAATAACTGAAATAATTAGTAAGATACATACCAGAGCAGCTTAGAAATTCAGTAAAGCTGTAGCAGCTGGGAACATGCCGCGCTCTCTTAAAAACCTATCATTGGATATTTGCCATTGTATGCAATGGCTTCCCCTTGCCATCTATTACTGTAGCACTCCCTCAATTACTGACTCTCACTGTTTCTGATTCATACAGCAGTTTATTTCCTGGAAGATACCTCTTTTTTTGCTTTCTGAAAGTCTTTTTCAGTCTGACTACATTCTTCATCTGCTCCCCATCTCTGGCATCATATAGGTGTCCCCTTGAAAGGCTGTTTACTTTAATAACCCATTCCTTCTTCCACTGAGGTGCTTCCGCCCTTCTTGAAATAGCCACCAAAGTGGTCTGTTGCAAAACGAAGCCTTCCGAATGAGATTTCAAAGCCACTGTAAATATGTCCTAATAGAATGCTGATTTTTTTCGTTTTAAAGTCTGTATTCAAACTAAGAAAAGTGAATAAAAATTCCAAAACAGTTAGAAAACTTCCACCTCTTATTTGTTTGTAAGCACAGTTTGTTTCTAAGAAGTGGATAACTGTGAATCTGCACACTGTTCCACCTCTATTCACGAACCCCAGACAGTGCCCCAGCTGTGTCAACCACTTAAGATGGGAAAATTTGCTTGAACTGAAATTCATATTGCTCACTTTCACACATATTTGTAAATTTATTTACACGTATTACAGGTAGAATGAGAAGAAACTTTAACAAAGGTAAATAAAGCTGCTTCTGCCTTGTTTTCAATAGTCCTAGAGAGTGCTACTGGTGGGATTTTGAATGCCATGTGTACTTGAGCTCTCAAGCCTTTCCCCAATATGTCCATTCTCATTTCCACATTTTTAAGAACTCTGTAATCTTGTCCTATCCCTTTCAAAAGTTTTCTTCTGCTAGGGGATTTCCTCATTTGTGTGGTGAATTTCACTGAAGTCCTGTAAAAAATATCTCTGGGTATTTCTTAAGTGTAAATGAATTTCAGGGAACTAAGAGGAGAGTGTTTCAGCTTGACATCTTGTGGGTCACTTATACTGAACTGTGTAAGTTTATACAAAGTTACAAGTGATTCATCTTCTTGCATATGCTAATTTGCATTATCTTTAAGACAAATTTTTAAATCACTCCATTATAGGTACACAGTAGGTACTTGCTGTATACTCTACACTTGGATATAGTAGCAGATGAAGCTGTAGTAGTCCCGGTAGTCAGGACTTCACACTCCATTGAATTCTGTGGAAGTTTTGCAGTTTGTCTCATTCCCCTCCCCCAGGTGGCACACGTATGCATATGTATGTGTGTACATGTATTATATGTATACACAAAAACATTGCAAACTGCATTGTGCATTTTATTCAAAACACCTTCATGCAGATTACAGGCCAGAAGTATGCTGCTCTCAATATAACCTCAGAAACAGAATTTTTCTTGCTGTTTGATTTTCTTGAAATTCTATAGGCAGAAAACCCAGCAAAGAATGTGGTAATGGAAAATGAAAGTTAGATTGGTTTTCACTGAAAGATAGTTCCTATCATAACTAGCTCTGTTAACCACCTTAAGCACTACTGAAATTTTTAAATAACCTGTAGTGGAGACCATACACTGTAAAAAGACTATACCCATATAAGCAATTGACTTCTTAACTGCATATAACGCTAATGAAAGCCAATCAGGCATTCACCCATTTTCTGATAATTAGCAGCTGTTATCTGACAGACGCCATTTCCTACACATGCTTTTGCTCAGGGTTAGCATGAGAAAAGTTTGCTGAAGGCAGGACTATTTTTGGCCCAGCAACACTTATGTTGCTATGTGCTCTCAGATTACTGGGCAGATAGGCACACAATGAAGTCAAACAGCTGATCTGCAAAACTGAGAACACTGTGCGGTTTCCTCCACTGGTGCCTGTTTGTGTATAAATATGCACATGTGCACAACCTACGGGTAATGAAAGGTTATTTTTCTCTAGATATGCCTGTCAAAGAAAAAGGCCACATCCTGCATCCTGTTAAAACCCTCTGTCAAAATGCAGGCAGAACCCCTTAGCAAGCTCTGTGAAATCGCTCCGTAAAGTCATGCCTGTGACAGTTTGTACCTTCTGTTTCACTGAGTAATTTAAAGTTGATCTTAGTTAAGATAGAAGGACCGTGCGCCAGTGCTGCTGCAAACATTGCTTCTTTCGGTCGGTTGATAATGGCAATGTTGAGAGCTTTTGATCACAGCAAAGCTTGTGATGGCTGCAAATACAGTATCACTTTCAATTCAGGTCAGGACTCTTCCAAGGTCATTGGTAAAACCTAGTCGCTACCTTCTGTATAAGGCTGGACTCGGTACCTTTCACCTCTCCTATCTTTCCCTTCAGCCATCGTACTGGCTACATAAGACTCCAAACCCAGCAAAGGTCTGTCCCACTGCATGTGAGGGGATGACCCATTAGCGTCCACCTTTCTCCCGTAGCCACTTTCCCAGTAGGAGCCTGCTGGGCACTAGCAAACAGCGACACTGAGGAATGGCTACACAAGTATCTGGCACCCTAGCCACCATGTCCAGGCCTCATGAGGCAACAGAGATGTTTCCCTCCAGGCACAGGGATGGGGATGGGTGGAAACCCGCTCCACTTCTCTAGTGACAACAAAGATTCTTCAGTCTGGTACGTTATGCCCTTTCCAAAACCCTGTTAGAGGAATGAATACAGCTATGATCCCACTTTCTCCAGAACTCCTCTGGGATGCACAGTTTGCCCATGTATGCGTTCCTCCTCTGGATTCAACCATCCTATTTTGTAACTGTTCTAATTTGCTTTGAGCTTTGTGGTGGATTTTTAAGACTTTTTTTTTTTTTTTTCAAAGATCTTACTTCAGAATGGACGTTCGATGATAACCTTTGGTCCTGCTGCAACACAGTGTTTCACTTTTTCTTCCTGCAGATTAATGAGGTCAAATAAAATCAGGGAAAGGACACAAGTTTCAGGTTCTTTCTTCCAATGAATCTAATCCCAGCAATGACTTATGATTTAATTCAGTGAAGCCCTGCAGGTTATAGCTGGACTCACCCTGGCAGAAGAATCCCCTAAAGAGATCCTTTATTGAAGAAGATGAGTGGGTGCCTCTGAGAGAAGATGACACTAGTCTTCATTTCAGAGGTTTTTGGTAGTGTTGGGATGTATTAGTTCCCTGAACGGGACATAACTCATTTATCAGTTAAGATTGAAAATGCTATGATTTTATTGAGGGTGGGAAAGGGAAAATCCCAGCTTTGAAAATCTTCATTACTCAAACATATCTCTTGGGCATATTAAAAAAAAAGTCTTAGTTGAGACTTGAAACAGGAGGGGAAATCCCTGAAAAGACAGAAAAGGAGAACCTGACATTTACTTAGGACTCTACAACTGAGCTAATTCTCAGGAAAATGCTGTTCAAGTTGGAGAGTCATAGGGTTCAGCACCAGTTGCAGAAGATTACCCAGGGCAGTTGCGTGGCCTATATCTGTCTGAAAAATCCCTGACTTCAGGCATCTTTTGGAAATTTCCTAATAAACCCTTGCAGCTTCCTTTTTAGTCTTTCTCCCCCAGCCCTTTCTGGATTTTTAAATCCTCTTCAGTGCTGTTCATAGAAGTCAACAACTGAAGACAGCAATTCCACCCTACGAAAACCACCTTTCGTTTCTGCAGTGTTAAACAAGCCCAGTGGGAGAAAGCAATTATCAGGGCCTTGCTACTGCAGTAAGCAAATGTCAGTCAGTAGAAAAAATGAAAATATTATAGAGTAGAAAACAGATCACCAAAAGCAGATGAGCCTAAGGGAGAAAAATACCACTTTGATCTAATATACCCTTTAATGTCAGCCATATCCAAGTGTGAAGAAAGAGTTTGGTCTCTCACCGTCTTTTTAGTATGTTTCTGTTAAAGATATGGGAATACAAGTCTACTCAGGTGTATGTTAAATAAAGACAACACATAGTTTAAAAAATGAAAAATGCCAAAGAGAAGAGATATATACATTTTATGTTAATGACTACACTTCTTACAAACTTTTTCATTGGTTGGTGTCAGGGAAACAGTGATGGGCTAGAAAATTTCCCTGAAAACATGAATCTCAGACGTGTTGGAAACATAGGAAGAATTTTGATATTATGTAAGAAATTCCAGATGACTTTGAGGACTGAAGTAGTACAAATGGAAAGAAATTTAGCAGTAGAAGCTGTAGCTTTGGTGTACAGAGCAATCACCAGCTACCCAAATACCAGCACTGTCCTTCAGCCATAATGAGGCAAACGAAGCTGTAGGAAGCATTAGGCAAAATGACGTTAGTTGGAACAGCAGTGGGAAAAAGCAACCCACCTGGCTTTGAAGAGAGTTAGATCATTGTATGAAAGGGATTACATGATATGGTTGTCTGCAATAGCAGGGGCTTGTGTTCCAGGAAGCCTGGATCTGTTTGTGGAAATGAAAGGAAAAACAAGATCAAGAAGACAAGTGCTACTTAAGTTACTGAAAATACACCTTGCAGCAATATGTGAATTATTATGTTTGCAGTAGCCTGAAAACTATTATTTGTTCAGCTTTTTCATGAAATCGGGAAGCAAGGACTCAGAGATACTTCTTTTTATCTGTACACAACAGCTTTTTGCTTCATTTTCTGTAATCATTGAGAAGCTTTACCGGCAATGAATTAGAAGGTTTAGAAACAGGGTGAAAAAAAGATATTTCCTTGCTTTGTTGATAACTGGATAAAGCAAAAAAGGATACTTGTGAGATAGGCTGGTAAAAGGATCACCGAGAGGCCTGAAATTATCTAGAAGCAGCGGGCAGTGGCAAGGCAAACTTAATTCGTTTATCGCAAAGCCAAGCACTTCCAAGCATGATCCGGTGATAAGTCAATGTTATCGCAGTAGGTCTGTGTGGCATCTGCTACAGACGGGTGTACCACTCTTCAGAGTAAGTGCTGCCTGGCAATATACAGTCAAGTCTTGTGACATATCCTCAAAAGGGGTATACCAACTACCTTAATGGAAAGAAAACAATTTGCATACATGATTGAACTTTCATGCTATCTGTATAAAGGACCTGGGGAGTGTGAGATGACTCATGGGTAGCTACGTTTTTAGAAGACTGCTGAATAAGTTATCAGACAGGCAACTACCCTCAGGCCAGTATATTGGGTTGAGGGAACAGGTAAACACAGAAAGAAAGAATGAAAGAATAAAGTGTGAGAGAGAGAGCGGTTGCTCATATAATACTGTCCTGCTTCCAGGAAAATACACTTTCTAATGTCTTAAATTTCTTCCTGTAGTAACAGATTGAGGGCTGTGCTGAACTTTAAAGACCTTCATTAGTTGCTAAGTTATGCTGAGACTGACCACAGTGCAGCTATTCAATAAAGATATTTCATTATGTTGTTACTAGACTGCTTAGCCTCTCAGTACCAGAAAGAAACAAAAAGCCCCAAAGACCAAGCACAAATTAGAGCTGTTAATCTTTAAAGACAGCTGATCTTTCTGAATATTCTGGGACAGACTTCTTTATGCCTGATACTGGTAGAGATGTTACTTAGAAGAGTCACTGCTGTATAAATGAGAACTGTTTGATTGTTTTCTTTAAATGGGCACTTTTTTTTCATAACCATATCAAGCTCAGCCACATGGAATTAGCTGGCCTTTGTTCATTCTTGAGGATTTGCCTCTCCTAGCTAAAATATTCCTGCCCAAGGTTACTGACATAGCCAGCTATGTGGCCATTCAAAAGCATGAAAGAGTTTGTGTAGGGAAAGGGAAGATATTGGTACACTGAAGTGCCTGTGGGCAGCTGGGAGGTTACAGCCATTTAAAAGAACTATGACTGCAGCAAATAGAGATCTTCTCTTCAGCAGTTTTGTTCAAGCTGCGAAACAGAATGGGATACTCAATGTTTTATTTTAAATTAAACAGTAGGACTCATGCTTGCACCGTGTCAGAACTGGTTTGATTTAAATGTGGTCTCTCTCCCAGTCCATGTATGCCTACTCCAGTAAAAGCTGCAACAACATAAGGCATATCATTATTTCTCCGTTCCACCATTTCCTGTCAGTCTCCATCAACATGAAAACAAAATTGTCATGCAGCATAAATAAGGTAATACCAAAATATGGTCACTGAAAGTTGACTAAGTGGTGCTTTCAACATGCAGGAAGATTCTGCTTTGATCGTATTTGCAGTTGTCAGTTAATAGCTACCTGACAGGGAAAAACTCACAGATTTCTTTATCCCTCCCTCCAAAGTTCTTCCCTCCAATATTTGTTTTACTGAAGTCTCATCAAGTTATAAAAGCCAGCTCAGAGCTCTTTTTAATTATTGCCTGAGAACATGACTGTAGTGGATCAGCAAAAGTTAGACTCATTTTAAAATTTTTGTTTTCAAACATGAGAGGGAGATAGGGTATGAAATTGCCATCTGATTGAATTTCACCATGAGAAATTTTGCAAGACTGTTCAAATAATAAAAAATGCCTCATTCAATTCCCTATGCACAGTATGAGTCTCATCACTGTAACATGGGATATATTCACGCAACTATTTCCCTGGGTAGATACAAGCTAAATGCATCTATCTACCAACCTCATAATCAGAGTTGTCACATCCACAGCTGAGTGCTCTGGTCTTCACCTCACTTTTTGGGGTGAAACAAGAATCAGATTGCCCTAAACAGAAAGTAAGAGGGACTGGAAAACAATATCAGGTGATGAAATAGAATGTATCTCAGTGATATAAATCTATCTATATTAATTATATTCAATAGTAGCTTCTATTGTCCCTCAAGGGTTAAATACTATTTATTGTCTTCATCAACAACATAGGTAGTGGGCTTGAGTGCACCTTCAGCAAGTTTGCAGATGACACCAAGCTGAGTGGTGCAACTGATTCACTTTAGGTAAAGGATGCCATCCAGAAGAACCTTGACAGGCTTGAGCAATGGGCCCATATGAACCTCATGAAGTTCAGCAAGGCCAAGTGCCAGGTCCTGCACCTGGGTCAGGGCAACCCCCAGTATCAATACAGACTGGGGGATGAAGGGATTGAGAGCAACCCTGCAGAGAAGAACTTGGGGGTAATGGTGGTTGAAATACTGGACATGAGTCGGCAATGTGTGCTTGCAGCCCAGCGCTTCACATCCTGGGCTGCATAAAAAGAGATGTGGCCAGCAGGTTGAGGGAGGTGATTCTGCCCCTTTACTCCGCTCTCATGAGACCCCACCTGGAGTACTGCATCCAGCTCTGGGGTCCCCAGTACAAGAAAGACATGGAACTGTAGAGCAGGCCCAGAGGAGGGCCATGAAAATGATCAGATGGATGGAACATCTCTCCTATGAAGAAAAGGTGAGAGTTGGTTTTTTTCAGCCTAAAGAGAGGGCTCCAGGGAGACCTTATTGCAGCCTTTCAATATATAAAGGCTTACAAGAAAGATGGAGAGACTTTTTACCAAGGCCTGTAGTGACAGGACAAAGGGCAACAGTTTTAAACCTAAAGAGTTTAGATTTAGATTAGACACAAGAGAGAATTTTTTTTTAATTATAAGGGTGGTGAAACACTGGAGCAGATTGCCCAGAGAAGCTGTGGCTGGCCCATTGGAATTGTTCAAGGTCAGGTTGGATGGGGTTTTGAGCAACCTGATCTAACGAAAGATGTCCCTGCCAATGGCAGGTTGGGGGTTGGATTAGATGATCTTTAAAAGTTCTTTCCAACCCAAACCATTCTGTGATTCAAAGGTTCTATTAGTACAAATTGTTTCAGAAGCTCAGTCCCTGGTGTGACACCTGACAGACAGGCTGCTATATCTGAATAAGTATCCCACAAGAAGGAACTCCTCACCAAATAACACACTAGAAATTTGTCAAAGATTACTAGTGAAATTCAGTTCAGATGTGTACCCAGCCATGCCCGAGCAAGACTTCTACTCATTATATTTCATTTATTATATTTATTCATTTTCCTATAGCTGTGTTAGAAATTCAGCTAACGTCAGCATGAGCTGAAGAGGTTTGATTAAAAAAAGAAACAGCTAGAACCGTTTTTCACTATCTCAGTCTACTCCATGCTCCTACTGAAACTTATTTCTTTCTTCAAATGCCATAATTTATTTCTTTTTTGCTCTTTTAGCACCTCCACTTTTTATCAATAATCTCACTAGAAAGGCTATCGCCGCAGAACTTCCTGCTGAGATCATATTAGGAAGCAATGGGAGTGTCACAGAGGAATATGTTCGCATATTTTCAGCATCACCTTTCTCCTTTTAATTTCCTCTCCATTTGTATGGGAGGAAGGGGAGAGTCCAGAACCCAGTGTCTAAAAGACTTACTAGATTATCTTCCTGTCATTCTCTGCTAATACAAGATGCTTCCCTGCATGGCATCAGCTAGTGTTTTGCCAAGTCAACAAAGTCCCAAACAGACAAACATTCTTCCCAGGAAGACTCATATCTTGCCATTGCAAAAGCTTGTTTCATGCTTAGCCAAAACAGTCCTTTTAAAGGCCTTCCATCTGGATCTATCAAAAAGTAACACCCAAACTATTTTCCTTCCTTGGTATTTAACAGCCTTCAGTTATACACAGGTTTTTGTAAGAAAGCAGTTTTTTCTGTGAGCATCGTGAGCAATTGTTACATCATACAGTTAATCCAGAAACCCAGTAAATTCCAGCCCCAAAATTTCACAATCCTTGAAGATAACTACAAAAGCCCTAAAGAACAGAAATGTGCAGGCAACCTTAGCTATTGGTTTTGTTATAAACTTCAGCTAGAGTACTTATCAGCTTCACAAGAGTGAAGGGCTGTGAGAGCTTGTATTTGTGCAGACAATATCTTTTTATCCTTGAAGATAAAAGAATTGAAAGTTGTTTTATACATATATATGTGTGTGTGTTGGCTAGGTAGAGGAACAGCGGACAAGAGCCTCTAGGCCTGAGAAGCCACTGTCTTATAATGCAATAGCTGTTTGTTACACAAGACCAGGTTTCAGCAATATCCATTGGGAATTCATTTTTGTAGGTATTCCAGTTTGACTGTGTATATGACGTGTATAAAGGCATGTATATGTCATGTATAAGGGCACACACGCACACATATATGTGCATGTATTCCTACTGCTTATTTTCCAAATCTATCTTTCCAAATAAAAGCAATACTAAAATGGAGCTAGTGTTGGGAGCCTCTGTAATTTACTAAATTAGACTGAACAATATTCAAATAATTCTTTAATTATATTCAAACATTTCTTTTTAAAATAATAAATTCAAGTTTAAATTCAACACCAAACATGACAAGACATGGAAATATGCAATTACAACATAAACAGCGTATGTTTCTTAAACATACTCTTTCTCATATAGCTAGAGGGAAGATTAAAATATTTTAAAATCAGTATAGTTAAATTTAGTACTACTAACTCCATATTCCTTCATCATTACCATAATGATAATAATAATCTAGTCCATGAAGTGTTGCTTGCTTGCTTGCTTTCTAGCAACTTTCTAGTAATCCTGATGAATATTTCACACGAAAAAACTCTCCAGATCTTTCTTTCAAAGTTCTGTTATTTTAATTCCTGTTAATATCATGTTTAGAAGATAAGTTCCTCTTTGGAAGGGTTGGTGTTTCAGAAGTTAACATTTAGCAAGGCTACTTGCCTTTTCTTCAGCTACTACATGCCCAGCAAATTCCTTAATACATTTCTCATTTTATTTTCAAAGCAAAACAAGTAAGTTTAATGTGGTAATTCCTGTAAAAGGAATGCATTTCTAAAATTTTGTAATTTAGTGTATGAGAGGAGAGTAAAAGCTCCTGGTTTGCATCACTCCTGTACATCTGATAGAAAATTCCCATGCATGACTCATACACAGTACGACATAAGCAATCAGCCCACATGATCACTGTGAATATTGACTTGCAGGAACCAAGGAAGTATGGGGCTTTCCAGTTCAGTATTGCAATGTAAGCAACTTTTTAGAGAGATAAACTGTTATTTCTGTCAATTCATTTGCATCAAATCGAAGACAGCACAGAGACAGCAGACAGAAACAATTTAAGGAAGAGTTTCTGGTGACTGACACAAAGCAGTGCAATGTGCAGACAGAGTGTGACTGAAGAGGGAAAGTGTAAATACGCTAGAAAAAGGATAGGATAGACTGCAGCTGGTGAGGGTAGGACTGCTTCAAGCCCCTGGCTGCAAACCACACAGGTATCAGAAACTATTATTGAGGCTTGTACCCTCTTACAAATTCCCCATTGTAACTTTCTTCCCCTTGGAACTGGCCACTTGAGGTAGGTAACATATTCTCTGAAGATCATAGGGCTGGCTGAAAATTTTATGGTGAAATGGATTTTCATGAGAAAATGCCAGTCCACCAAAATCAAAAGGTGTTGTGCAAGGCTGCTGGCTTCACAGCCCTCTGGCAAGCGTAGGCAGGGTTGTGTCATGGTGACACTAGACAGGCCATTGAGTGCTTGGGAGCCTCATGGTAGGACTGTCTCAGGGACCTTAGGACTTTTGGACATTATCATGTGCAGCTTTCCAGACTTCTTTACCACTTCCAACCGCAACAGAGCCCTGGGATCTCAATCCTTCCTGAAGGCTTGGCTTCCCCTGCTGGTGCAGGGAGCCTGACAACCTTGAAAACCGTGACTCATGCCAAGGCGTGGAGGTCTGCCTCTCATGCTCATTGATCTTGGCTCCTACATGATGCCAGGGCTCCTAACCTCCTGGCTGTGTTATTGACTTTGCTTTTATAGTCAAGCCAAGAGCTGCGGTGCTTAGCTTTCCACGCTTCCATTCACTACGAGCTTGCTAAGCCAGCTGATTTGATACATTTTTAGTTTTCCACATGTAGGCATCTTTGGTTTTCATTTCAAAATGGAGCATTATTCATGGTCAGCAGGTCTGCACTGTGGACATGATGCCAGTTTAGCTTTATCATTAGATGTATCGCTGTAAGGCCACAAGCAGTGATATAGCTTATGAGGGCAAAATCAGCCGTTCTGCTCATCTAATCAAACCACCTTCTTCTCCTAGGCTCTACTAGTAAAAACATGCTCCTGACAGAAAACATTACATCTATATGGTTTTCTCTTTATAACAATATTTTAGAGATGGGGATTTTTTTAGGTCATACTATTGCTGTGCCAGCTAATCTCAAGATGCCAGCTAATCTCAATAGACATATGCCTTCTGCGCACTGGCAAGACTTGAGTTAAAGGTTACCCCTATATTCTGTTTCAGTTTTGTGGAAAGAAAAACCCTCAATATATGACAAGTGACACTTAACTGACCAAATATAATGCTGGTTTAAGGCTTCACCAGCAAGAAGCTCAGATGACACTGCTGAGTGATATTACATCTTTTCTTTCTCCCTTGTACAAAGCTAACTTGCATCTGCAGTGAAGACTGGGTCAGGGCAGCAGGGGAACAGCTGTTCCCCAATTGTGTGACCGGGAGCACGTGCTGTGGCGGGTAGTCAGAACAGCAAAGTTGTATTCCCTAATCCCCCTGAGTTCACCTGTGAATACAGCACATTTTCCTTCCCCCCTGCTGGAACTAAGGGAGAAGACAGAAAGAAATACATAACTATCCATTTTTTAAGATTAAACTGGACAAAAATTGTTGTTTCTCAATTTAAAAGCAAACCAGAAAGAGTTCTGAAAACTTCAGGAGTCTGCTCATCTCCAGTAGTCTCAACTAGCACAAGCCTCATGGCTCTTCTGCAAGCTAGCTGTGATAATTTATCATTACTACCCTACCGCAGAATACTAAACAAAACAGTTAGCTTCATATTTCCTTTCTGAGTGATTCTCTTTAAGCACTTAAAATGGCCTGGTCAAACATCCGAAGACTAGTAACAGAATCCAAAATAACTCAAAAAAAAAGTGAAATAGAAAATAGCTAAGATTGGTTGCAGGTGCTAGTTCTGCACCAGCTCCTCTAGTTATTGTGTTTGTTAACTTTAAAATCACATTTCCTATTTTTTTTTTATTTGTGTCTTCCCTTTGACTTCAGTGAAGATTAACATGAAAAAAGCAGAAACCTTCACAGGAGTGGACAGACTTTGTGTTGTGTTGTTCTTCACACAAAGGTGCTCAGAGGCACTCAGATCACACTACTTTGAAACGGTAGCTGCCAAGTTTCATGCGGGGTGGGGTAAAATATTTTATGCAAGTTATATATTAGACTAAACTGATTGTACATGCACTACTGTGCATGTAGATCATAAGCTGAAACATGACATTGAAATCTGTACCTGCCTTCCACATTGTTCCAGACAATTCATCAGTTGGGGTTTCTTGTAAAGGGATTTCAGTGTCCTGTTGAGGCAAAAGAGAAAAGATACAATGAGAAGTTCATGGGAATTGTGTCACCTTATGTGATTTGTCTCCCACTACTTAAGTTCTTCGTTTTCTCTTTCCTAGGTTTTCCTCAGAGTTCATTTTATCAGATACATTTTCATCCAGGGATGATGCAATACCAAATTTTTGATAACTGTGAAAAAAACCACACCAGCACTGATATTTCACAAGTATTACAGTTTGCTGTTCCTAGCTAATAATAGAATAATGACCATTAAATACATTTTCAAGAGCACATTTTCTAGAATTCTTTGCAGGTCCCTGAGGTTTTCCTGTTTTCCTCATACCCATTGAAATGGCTGAAATTTCACACATGATCTGCCTCCTTGAAAGCAGGATTCCAAATGAAAAACGGGTTTTGTTTCCATGTCAAAAACTTTCAGGGTCAGTCAGTGGTTCCCTGGATCTGAGTGCACACATACAGCTCTTAGGAGAGCTGCACTCCACCACGCTGCGCTTGGTTCCACCTTCCTCCTCTGCAAGAAGTGAGGAGTTTAGAGCCTCTGGAGGGACAATGGGGTTACAGTTCTCTAAGCTGGCCAGTTGCCTCACTAAGGCACACGAAGGTTTTTGCAGAACTAACGTGGGGGTTGGTGTCTTGCCAAAAGAGTTAGACATCGAGGTCGCCTATTGGTATTCCTCCTAATACAATATTGTCTTCATTTTTTGGATGTACTGCCTCTTTGTTTAACGCCTTATTGCTAGAGACCTAACTGCAGGGAATCTGTGCCCTTTACATTTCCAAGACAGACAGCAGAGAGCCATGGGAAGCCTAAGCTTTCCTTCCTTTCTCCTAGTGCTCAGAGTACTTTTTTGCATGTATGGCATGTGAGATGAAGCACTCATCCTGCAGCCGCTCCAAGCACAGATGGCATTTGGGGGCCAACTGAGACAGAGAAATGTGTGCTTTTTGCATTAACTGTTCCTGAAAAGCACCAGGAGACAGATAAGGTGACAGAGGGCTAGCTTATACTAACACAGAGGAACATTTCCCTGTGGTCTCTCCTTCCCCACTTGCTGCCTTGTGACCAAAATACCCCTTCTGGCATTGTCCTTGCGCACCCACAGCAAGGTTATTTTGATAGCTGAGTACCTGCTATGTCTTAAGCGACATACTGCATTTATCTGAATGAACGCAATGTTTTCCTCTGACAGAGGAATGTTCTCAAGGTAGCATTCCCTGACCCCTGATAGTTTCCTTCTTACACTTTTTAGGTGCTAGCATTGCAAACAAAGATCATATATGTACCAATATTATGTCCAACACAAGTTCAGTTCTTTCTAGGACTGCAGCTTGCCTGGTCAGGACTGGATACTTGTCCCCATTGAATTCAATCAGAGCTTTGCCCAGACCTTGGCTGGAGCAGTACCATCAGGAAAAGAACCACCAGTGGTCTGTCATATATATCAAATAATGTTATAAGAATATTTTGAGACAAATAAGAAGGTCCAGAGTAGATAAACTTCAAGGACAGACTCTCCAACATGAACACCACTGTTAGCATTATCGGTGGCAAGCAGCAGACAGGCTACACAGAGGGGTACAGAACCGAGACAGGTCAACACAGAAGTGCACATCCCCAGTATCACCCTCATTTCCACTAGTCAGGGGCTGTCTGACTCTTACAGCATGAGATGTAATAAGGCATATCCTTTTGATTTACTGTCCTTTAATATTGCTGAAGGTCTCTCTGGTTTTGTGGTGCTGGGCTGGGAGACAAAAGGCCTCAGCCCTGCCTTCCCACATGCCCGTCTGGAAGTTGGTATGGTCCAGCTTGCTGCTAAGAGCCTGGACCATGGTCCACAGAGCACTTCCATCCAGCCTAATTCTTCATCCCAGGAAGCAAAGAACGGCCTGCATATGCAGCAAACACAGCTGCACACCTCCTCCTGTACCTGTGACACCCCGGCACAAACCACCAAATTCTTCCTACTACCAGCTTGCTAGAAAGGGTGAAGGGCAGTGGTTGCTGCTGGATGGGAAGGGAGAAGAAAAGATGAAGGAAACACTGATCTAACCTAAAGGCAGGATTTAATCCTTGCTAGATGGTATGAAGTATGGAAAGTATGTTTCAACAGAGCACCAAGACAGAACACACAGTAATTAGTTCATCTGAACTCATGTAAAATTCCCCATCTTCTCAGAAGGACTTTGAGACAGCCCTAACCTAACAAAAAAAATGGACATTTGTGAGACACACTTCCTATGCAGTAAAAATTTCAAGGCTTCTCATGCTGCCCAAGCATGATCAAAATAGATCAATATCGCAAATACTGTCTCCCAAATTGCCATCATTGTTTTACATCTGACTCTGATAGACCCTCAGAAATACAGCAAGTTGTAACAACCGTCTTTTTGATGTCAATGATTTCCCAGTCTGATGTGAGATATTATGCTGACACATGTATCTGTCTTCCTGTTATGTACTAGGCAGAGTATTTTGTAAGAAAGTATGCTGTGGCAGTGAGAGCAGTCAATAATTCTCTTGGCCTACCAGACTCTATTAATTTTAAGTTTCTGTCATATAACCAATTGCTTGGCACATATGTTGGCTTTCAATAAGTCATTTCAGCTAACTTCGAGGATCCTTTAGATTTTAAAGATGCTATGAAATTCCTGCTGAATACACATAGTCATTTTATAACTATCAAACAAAATTGTTATAGATGGTTACCCACAAAATACTATGCTCTTTCAAAACCAGTAATTTACTGACTGCTCTGCTGCTAAATTCCTTCATTTGTCCCACCAGAGTAGCTCATTTTGCATTAGTTTTTGATGTGTTTAGCATTACCTTGGCATTAATTTACTTCCTATTTATGGAAATAGAAATGTATTGTCTGCATTTTTCTTAAATGCAAAGAATCTGATATAATAAAATGCTCTTGCATTGAATCTAACATAAGAAAAAGTTTGTTATCCAGGAAACACAATGGTGTGCCTTGAGTTTTAACTATATTACTGTTACTAAATTACAGTCCCCACTGAGACACATGTGATCTTGGGTGCCTTTCTCCTTTGGTTCCTTTGATGAAGGCTAGCCTACAACTATATTTGAATTCACTGGAACTTCTTCTATACTTAGTCTTAAGTACATAGTTACACGCTTGACAGGAGTGAAGATTTTGTTACTAGTATCTCTTACCATTAGGGCAAGAAAAGAATGGCTAATACTCTCTGCTGAACTCCAGAGTCTAACGGAGGACATGGCTGAATGCGTTGTGTGATTAACTACAAGAAAGACCACCCATATTCAGAGCTATTGACTGGATCCCAGCAGCAGATGCCAGAATGTATATACAGCTCCTTTCTAAGGCAAGGGTGAGCTTCAGAAAATTACAGCTGTATGCAACAAGGCATCTAAAATCATTTGTTATTGTGAAGTAGCTCTGCACACGCTAAAGACAAAAAAAAAAGACAAAAACGCTGTTTAGTGATACAAGTCAAAGGCAAAGTTTTTCCACGGCAAGCAGGCAGATGTAGAAAACATTGCTTGCAATCTTCCGACTCCATTCCTCCCGCAGCATGAGCCTTCAGCGTAGCAAGCGCAGGCAGAGGAAGGGTTACTGGTTTCCCAGCTGTTCACACAAAAGGACACTTTGCACCTGTTCCCAGTGAATGAAAGTTTGCTTTGTGTAAAGGCAGTTCATCACCCCAGCGCTGGCGTCGGGGGCGGTGGAGCAGGCAGAGCCCAGGCGCGTTCTGGCTGGAACCAGCGCACTGCCGAGGAAGGAGGAGGCTGAAGGGCAGGTCCGTTGCAATCAGGCTTCATTAGCTTTAACGTGTAAACATGCCCCCACCTGAAGGTTGATGTCACAGCAAATGCAAACAGCAGGGATGGTCAGCTAAGCGTAAGCAAGAGAATGTGTATTTTTCACTTTAATCCCAGCTCTATTTAGTTTACCGTATTTGCTTAAGGCTGGCACATTTTCCATAGCTACCAGTGAGCTACTATTCAGAAAAACCTGCACTACACTGCCCCTGTATAATTATAAAACAATGTACTCTACTCCACGCTTCCTTTGATGTTCTCTTAGATCGACATCTCCTAAATTGTGATTTATCGCAGACATTGCCATTAGGTTTGTGACAGGCCCTCAGCTGAGGTAAATGAGTGTAGGTCTGTGGGATCTCAGGGGAGCCCCAGAAGTTCACGCCAGCAGAGAGCATCTGGGCTGTCTTGGAAAAGTCAGTTCTCAGGTGACACAGTCATGGCTAAAGCATGGACTATGGTCAGAGCTGAGAAAACATGAGGAGCTAGGCAAGTATTTCTATATTAAAAAAGAAAAAGAGAATTAAAAACAAAATCCCATAACTAAAATAGCAGCTTCTCCTTTTCTCATGCCAACTGGTGACCCAGCAGTTTAAACACTTCTCCTCCTCACCACAGGGGTCACAAACAGGGCACACGGGCTATCCATCTGGCCCGGCGCAGCAGCAGCAGGATAGACCCAGATTTCCTCTACACCTTCACCCCTCTGACCTTCAGAATATATCACCCCCCACCCCCACTTTAATCCTGGGGTCTTTACTTTGGAGCTTATAATAAATCAATAGACAGTAAAAGAAAATCCCTGTGGGAGCAGCAATTGTGGCCCTGTTATAAAAGCTTAAATTCTCCACCTGCCACTTGACCAGCAAAAAGCTTGGATTCCCCACTCCAGTCCAGATTATGTAAAACTATTCAAATCCTGAGTGACAGTATTTATGAAGACAGCTGTTGGGCTCTCCAACTGGGGGAGGCAGAGGTAAATGCTGTGGAGTCCAGTAAGAGCTGTCCTGTTACTCACCCTCCCAGAGACCCTTATAATGCATTGTTTTTTCTTTTTTTTTTTTCCATCCAGGTGGAGGGAAATGAATAATGAGTCAGAGAAATGAAAAATTCCCAAACCAAAAGTTCTCAGAAAAGCCCTTTAAAAACAGAGACTGATTCAGAGACTGTTCTCCTCACGCTCACTTCTCCCTCCCCCTTTCTCTTCCCTCCCCACCATTTTTGGGTTGCATTATTCGTCACAGAAAGTGGCAGAAGGTGGTGGCGTGAGATGCCTTGTGAACTGGTCATTTGTCAACACCATTCAGCTTGATACATTTCTGGGAAGAAGATTACACTAGAAAGATGTTATCAAGTTTTCAGTCAATCAAAGGTTTAACCATTCCCCTTCATCTCACTGAAGCTCTGCCATTGCCAAGTATTGCCATTCTTGGTGGTATTTCAAACTACTGTTTACCAGCAGGGGGTTGAAATGCAGTAAAACAAAGCTGGTTCCCGTGGCAGTGGTTACTGTGCATTGGGGAAGGCCAGAGTAAGAATCCCAGCCGCTCACCATTACAGTCAGTTGTGAAAGCCCTGTTGACTTCCCTGTGTTCATTGGGTTCTGAATGCCCATGCCATAATTACAGGAGTAATTGGAAAAGCCTGTCTGTTTACACCTCTTTTTTTTTCAAAGACTAGGCTTCCACAGAAGTCAATAAAGACTGGGTTTTTTACTGAGAGGTGGATCAGGCCAATGAAGTTTTACTGAATGTGCAATGTTCATTTGACCTACATCACATCTGAGATCGGCTCTAACAATATGATGTATCAGCATTTGATAAAACCTCCAAGATGCATAACAAAAACATATACATAACACGCCTATTGCACTGTGACCATAATCTTTTCAACCTTGTCTTTAGTTCTGATCAGGCGCTTATTCCTTATCTTTGTTGCATTTGTGCAGTTATATTTTTTAATGTACAGACCCTGGCCTTTAATTTGTTTGGTTTGGCAACACAGAGATACCATAAAACTGTACCAAGAGGAAACCTGGAGATTCCCTTGCACAGAGGCTGTACTGTGGCAGTCAGGTCAAACTCAGACCCTCTCCTCCTGGCACCTTCCAGGCTGACGGGCAGTGCAGGGCATGGCTATATTCCTTGCACTCCCACTGCTCCTAAACCAGGATCAGGTTTGTCTAATGTAACATCAGTTGTCAAAAAGCTAGGTGCCTAACCCCCTACCAACTGAGCTTTCTGAGAGAGGTTCGATGAATTGCCCACTGGGGCTGCCCTATCTACATAGACTACAGAAGGCTAGCTGAGCCCAAATGACTTTTATATGGCTAAGAGAAGGTAAAGCCAGTCTAGACCTAAAGGATCTTTACACTGTCAAAGTTCATGCCATGATTTCAATCTGCCACAGAACTGAAAAAATGGAGAACTAGTTTTATTTACTGTCCTTTATTCTTTTAGCATCCAAAATACAAGCCAGTGCACTTACAGTTGCAAATCTCTCTGTCAAAAATTTACTTTTCTGAATGAAACTTTCACAGATGAGAAGGAAAAAAAATAAAAGCAATGGCAAACATGAATTCTCATGTAAAGAGAATCGTGTGCAAAGTCTTTCATTTAATGAAATAAAGCTATGCGATTAATTTTAAACACCAGAATTCATGTCACTGTATTAACATTTACTTAATAATGAATACTTCTTTCTGACTGGTTATTGTTTATGAATTTTGAGGCGGTGGATGGACAAGCAGAACACGTATACCCCCTAAAATGAACAGAAGACTCCTGACCCAGAGACACTGTCTGCTTCCTTTGCAGGAATGAGGAGCATACGGTGCAAGTTAAGTTGAAATGAGAATGGAAGGCACACAATTCTTCACAGAAAAAGTTCTTATATATGCTGCTATATTGCATTTATAGCTAATTATCTGACCATGCGAAAAGCTCATAGATGCAGGTTTCAATTATAAATGCTTATACACATGGCAAAAAAATAGCAGTTAGAAAATATTTATCCTTCCCTGATTTGCCTTGTCAAAACATGCACATTCATTTCTTTGTTTGCCTTTTTTTCCTCAGAAACATCACTGTAATGTATTAAAAACCTTCACAGAAGAAAGGGAGCGGGAGTCACCATCAGGTTCCAGCTCTGCACCACTATTCGCCACCAAAGAACATACTCTAAAGAGGCCAGGACAAGGAGAGAGAAAAGCTAAAGTCTAATTTGAGAAAGGGATCTTTGGAAGGGTAATTTCCTTACTGGAGTTCAAAGTACCCGGGTTTTTTTCTGCTTTGGAGTGACTCAGCAACGGTTTCCTAGTGGTTCTGCCAATGGGCATGTTCTGGATAAACACTGCAGTTGTTCTTCCCACACACATTCGGGACACAGAGCCCCCCACCACCACTGACGTCAAGAGACTGTCCCAGGCACCTGGCACATCCTGGGATTGTGCTCAAACCGCTTGTTAACCCAGCAGATATGTTAAATGGAGTGAACTTGTCGGTTTAAGGTCAGTCCCCAAAGATAACTTTATCAGAAGAGCCATTTGTCTCCAGTGGGAGCAAACACAGGCATCTATCAGGCTCCTTCTTTCCATAGCTCCTGCCAGAACCTGATAGGAAAAAAAAATTACCAGAACTTCAGGAATCAGGGTTCTTGCTACCCCTATTTATTGACAGTGGTTTGTTTGATTTTATGATATGTCTGACTATCTGGCATGTAGCACTAGCAAAGTAGCAACAGCTTTAACCAGAATAGCCTCAGGAAAAGCCCAGCTCATATATGTAGTGTTTCCCTTTCACGCTGCAACAGCATTCGGATGTGGCTGTGCCAGCATGGCGATGCAGGCACCATTACCCAGAACGTGCAGCTATACAGTTTTAGTCTTTATCAATTCCTTCATTCTTTCCTTTTGAACTATTCCAGACTTCAACACACACTGAGTTCAGAGAGAGTTCAAACTCGCTGCTTACACCAGGAGGGCTGAAATCTTCGGTTTCCATTTCACAGTGATCGTTGCAGGTTCACAGAGCGGGTAAAAGGCGACACCTAATATTTGTGCCAGCCTGGCACTCACTCCGTGCTGCTCAGCCTCCTAGCTCTGCTCCTTGCAGAGCTGGGACGGAAATCCATTTGCAGCTAGAAAGGCTTGGCAGATCAAAGAGATGCTGTCAAAGTGGTAGGCCTAAAATGTTATCTGTCCTCTCTTGTCTATGTTTGTTTGCAAAATCCGCATTATCTTTTCAATATAGAAGTGTTTTATTTCCAGGCACAGCTTGGAGTGAATACTTTTCCAGGTCAGTATCACTGTCAGAATCAGTAACAGTCCTAGTCCAGCGAGTACACAAGGGAAAAATGAAGCAAAGTACCCGCAGACAAAAAAAGGGGGAGAGGGTGAAGACATCTTAGAAAAGGAACAACTTTCTTTGGACTTGCAGAATGTTATCGGAAATGACCATGAGAAAAAACAGATTTTTGAAAGCTAGGGAAATTATATGCCATGCACCTTCTCAAATGTAGGCTTCGGATCTCATATTTAAAACAAGGCATAATATATTGTTCTGGCTTATTGACTTATTTGTGATCTGTGATAAACAATGCATCACATAACAGACATAATCCATTACACTAGAGTGCATACTAAGGGTGAAAAAAAAGAAGGAAATGCTGCATTCCTGCAAATGGAAATATTTGTGACAAATGGAAGGCGAGAGAATTATCACTGAATGGTGTGTTCCCAATATTAAAAAGTGCAACAATTTTTTAATCTTCTTTTGAGTCCTGCTGAGACATTTGCTTCAAAAAGAAACTGGTGGCAGCAAAAATAACAGAGTACTGCTGCTGAATTAGCACAGTATTTCATTTGCTCCTTTAAAACATGTTGTACCGCTTCACGTTACCCCTTTGGTTTTAACAGATTAGGTGGCTGATCTTTTATCACACCGGTGTAAGTAGGAGCGTGTCCCTTTCTGTTTGCTCAGGCAGCAGGTTCCAGCACGGGCCATGCGGGCCATGGCAGAAGGCCTGTTCGTGGGAGGGCTGGGGAGGCTTTCACCCTACAGAGGGTACAGCACCTTGCTTCTGGCCTTGCAGGTGCTCCCAGCCTGATAGCGTGAAGGTTTGCCCTTTGCTGGGTACAGACAGTGCTACAGGTAAGCAGCCAGCAGTTTGCCTAGACCTTTTGTTCGCTCTCGTTGGACCCGGCCAGTGCAATGCGGTCGCTTGCTCCTCGTCACACTACAAATAGCAAACGAAATCTGCCTTGACATTCCTTCACCCCGTGCCTTCTCTCCAAACCAAACGGGTCTTGCAAGTACATTTGGGTGGCAGGTTTGCAAAATTGTAGGCTCCCTAAGGCAGAGCCAGTGCCATCTGATGTGACTGCACAGGACCTTGCAGGATGCGGCCTTAAACCTAATTTGCAGCCTCTAGGCACTACAGTAATATCACTAATTTAATACAAATGACAATGAGAGGAAGGGGCATGCTATTCACAATACTGACTTCTTCCCATCCGCAGATGCTTGGCAGGACTTCAGATCTGCATTTAGGGAGCGTGTAGGCTTTGTTGAAATGGCCATTCTTTGTACAAATATGCCCCCAAGCAGCAATAAAAAGAAACAGATGCAGATTAACAATAACAAATCACATACCCATTGCACTATATGTGTAACCTAGTGCATGTGAATAGTCCTACTGGCCTCACATCTGTTACAGCAGCACAGCCTTGTTGAAGGCATTGTCCTCTCTCAGAGCATCAGCTCTCCCCCAAAACAAGAAGTTTGAAGGCATGGGGAACAGGACCCACACAGAAACGGGGGGATACCAGAGAAGAGCAAAGTGGAGTAGAGCCACCTTCACTTTGTCAAACAAGCTCTCAAGATTTGAGACATCTTGTGAAAACTTTTTATCTCAGCTCCCTCTGCTCCCTGTGGGAAGGTAGAGGGGGTGGACTGATTCATCCATCCCAAGAACTAAGGAGCCTGTTATGAATCAAGGTGGTTGGAGCAAAGGGGGAGCCTGGATGACCTACTTACACTGATCTCCCAATTTTTAGATGACTAATGTTAGGTGAAATAAATCTCACTTTGATGGCTGACTGAGCTATCTTGCCTACCACAGTGTCAAAAGTGAAGTGAGAGATGAGTAAGTACATCCCCTGCTGTCTGGGGCAACCAGAGCTCAGTCACAGTGGAAAAGGTAGTTGTGACCTGTGGGCAAGCAGACCACCTACAGCAGGTGCCTAACTTTGGTATCATGTCTCCTTCCCTCCACTGACCACACAGAGAGCGAGCGAGCCTGGCAGCCCCAGCTAGGACAAGGCTCAAAGCACTTACTGTTCTCTTGATCTTAGACACTATCATAGGTGTGACAACAAAATCATTCACCCAGGTGAGATGACCCAGAATCTCCAACAGTTCTCATAAGAGTTATGGATTATGATGACACTACACATTTTTGGAGAAGGCATTCAAAAGTGCAGAGAGGGCCAGTCAAAAGGACTGATAAAACAGAGTCCATAAATCTATTTTAGCCCCAAATGTATCAAATCTGATTGCAAAATTCTGTAAATAAATCTTTTCTTAAAAAGAAAAAGAAAAAAGAAAAAAAAAAAAGAAAACTGTGGTAGGTGGAGTGTGTGTTTGCCTGTATACCTATGGCTTTCTATAGGAAGTCCAAGAACCTTGCTATTTCTTCCTGTTTTTGAGCTGCCCTCTTGTGTCTTGCAATCACGTGTTTTTGACTTGTATGAATTCACACCACCATTCGTCTGCATTCTCTTGGCATGTACAGAGACTGAGAGTCAATGACCTTCCACACTACCTCCACCGCTCCTCTCAAAGGATCTATTATGTGGCTCACTGGAAGAGCACAAGCCTGGTTCTGTTTGAGTCAGCATGACTCTTACAGTATAAACACTGAAAAAAACCCCTCTCCACGTAGGTAGCCTCATTTTGCATTAGTCAGGAAAGGTCAAGGCAAAATTGGAGTCAGGATAAAATTGGTCAGTGTTTGGAATCAGTCCCACTTGAGCTTGATTTCCTGTTTCTGAAAAAAAACAAACCCCACACTGCCTCCCATTATCTGAATACAAAGTTTAGTGAACGTTGCTATACATGCCACACAAACACATTTTACACACAGTAATTCCTTGAGTGCTTTAAGAAATTACCAGCATGAGTAAAGAGGCTCCACAGCTACCAAGAACCAAAAGAAATGTGAAGGCTGAAGTTTATATTCTTTCCATCTCTATTTATATTATAGGGTTGGTTTATTCACAGAATTGCCTCTAAAATTAGTGGCAATGCCTTCTAGAAATACACCCAGACCAACAGAAGAAACCAAACTGGCAGATTCCCACTATGTATCCAGACCCACTGTTGTGGATTCAAGAGTAGTTGAAACATCCTTAATTTCAAACTGGGAAAAGGCAGACAAAGCTGGCTTGACATTTTGTTATTTTGCTAATCGGGCTAGACAAATGAAAGTACAGTGTACCTACTTTACCTGAACTAAAATAATTAAAATATCAGTCTGTAGAGAGAGTAATTAGATGCATTATTGATTAAATAGAAGAAGAAAATGACAGTTTGTTAGCTGTCTGTCTTTAATGGGATATCTGTCAAAGTTAGAAATTCGATCTCCTTATTCCCTTCAGCCTCATCCTTCCATCTGGCAGCAAATCCTCATGGAAGAAGGAAAAAAACACTTGAGACAGACAATAAAATAACCTCCAAGCTTTACGGATTTGAGGGTCCAGGAGGCACAAGAAAGCACTTCACATTAGTGTTCCAGCATTGTAGATGCCCAATAGATACCTAGTAGTATCCAAGAGAAGATATCTTCTTCAGTATCATTAACAGGCAATTATTTTCTTGCTCTGTGTTATTCCAACCTCAGTACTTTCCATTAGCTGTCTGCATCCCCATCTTGACTACCAAAAGTATAGTGTTTTCTGAAAGATTAGAGAGAGGAGAATTTAGGGTTTGGGGTTTTCGTTTTGTTTTGTTTTTTTCTTCCCACAGCAACTCACTGTCCTCTCTTTTCTGCTGGACTATTTCTGGAGTGGAGAAAATAATCTCTGCTCACCATACATAGATATGACCTTCTCAATTTTCTTCTGAATATAAATTCTTTAGTACACATTAAAATGGAGATTTCTGCAACCTAACCTGCATTTCTCTGACTGAAATGAAGGATCATCATGGCTCACGTCTTTCCAGTGACGGTGAAGGTGTGAGATCTTTCAGAAATGCATTATAGGTTCCATGAGTCAACCACGGACCTCTTTATCAATGCTTCCTAAGAAGTGCTGTGTTCCTCTTCACAGGGACACAGATGATGCAGGCAGCAAGAACACTCCAAACTAAGCCATTTTATTCCAGAAAATACCTTTGATGCTTCCTGATTCAGAAACACATAAACCTTCATCTTCAAACTCCTCAACTACCCACCATCATCCTTTGATCTCCTACCTCCAGATACCCAAATGATTTCAGCTCTAGTTCCCCTGACAACTCTGAATGTATGTCAGTACAACTGCTGTCTTCTCCCACTCTACCATACACTTTCTAGTCCTTCTTGCCAGCCTCCTAAAGATGTTCACCTTGTTTTCTCAGCAGGATTTACTCTGGCACAGTTCAGTCACTATGCAGATTGTTGCAGTACCCAGCAGGGCAGACACAATTTGTGCAGTAACACATTCCTGCACACGAGTATGTCACTGCCCGCAAATGAGCTGTTACTCTAGAGCAACTGGGAAGATGTAAGTTGGTGGGGAGAGAGCTAAAAGGTCTAGAAGCCATGGTTCCTGTCCTGGAAGGAAATATTTTGCCTGTCCAGACTGATCCCATCCCAGGTCTTTCCTCCTAGACTGAGCTGTTCTGCCCGTCCATGACTGGGCATGGCTTGGCCCCAGGAACCATAGAATCATAGAAGCATCGAAGCATAGAATGGTTTGGGCTGGAAGGTACCTTTAAAGGTCACCTAGTCCAACCCTCTTGCAATGAGCAGGGACATCTTCAACTAGATCAGGTTGCTGAGAGCCCTGTCCAGCCTGACCTTGAATGTTTCCAGGGATGGGGCATCTACCACCTCTCTGGGCAACCTGTTCCAGTGTTTCACCAACCTCATTGTAAAAAAATTCTTTCTTATATCTAGTCTGAATCAACCTTCTTTTAGTTTAAAATCATTACCCCTTGTCCTATTGCTACAGACCATATTAAAAAGTCTGTACCCATCATCAAGAGGGGAATGACAGTCAGCATGACAATAGCCATGAGGGACAGAGGGGGAAATATGTCTGAAAATTCTCTCTGCTGCCTTGCTCAACCTTAATCTTCAGTGTACTGAGTCACAGATTAAACGAAAGAACAAGCTCTGGGCTTCCTGGTAGAACTGCTGCCTCAGCTCCTGTATCATACCTGCTTACAACATCAAGCACAGACTGATTGCACTCAGTAAAGGATAAAGAGATCATGCAAAGGTAGAGCAGCAAGCAGACTGAGGCCAGAATATGTCTTACAACTGGTTTATTTGCTCTGGGCATTGTATATACAAGGTTATGTTGCTCCTATGCCACAGTAATAGGGATGTGAATGACACCACGTAGAAAGTCAATGGTGATCCATTTCTCGTCAGTACTGGCAGTACTTCCCAGCTCTGTGTCAAGACCTCAGGGAAAGTAGCGCTGATCTGTGTGTTGACTGCCCTGGGGTGTGAGAACAAGGAAGCAAAGGATGTTCATCGTAGCGTTTTACTATTGATCTGGAATCAGTTTACCAGCCATTAATTATAAGCCAGTCAGCTTATGCAAACAGAATAATATATGGGCAGATGCCTCTCATTGCCCACCTGCTGGAAGACCTATCTCATTGTTGGCAGGTGTGACACAACACTAGGAAGTGACATGGCCAAGACAAGCAACAGGGACACACCTCAGCCAGGACAGCATGCACACCACCCCGAAGAAGTCTGAGAAGCTGCTCCAGAGCTTGCAATTAACAGTTCAGAACAGCACCGTTGCTTGAACATATATTTTTTTAGTTTAAAAATAATAGACTGAACTAAATAAATAGACTCCACAATGAATCCAGCAGAAGGTGTAGGAATGTATGCATTTGCCCTTCAGACAAGGGCATGTTTGCCTTGAGACAAACTTTGCTCAAGTTTCAGACACAAGTGTTATTTCTTCTAAGCCCAGGCATAACAAGACCATTATGTGCATCATCACCGTGAAATAGCAAGGAGACCCAGGAAGGACGCAGCCAGGAGCAGAAAGGGAAAGGGAAATGACATATAGTGATACAATGATTCAAAATCTGTGCAGAGGCTAACAACCAGAGCTTGAAATGAATCACAAAACAAAGATAAGACTTTGAAGTGGTGAATGCGATCTGAAAAGGTAGTGGATTGTCAAGACACAGTAGTATGATGCAGATAAAGTGAATGTCAAAGGACAGCTTGGCACCATGTCTAGAATGGAACATAGCTCATTTCTCTGTTTTCTTGGTCTGCTTCCTCACAAATAAACTCTAGAAACTTATGCTAAGGCAAATAACTCCAGCTCCAGGAGAGTAATTTCCGGACTTCTGCGCAAGAGTTCATTACTCAATAGGTGAGAAAAATGGGAAAAAAACCCAACCACAGAAACCTCTCAGTAATAAAACGCTACTTATAAGAAGAGCGATATCGTTTTTAGAAATTAGGAATAAGTAGGACAAAACAAATCTTTCTGCATATTTTGTAAGGGATTTTTGAAAATGTGTGTTACAGCACTAACAAAAACTCCTATACACATGGCAACATGATGGCTTTTAATAATGAAACAAAAAGCTAATTCAACTAATTTCTTACAGTGCAAAACAGAAAACTTGCTAACAATTTATTATCAGGAGCTTTACTTCTATTGCTTCTTTAAATATAAGTTGCTGAGCTGTTTAAACAATCAACCTCACAATCTTGAAGGTGTTGAGTTCACAAACTCATACAATTGTCCTACTAATTTAACATCTGACTTCAGAACACAACCTAAAATCATTAGCACTTCACTACTTTTTATTCTGCCTTTTTCTGAAGCAATATATACATACAGGCAGTTCTGTGTGTAGCTACTTAACAACCATATTTAAAATCTTTCATCATGGTGTTCACCTTAGCATATTATCATTACTTTGGAAGTATGCACAGTTTGACAACAGGAAATACCATGTTGTAAAGTATTCCTAATGCACACGTGCACATATATATACACACACATAAGAAATTTCATTGGCCAGGAGAATTTTTTTTAAAATGTACATTATTTCTCAATACAGAGGAAGAAACATGATGAAAAGGACTTAGCAGACAGAATTTGGATCAGGGAATCTAGATTTACCCCTCCACCATTTCCGTATATATAGCAGTTGAGTTTAGTGGACAAATAAGACTGTCATGTAATATCACCTTTTAAAGGCTACTGTAAAGCATAAATATGTGTACTTTAAAACACATTTGAACTTACAGCATATTTAAAACATTTGAGAGCTTCTCTGTCTTGTGCCGTAAATTTTTGGTGCAGAAATACCTACATACAATTCTGCTTCCAAATACCACTGAGAAATGCTGTACAAAGACATTTTACAAGCTTAAATAGGATAAACTAAAGCCAAGGCACTGTACATAAGTTTGTTTTAAGGAGGGTAGATAAACTGCGTCTGTGGCATTCAGTTGGGTTCAAGGATGGCAAACCCCTTGTTTATGATGCAAAGTACTAGGCTGATTTGTCCAGCACAAATAAGAACTGCAAGTTCAGCAAAGTTCTTCTTCAACAAAGAGGAAGGAACATGATAAATGAAGAAAGCACCCCAGCCATACATAAGGGAGTCTATGCTTAACCCCCTGCCGTTCTCTTGTACATGGGCAGTATTTGCAGTTTCAGCCATGTTCAATAGTAAACCCCACCTATTGTGTATATCAAGGACACAAGGCAGCTGAGAACTTGGCTTAACTAATGCGACTGGTCTCCATCAAAATGGGTTATTTCAAATGTAATGACATAGGGCTCAAAAAGTACAGTCTGACATTTAGACCCCAATATTTAAATCCGCAGATGTCTGCTAATTCTGTAAGAAATGGAACATCATAACAGTCAAGGCAGGTGCTCATTTATGTTGCTCACACATGTCCTAGGACATCCAAGACATCCACACAGGCTGGCCCATGTGGCAAGGAGATCCATCTCTTTCTGAAGCCCCAGCAGGTTATCCCAGGGCACCGCCAGTGCCCAGATGCTTGCGTGTGTCTGTAGACAATAGAGGCAGTAAAGCTAAAGAGCTACGCAGGTCACAAGCCAGGGGAGCTTAGTTCAACTGTGCAAGACCTGTGTCTTTCTAGGTCAGCAGCTGAGGGCTGGGTGGGATTCCCTACTACATCTCCAAAAACTCCAAAACTATGGTAATGCTTCGAAATTGAGCCTTAGGTCTGTCTTAGGCTGGGAAGAATCACTTTCTAGACTATTCTGGCTGCACTGAGCCAATTTCTATTGATTGTGGAGGGAGTCTATACACCTGCCATGCATGCAGACACCTTCCTTGAGACTGCAAATTTGGTTTTGATCCTGAGTTTAATCCCTTTATGACAAGGAACAGACACAGCAATCAAACTCTTCCATTCTCAGCAACTCACTATTGTTAATACCTGCAAAAACAGAGGTAATGAATAGATCATCCAGAGATTTAACTTGAGAGAGAAAGCAAATTTTAGTGTAAGATATGAAGCTGGAACCAATGCATCTCAGGGATTTGGATTAGATATAAGTCTGGGTCAGAACTACATATTTGAGGAGCAGAACATTTCCCCATCCATACCTAGGCAAAACACTTATATTCCATTCTCTTCTCTGTCAGAGAGGACTTGAACATATATTTTTTACTACTGCAATACTGTTCTAAGAATCAAGCCATCACATGTGCTGTTCTTCCTCTTTCCTCCCAGAGCCACTGCTCTTTGTATGAATGCATTAAATGTTTACTGATCCTAAGAGTAAGAGAAGGATTACATTTAACAGTGCTTGAGGCACTCAGTTAGCAAATGAAAGACCTCTGCTCCAGTTCCTGTGCTGTATCAAGTGGAAAACAGCTTTGAACTTAACTCAGTAGACAGAGAGCAGAAACTTTTGTTTTGGTCTGATTTTGTTTTTAAAAAGTGGATATCAGATTTATAGATAACAAAAATCAGTTTGATGATTGAAACTGCAGACAACACATTATGAATGTGACCTATTCATCCTCACTTTGACCTGCTGTTTTTTTCAAATACATTTGGCTTAGCACCATTAACCATGAAAAAGTAGTGGAAGCAAAATTAGGAGAAAAATCAAATTAAATTTTCTACTGGCTGCTGACAGCTGGGTAGTCAACAGGGAGTACTATATGTGAGATCTCCCATATAAAGGCTCAATTCACACATGGAGTGAAGTATAAAACATATTTTTAAAAGTTCCTTTTAAGCCAGCAGGAAGGTAGTATCATAGGTCTGAGATAAGAGATTTCTGAGAAAAAAACACTAAGAAAACAGTAGAAGCATTCACTTTCCAGGGTATCCACAAGATTAATTTAAGATTGATCTGGCAACTATGTATCTTTTAAAGATAAGATCTTACTCAAATTAATGGGAAAGTTTATCTGTTCAACATATCAGTATCATACCTAGAAAATATAGTGAGCTCTTTTTTATACGGATAAAGTGTGGCAAAACCATGGTAAGTAATTTGTAAAGCAAATGAAAAGACACCTGGCTTTTGTGTGCAAGACCAGTATTTTAATTTAAGACATCACGCACTAAATGATATGTTGCCCACAAACATGAGTTATTCTCACACAAATGAGAGCCTTCCACCAGAAAACTGTCCTTACAATTTCTATATTCAGCAGATGCCAAGAGTAGTACATTTGTCTTTCAGAAGGAATTACTGAAAACTATTGAGAAGCTATTGAAAAGCTTCGGAAGGAACTATTGGAAAGCATGCAAAGGGGATGTTTTCAGTGTCACTAAAAACTGACTTAGTTCTTGTCTCTTTGTTCTACTAGTTGAACAATGAATATTTAGCATAGACATGCAATGTGTAAGGAAAGAGATTAAAGATGCAGATCAAGTGCTGAGTGGAAATCCGAGGAACAGATCTCACATTAATAGCTCCTGAAGTTATAGTAATATTGACAAAGATGCACTCTGTTTGTAATAAAAATTTCCATCATTTACATGTCAGATACTGAAAGGAAATGAAAAAGCAAATACTGTGCAGTTTGCAGACTACTTGATGGCAGATAGGAATTTTATATTTTTGGTTGGGTGATGGGTGAATCTTTAGAAAAAGTATGACTGGTCATGGTTCCCAAAACCAAACAAGAAACATTTGTCAAAATGCAGGACTATATGCTACAAAATTCCTGGGGTCTGTCACCGAGTCCCATTAGGAGTTAGGAGTAATTTTCCTGGACACTATTGGATTGTTCTTGGACTTTATTAGTTCCTGACGAACACTTAGGTGTTGATGTATGATGCATTGAAGACATCAGGTAACATTGCATAACATTCTTGCAAATGAGATTGCTCATTACCCTGGCTTGTTGATGAAGGCTTGCAGCAGTTTGTAAGGGCTTTGTTCCCAGTTTTACTCTATTACAGTACAAGTGATTTCTCTAATTGGAATCCTCTTTCTTTAATTGAACTTAATTGTGATGGCAGTTGCTGCGATGATCTACAGAGTTGTGCAAAGTTTAGGACACTGATTACACTTTTGGCTTTTTAGCAAAGAGCCCAGATGAAGTTGTTTTTACTGTGGAAAAGGAAGAAAAATAAAGAAATCCAGCCTTTGAAATAAGAAAGAAACATTCAACGTTTCAAGGTCAAGCGCATATGTGAAAGCCAGTGAAGGTTCCGCTTTTCATGCCCATTGGCCCCTTTTATGAAATCACTGCTTTGCATTTGCCCTCTCCTTTTGATGTCTTCCCCTCGATGTTTTGGCTGAAAGCAGGAAGTAGAGCAGTGGGTGGAAGCTTACACACAGAGGGAAAAATAGTTAAAACATTTTCCATGGTCAGAGGGGGCTGGGGTTTGCACAGAGGACAGAGAAATGTTTAATTTAAAATGTGGTGAATCCAAAACCGGTTGTGCCCACCTCTAGGCGTAACCAAAACAGAGCAGGCACATTAAGTTCAGTTCCACTGAAAACACAGACCGAGCACAAAATGGAAAAGGGCAACACAGGATGGTGAGGGCTTCAAGTGATGCAGAGAGAAAATTCCACAGGAAAGTATTAGTGTGAACATAAGCCAGCTGTGTTATTTAATGATGGGAGGCAGGTCCTCTGTGTGCTCAACTTTTTATACGTTTTCTTGTAACGGCCAAGCATTCCATTCGGGCAATATTCACAGTTTGCAGAGCCACTTGTAAGGCTGCAGATTTTCAGTGAAAAGCCATTAAAGCAATGCGGTTCTCGCTTTGCAATAAGCATGGCTGTTCTTTGTTTCTTGTTTGCTTGCACTGTACATCTCTGTTGCAGTTTCATATTCTTTTAATTTTGATAGATTCTGATTAACCATGAAACTTAAGAAATATGGCTAGAACTGAGATTCAACTCGTTTTGATACCTCAAATCCCCTTGACGCTCAACAGGCCTGCAGAAACTTCTACAAGAGTCATCTTCTGAGTAAAAATACTGCCCAGCAGCCCACAGATACTGTCCAGACTCCATCCTCCTCTCTCTTCCATTTACAACACTTAGCGTGTACAAAGACCAGAAACCAGACACATCCCCCAGCTGGGATTGCCTTCTCCAAAGAGAAATCACTGGCTCTGATGGCATTGCCTTCGATTTTCCTACCACCTTCCCTCTGCTGCCTGATAAAGAGAAAGGTTCAGCTGTAGGCTGATAAACACGTGAGAACATAGAGAAATCTCATTATTTTGGGATGTCAGGCCTTCAGCTGTGGTGAATTAGTGCACACGTGCTTCAGTCATGATCTGTCTGCTCCCAACAGCCGTGAGCCCGGGGTGCTACGACTCGCTTTGTGGTGTTTAGGCAGACAGAAAAGGTATGACCTGCCCTAGCTCATCTATGAACATGGCACTGTATGTTTCCACACCAGGTGGATACCGTGGTAATCACAGCTTGAGTAGAAAACAAACCCGCTCTGCGGCTGCAAGCCTGCTTTCTGTTACAACCTCTTGTTTTCAGGTGCTTGTATCTATGACAAACAGCTGCCCACATCCTTGAGTTTTTCCAGACAAAGTCAGTGTTGAAAAGGTAAGCATTTTTTTCAAAACTAGGCGCAAAAGCATTGCAGAATTATTATCTGAGAGGTGAGAGGAGTCGTAAATACTCCTTTCTCACAATAAAAAATTATCTGGTCTCCCTTTGACTAATTCTATAGCTGAGCTGGCTGATGTTTGGCACTCAGTATGTTTAGCTTATACATACTTAAACCCCTAAGCTGTACCTCAGGAAAGCTAAGGTACACTTTGAAAAGAAGTATTTATGGGCTGTATACTGGCAACAGTAAGAACACAGATACCAAGAGAAGAGCTCTGATAAAGCAGCAGGCATGGTATCCTGATAAGTATGCTCCTGGTGTAGCTACACAGTCCATACTGGGACACAAACAAGTGACAAACAGTGAGCATTTGGCAGTGCCTGACGACACTGAAGTCCAAGTCTGTGCATGTATTGGATCAGGATTGCAGCAAAACTAGTAGAAATGAAATGAAGCTGCAATGCTGGTCAAAGCCTATAGAATGCACTTCATTTCTTATATATGTGCTGGTATATCTGCCATGAGACATATATGAGTCCTCAGGCACAAGTGGACATACTGTAAGCCTTATGCAGCTGGTTGAAGCTAGAAGGTCAGTTTGTGAACTGCAGGGGTTAAGGGAGAGGCACCCCAAGGCTGGGACACCCCCTGCCGCTGCGATGGGAACCCCAGCAAAATAGCAGGCAGGCACTTCCAAGGGTGGAAACGTGCTCAAGCACTCCAGCAGGGTTTGCATTGGTTGTTTTAAGGTATGGTCACAAGTACACAATATTCCTCTGATTATTTTAAAATGAAATGTCAATGTACCTTTAACAACACAGTGGTGGGGGTGAAGAAAGCAACAGAAAATAGACATGGGCCCCAAAGAGCTCTCAGTAGCTGGGAGGCACATGGAAAGTGGCTCATTCAGCTCCTAAGTTTGAGAGGAATAGTTAAACCAGCATTCAGGAACAATTTTGTGTGTGTGTGTGCATATGGCATTACAACATGAAACCTGCATTTTCCTCTTTAATATCATGCAATCAATGTTCCACTCTAAAAGTTACAGGATGTTGCATGTGCATACCAGTGAAGAAGCATAACTATTGATGCATGTAGGCTGGAGTTCATGCATGCTGGAAACACTAAAGAACTGCTGAGGGTCTGACAAGTTTAGGGAACTTCAACTGACCTAATTAGGTACAATACCACCACCTCCTTCCTCGCTTCTTTTTTCCTTCTTTTCTTTCTCTTCCTTCTCTCCTTTCTCTTCTTTCTTTTCTTTCTCTTCTTTCTCTTCTCTCTTTTCTTTCTTTCCCAAGGAGACATCACCTCAGGGAAAGTTCTCTGATTAATAAGTTCTCCCAACTTCAGAGATACAGAGATTGTATTTCCATCTGAAAGCTTGAGTTACTAGGGAGGCTGGAACTGAAACTTGTTTCAGCCTGTAAATCACAGGACTATGTGCCATGGGCCAAGCTCTGTTTTGATTTGGTACAGCGTAAAGAGATTCCTATCAGAGTGCCCCATATAAACATCCAAAAAAGATCACGTTTCTAACCCCACAGCAAGGAGCAGATGTAATTTTCCATGATTCATTTACGGGTTAAAAAAGTCAATAGAAGTGTTACAAAATGTTCATTTCAGTTCAAAAATAACTACCAGCTATACATTAAGCAACCCTCCAAATACATGATAACTTCTGGGAATGTCAACCAAAGAGTGTACAGACTGGTTGGTAAATTGCCTCTGTGTCAAAAATAATGAGTGTGTTTGTTGAGCAAGGTCATTACAGTAGTTCAAAACTTGTGGTCGGCAGCAGCATGCTGGATGTTGCTGAGTCTGCAATTTTGTGGCAATACAAATATCAACAGACTGGCCAAGTAGCGCAGAGTCAGTTTTTGTAACTGAGCACTGCAGGATATGTTCAAGACTCTGATTTATTAGAAACTTCATCAACAGTTGAGTTAGGATTTCCCCATTATAGCCTTTTGAAGTGCAAATGTGAACAAAATTAGACCACATTGCAAACCCAATATGTTTTATCCAAAGCTTTGCATATGATGTTGATTTAAAAATGCACAAGTCTGAACACATTCTTTGGAATGTTTGTTTGTTTTTTCCAGCTGGAGATACACTCAGATCCAAGTACATCAAAAGATAAAGTAGCTTCGCTGAAGTTTCTCCAGGGAAAAGATCTAGTAATTCCAACTATTGAGAGAAACTGGTAATTAACATGAGATGAGGTGTATTTGGCAGCAGTAAAGTACATTTCTGGCCTTTTATCACATCTCTCTATCTCACAGTCATTGCTGAACTTTATTATTACAACAATCTCATGAAGACCAGCCTTATTTTTCTAGCACAGTGTGTATTTTATGTGTACAGGAACTGATAAAAAGATCTCAAAAATTAGTTTTGAGGGTGGTGAAGGAAATCGGCATCTTCTCGTGGTTAACTCCTTCTGCAGAAAATAATAGAATCTGCTCAATTACTTACTGGGAACTATTCACCCAGCTATAGCTAAATAGAGGTAAAAATGTCATAAATCTTACATCTAGCCAGGAATCGTAACAGAAACATTTTCTAACGTCTGTACCCTTTGCTTCCTTGATCCTCTGGAAAAACCCAGAAGACTTCTTTTAACAAGATGTAGAATTAAACAGTGCTTTCTCTATAATCTAGCTATAACTGTCTGTAAAATGATTTAAAATGAAACAATATACTTTAGGTAAATGTCATTTCTATTGTAATCTTTTGAAGTTTCTATAGAATCCTACCAGCTTCCATTCTATTTTGATTTTTACACAGAAACATGCCCAGCCCCAGATACCAAACACCCTTAATTCCGTAAAATATATGTTCCTGACATTCATTACCGCAACATCACTGTCTCGCCCAAGCAGCAGTCAAGTGACTAATATCCTTCCTTTCAGTTCCTCAGTCCACTGGCTGCCTGTTCCAGATTTCTCAACCACCCAAGCTTATTTTATTAGGTTCTCAAATGAACAGGTACCCTGATAAATGTTTTGTGCAAGTGAAAATCTAAGGGCAGCATGCCTTCCCGCGCGCTCTTAAACACGAGCTTTTGTATGCTTGAGAGGTGGCAGGGAAGGGATGAAGGGCATGCAAGAGACAGGAGGGAGTCTCTGTGTGCTGGTGACAGAGCTGGTAGGGATGTCAGCCCTGCTCATGGGACCTACGCTCACAGCAGCAATGTACCATTGTCTATTCAGCTTGGATCATTTAGCTTACTGAGTAAAACTGCCAGACAAGATTTGTTGGTTTTTTTTCTGCCAGCGTATAGAGGATAGCTCTGTCCTTACTGAACCACAAACAGTACCACCCAAGGACAATGCCGAGGAAATATGATATATACAAAGAAAAAACAGAATGCTTCAAGGATTTTAACTTGGGGCTGAGACAAATTTCAGGAGTATGAATTACCACTTAGTTAAGAATGCAACAGGAAACAAAAAGAAAGCAATGGTTGAAACAAAAATGTCATTCTAATATTGCTATTAGTTTACGGGTTTGAGGTGGGTTGGGTTTTTTTTTTCCTTTTTAAAAGCTAAACATGAAAGTTCTTCTTCAAACAGTCAGCCATCTGGCCCTTACTGGATTTTAATGCAGCTCCTGAAATCTGATCTGAATTCATATAGGCAATAGTGTCCTTTGAAGTTAGCAAGCACATAAACACAAAAGCTTTATCAGTAGGGCCATTCATACAGCAGTAAGTGATCGTAGAATAAATTCATCAAGCCACAGCCTCTCCCAGCACAAAAACCATTCCCATCAAAGTATCTAATTTGGGGGATGGGATCCTGCTCCCTGAGCACACACAGCCTCCAGTTACTCATGATGTGTCCGGCACTAAAAAGGAACCGGAGTGGGGTTGACCCCGTGGCCTCTTGGACAAGCTGCAGGGCTGTTACCCAGCCTCTGCAGACTGAGTCACTCACTGATCGTACAGCAAGAACAGCATGCTGAAGCTTTTAAAAGATCTAAAAACAAGGTTCTTGTTGTGTCGTTCAATAGCTACGCAGTGCCAGACAGCCTGGCAGGGTCTGCTTCACAGGATGGTGCAGGTTAAACTGATCCATGGTCTGCAATTTTAGCCTTCTGCCCCGCACAACATAGAAACAGCCTCTTCCAGCTGGCTCTTCTGAGCAACCTCCTACCTGCAACTTCCTTTCTACAGCCCAAATTAACAAGTTTCTATCAATGTTAACACAGTTCAGAATGTCTACTTGATAATACAGAGTAATATAGAGCCCTATAGAACAACATAGAATGCCAAGAAATGTCTGATTAATCTCTGTGGTGTCCTACACCATCAGGAAAACCTGCAGGTTTCCCATAAGTCATCAGGACGTTGTTAGGCAGCAGGACATCCCTCAGCTCCTCTTGCCTCATCTCCCATTTGGCCTGTCAGGACTGTTGCCTGCCAGAGACATTCTCAGATGAAGCAATTAGCTCAACATCCTTATTTCTATCCCCACCTCCATTTTTCCAGATATACCTCCACCTCTGGAGATGTCACCATGTAAAGAATAGAGTCACAACTTCATTAAACGGAAAAGCCGATTAGACACATGCTGTCTGAGAACAGTATTTCCTATTATGGCGCAATTTACATTAAATTGTGGCAGCTCCAGGATCACATCATGTTGGCTTTTCATAGAGCTTTGTTTGTCTTTCTGTATAATTGCAATTCCCCAGCAATTGCAATATAAGTTTCTAACATGGCATGCATTCTTATCTTTACGTTTCTCCCTAAAAATTGTCAGCAGGTGATAACTCATGATTCATTAGTGCTGTTCTGCAGTTTCGCTGTTCCCATCTCAAATCACAGTCTGATTCAGCAATCTTCTTCTATGAGACATATTATTATTTTGATAATATTTTCCAACTGCTCAATGGGAAATGATAGGAACTAGTGGCTACTCATCTAAAGCTGTATTTCCTTCCAAATAACCTAAACTCAATCTCATGTCAGACATGAATTTTTCCTGAAAACTCAGACTAGCTACCTCAAATTGGATATGCAGGGCAATACCTCCTCTTCATAGTATCTCAGGAAACTGGGAACAGTTTAGGACGACTACAACATTCATTTTTATCTCTAGCTAACAAACAAATTGGTAATTATTTTTTTTCAATAGATCAGTAGTTCCTTTGCCAACAAAAAGTCCCCTTTGCTTTATTTGGACTATATTTCTGTCATAGACAGCATATAAATAGTTTCCAGGCTCTCACTGTAATTTTGAAACCAATATAAAATATAACCAGCCCTGCACATAGCTTTTTCTTATTATTAAACGATTTTCATATGACACGTTAACATATTTTTCTGTCACACATTGGGAATTACAAGATGCACAAAAAAGAAAGTAATGTCTAGGATTAACATGCAAGTGATAAAAGATCTGGTAATACACTGACCTGAGTAGTTTTTTCAGAAAGAACTTTGTCTCAATGACATCTCATATAATCATTTGTCTGGGACTTGAAAGGGAATTTATAAACTTGACATGGTCAAAATATAACTCAGGAGTTTCCCCAAGGCACTTCAGTACGTTTATCTGCTGAAACCAAGTCTGTCTCAAGTTTGTATTAAGTTCATAGTTGAAAAAAACCTAACCTCTGTACTCATGGAAGAGGTTTACCAGACCCTTTTGACAAACACAAAAGAGGCTTGTAGATATTTTTAACTAAAGTAGACCTCTTACCAAAACAAGTAAACAAAAAATGACATTTTCACACCTGTGGATTTAGGCCCCAAGTGAAAAACTTGCCTTTTTTTTTGTTGGGGGTTTGGTGGGGTGGATTTTTTTGGCAATAGCTCTTTCAGAGCAATGCACCAATATTCTCCTTTGAGTTGTCCAGGGACAAGTTCTTTTTATTATCATTCCCTATTGTCCCCTTTCTGTAAAGTCTTGAACACACTCCTTCATTTCTCAAAACCCACCCACTGAAGAACTGTGCCCCACATTGATTAGATACCTTTGCACAATAATGCTTTCAGGTCACTGATTTGGGCAACTGGATTAGACATAAATGTTCCCATATTCTGCTCCAAAGAACTGTTGTGTCCCTTCCTGTCTGCTGGGGCAAATATGAGGTGCTAGCTTCAGCTTCACAGTGATCTGCTTGTACTCTGTGGTATGTTAATTTTTCTTCTATGTACCTAATTTTTGCTACAGAGAATGTACATTTTTGTTCCTCTAGGTTTAGTCCAGCCAATCTGTTTACTTCCAGAGCTGGTCAGAGCCTCTGGCTATGCTCTTCCACTATTTTTTCATTGATCAAAATCTCTTTTTAGACCATCAAGACTAATTGCATTTTCTACTGAAACAACTCAAGTGCCTAAGCTAACCCAAACAGGAGCTTGAGGAACCTGTGCCTCCCCAAAGGAGTGCTGAATGTGCAAATCATCTGCTCAGTTTCCCTTATGGTGTCTGCCAGCACCCTCCTGGTGCACCAAGCATATGAAAATATTTTGCATCAGTCATTTTTGAAAAAATCTTTTCCTTGGTACGTAGAGGTAAAATGTCCTCTTTCTTATGTATTTGTTTAAGTATTTGATCCTATAGACAGGCAGCTGTTTCCATGTTCCCTTCCCCAAGTTATCTCTTCATTGAAGATACATCCAGAAATTTCAGACCCTGGTGAAGTACACACCACATGGATAAATGTTTCTCCTTCTACTTTCTATTCCATCACAAATACTTAACTGTACAAAGAACTGCCTTTAAGGACTGGAGCTTACAGAGCCTCCTGACCCTGCTCTTACCTCCCAGGTGTTTTTCATTAGCTAATACTCTTACAGTATGGGAGTCTCCCTACACTACTTTGCAAAAACCAACCCTCACACATACTCCTTATGAGATCTTGACCTTGCCATTGATCATCTCATTAAATAAAGTCTGCTCTGTTTGGAAGGAGCAATGTCAAGTAATCTTCTCCTGCCCTGAGGGACAGTTTTGAGTGAGAGAAAGAGGTGAAGTCCAGACTGAGGGACCCACAAAGGCTTCTGAGTTGTTGGCTGCAGCCAAGTATTGACTTCTTTTTAAGTGAAGTCCAAATGTCCACCCAGCTGTCCCCTCCCTCCCGCATTGCCAGCACTCTGGTTTCACAGGAAGGCAACCTGGACATGTGTGCTGAGCCAGTGTATCTGTGTGGTATCGCCTTAAGGGAGACAGGCATTCTTGAGTTAGGGCTGCGAGAGCACTGAGATATTGGCTGTACGGCACTTTTTCTTCCAAAGGATGTGTCTTCACCCAGCAACACGGTGCCACAGCCACTCATGTGAAGTCCTGCGCCTGTGAGCCAGAGCCAGCCTTGAGGTGCACTGAGGGAGGCAGAAGGGAGAGCTGTCTGCCAGCCCCACAGCTCACGGCCTGGTGGCTGCAGCCTTTCACTCTCCTTTTCCAGAAAAAAAAACCTGGGACATAAGATATTTCTGCTCAGGATGTAGGTTTTTTTTACGTTCACCGACATTATAGGGAGCCGGAGCCCAAGCTGCGAGTTTTCACCAAGTGAGCCAGAGACTTCAATGCGGGGATGCAAGATAGTTTATGGTATTTCTGGACTTTGACAGAAGGCTCAGCTGTTATACAAATGCAGCCAATATTTCTCAGATGTTGGCCCTCCGGGCCATGGAATATATCCTGACCTGTGTTTGTGGGGAGTTCAGCATAAGAAGGGTCTCTGTGCGAGCCAAGGCTTCAGGACAATACCATAACAAACACAGAAACTGATAGCGATCACGGTGCATTAAGGCATTTTCCTCATTGCTGCAAGAAACAGTGATGGTAAAAATCAATTGTCACAAGATTAGAAACAGGAGAGTTGCCCACGGAGCTGGCTGAGCTGTCATCATGCAAGGGGTGGGGAGGAAGGAGCAGTTCCTTTTTCCAGTTAGGCAGAGGACTTTGCATTCAGCATGCCTCCCTGGTCATTTATAAAAGCTTTGTGTAAACAGAACCAACAGATTTTCTGATAACCTCCACCTAAAATTATTTCTTCCTTTTCTGCACTTATTGTAAGGAGGTATGTGCTCCCCTGAGCAATTCATGTTACCAAGAAATAAAAGCTGTTTTTTGGGTCCATACAACTTTCCAAAGAAGAAATACCCATCAAGCCCAGCCACAGTCCTGGCCACTGGTATATGACTAATTTTTCTTTTCTGCCTGTAAAGCCCTTTATATTTGTGTGAATTTCCAAAGGCAGGCCGTGAATGATGTTAGGCAGTGAAGCAGGTACAGAGTTTTCCTCTTGGAGATAATTCAGAGTGGGTGTCTCTGTTTCAAGTGTATTTTTGCTGATTACTGTGCTTCAGTCTCTAGGCAAGGGCATGGCCAAAGCTCAGTCACTCCAGTAGCTCCCCAGAGAATGCCATAAACAAAACCCATGATGGACACGGCCCATAATGTTGGCAGAACAAGGAGAAATGAAAGCAGACAGCTACCACTATTTCATCTGCTTTGTCTTTCCCTCTGATGAGTGTTTGTATGGTGTGTGCCTACATGCATGTTTGCCTGTGCGGGCATTTCGAGGCCCCTGTGAGCAGAGAGACACAGCCAGCTGCTTTTGCACGGGCTGCTGGGGTGTCTGTGCCAGGAGCAGCTCCCCAGAGAAGGAGGGCAGGAGAAGTCATCAAGCCTCTGACTTGGTCATTCCCTCCCTGGGGCTGCAGTCTGCCTACGAATAGGGCCAGACATGCCAGGGAGGTTTCCTATTCCATAAACTCTGTTTCCTGTTGTGCCAGCAGTGCCCAGGACCAGGATTACATTCACCAGCAATTAGTTCAGAGGTGTATCGACATCAAATACAAGCACCTCAATTCCTTAACATGTATTATTATGGACTTAACACCATCAGTTCTTATTGATGCATGTGACCAAAGTAGGACTCAACAGTCCAGCCTGAAACTGCCTACCAAGACTGTCTCAGTATTGCACTTGGGAGATGCTTATTTGCAGATTCCCGGGAGTGCAGGAACAGTGGTCCTTGCTCTGGCACCGGACCCACTGGCACAGGCCACCCAAGCCATCCAGGAGGGTTTCAGGGTTGCAGTGTAACACAGCAGAATGTAGCACTTGTTTATTCCCTAGCAGAGATCAATATTAGACCAAAATGGCTGATTGTCTGGTTGGACCATTGCAGTCATGCTCTTCTTCTAAGCGCGCTTTTCTCTAGAAGGGGGATACTAGCTCACTCATAAGACAACTCCTAATTGCAAAGTTTTGTCATCATCTTTTCCTGAATAACTGATTGGAAGATATTTGTCACAATCCCTTTCACCAGCATTCAGAGGTGAGAGCTAAGGAAGAGTGAAGTCAGTCGTGCTGTAAATCAATGCAAATCTACTAGGTGGTGCAGGAGACTGTGAGCAAAATTTGGCAAGAGCAACCAGACCTTCCAAACTAAACAGTAAAAACACAAACATATACACTGGTATTAAAATGAAAATGCCTCAGAATCTTCTGTGAGGGCTGTTATAGCAGCTACAGATATAAGGACATAAGACTTTGATTGATATATTTACAGACAGATCATTAGATACCTCATAAACAACCTGCAATAGTGCCTTAAAATTCAGAGAAGTCTGTAGGCCAATGAAGTTGTTCACAGATTTTAAATGGCCTTCTGAAAAATCAGTGCTGATGAATGCTGCGATCCTTGTGACTGAAAAAAAAACAGGCATTTCAAATATTTTTGGAACACCCTAATGTTGCCACTATGCCATGTAACTTCATTTTTGAGATAATATTGATCTTTCAGTCTACACTTATGGAGCTAGAAATGGAACTTATATACTATGGAAATGCTTTGCTATTGACTTCCCCCCGGCTAAAAATCTAGTCAACACGTATTTCAGGAAAATCCTGAATAAATGACAGAGAGATTCTCCTGGCCTTGATGCCTATTGCCACTATTAATCAAGATTGTGTATTCTTCTAGATAAGCAGTACAAATGGCATGAGAAGCATACACGGCAATGAAGAGGTAGCTGTAAAAAGCCATGTCTGATTGCAAAAGCAGAATAACTCCAAGCACCCTGTGTTCCTGTAACAGAGTAACACCTCTCAGATTTTGGCCAGCTTTGGATTCCAGTACCCAGCTGTAATACACTTATTTTGATCCTCTGATTGCATGTTTTCCTCAGTGGCTGTGTTAGGATATGATAGCTTTCTTTTCCTATTTATAAGGATATGTTTTCGGACTCCATTGTGAATTTATCAGTAGGAGTTGCTCATTTTCAATATTGCTTAAAGTGAATGGCTTTCCCTTCTCATGTCCTTTCAACACAGTTGTACTTTTTTCCAAATGAAGAACAACTATGACCCAACTTATAGCTGTAGGTAGTTTTTGTGGTATTACAGCGCTCTTCCAAGAACACACGGGCTCATAAGTTTATATGACATGTGTTTCCTAACGTTAGCATGTTGTTAGAATAACATCGTTTCTGCACTTGGTTTTTGTGCTCTCATATTTACATTGGAGACAGTTCAAATATCTTCTGCAAGGAGGTGTTTTTCAGTGTTCCTTTCCAATCCTTCACCAAATATACAGAGCTGTGAATGGTGTATTTCCAGTTGTGTAGCCTATTGTTGGGTTTTTTTAAGTAGTTGCATTGTTATAAGAAAGCTTCTGTCTGTGATTTCAGTCTAACAATGGCTGTGATGTATCTGGGTTGTGGATGCCTTGTGTTTGCATGTGTTTAACAGGTCATCACTTTTTTTGATGTCTGGTAACTTGGACATGTACAATAAGCAGATACAGGTGCTTACATTAGCTACTCTAAAACATTTAGAATGGGTCAACATCTTTGAATCAGCCTGGTGCCCAGTTCCTTGCATGTGCTGCTCTTTTTCACCCTCTCTATCCCAAGTAAACTATATTACAACAGTCATACCTACTCCACCTTACATAAAGCTATTTAGTGAACACATAGTTCTAGAATGAGAGAGACATGGTTTGGGTTTGTTGTGGGTTTTTTACAAATTATTTCATGATTGATCTTTTATTTAATAATGGTGGAGGCCAGAGAGCACTAATCACCTCTAAACAACCGAAATGTGTGTTGAACACATTGTAGCCCACAGGACCAACAACTTAAAAACACAGTCCCTCAAATGGCTATACAAATCCTCATTAAAATGTATATTTTCCCATTCTTCTACCAAAATAAAAGGAAATAAAATAATAATCAGGTATTGTCACACTGTACTAATTGCATTAGCTGAAAGAAACCACAGTATGTTGGATGCCTTCAGAGACCTGGTCTGAAAGAAGCCTAACAGATTAATTGATGCTTCCCATTAAGCATATAGAAAGTTTAATTGTTGCCTTGACAAGTGCTTATATTAATCACTAAACTGTAATTTACCTGTTTTGTTATTATGTTGAATTTGCCAGATTAGAGTTTGATTTTGTCAGACAGTCTAAACCTAATGTTCTCTAACCCAAGGACCTATGTTAAGATGAAAAGATGCAGAGGAGGGATCATTACAACTTCTCTTCACATTATTCATCTCCAGTTCATCACAAGCTGCCAGAAAAATGAGCATTGTTTTTATTTCAGAAAACCAGAAAACTAATTGCCAGATATTTATGATCTATATGGATATAAATCTTTGTGAAATATAGTCTCAGCTTGGAAGGTTCTCTGTTCATGGTTGATTTACAGTGCATAGTTAATGTCTAATTAGTTCATTGTGCCTTTTGCCAGGGCATGAATAATTCATGATCCTTCTTTAACAAAACCAAGAACAGGTTGATTCATGATCTTGATCCATAGCCAGAATTATGAAAAGCACATGAATATTGGAACAGTTCAGGATTTGGAAAGAAGGGAGGAAGACCAGGCTTCACGTTCTATCTAGATTATCCACATCATCATCCAGAGGTTATATGCTAAAAACTACGCTGAGTAAGAGGTGGAAAGAATATGCAACTTATTACCTGCAAAACACTCTGAAACCTGACCATTTAGGCATTCCATCAGCCTTGTGACCTGGCCACGGTATATCTTCATGGTACCATTGGTCAGGCGTTGACTGTCGACTTATTTTAGTTGGTGAGTCAGAAGGGCGACCATGATCCAAGGAGGCAATGTCTAGAAGATAAATTTATTGCTCACATTGCACCCTCTACTGTCTAACTCCTGTAACAGTTCTGGGCAAAGTCAGTCTGTGTTCCAGTGACAGAAAAGTAATCCAAGGAAAAAATGCCAAAGTTAAGAAAAAGGCCACGTAGGTAACAAGAAAATTTGCATGAGAAGATCATAAATGAGGGACTATATTTTCGTCAAATGGCTGATTGTTGAATTGTTAAGCCCAAATGTTTAATGCTGACTGCATTACAACTCTGAGTCCAATGGGAGATCCTCTTTAATGAAGTCAGCAGAACACTGCCTCTAGAATGTGGGCCACAGGATTAGGAAGCCCATCTGCCTTCCTAGACCATTAGATATATTTGAGGTTCAGATGCTAAAAGTCCACCAAAAAGTGAAAGCAGCTCTGTGGAGTACAAGGGCCACAGCTGTCCTTGATTAGACATGGCATCTCACTGACCATCACCGGCAAAAAATATTGAACTGCCAGGTTAGGAAGACGGGTATAAGCACTGGAATGGGCTGGAGAGTGCCCAGTTTGTTACCTTACATTACACCTCAGCCAGGGGCACCTTGTGATATAGTATGCCATTGCCCTGCACTGTCCTGTTAATCAGTCCATCAACATGTCGACCAGCCACTGTCAGGCCTTCATATATTCTTATATTCCACCATCGTGTGTTACTGAATACAGCCCCCATCCTAAAAAAGCTCAGCATGCTTCTAAATTCCTACCCAAAATGAGTTACTGATGACCCAAGAAACAGATGACTTCCCACTTACCCAGACCTGGTAGACCCCAAAAAGGAATCTAGAGAATGATACTCAAATCTGAACCCTGATCTCAAGTATCTGAAGATATACTACACAATAGAGGGGAAATAGAGAGGTGAGTCTGCCCACTCTCACTGAGTTGCATAAGACAGGTGAGATGGCCCATCCTTGCTGGTATCTGTCGTTCTTTACTGACTACAGAGGGAACCTAGATAATAAGTTTGGACTAGATGCTTAACTTTTAGGCAGTTCATCTTGGGAAGAATTAATTCTACCCATAAGACCCTACCCTGCAAGGCTTACAATCCAAAGAATGTGCTAGCACAAGCATGTCATAAGGAGAAAAGGCACCAGAAAAACAATGGAAAAAAGACCAGATATGTATACAATTACGTTACTTACAGATGTAACTGATTGATAGGAAATAAAAACAGATAAAATATGAAAGACATTCGGTCCATGGGGATAATGGTAATTACTCAGTATCACAAGAGAAAGAGGTATTTCAGTCCTTACTTCAACTAAAAGGAAAAAAAAAAGAACATTACCAAAGGTTCTTCTGATCCCGCTTGAGTTAGTATAAATGCAGCGCTATTCTATACATGACAATAAAGAAAAGCAGATATTTACTGGAGAAGGAGAACATGGCTTTCAATTTCAGTCTCTGGAGAGAGAGCATTAGAAGACAGCACTCCCAGCACTTCCAGGGCAGTGCTTAGGAGGTTATCAGAAGACAGTGGGTGGCAGCCTACATAATCCTGTTTGTGACTGTGCCCTCAGAGTCAGCTTTCTGCAAGAAAGGGCTTAAAACAGGAGCTGATTCAGGCTTTCTTTTATTGCAGCCAGACATAGTAAATAAAACAAAAATTTTGGCCCTCTCAGAAACCGAGCAAACGGGCAGATCTGTCGCAGTTAGTTCAGAAGTGTATCTCAGGAGAGCCATTAGTTTTGCATCACACTCTGCTGTTGCTCAGGGATACTGTGGTCACAGGGACCAGCAAAGGAACAATTTCTTTCAGCTGCACTCTGAGGGAGGAAACATGAAATTCCATTAAATATCAGGTCTTCGTTAAGCTTGAGACAACACTGTCCATTACACTGTAAGGACCAGTTTATCCCACTTTCTTTTTTAAACCCTCAATATGATCTGCTTTTCTTTTAAGCATTTACTGGGGAGGGGGCAGGAAGCATTATAACAGCTAAGCAAGGAGTCAGAGTTTAGGGTGGTTGTCACCTGAGATTTTTTGAAGCAAAAGCTTGTCTCTCAAGAGACTTAGCAAGAGGCTTTAAAAAGCAGTCTGCACAAAGCACCAGACAGCGCGAAGCAGAAGATGACTTTGCTGTGCTTGGACTTGACAAGCAACCTTTTCCCTCTTTGATTTCTGTTATTTTAGGACGGTAATCTGTTACTCTCAGACCGCTGCCCTTGGCAGAGACTGAAGTCCGGCCAACACATGGATATTCTTGCTTGTAACTGAAACACAGGGTAGGAATGAAAACTCAGAGCCTAGATTAGGTGGAGCTCATTGCAAAAAATATCCTCTCCTCTCATATTATCCTCTCTGCTTCACAGTATTTGGCATCAACCTTAGCCTTTCTTGATTGCTTGTGAGTGCTGAATGTGTAAAAGATAAGGAAGAGCTCACAGTAAGTTGAAAGTATCTGAAGTGTTTTTCTTTCCCGTTGGAAAAAGGTTAAACTTTGACTTAGCAACAGCTATGTAGAGTTCTTGTCTTGGTGAGAGCTTCTAAAGGTGGCTACAAATGGCTCTTCTTTAACATGGTGTATGCCAGTTGAAGGGTAGTGCAAATAGACATTTGACAGCAAGGTCATGGATTGCAAATGTCATGTACATGTAATCTGTTAACTTAGGTACCACGATGTCTAAAGCAAGCTGACATTAAAAAAAACCCACAGTAATCTAAAAGGGAATGTGGTTTACATGTATGGATAGGATGTCTTCTAATGAAGCAGGTAGTTCATGCCTTCCCCAGAAAAGCATTCACCCCACATGTATGGTATGTTTTACAAGTTGTTTCAAGACAGGTATAAAATCAAATTTGCCAGTTGTCCTGACAGGAATGGACTCGAGACAAGGCATCGGTTGCCTGCATGTATTGCAATAGCATCTCCTGTCCAAGCTTGTACAGATTATATTGTCCAGGAGCCCCGTTAATACCCGCTACAGGATCAGAAGGGATTTGTAGATAGTCTGAATCTGTAAGGAAATGGGGATGTTTGGGGCTGGTCTCAGGAACACGCCTGCCAACCGAGACACAGCAGCGCCAGGTGCCACAGGTAAATCCAGAGAAGGCCACAGCAAAATTCAGCGCTTAAACCCTGGCCATCTTACTGCATGAAAAGTGACACATATCTACACTGTTGACCAAGGCTGGGGATATACACCCTGTGTTAGGAAGGGCTCTATATCAGGGGTTCAAGCTGCTTTTTTGTGAAGTGAAAATTCAACAAGTTAAATAAGTACCATCATCACAAAGCATAAAAATAAATTATTCTCCTCAAACTGCATTGCTTAGTAAATCATCACAGCAGAACCCAGAAACACAAAACGAGTGTTGTTTCAGTAGAGCGAAGTGACAGGGCCAACAGCAGATGCATTTCTTGGCACTGAGCGCTGCAAATTTTGTAAGCAGCAGGGCCGAACCTGTTTCACCAAAGATTAAGTCTATACAAAAGCATCGCATTCAGCATTGGGAAAGAAGCTCATCTATTGTCCTGGCAAGCAGCACCAAAGATACAGTACCCTGGAGACAAAATGTGCGGCTAGTTGGAAACACACTTGCCAACCTGAAAAGAAAGAGAGGCAGCACAATGGTAACTAGTGAAGAAACAGCTGGGCATGGTGGCACCAGGCTGTGTCTTTCAACCCATGTTATCAACACTTGTTCATATAGCCAGCGTGTCGTGAAGAAGCGCTTGTCGCTTTCCATTTGGTCACAGAGAGATGAATAGGGCCCAGTGTCAAAGGAGGCAGGTTAGGGGCTTTGATTCATTTTCTTTTAATACTCAACAATATTGGAAAGGGTATAGTTAAATGGTGAGGCTGGCCACGTGCAGATTTATATCACAGTAGTGACTTATTGCTGAAATTTGAGAAATGCCAAGAAGACTCAAGCAGATTTTGGAAAAATACAGGCCATCATCAACACGACTTGTAAGAAACACAGTTCTAATGCTTCACACTCATGCCAAATTCAAGGGCATGAAAGCAGGGCTGTTGGCCAGTTCCAATGTACAGCATCCATAATATGGGTAGTGGTCAATCCCATCCAGTTCAAAATTTCACCCTATGGAAAAGCTGGTGCCTAGCATCAGTTCCTTCACCCATTTTCATCTCCTTTTCAGTATTTATGGCAGAAGCTCACTTCTGCAGCTGTATTGAGAAAAACAAATCAGCTATAAAATGTTCCATTGTATGAATTATGTGCAAGTTTCAAGCTAATGGAAAAATGTGAATACTTTTGTGAAAAATTTGGATGCCTCTGCTTCAAGTTGTCTGAGAAAAAAATGCTCATAGTCTTCTTTCTCTTGTTTGGATTCCACTCAAAAAGAATCTAAGAAAGTCCTCTTAACGGCAGTGGTTGAAACGCCATTACAATAGCCAATGGCTTTTTTAAAAACTTCAATTTTTTGGTTTAAGAAGTGCTCCTAAGGCACATACTATTTTAATGATCACAGCAAATTACAACCTTTTAAATACGCTTCCTCGGAGTTTTTCCTAGGAGGAAATCAGGAGCTGTAAATGATCCAAGGATAATAACTCATTACAGCAGAGGCTGGCTGCTGGGGAAGTGAGTAGCTGGACTGTCAAGAGTTTGTTTGTTTTCCAGAAGACCTGCGTTGAAATGAAGCTGTGTCCATAGACCATATCAGCACTGTGAGATCAGTATTCTCAAATAGCAAACAAGTGAGGTGGAATTTCTGAGCCATTCTGATTTTGACTCATCGTTTCAGATGCAGCGTATTCAAGAGTCACCCAAGCTTTCATCCCCTAGAACAGTACCTTCTACATCCTGCACCCCAGGGAAGCTGCTTCACTGTGCTACTGCCCAATTCTTGAACCACATCTCACAGCAAACATAATCAGAGCAAACTAAGATTTGTGCCAGCAGCTCGTGAGCATGCAGGGAGTTGGCCTACTCATACAAAGAGCTGACACAGCTAGACTTCAGTGCAAGGGCCTCTTCTCCACCCCAGAGGTTAATGGAGACTATGAAGGCAGAGAAAGCTGTCTTACAGGTAGAAGACTGGTTGCTTTTTGTTAGGACTCAGTAGTTTTAGTGTTTCTTTACTACTCTGAATCAAAATAGCTGATTTCGGGGCATGCTGCCAGGTTCAGTCCTTCTCCTCTACTCCCAAAAATTTTAAAATGAGCAAAAATTATTACAGAAATGAGGTAACTCTAGTGTTTAGTTTGCCTGTCTTGAAGCCACTGGAGAATACTGCCACACGTTCTCTGTTTTCTTATTTCGGAATGTTTCATCATGACCCACAAAAACTATTGTAAGGCACATATCTCCTTTCTCACCCCTTTGATGTTGAAATATGCATTAGTGAAATGTTCCAAGGTTAGAAGTAAATGACTCTAGTTCATAAGGCTGAATTAGCTCCATCCAAATTTACGTCTTACAAAAACAAAGCGAGCCCACTTCCAAAAAAATTCCTGGCCATCCTGAAGATGTATCTATACATAAATTTCAGATAAACCCCCCTCAATGCTCTACGAAGACTAGCTCTTCCTTTCATTTAAGCTTTTCACTGGGATACAATGAATATTTTTCTGGTGTCTACATACAGACTTTGGGTATTTTTGTCTGGTCTAAGAGGGAATTTTTTTCAGTGCCTTTTCAGGGAAGTAGCAGCAACTAGTTCTGTTAAACTGAAGGTCAACTAATGTTTTCAATATGGTCATTTTCCAACAGTTTTGAGTCGACCCTCAAATATATAGATAAACGCCCTTAAAACTTCTTCCTTGTACAGTAGGCCTGTGAGGTCACTGCTAGAAAAAGAGAACAAAGTTTCTTCTAACATACCATAAAAATAAAAAAGAAAAGAAAATGGAGAGAAGCTCTTAATGAGGAACTTTTTAATGAAAACTTTCAGTAAAAGAAAAGTCTCTTATAACATTTCTTCTGAATATAATGAAACCTAGTCAACAGTTTTGGAAAGAAGATGCTACATACACACTTTTTTTTTCTTTTTAACATCAAAAATATCTGTGACAAGTAGAGAGGGGTACCCTATGACCCATTTATCACAACAAACTATGTAAGTTTCCTAACTGTCCAAGCTGACTAAAAGAAGTTTCAGGAGTACAAGCACCACAGCCCCTTCCACACCACTTTCTTCTGAATCAGGATCCAGCCTAGACCCTGATTTCTGAGTGCCAATCCCTGACCCACTCCTTCAGCTGAGGCCCATCCCTGGTTGACATTGTGAGAAAGGTGGTGGGAGCTGTGCCGACAGCAAGGTACATGCAGGACTACTGTAAGATGCTGGTTTCTACAAGAGCAAGTGACTCATGCATCTGGTCCCACCTGAAGGAGCAGACCCTGGATCTCATACCTGCTCACTTTATTTCTTCTACACGGTGCAGACAGAGCTGACCTGTTCTCCACATGACCAGCAACTATGCTAAAATCTCTGTGGCTGGGAGACAAAGTGTGCATCTGGTGAGTTGCACCTCAACTCATGGTGACTTGCCCATGGTCCATGAGATGTCAGCACCAAGGCTTCAGCACTCTGGAGCCTAATGGGCGCACTGTAGCCAGGCACAGCCCCAGACCTACCAAAGTTTTTTCAGAAGGTTTAATTAGTCTGAACAGTTAATCAATAGATGGACACTTCACACAGTTGACAAATAGGTCATGCAGTACTGCACCTATAGCTTCACGTTACCTGTGTGTTATCAAGATATATTTGCTGCTGTTGGTCTAAAACTTGCCCCGTCACCCAACCCAGTGCTTGCTACAGAAACCCAGCTTGTGGACAATGGAATCCAAATGCTCACTCATTTAGGGTATGTCCACTCTTCTAAGTACAGCAGGGTCGAGTAAGAGCTGTACTTTCTTTGGCATCTCTGTGTCTGCATCACAGACAAGAGAGTAGGCCAAGTACGAGTGAAGGAGCCAGTCCATTCCCAAATGCGTTGAAGTGCAAGCCTCATCACAGAGAAATTCTCAAAGTCCTTGGGATGGGTTATCCATAGACTTTAAAAGTATGAAAGCACCTCAAGAGTTTTATCCTAGCTGGCATTGTATGGAAAAATGCAAGGATTATTGTCTTGCTAGTTTATAATATCTCATCCTTTTACATTAGGCCTAATTTCTAATTACACGTGGTACTGTTGTAAGATTAAGAGTGGGCATTAGACATGAAAGAATAACTTCTCCCACTCTCAGACATTTTTAATTAGTTTCAGGGAGCCCTTCAATACAGTACCCACATTCACCCCTTCCCAGGGTGTCATAGGTCGCACACTTACCTTTCACTTCACTGACAGATATTAATCAAACAGACTTCAGAGCACACATTTGAGTAAAGAGAGTGGATTTTTAGCTGGCAATAAAGATTTCAACTTGGGTACTGCAATGTATTGAGACAGAAATCTTTCAGCCTGACTCACCAGCCAAAATCTTCCTGTATGAAAGACTCTGTAAGATGATCTTGCTATAGGTGAAATATGCCTGTGTATGAGGAAACACACAGAGACTGAAGAGGGAATAGGAAAAGAGATTTTCTTTTAAAGTTTCTTTACAAAAGTTGGTTCCATTCTTTTCTTTCTAATGTTTTTGCCAAGAACACTTTTTTCAGTGACATGCTCATTTAAGATGGCTAATAGGTACATCTAATTGGAAATTCTTCTCACAGTCATTACTGGAAAGTTTCTATTTCCTCTTGAAGTCTTGCTTGTTTCTTTCATTTTCTAGGATTATTTCACACTGACAAGCAGCAGGAAAAACCATCAGGAAAATGTAGAGATATCTTACTAACATCTTAAGGCAAATTATATGAATTGCAAGATTTTACTTAGTGTTAAAAACATTTCAGCCACACTTAAGGAAACAGTATATAAAGTTTCATCAAATAAAAAGATTATCATACTTCTACTTAATATTTTGTTTTTCTTGTTGAGGTTATCAAATATGCATAAATACAAACACTTGTTGCTAATCAGCCCTTTTTCCCTTGCTGATCCGCATCCATGATATTAAAAATGCTATGCATTTTCCAGCCAAAGTGCTCAAAGAATTTCATAAAAGCATTAAAAATCATTATGCTTATATTACAGACAGTGCCACAGAGGCGATGCAATGTCTACAAAATTATTCCATATATCTGTTGCAGAGTCAAGAGCAGAACTCACACCTCTTTGATTCCATCTCCTGTCCCAGTCATTTTTTTCACCATGAAAGAAGATAACAGTGATGATGTATGAAGCTTCACCAAATAAATCAAAAATCACCTCACCCACACTCTGTGCATAACAGGTCTTCTCCTACAAACCTCAAGAACAGCAAAACAAAGGTGAATTAACTTCGTTAAAGGGGGAAAAAATGCCTCTGAGCATCATGGTGCTGAGGTTGTGTACAGCTGCATATGCAAAGGCTGATCTTGGACGTGGCCGCTCAAGGCTAATTAGAATTGGAGGCATTTATAATTATAGCATTCTCTAATTATAGAAAGGATAGCACTTCCACTTACGCACAAATGCATGGCTAATTGTTCAGTGATGATGGGAAGGAAAAGAAAGAAATGTACTCTGACTATTTAATGAGGTTTCTGAAAATGTATTGCATTATTGAAAGCGTATTTAAGTGCAACTATGTCTTGTTAAATTGCCACTCTTCCCTGAGCTTTTCATACAAGGGAAGCATTGCAGCCTTGGGCTGAGCACTGGCCATGCTGGAGCCTGGGTGGTGGTCTAAGCTCTTTGCCCAGATGGAGGCATGTGATGAGAAGCTGTGGACTGATGTCTTTATAAAAGGCTCAATGCTTACAGTAGGCATCACGCTATCTAAGGCTGACAGGAATGAAGAAGAGGGATGCCTGCACACGTGGGTGTGAGTCCCAGCAGAATTTTGTTTCTCCTGACAGAGAAGTTGCTCTACTTTGAGGAAACCATCTAAGGAACATGAAGGTACACACATCCATGGGACCTGATGAAATCCATCCCTGGTCCTGAGGGAACTGGTGGATGAGGTTGCTAAGTGGCTTTCCATTACATTTGAAAAGTCATGGTGGTCTGGTGAAGTTACCACTGACTGGAAAAGGGGAAAAGTAACCCCCATTTTCAAAAAGGGAAAAAAGAAAGACTCAGGGAACTACAGGCCAGTCAGTCTCACCTCTGTGCCCAGCAAGATCATGGAGCAGATCCTCCTGGAAACTCTGCTAAGGCACATGGAAAATAAGGAGGTGATCGGCAACAACTGGCAATTAGATGATCTTTAAGGTACCTTTCAAGTCTAACCATTCTATGATTCTGTGATAGATAGATGACCACAGATGACCCAGTGCCTCTGGGACATGCAACAGCCACCCTGGAAGAGCTGCTGTGCCTTCCAGCAAATGCAGGAGCACTGTGGTTCAGGAGCCTTGGTCTTGTCAGTGGGGAAACTCCGTTCACCGGAGATACACAACCACACACACTGCGTTGGTGCCCTTGCACCAGCTGGCATGTCAGTGGGATTGTTACTTATTTCATAAGCAGATGTTACCTAAGGGCTCAGCTGTCTACCTGGACACAGAGGCTTGCGTCAAAGTCATTGATGGCCATAAGTCTGTTGTCATTCAGAGCAACAGAGCATTAATCCCCAAGTATTTTTATCTAGAAAACTTAATTGCTTGTGGCTGTACCCTCTGCCAAAAGCACACTATGAAACCACCAGCAACCCTGACAGGGACAGAGACATCAAGATCTGAGACTGACAGACAGGGAGAGGTAGAAATGAGCCAGATACCAAGAGCTTAAGCAGCACAGCTCCCAAGGGGCAATCGCATCAGAAAGAAGAGCTTTGCCGAACCAGTTTTAGCTGTGGAGCTGGGACCCAGCTAAAGCAGACCTCAGCAGCCTCAGCAGAGCCCTCTCCGTCATTCCTTTGCACTTTAAAATTCAGAATGTGCTGAAAGCTTCTTTCCCTGAGACTTTTCCTCTGGCAGGATATGAGTGAACTGGCATCTCATCTAGACATTAACACCCCGAGTGGGCAGTGATGAGGAAAGAGAGAGCTAAGACGTTGTTATTAAGGAACAATTTTTCCATGTAGTACATGTAGACCAGGAAGTTTCCATGACAGTGAATATTATCAGAACTGATGCTTGATCATCGTTCGCTGGAAAATTCTTTCTAGCTATATCAGAGTGGTCTTATGTTAACAGAGATATGAGACACAAGGCCCAACCTTCATTTGTTAAAAAACGCACAAGCAAGCAGAGGAACAGCTAGAAACACCTTACAATGGAAAATACAGAAATATTACACAAATTGGTTTACATTTTTCCAGACTGGGTTAATGGAAAAAGTTATCGCTTGACTGTTTACATTCGTCAAGATAAATTTACACAGGTTTTATTTAGGCTATAAGATCCAGCTGGGACATATTTGCTCATTTCAGAAACTGTCATTCTATTTGCAAGACAAAGGAAAAGGCTGAGGTTTGAACTGACCCCCCCTTTCTCCACAAGGAAAGAAATTTTAAAAAATCCCATAACCATGTTAAGCTCCTGTGTAGAAAAGATTCATGTTAGCATTAGGCTTAGCCTTCTTGAGGGGTTTTTCAAAGTAGCCTTGAACATATAGTTCTATATGCTTTATTTAAAAGAATTTTCTTTAAAAAATCCTGCCAGATACTAATTCTTTTTGGCATCTGAAATACAGCTTATGAAGACTGCTTGGCTGCTTGCAAAAAAAGCACTTGTTTAGAGGCAAATCTGAGGTCTGACTCTTTTGAAAGGAGAGCATTAAGATACCTCGCACAGGATATGCTACAAGGCATTTTTAAAAGAAGCAGCTGGTTCCTTCCAACCTGGGCAGGAGGCAGACAGAATTTCCTTTGTTTTTAATAGATTTTAAACTAACCCCATTGTTTAGGGAAGGACTGTGAGCTACCAAATGCCTGAGCAATATTATGTCTTGTCTGTGTTACACCATCTGCCTTTGCAAAGCTACTGCAATATTAGAAGTTTTCCTGTATGGCATTTCATGTTTTATGTATGCTGTGATAACTTTCATAGTATTAACTTAAATATTTCAATACTGTCCCCAGGCTTAAAGAAAAATTCTCCCCTCTCCCCCCACTTCCCATCAATAGACAATATTATGTTCACTCAAATTCAGTAATTCTAGCAGGGGGTAGGGGCTTCTTATAGCCCACTTGTAGGGCTTTTTCCTGATAGTGGATATAGAATATAGCTTTACATTTCAGACAGACCAATGGACAAAACTAAATTTCCGGTAGTGCCTTGCTGGCTGACAGATGGCAGGACAGACATTCTCTCTCATCAGGCATCTCCCGTGCGTCTCATGGGGTGAGGGAAAAATGGGCAGAAATAAAAGATTTGTCATGGAAATGCAAATAATAGTTCTAAATCAACAGAAAGAGCAGAGATATGAAGTCACATAAAACTCTAAGAGTGACAAATTTAGATTATCTAGGCAAACTCCAGAAAATCTTCCAGTTCACTGGATTTTACTGTGTAAAGAATATAGACACTGGGATTCTAAATGCATCCATAGTTAACTTAAAATCAGAAGTGATCATGAAATATGCTACTAGGTATAGCCTGCCTCTACCAAACCCCAGACTACACATCTAGGACAAGAGAAATATGCTCCAAGTGAAGGAGGAAAAAAAATCACTTTCTTTCCCCATTCTGACAGAGATAAGACAGAAACTCAGCAATTTTAAACTTCGGTTGGATGAATGGAGACTTAAATGATGCTTAGCTATGGCTCAAGAAAAATTACAAACTATTCACAGCTGTAATTTGCACAAGTACTTGACAACACATAGAGCGAGTCTGAGATTGATCTCCATATATATTTGAACTCAAAAGAGCCACCAGAAGATGCCTCAGGACATGCTAGCAGTTTTATTTCCAAATTAAATTGGCCTTCTTGAATAGTTCCCCTATTTCGCCATTAAGACAGTCCTAAAAAGTCCTATTAGAGTGAAGAGGAACCTTGCCTAGGAGACTGCCCACATCAATGTGCGTTACCCAAATAACTTGGAATCAGACCACAGTTTCTCCTTTAGAGTGTTCCTCTAGGTGTACAGAAGCCTTGGAAACATCCGGGTTAGCACTAAACTCTCCCTTATTCTTACTACCAAGGACTGCATCAGCCAAGCTTCTGAACACCTTCCTCAGGAAAACAAAAAGAAACCCAGTTCCTTCTCTTTGGCTTAATCTTCCACCCTATGTATTACAGGTGGCAGACAGGCTTGGCAAGAGGGATGCTTTTAGGGGCTTATGGACACAGAATGACAGACCTAAAAGACCACAAAAAAGATAAATAAGTCAATGCAATTTCAATATGCCATCAAACATCATCACTAACATACAGTAAAAATTAGACTCTGCAGAAATTTGTGGAACTATCTAGAGCTAAATATTAACTAACTTTCTGACGCAGGTCATATTTTTCATTTTTTTATTACTTGGCATAATCATTTCTAATGAATTAAGTTGCCTAGTTTGCTGAAGGTAGAATGTAAGTCATTGACTTCAGTAATTGTTACAGTACTTATCCCGGTATTGAGATCAACAGAAAAATTATTTTGAGCAAATGATAATAAAAACATATATTTTTAGAGCTTTGCAATTCAATATTTTAATACCATTTGTACTGCTGTTAATATTAGCCTGGCATTTCAGAGGCAACTATGGGGTGGTTTTTTTTTTTTTTCATTTCTCAAGGCAGTAATCCAATTCCACAGGAGATGTAATTATCTACACCAAAGGGATGTAGATTATTACACATGAGAAATCAGTGTGAAGGGATGGCTAGTGCAGCAGGATTTTTTTTAATTGAGAAGTCATAAAGGTCATAGGCACTGCAATCTGATGGAGACCAGCTTTCTTTTGTAGATTTCCTTCATATTCGCCTTTTGAACATGAAATAGAATATTTTTTCCATGGAGAGGAAAGGCAGCTATTCTGCATGCTTTTCCATTAATGAGGAGCTGCTCTGTATGAACAATTAAACCAAAAATAAATAAAGCCTATTTCTATCTGGGAGCACAATCGAGTCAAACACCAAACACACAGTCAAAACAATGGTCTTTGAAGACTGGCGTAACTCCAGAAAAAATTACAAAGCAAAGGATGTTCAGTTTTGAAATGTGTTGAACAAAGTAGAAAATAAAAACCTTCTGAATTCACATAACAGATTTGTTTGTTTTGATCTGAACTTTTTCAACCTCAACTCAAAAGTAAACTTTTGTTGGAAATAGAGCGATGGCACAAGGGAGTTACAAAGATGCAACTGAGAGGTGTCACTGACATTGTGCAGAAAAATCTTTCCAGGTATCAAGAGTGAACAGAGTTGAAAAAATAAATATGATCACCTGAAATCATTCAAGCTTCCATGTTTACCATTCATGGTAAAGCGTAGAGAACATATGATGTGTACAGAGGAACTGATTTCTCTGTTACTGCACAATAACCAGAATAAAACATAGAGACTAAGGAAGGAAGCGGAAAAGAGGGGGAAAACCCCACATTTTTTAAACAAAAGAAGTATGTAAAAACAGTTAATCATTCCTTTAAATCCAAAAATCACAAAGTTCAGGAAGAATGGGCTCCTGTATATCTAAAAATCATTTTCAGAATTTGTCATACTCTGCTTATTAAATTCCACCCCCAGTAGACCTTCCAAGAGTTCATGTGAATTCCAGCTGCAAAACAGCTGCCTACAAACAGCTAAATGGCCAGACACAGCTGGTTTTATATGCCCTGTTTGGTTCTTTCTCCACTAGGGTGGAAACAGAAAGGAAGATTAGCAAGGACACAGCTAAGGCTGTGGACACTATACAGCTTAACACAAATCAAGTTCCAGTTTACTAATGTTCCACCAGTACACAGGTTGAGTTTTCTTCTTAAGTTAGGTAAAGATAATGTCAGGTCTCTGTAAGAAAAAGAGTTTGACCTCTGAGATGATCAAGGAAATTCCTAGCCTGAAGAACTTACCACGTGACAACACCTTTCAGGTCTCCACCACATGAAAGAAAACATCAATGCTAATGTTATAAGGGTCTCTCTTGAGATATCATACATGATATTGTGTTACAGTTAATGAGCAATCGTTGGCTGCAAAGTCATAACAGTTTTTATTCACATAAGCGGCACCACTAAATTTTACTTCAATTCTGATGAAGTTTGAGAAACATTGTCACTTTGGAATATTATCATCTGCTAAGGGAGGATGTACACTGCAATATATTGCAAGAAATAAGTTCCTGGTTGTCAATTTTAGTAGTTGGCCTAGCAGACACTGGAAAGGCCATGACTGAAATTTATTACAGACAAATAATTACATATGCAAATTCCTGGGATATTTGAAAATATTTTTTACCTCTTGTTGAGGTCATATGTGACTGAAAACCTAAAAATGGATACTTTCATTAGAGCATATAGAAGACAAGCCCAGATACAAGGGTGAGAAACTGAAAAGCTGTAATAACTTTGCAAATAGAACTGTATATTGGATTTAGATTTCTGAACATCCATCTATTCACAGCCTTATCTAAGCTTCCCCTAACCAACTTTTCTTTCCTCCAGTTTACCAATGTCACCATATTTTTCCCAGGGCCAACTTCCTTGGGAACTTCTTAAGCAGCATGGCATGAACACATAAATAGGAATAAAATGGAGTCTGAATATTTAATGGATACAAATTTACATCGAGAGAGCTACCCTGGAGAGCTGGCACTGTGCTTGGCCACTGCCCACCTCTCACTACACAGTATACCACACTTTTGCCCACAAGCTCAGTTGCTTCTTCTGGAAGTTTTAGGAGTTTGTCAAGGATTTAAAGTAAATCTTTTATCAGCTAAAGAATAACTTTTAAGGAAAGAAAAAAAAACATGAGAAAAGCTTCTCCAGTGAAACCCTCAGGATTTCTTAGGAACTTCATGCATAAATTCTGTAAAAAGTCAGAAGTCTTTGCAGTGCGATAGCTTAGTGGTTTGTTATGACATTATTTTGTTCATTAAAAATACACCCATTGCTATCACCCACCATAAATGAAACCTTGCGTTGTAATCTACCTGCTGATAAAATGACATACATTGTCTGCTTCCATCCTCCAGTGTGGTGGCCAGGTGCCTTTGCAATGCGGTGAGCAGAAGTACTCTATATTACCTCCTCGTAGCTCCACACAATGGGGCTCTGAGACTGAGCAAGCGTAGGATGTGGGAAATGGGTTTGCCTGTGAAGAGGCATTTCAACTGTGTTGCAAAAGGACATCAAGAATGGAGGTACTGTTTTGAGCCACGTCAGGATTTTTGGGAATCTGTATTCCCTCAACCTCAAATCATACATTGCTTTATAGAGTTGCAAAGACAGATCATTCTGTCCTGGTGGTGTGAGCAAGGGGAAAAGCTAACACCCCAGCTAGAGAACATGTTAAACAGCACTGGGTGATAAACAACAGTGGGCTTATATTTACATTGAGGAGCAGAAGACACATACTAGAAATTGCCTTGATTATTCATTTCCTTGGGGCCAAGTGCAAAACTCAAGGCAAACTTCTACATTGGGTCCCCAGGAACTATACTTTGTCCTTCAACTCAGTCGTATTACTAGGAGAGAATAAACACATTTCTTTGCTTAGTGTAGATCTATATTCTTGCCACTCCCGTCCTGGAGCAAATGCCCAGAGGAAGATTAGGTTCTTTCATGATTTTAGAGATGAGAGCCTGGGGTCTGCATAAAATAATATTCCTGATTGATCCAAGCTTATATTAAGAGTTTAAGCATCTGGGAGTACTACACGTCCATGTAAACAGAAGATGCTCTGCACATGTGCAGTGCTTCAGGCTCTCTCCTCTGCATGTCATATCGAATCTCTGGTATACACACAAGCACACAGTTGTGAGACATCTGCAGAAGATCTGACACTTCTGGCATCCAGCTCTTGAGGCTCTCTTTATACGAGGGACTCAGGGAATGGGTCTATGGATCCTCTCCTCTGGCAGCATTTGGACATTTCCTCACTGGTCCCAGCACAACTCTCTTATGCTACCAGAGACCCCTCCACTGCTTGAAATGCACTATGAAAATAAGGGCAGCGCCCCTGGGAAAACAGTCTGCCTGACTTCTTAGGCTGCTGAGTTGGCTGGCTATTTACAGGTCTCACCACAAACAGACACTCTCGTAGGGCTTTCATTTTAGATCCTAGTTTTTAAATTGTACAGCTTGTAGTTCTTTAGGCAAAACGCACCTGAAGAGCCTACTTGGACAACTCCTTGTCTACACTACAGTTACGAGTCTAGCTAGCCTGCTCAGAGCACGGCAAACTGATGCTGCTCCTGGGTGCTTCCAGCCCCAGGGAAACCCGGACATGGGGCAATGATTTCAGCACAAGAGAGTCTGCTCTGTTTACATCATTCAGGAGGATAAGAAAGACAAGCAGAGGTCTCTCCATCAGCATGCAGTCACCTGCACTGGGAAACTACCAACTGCCTCAAGTGTCCAAGACTTACAGTGTTGACCAGGGCTCATTTTACCTGTCTTAGCTTCTGCATAATCTCCCACTCTCTGCTTGTTTAGGCTGTAAACTACTCTGAGTAGGGAATTTCTCCTACTGAAAATACAATAGGGTATAAGATGAGGACTTCAGTTTCAGTCTAAAGGTCTCAGCTTTAAAGTTATAAGGGCTATGTAAGTTACAGGGTTACACGCTACATGAACACACACGTGTATAAGTGTGTGTGTATATAGACATTTATACATGCAGAGACATGAATTTGTACATACATATAATATATGTATGTACATATATATGCACATATATACACATACATATATATAGTACATATTTTTTGACATGACATATGTACACAATAAGAAATTTTACTTAGATTTAGACATCTAAATCTGGACTCATCACACCTAATTCCCTTCATGAGCAAAGGGGAGAGATAAGAAATTCTCCAGCCCTAAACCCCATCCAGCAGCGTTACACTACGGATTGTTTTATGCTAACATCATATTTCAAAAACTGAAGCAGTGTAGAGAGAGGAAAGGTAGACTGCAATGAATCATATTCAATTTGTAACAAAAACTGAAACAGCCCCAAGACTTTTCAGCATGATATTGCACCTTTACTGAATCTGCTCGATTTCAAAATTCATCAGAGAAGACTGTCACTAACACTGTATAGGGCTATTGGTTCAGTGTTCCCACAGGAGGTAATAATTTCCCACATGCTGGAGATATTAATGCAAAAATACTTTCTACATAAAAAAGAGCTGTGTGCTTTTGACTTCAAAGAGTAAAAACAGTCAGAAAATCAGTTTTTGTCTTAGTTTCTTTATCAGTGTGTGTGTATCGTTAATGGGGACTTGCTTAGCTGCATTACCAACAAAGGATGTTTCTAAGAAGCCTTGAACTGGAGGTTGCCACTGGGAGGAGTTCAGGGCTTGGAGAAGTGCCTCAGATGCAAAGAAGCTCTGAGGAAATCTGATTTGCAAATGTGCATGGGGGAGAGGATGGGAGGGAGGAAAGAAAGAAGAAGAACTTTGGGGATCAGGAAAAAGATTCTTTTAGCTAATATTTCTGCCAAAAGGGACTTCTTATGTTCCACTTGCTAACACTCCCTTTAGTGAAAAGGACCCTGGCACATTTTCTTAAAATCTAAAGCAAACAAGGTTCACGCCAGAAAGATTTGTATGTACAGGAAAGGTAAATTTCTTTTTAAGAATCACAGTGTGGGCATTCCTTTTCTGGTATTACAGTGCTTTCTTTGGTTATTGATATCCTCCAAGCTGATATAAACTGCCCTGAAGAACATAAGATGTTCTTATTCTGGACTACTGGCGCTGAAGAAGCTAAGTGCAGTGGTTCACCATGTTGGCAGTCCCCAGCTCTCTTCTCTGCTTCTTTGCTTGAGGTAAATGCACAGTAGGAAAGACAAAAACCAGGGCCTGGTTTACACTCATTTATAGTACAGCTTTCATGGCCAAACGTTAAGATGTGAGGTCATGAAAGGGATGAGGGGGCCAAGGCCGGAAAAGAGATGGCAATATCCTAAAGCACTGGACTGGCTGCTCAGTGAACGCAGGCCTTAGCAACGTGCCCATGCCAGCACCATACCCGCATGTCTATGTGGTTCTGCTTCCCACCTTATCGTATATCCTGGATGTTTTGCTGGGCTGGCAGGTTCTTGGACATCCCCCCCCCTCCTCATAACCAAGTCTGAGTTTCCCCAGGGAAGTGTCTCCTATGACCACCTCGGAAAGAGAGATGCTAGTACCTGTAAGAGGAGGAATAGCCTTAAATCAGAGGAAAACCTCCATGTACTGGCGCATTATCTTCATGGTGCAGCTCTCCTAACTCCTCCCTGAAAGCGGAGATTATGGCACAAAGGTGCAAGAAACAGCGAGTAGTGGTAATTGCGATAATCAGAAGAAATGCTGCAGAGTGAGATGATCTGCATAGAAATGTTTGCAAATACGTTGCAAACTGTGGAGCGCCTACTGGGTCCTCGGGGCTATTAGTGAAGTGTTCATGACCCTGCTATATAGCAAACGATCCAAAGTAGATCAGACCTGCCAGACACAGCAGCTTTGAAACTCACTCCAAACTGAATTCCTGACTGTTAATTCCACTTGGAAGGCCTTACCATCTAAGACTAAGGATCAGGGTGAAAAAGGGTGGTTTAGCGGCTTCCATCTATCTGGATGAAACGAAGAGGCAATGACCACCTGGAGCCCAGACCCCAAAGGGCAGGTTGCAGTCAGCGCTGCTGGGAGCAGGCCAGCGAGCGCTCCAGAGGGCTGAGGTGGGGCGGGATACGCAGCCTACTCACTGCTGAGAACAACTGCGGCCATGTTACAGCCCAGCTGGGGTCTGTGGGCAGGACAAAGTCTTAGTTCAGGAGGTTACTAGGAGGGCATAAATTAAACCAAAGGCAAAGGGAGCAAAGTGAAAGGCAGAGAGAAGCACCGACATCCAGGAACCTAGCGCTGAGGAGACCATTCAGCCCTGGGGATCATGTTTCATCATCAAGCAAAATGTCAAGTATTTTAGTCAGAAAAACATACTCACGCCAAGTTACCTAATATTTCCTTTGGGAAAGCAATTCTAAATGAGTTTTGAATTATCTCATGACAACCAGAACTTTTTTTTGGAAAACTAACAGAGAAATTTAGCACTCTAATCCTTTTTAGATTCTTTTACCATGCACCCCTACTTTAAATTAAATTTAGCATTGATACAGCTGATTACTGCTTTACAAGTATCTCATTACAGCTTTGGCAGATGGACCTGCAACAGCTAATATAGAGTTCGGTTCATTCCTTGTCTTTTCCTTTCCTCTTCTCCCTCCACCCCCCCAAATCAGTAAACAGGATTTTCCAAGCTGGTTTATAAAATATACCCTGCAAACACTGAGATATTTTCTATCCAGCTGTTCCACATCAGCGAAGATTTGTTTCTTAGCATTGGGCAATGCTATTATAAAATAACACCTAACCCAATGATTAATGTTGAAGAAACTGCTGTCAAGAATGTGGGTGTTTCCTGAATCAATAAAGCCTTCCACAGAGCCCGGTAAATCTTAGTTAACAGTTTTGTAGTACAAGTTAGAAAACAAAGTAACTTCCCATTTGATTTTATCGTGAGTGAAGCTGGAGGTAGCAGGGGGTGGGTGGGCAGGCCGGTTTCTGAACACTGAATTCCCACTCAAATTCAGGGCTCGCTTTCTGGTTCACATGCTGGGAAGGTAAGGAAGGCAGCAAGGGAAATGAAAGTCCTCCCTCCTCCCCCCTCCTTCTTCCCGGTGAGCCGGCTTCTTCAGGACGGGTAAGCGTTAGGGCAGAGTAAAAGAGCCTTAGGGGTGTTCATTGTAGATGAGACTGTGAAAAGGTCCTGGCAATGCACTTTGCTGGGCTGCTGTGCAGGGCTCCTCTTCGATGCTCCTGTGAGGGTCAGTGAGCCTGGGCTGAGCCCCAGAGCAGGAGGATAGGGATTATTCAGGCAGCCCTAAGGTCCAGTCAGCCCCTGTGAAGGACTGCTGGATCTAGAGAGACTTCTACAGCTGCCCTCACACAAAGAGGAACCTGTCTGAGAGGGCGTCATGGCGGTTTGACTCCCTCTATACGACTCTCCCACACACATGCAGTTTTCCCCCTTGTTTCTTATTCTGCGCTACACCTTTAAGGGAGGCAATAGGGAACCTCGTCTCAAAAGGATGGGGAGGAAAGGAAAATGCAACTGAAATTTAAGTCCAATACATATGTGACATCTACCAGACACTCAGCTTTGCTGGTCTCCGTTACAGTATATAATCACATAGGTTCCACGTTTGTCAAAAGAGAAAGGGAGAGTAAAGTTGTCTGTTTTTCTAGATAGAATTAGCCTCAAGCTTAAATTACATAATAGAAGAGTTTGAAACTTAGGCTGTGGTTGTGAAGCAAAAAATAGATCTGCTGGAAAGGTTTACAAAACCTCACACCACCAGGTTCACCCATCTCTAATTGAAACCTTTCCCCTACCTCCAAGGGGGGAAAATTACGTGTCCTAGAAGAGCGTCCCCTCCCACTGTTTGGTAAGTGGATTGCCTTCCTGCCTCAGGCAGCTTTTGGATTATATCCACTGTCAAACAAAGAAGCTCTCTTGCACTAGAGCTTGACCATTTGTATTCATCAAGTGGTCTAAAGTTTTTCGCATCTGGAGTTTTTCTGTCCTGTTCTGTAACATCTGAAGTTGTTTTTTTTTCTTCCCTTTGTACCATATGTCACATTGGAATCAAGATGCCAATACAAGAAAGACGTTTTGACCAATGTTACATAAATGCCAATATGGGGAATTTCTAGTTTAGTGGCATCAGTCAGGGCATGATTCATACATGGAGGGGCTGATTTCACTGGAACTTAATGGACTAAGACAGGAACAAAACCCTCTCCCTTCATGGTAAGGACAAGAGCTTCCTTCTTTTTAAAAAATTAATTGCACCTTCTTAAATAATTCCAGGCTCAATCAAAAACTTCATTAAATTAACCAAAATTATTCCTGCACTGGAAATACCAAGCATTAGCTTTGAAAAATAAACTAACTGAAAGGTTCTCTCAGGGAAAGAAAACATCCTAATTTGTCTATTGTTAAAAGACCAGCTAAATTTATTTAAAATGTTTAATTAAACACACTCATTGAATATATTCAATATGGTTTAATTTTCCTGTTCCTATCTGTTCAAGGCTTGGTACAACTTACACACGCTCATAACTATTTCTGTAAGCATTACCGCAAAAGAATTAATGCCACAAATAAAACTACAAATTTAGTTTTTAGTTTTCAGCCTCCCGTTCAGATGAAACAGACTCTGCACATGAAAATGATTCAAGATAGGAAGCAAGCATGAAATTATGTGGGAAGACAAATGAAAAAGATTCAGCATGCTCCTTAGAGTAGGATCCTGCAGCTGTGGCAATAGGCAGGGACAGAGGAATTGGAGTTTGAAGGAGGGGAGACTTGTAAAAAGCCTCAAAGCAGCGTGTTTGGGTGTTCGTGTGAGATATATTTCCCAGCTTTGGGAGCATTTCTGTAAATAGCTGCCTAAAGAGAAAGCCAGCTTATAGTTTGTTATGAACAACATCCTTCCTTGTTATTGCCTGGCAGATAGTCTATAAAACAGCAGTCTGGTCATTTAATGCTATTTTGTTCTTTTTTGTTGTTTTGTTGTTGTTTCTAAGACTTCAGCCATCGCTGCTTTTAGCTTTACTCAGCCTAATTCTGCTACCTTTCCCTTGCCATACGTGCTTTCACTCCCATCAGCTTTAAATGGACTATGTGCTACTATGTGCAATGCACAGGCAGAAATCAAGCCCATCCCACCATCTGAGATTCAAGGAGATGCCGGCCCAGCACTGTATCAGCCAGAGACCCCGCAAGAGGTGGGTCTGCTCCTGCTCTACAGCTGCCACTTGTCAGCATGGATAGCAACAGGTGAGTAGTGGTGATTTACACTTGCCTCAGCCTCCTGATCTACAATGAAGACGTCCATCTTCGTCTTTGCAGTGCTTGCCCAAGAAGGCCCATATCTCATGCAGGACCTCTGGCTGTTACTGCACACATGTAGCTGGGCACGCATCCTGCCTCCTTTCCCTGGCCACAAGCCAAAAAGGAGGAATCCGGCTTCAGGGTGGAGCCAGGCTCCTGGGAGAGCGCTGGAGGCAGACTTCCCAGAGCAACAAGGTGCTCCAGACACTTCTCCTTCAGCCAGCCAGGCAGAGCAGCAAGAATGGTCTTGCCTCGCCCATGGCATAAGACAAGAACGCCACGTGGTGTCCCCGTGGGGAGAGAGCGGGACACTAACATGCACATCCACAATATCTGCTTTCTATTCGGCAGGCAGTGGAAAAACACTGCAAAGGCTTGCTGGTGACAAAGATATAATAGCTGGACATAAGTGAGGTAAATGCAGTTTCGCTGCTAATGGATCAGCAGGGGAGCTGCAGTGAGGTGTTTTCACCTCTGCTTTGCCTTCGATGAAATCACAGCTGGGAAAGCAATGTTCTCACTGACTCATAAGCTGCAGATACTGTGGAAATACAGATTTACTCCCATCACTCAAGTATTTATTAAGTTAATAAGTTTCAGAAGAAGGCAATATAATAACAATGAGAGTTCATCTTCCTGAGCTACCTCTCTTGCTTTTAATTTCTAACAAAGGAGTGGCATTTCTGTTTAACTTCATTCCAGCTTTAAGCACTTGCTCTGGTGAAAAGGAAATAATTCCTTACTAAACTTGCGGGAACCCAAGAAGGCGTACACAAGTATTTATAATGAACTCTATTATTTTGTATACGGGTAAGTTGGGTATCAACAGTATAAGCTAATACTGAGCCCAAACTCAAATGATGCTAGAAGAATCCGCATAGCTGAAAAGGACATGAGGCACCAACAAGGCCATCATTTATTTTCTGTTCCTTTCCAGAATAGGTGGCCTTCAAGTTTCTCTTTTGTTTATCCAGAGTGAGGGCTTTATGTACAGTTAAAACATAAATTCAGTGATTTCACCTAGATACATTAGACTTACAATGCATACTGAGCTAGTGTTATACGCTTTCCTTGATTTTTGGCAAGTTTGCTTTATTTCGTTAGATGCTTAATTTGGACAATGAGAATCCGTCTCGGTGCTGAACTGAGGATCTGCTTTTTAGGAGGTATGAGCTCCCAACGGTTGAACGGAGACCAACATTTTCTCCACACTTCTGAAAATCAGGCTTTCAGCTTTAGAGGAATCATTTATTCCTTAAATATTAGCCCTAATTCCAATTCATAGTTCATCTGATTTTTCCCTTTTTTTTTTTTTCAATGTTTCCTACTATGGTGTTGTATAATCCAATTTAAAATTTTCATTTCCCATTAATATGGTGTTTTTGAAACTGCTGTTTCAACACATCTTTCAATCACTATAATGCATTTCTATCTTTGCCCCATTTTTATCTTTTAATTTCACCAGTAGAATAATTATTAATTTATAATGGAGCCTGTGTTCAAATTCCATTATTAATAATAATCAAGTGTTATCTGGCTGGTACATATGTATTTGTCACAGCTCAGGGAAGAGTAAAAATAGATGCTTCAAATATACTGGGGGCGGGGTGGGGAGAGAGGGGGGATAGAAAGGAAGGAGAAGTGCCGTCGTGGTCAAAAAAAGATGGTGTGAACATCATTTATAACTGCAGTTGCCTGTGTAAATATTTGCCCACATGCCATGCTACCTGTAAGCCAAACTATGTATGGTGTGGAACTCAGAAATAAGGATTCAACATGAGTTTCCTATCAGCTCCTTGTGATGGAAATCAGTTTAATCACTTGTCTTTTCTGCCTTTCTTACACTTACCTCGATGCTGTATACACTGAGATTTAAGGCAGTAAGTTAGCTTATCACAGAACCAAGTAGAGAAAGAGGGATGTCTGTGCAGCTCGGATCAGAGAAGAGAACGATATTTTAGTGCCACTGGCAGGCAGGCTGTCAGCAGCAGTACCAGGGCTCCATGCTTGGGCTCAGCCTCCTCACCGAGCCTGCGTGGGCTCGCCAGCCCTCCCATGCAGCCACCGGCACCAGCCGAGGGCAGACGTCCACCCTGAGGTGCTGTAGGGCACAGAGGGGGACCACAGGCACACCTACACAAACAGCCCCATCTCAACACTGCTGGAGCTCTGCCCCAGCCGTTCACAGACCAACTCCCCTGCAGCAGCTCCTTAGCCATATGAGCAGCAAAATATATCCTGACAAGTGGTTCACCCCAAGATAAGGGAGGAAAAAGGATGCGATATGATCTTGCCATAGTTAAACACCCTGAAGCTAATCAAAAGACAGCAGAGCTGGGAAGTATAAACGTGATCTGGGAGGATAAACTTGAAAAGAAAATAGCGTATGATATGGTTTGGTGCCTTTCAAGGTTCAAAGTCTATGTTGGATTCTGTGTTTCTGTAATGTACACAGATGGCTTACGCTATTATTGTTAGTAATGGTAATAATAGAGAGGTCCAAGTGAATGAAAGTGCATTTAAATATAAAACAATGAAATAGTACAGTTTAATGTGAAGATTTCAGGACTTTTATTGCCTTGAAAGCTGATACTTAACAAGGCTGCGTAAAGCTCTGGAAATCCCACTGTAGGCAGCAACAGGAGCGGTGGACTTGACTCTGCTCTACATTCCCTCTGTTTCTGTGAGAGTACTGTATGGATTCATGCAAGGAGTGGGAGATAGTCACTGTCCCATCACTACATTTATAGACCTCCCCAAATGGTCAGGGATTTGTGAGTGAATGCTGGTGAATGTGGCAAGTCTGTTCTGCTTTCAAATCATAAGGTCATATACCTATAGTTCAAGAGCACTGTGATGACTTCTACTTTATTGATCCATTTTTTAGACCCGTTTTATTAATGCTATTTATTAGATTTATGAGTGCTATTTGATTACAGCCTCTGGACCCTGCCATGCAGAGCTTTATTTTATCAAGCAGGGAAACTATATAGTGCACCAAGGAAATCAGGTGATAGATAGAAAACGATTTCTCATTAATATTGTTGTTTCCCATTTGCGAGTGTTTTCCTTGTTTCAGAAGCGATAAGCAGAAAGGGAATTTTCAGTAGTTTGGGGTACATGAAAGCATTATAAACTTCAAGCCATTTTTCTCCAATTTTCTGAAACAGTGGCCACCCCCACCCTGCTTTTTGGTTCTTCTTCTATCTCAGATGCCTTCCTGTGAACCTCCTTTTGTCCCTGTGCTCCCCCTGAGTTGGCAGATGCTCAGTTCCTCCAGGTTGGGAAAGGAAGAACAGGCTGTCATTACTGGATGCGAGCATAAGCATTCATTTCCTCACCCAGCGAAGTACCGAGCTGCTGCCAACTAACTCTACATCTTCCAGCATTTTGTGGTCCCCTCTGAATCTTTTCACAGCCCCCTACCGATTGTGACCGCAGTTGGAGAAAGGCTGGTGCAGAGTAAAAGTGAGAAGCAAAGGTGCACAGATATAAGCGTGAAGGATGGTTATGACTTGGCAGAAGAGAGCAAGTTCAAAGGCACAGGTGGCAGCAGAAGTGAAAGGGTTCACAGGTGCCAACAGCTCCCCATGAGGAGCATCCGGGCACACAGGGCACCACCAGATAATGCCACAGCCTGATTCGCAGAAGAACGCCAAGAAATAGTGTGACTAATTGCAGAAAAAAGGTTATACTTTTACAGAGCAATAAGGAGCAAGTTTATAAAGAGATCAGATTCATCAAGAGACTAACAAACACCTGGAAAAGTGCATTAAAACAGCTCCTCAGTACACTGGAAAGCTGGACATATCATCTACTCATCAGCCTTATTCTGAGAGGTTTCATTCTTTGGTCTTCTGCCTCTAACACAATACTGACCTAGGGATTTAATTAACAATAAGTGAAAATAAAATATTAAACGTATATTGCCTTTTTCATGCGGTAAGACTTCTACAAGGTCATAATAATTTATCATTGGCAGGTAGTTGTCAGAAGACCTATTAGAACAGGTCAGTCCGTGAGCTGAAAACAAGCTATTTATTCAAGGTTTTCTGTTTGCAATGAGTGCCTTTTCACCTCATTATATGGTGGTGTTTCTGACCCTGGTGTAGAGTTTTATAGAGAACAGCATGGGCTCAATGGCAAACAAAACAATGATTGCTTTGGTACACTCCCATGTAAATAGTTCTAGGAGGCAGAAACTAAAACTTGACATTCTTTGTCATATAGAACCAGGTATACAGAAACAAAGAAAAATACATGGGCCAAGGAAAGGTAACCTCCTGCACCCAATGTTTTCCCTAACTAATTCACACATTTTTACTAGAGAAAAAGTAGGAAGGGACAGTCTCAAACAACTTGAGCTGGCTTTTGAACAGATGTGTTTCATAAACTGAAAGAAATGGTGCAACGTTTTTCCTAGCGTTGGACTAAGGGCTCTGATCCAACAAGCACAGAGCTCTTTCCATTCAGCAGGGAGGGAGGGAGTGCTTGTTATACATGGCATCTTTTTACCAGGAAAAAATATATATTCTGAATTATTAGGTAAGAGGGAACTTTTAGAGGATCTTTGAAGAGGCATACCTGAAGCCTCAGAATAATTGCCAACACACTTGTATGTATGGCCCTGAAACTGAAGGCAGAGCAAAGAAATTCTCTTAAATTGGCATGCTTTCAGCTTGTTCTCCCTGCTTTGTAACTGGTGTACAGTTCTTTTACTGGTGGCACTGTGCCATCACCTCCCCTGCTTCTAACATGTTCTTGCATCTTGAACCTAGTCTGACTATTTGGTCTTTGGTTGTTTTTTTTTTGTTTGGGGTTTGTTTTGTTTTGTTTTGGTTTTTTTAATGCTATGGGGACTGTTAAAGGAAAAATAAACTCTCTAATTAGGACACTTTCCAGATGGAGAAAGCAAAGTTCCAAAACTATATATTAAAAGAAGGCAGAACTTCCCCAAATGCCAGTGACTGCAATAATAAGTCACATATTGTACAAGTGTTGTACTTTAAGCCATTACAAATTGAAGCTTTTAGTGCTGACTGTACTGTAATGTGCTGAATGCTTTGTAATCCTTGAGAGTAAAAGCAATACAATGTCATTTTATATATTTTTCATCCTTAAATCATCAACCTATTTACACTGAGGTTAAGGGTTACTGTCTCCATTTATTATGGGATGAACTGTGATGAAGACAGGCTGGGTGCCTCACTGAAGGGCACAGAGCAGTCAGTGAGAAAGTCAGGACTACTGAAAACCAAGCAAATATGTGACGCTTCCTACAGTGTATATTTGTTGTCACTGACCAGCTCTTGTTCTTCACCAGAGGTTCTGTATTTGAGTAGGCATTTTGCAGGCAAAAAGATTTGGCAAAATGAAACATTGCTTGCTTTTCTGTGTATGCTGAATAAATATACATGTGTATTCAATATGGACAAGCAATGATAATCATAGAATCTTAGAATGGTTTAGGTTGGAAGGTGACTTAAAGGTCACCTAGTTCCAACCCTCCTGACGTGGGCAGGGACACCTCCCACTAGACCAGGTTGCTCAAAGCCCCATCCAACCTGGCCTTGAAGACTTCCAGGGATGGGGCATCCACAACTTCCCTGTGCAACCTGTTCCAGTGTCTCGCCACACTCATAGTGAATAATTTCTTCCTGATATCTACTCTAAATCTACTCTTTTCCAGTTTGAAGCCATTACCCCTCATCCTATCACTACATGCCCTTGCAAAAAGTCCCTCTCCAGCCTTCTTGTAGGCCCCCTTCAGATACTGGAAAGCTGCTATAAGGTCTCTCAGGAGCCAATACATAGATTGAAATTAATAGTGTAATTGCAAATCTAGTTTCTGTTTGCTTGCTGAAGTATTGGCTGATCCTCTTTTGTGAAATCAATGTGGAGTGCCATAGCTGAAGTCATTATTTACTTTTATTTATTATTTATTCTGAATTCTTACCCATGGCATAGAATGGGGACCTTCAGCCTTGAAGCTTCAGCCCCTGTGAGCTGATTGCCAGATCACTGCAACCTTTGTGTTGAAACAGCTGAGCCAGCAGCATGCCAGCAGAAGTCAAAGTGGTGACACTTCTAATGGCAAAGTGTTCCTCTGGGGAGGAGACAGGGCACAGCTGTGATTATTCTCTGGCCGTGACAAAGGACACAAACACAAACACTAGGAATGTGGGTGCTGAGTTTCTCATAAACATGAATACTGAAACCCATATCCATCAGGAGGAAGAAGTCTTTAGCAATTAGGAGATCTACAGTGGGGCAGCACAGATAAGGTGAAGAAAGATTATTCAGGCAACTGTAGGTCACAGCAGAGAAACACCTTTGAGTTATTGGAAGAAAAATGTCCTTGCCAAAACCATCTGCCATTTTCCATCATTTCCTCTGCAGCTGAAGCTAGACCACTCTCAGCTGAAGGTACCAGGTTTCCGGATTGGCATGTACGGACCACAGGAACTAGCAGGGAGGATAAGAAGGTAAGGGAACATGACTGGAGGCAGGGCAAGGGGCAAAAGGCTAATTGAGATGTGAGACAATGTGGTACAACAAGGAAGGAAGTGACCTGATAGGAGATGAAGCAGACAGTCAAAAATGGAAGAAGAAATGTGCCAGTCTAACAGCTTGGTGCTGCCAAGGGAGTGGTTCCGCTTCCCAGACCTCCACTCTGGGTAGCACTTCTTTGTCCTTTCCACCCACTCTGGCACTTGGCACTGTCTCAGTGAGGCAGTTCAGCTCACTAAACCATAGGAAAAACAGTCCGTCTTCTTCCTCAGTCTTTTTCTTTCTTTATTTCTCTCCCTGTCTTCCCCCAGCTAAGTCTGTTCTCTGTCTGGACCACGGGCCTCAGATAGGGCAAGATGACTTTACAGGAGCCAGGATTCAAGGTAGTGGGTGCAGGACTGCCATCTTCCTGAGCTCAGCCCCTTCAGATTGATTCTCTCTCTTCCTGAAACTTCATCCTGAATACAGCCATCCCATCCTCAGGCAGTTGCAGGCACATTTGCCTGCACATCGGGTCGTACTGAATTCCCATCCAAACTGAGGGAGGAAGGGTAGATGGTTGCTGGCCTGAAGTCTAGGAGAAGCTCTTAGGGAGGCAATATTGCATTTAATAGATCTTTCTTTATTAAATCTCATGATTCAGAGGGTCTGAATCCATCTGTTTTTTTTGATGTGTTGCTGATGCTGTGACTTACGGTGCCTAAAGAAAATTCAGTCACAGACTCTGAGATTTTATTTAATCTTTTCAATCAGATCATGCTCGAGCACAAAGTTATTTAACAAAAGAAAGCTGTTTAGTAAAAAGTGCTATTGTTACATTATATGTGGATACATCCCTCGTGCTATTATTACAAGATTCTCTTCAGGTTCTGACCTCACAAGCGTTTTAATCTCACCCTTGGAGAATTAACCATCTTTTGCAAATACAGGCCAATGCTTCTATGCCGGAGTGGACAGAGAGACATATGCCAGCTGCTATTAGGTTACAACAACTTCTAATGTTGTGAGGATTCACACATCCAAATCACAAACAGAAAATCTGAATTAAATGTGTTCTTAACTGCTCTGTCCTTCAGATACTGTCAAGATGTTGAATTCAGAAGAGGGCTACAAAAACAGCTTGAGTTCAAGAAAAATCTGTCTTACAGAGAGACTGGTAGGCAAAATAGATTGAAATACTTTAAAGAAAAGATCAGAGGAGGTCTTGCCATGATACATGGCTAACTATGGGGAAGAGATTTCTAACAGACTGACCTTTGTGGCTGCAGTGGCAGAGCAAGATTCAGTGGCTGGAAGCTAAAGCTAGAGAATGGCCATCACTCCCTCCCTCTACCACAGCATTCCACAGGCATCAGTGTGTGAGGATCGTTTGCAGAAGTCTCCAATGTACCATACCCAGAGTAACAGAGGGTAGCTGAAGACAGGAAAGGGGAGCCTCAGGAGCATCTGATTCATACAGGGCTACCAGCAGGCCCCTAAAGCCTGGCTGGTCCCAGCCTTGGAGTGCCACTTCTAGAGCACTCAACGTCCCCACACACATCCCCGAGGAACCATGGCATGGATGTCCTCACACATTTTCATGCCATACTTGACAAAAGTTAGGTAGTGACCCTTATCCCTTGGGCTCCTAACTGTGTCATTCTCATCCCTCCCCTTGTCTTTCCTCTTCACTTGCCTATAGTATTACTTTCCCCTGATCCGTGCCTCTGGGAGACAGGTCTCTCTGCACACTTGTTTATGAGGCTGGTAGCATTTCACAGCAGGTGGAAGAGGAATTGCAGCAGTAAAATGCAAGTCTTCCCTCCACTGGTGAGAGGAAGCCAGGATAAAAAAATATTTGGGGTTGTTTGCTTGTTTTCATGTAAAGGGTTCCTTATAGCGTGGTAAGTCAGGTACATCTGTCATAGGCTGACTATCTGCTTGTGACTGTAATGGCAAGAAAGGGAAGATGTTCTGCCTCAAGAGAGGAAGATGAGGGTTTAACAGGGAGAGAAGGAAGTTATCTGAAAGAAAAGGAAATTAGAAAGGGGAGGGATGAGAGAAGAGCTGAAGATTTCAAGGCCAGGCAGAGGCAGGGTTGCTAAAAACTGTAACATCTGGTGGAGGCACTCTCATATGGCTTGGTTGATGAGGGGAGAGCAGTGGATATTTTCTACCTTATAGTTAAGTGAGACTTTCAATTCTGTCTCCCATAAGATCCTCATAGAGAAGCTGCTGAAGTATGGGCTGGATGAGCAGACAGTAAGGTGGACTGAAAACCGATTGAATGGCCGGGCCTGGGGGTGGTCATCAGTGGTGCGAAGTCTAGGTGGAGACCAGCAACCAGTGGTGTACCCCAGGGGTCAATACTGGGTTCAATCATCTCTTCATTTAAAAGGCAGTTTTTACCTAAGGGACATGAGTCCTAATTCACCACAATACACCACAACAGCCAGCTTTACTACTGATCATCTTGTTAAAATGTAATATGAACAGATTACAAAAAATATTTTGTAAATCCTGCTAAAAGTCTCCCACAGTTTTCCAAGGAAGGTAAGAAAATTGCCAAGTTTTCATAGAAACATGCATCAGTCTAGCTGATCTGCCTGTACCATATTCCATTGATAAAAGCCATCATAAAGTGCTTTCCTACTCAGCTCAACAGTGTTATCATTGTGGTTTAATGCATTTATACAGCAGAAAGATAGACATTTGCATTTTATTTCCATTTTAACATGAAAGCCTGAGTCAAGGACTGTACTGCTTCCACTGTTTCTTTGGTATTGCATATTGCTCACCAGCCTTATCAGAAAACAAGAAACACTTGAGCTGATATTGTGAAGTGCCTCATATAAGAGAGAGCATTTTAAAAAACTCTTTCATGTGGTTCTCAGCAGCACTTCATATGCAAAGAGCTTGAGCTGACCCTCGACACTGTTGTTGCAGGAAGGAAGAGATGTTCTCACTCTCAGGGGCTTTAAGATCTCCCTGCAGATGGGATCGTCTTTGCCTGGTACATTTGTACATCATATAGCAAAACAGAAGCACATTTTGAGACAAACAACTTCAGTAGTGATATAACATAATCATATTTGGGAGCAAGAGAGGCAGCCCTGCTAGAGTAACATTCATTTGCACATTACTTTTTACCCCTGTACAGGGAGTTGGAGATGTAAGGGTTTCTGCTGATTGCAAGCATATATTAGTTTCTTCTCAACAGAAAAAAAAAAAAACAAACCTGAAGCATCCTACCAGTAAAACCTCCATTCTGTAAATCCAGGCATGAGAGATTCATTATGCTGGGTTCAGAGAAGTAACATGATTAATGCAAAGTACAAGACTGCACGTTTCTTCCAAGGTCTGTTTTTGAGTTAGACTTTGATACAGAAAATGTTTCTGTACCTGGCACTTCTCAGCTAAGGTGTTTGTATTTTTCTTCTTTCTTCTTTCAAGGGGTGGTACCACCTCAATGCTGTGGAGACACAGTGGCCATTACCCCAGGACCTGCCAATGGCCAGCACCCAACTTGACCAGCAGCCGGACCAGAAGGGTTGACCAGGTTGTTTGACACCCATGGAGCTAAACAAAAACCTCTTTACCTATTCTGTCAATTCAGATGTACAAGCTAGATACTACAACAGCAACTTTTTAGACAGTGAATCCCCACTGTGGATCTGGAACTCACAGTTTACTGTTCATGTCCCCAATATAAGGTATGGGGGGCATCACAGAGATCCAGAAGGCCCCTTTCTGTGTAATGAAAGTTGTAGAGCTGGGCAACTGGAAATGGTAGGTACTGGTGTCCCTTTGAAATCATATCCCTCATTACTTTGAACCTTGGACTTTAAACCTGGCATAGATACATTTTCTCTGTTTGTTTTTAATGTATCAAATGTGATAAATCAGTATTTTTAACTCATTGCCTAGTAGCATCATTTCCCCAGAGAAGGCTTATAATATTCATTCCAGCCAAGAAAAAAGTGAACTTTTGAACCAGGGCTTCAAACTATTCAGAGTACTGACAACAAAGCTACACATTCATGTTACTCAGGGAAGCCTACTACAGGCAAGTTTTGTTGCAGTGACCCATCTGGAGTAATCACACGGACTCACATGGTGTTCCTGTGGTCTCTCTAGCGCCAATAATAACTGCAAAATTCTGTGTGCTACCACTATTGAAGACTCAATAATATAAAAAATCTTTGAAGCTTTAAAAAACTTAAAACTTCTGCTTTGGCCAGCTTTTTAATGCTGTTCGTTGGGTTTTTTTTTTTAAATCACTGTAAATGAGGCAGAATTAAAGTTAGAGTTCTGGGCACCACTGCCAGAGGAGACTAAATCTACATACTGCTTTTTTCTCTATCATGGATGTTACATCCATGTGTACCTGGAAAATTAACAGCTTGAGTGTGATGGGTGTTATTGGAAATCTTAGTTCTTTCTCTCTGTTTTCTCGCTTTATTTAAAACCACAACTTTCAACTTGTGGGCATGACCTTGATGTAAAGCCCACAGAACCTCTTTAACTATAGTGTTATGCAAAAGAGCAAACTTCATGACCTCTGCCTACTAAAAAAATGCAACTGAAGAATTATATGTAGTCACATGGACAGAAAACAAATTAATGCCAGCCATTAATTTCTGTTGAAAGAACTGAATATGGAAAAAGCATGCCTGAACATGTAATGAGCTGCTTAATGAACTAGATCATAGACTGATTTCTTCTGTAGAACAGAAACTTTAGTCCCAGATTTGGGTATCTCATATAAAATATCGGGCTCCATATAAAATATTGATGGTGACCTCAGTCATATCTAGTACTAATTTTCCTCCCCTGCCACAAATAAACTTTTCTTCTCGTATATCTGATTCTCTGTGAAAAAGCTGAAGGCAGGAAAAGCTGAGAAAATATCGTCTCTTTAGCCTGGTCCCAAACCAAATACCAAATTTCTTTTTCCCTCTGTGTCAAGATACTTTTTAATCTTGGTCATTACGTGAAATGAAATGCAGAGTTTCACTTTCTTGGTCTCAGACAAACAAGCATATAAAACCTTTTTCCTCAGAACTCAGTAACAATTTCTTGCTTTTCAAAACAGAGATATTGAAGAATGAAGCACGCCTATGATCCAGACCAAAACCAGAAATTCCCTTGACACCTGGGAAAACGCTCCAGTCATCTGTCTGGAGTCATTCACATTTTCTTTTCTCTCTCCTTTTCTGCTGTAATAAATCTCACTCTTAGGAACCCAATAACACAGAAGCAACAGGGTTAGGTGTCCTTGGCCTCAGAGCAGCTTTGGAGTCTGGTTCTTCCCTCACAGAGGCATCAATCTGGCCTTGCAGGTAGGTATCTAAATTTGTTAGCAAGACAAGTCATATCAGCACCTCTAACTTCAGCATTTCCTATGGTTACTTTAAGAATTTTTTTTTGCTCTGCTTCGCTTCCTATGCTCATTCCAAACTTCAACTCAATAGACCTGAATCTAAACTTTTGTGTAAAACAATTACTGCCTTCTAAGCTAGAGGTGTCAGTGTCAGTCCAGGGGCCAAGCAAGGGACAGAGATGGTCAAAGTGTCACCATTGCACAAGCTACATTTGTGAATCTCTGGTAACCTGTTCTGCGGTTCTGAACTGGGTATTTGCTAGATGGTACCACCCACACACTTGTACAAGAATGTTTATGTAGTTAGGAATAAAAACAAACATTTCATAGGATAAGATACATGACCTAACCTTAAAATAGTTTATTCTTAAAAACGAAGAAATCAGAATCTAATTCTCTTACTTTGTGGCCAGAGTCAGGATGACTATCATTGACAAGAAAGAAATGGCATTCAGTGCCAATCTAAGATTTTTCTGCTATGAAATCAGAAAGAATATATTTCGTGTACTTGACTGCTCTCAAAATGCATGGGAATGAACACCACAGAAAAAAATAAGGAGGCCAGCCTTCAAGGATGAGAAATGAGCTTATGAACAACTGATGATGTAAGAGGAGCACGCAGTTCATAAGATGCTAAATTTTTACAATTCACTTGCAAAGTCCCTTTCGTTATCCTGGGATGACAAATTTTTTCCCACGAATGACAAATCCCAGGATCTGCATTGCTCCAAAGTCTATGTTTTTCTCCACTTTTTTGGGGTATGTTTGGCTTCATGACCTACCGTAAGAAGAAAAACTCACCACAATCTCTCCAACTTCCATTTAAGATATACTTAAAATTTTAATGCTTTTCTATGCACGAAGGCACAGAGAACTTGTGAGTAAAGCTTGAATCTGTAACACCTGGGTCCTTTCTGTTTTCCAGAATTATAAAACAGAGTAGTGACTATTTGCCAAAAAGCACAGCCATCCCACAATTCAGCTTCTTGTTGTCCACAGTCCTGACTTGTGAAAGAGAAGCCTTGCCTCTGTGCACAAGAGGTGAACGTCACGGTAAATGTAACAGGCATACTCTAGTCCAGACTTTGTGCCACACAGTAAGTTACTTAATTGGATACTTGAAAAAGAAAGAGTTATACTTTTTATATGGTCCCAGAAATTGTTAGTATTTAAGACAGAAATCCTTTCAGACTGGTTTGCCTTAAACTGCATAGTAACTCTTAACAACAGATGTTCGAGTCTGAACTCAGCTGTAACTAGCGGTTGCTGTACCAGCTACCCTTTAATAGGGGTGGGGAAAGAGTTGGAAATCATGTGTTTGTATAAAAAAGACGTGACTGAGTGTATTAATTAGAAGCAGAAAGCAAGAAATACTTAAGAACAGACAAAATGGCCTTGTTTATGTGGACAACTTGCTTTTAAATTCCTCAAAGTATCTTTAACCCTGAGGTTATCCTGCTTCTCAATGGAGATCACATTTTCTCATGTGCGTACAAAACATGGTTTATGCCAGAGAGCTGTCCACTGTGTGGAGAAGCTTAAAGACTGTCTGCTGTGTATGTGAACATGGCAAGCAAGCCTACAAGCAGCATGGCAAGTCCATTCAGATAGAGCCTCTCCTGGCATCTCATCTACGCTTTCTTTTACAAAAAGCTTTAAAGAAAAGGAACACTTCTGAGTGCTGTCCACACCCACAAACAGATGTAGAAGTGGAAAGCTAATACAGCAATTGGCCATGATAAACTCTCAAGAGAAATTTTGTAACCCACAATTGGCTAGGACAATCCCAGCCACGTAGTTTGTCTCCCATGAAAACTGTTTGACCTCAGATTTCTTTCTTGGAGCGTGTGGTTGGTTTTTTTTTTTCCGTTCCCCTCCCTTGGGCATTCAGTGGAATAGCTCTGTTTACTAGTGTTTCAGCCATTCCAAGTATAATATGAGGGTGTCAAAAATGTAATGTTATTTCAGGTTTACAAACTTAAATTAATGGCATGGTCGGTGGCATGTGTTTAAAACAAAGATAATGTAAAAACTTCAAAGGAATGTTACCAGATGCTAAAACTCTCTTAGAAAGGGAGACCTCACAATTTGTTTGACATTTTCAGAGAAGGTTCCTTTATAGAAGAGTCTCCATTTTACATTTAGAATAGTCATATTTTGAACACTCTCCGATTTGTTGGAGTTCCATCCAAGGCAACTGCAGGTATATATCAAAGCAGAAGCCTTGATTCTCTGTGAATAAATATCACATAGTAGCAAAGTAATTTGGCACTTGTTATTTTTAGTCCTATATAAAGAAGACATCCAACTTGTTAATTCAGCACCTCATGTTCTAATAATAACTTCAACACTTTTCTGATTTTATGATGCACTCAAAATCATGAAACTGACACAAAACATTTAGCAAAGAGTTCTTGGACAACAGCCGAATCCTAAGAAGGTTCCCAGAAGAGTCCTTTTGACCCTCAATTGTATTATTATCTCAAGGAATCATATACAGTCAATCAAGCTGATGAGTTTTACAATATGTCATTTTCTCACTCCAAACCATATGTTTGTGCATGAATCGCGCATTGAGAACAGTGCAAATATCAGTTTAAAGTTGCTGTGTAGGGGCTACTCTTCATGACGAAAGCCATTAGTGTAAAATCAAGATCATAGTGTTCTGAATTTTCTTTCTGAAAACTGTATTATTTTGTATAGTCCCAAAGCCCATAATTCATCTCCAGGTGGCAAGTATTGAAGGCCAAAAATGTAAGAGGTAAGCAAGGGAAGAAATATGTCTACATTGTTGTCTAACAGTATTTTGACATCAGAAAACTACTATATTTTGACAGATACTAAAGGGTGCTTATTCCAAGTTGTGTGTATGATTCACATGCACAGGAGTTCACAGGATCAACAGTGGTATTGGATTTTAGAAGCTATAAGTAAATCGTTCTGATGGAAAACAAAATAACATGATCTCTGCCAACCAGTTCTTGGAAAATAAACCACGTGAGTATAACTTGTGAAACAAGGAGGCAGAGTTTCCGTTAAATCAGCTTGTCTGAAATATCTATGATTTTTGTTTGGTACTCAACAAGTACATTAGTGCGTAGAGAGGCTACGGACAAACCAAGTGGCCCCTGGGAGGTTGGGGTCATCCTGCTGAAACTCCGTTGCAGGTGAACAGCTAGCCAAAAACATGATGCATAAACGCTTCATAGTACTCTTGGATGCTGGGAGTAAGATAGATCTGAAACACCATAAATCATCCCACAAGGATGAATTTTAATCATATTAGCATGTTCAGTAGCCCAGCCATGCTTTGATTCTGCCTTGAGCCTGCTGGCATATGAACAATAAAAGCAACAGCAGCTACATTTGCAACTTGCTGGTCTGCACTCAGGATTGTTACCATATGATCTCTATCTGGCCAGAACAAGAAAAAAAACCCTCTTAACATTGCCAGTGGAATACTCTGGCACATCTCTCTTCATTCCTCCCTCCCGCTGCATTTGAAAAGGAGTTTATCACTGTAGCTGCTATTCAAGGCAGTGACACTAAAGTGTTTTCTAGACAACAAAGAACTGAGGTAGAAAGATTTGTCCTTTCCAAAATGCAGAATCTCAACAAATACTAGGCGTATTGCTAAATTAAAACTTGAAAACCTGGTAAATTTCCACCTTTGCACTGAGCAGCCTTTATCTAATGCACAAATCCTATGGAAATGATAACACAAGGAAAAAAAGAGAGGGAAATACAGCATTTTGTGATACTGTCCACGGTATTATACAACACTGCCTACTATAATGTAAAAAGTCATTTGGGATCTTATCTGGAGTATATTCTTTGTCTGTGCATCTCTCTAAACTGTTGTTATTACAAACTCTTTTTCTTTCAGTGCTCATTCATCAGGAGGGCTTTTGTTATCTGAAGGCTAAGTAAACAGGAGGGAAAACAAGCAGCCCAAGCTATTGTATGTCATCGGGCAATGTCTTACTGCCACCTTGTGTTGAGCAGAAAATATGAATAGCTCATATGTCATAGACATTTAAACATTAAAAAAAAAAAAAAGGCACTGTTCAGAAAATAAGATGGAAAACTTTCAGAAGGGTACGTGTGAATATGTGATATATATAACATTATATAACATTAGAAAAATGGTTTAAGAGTTCATAAAAAGAGGAAAATGCTTCATTTCCATTTCAAATTTGTCTTCACAAGTAAGTGGCAAATGTTCACTAATGGTCGACAGCCTTGTACCTGTTAAGAGCTGAAAAAAGGGCAAATTTTTTCCTGGGGAAAATTAATGGACATTTATGATTTTATTCCCTGTGTAGTTTTTTTTTTTTTACAGTTACATCATGAATAATGGGATTTCTTGTGAAGCTAGAGAGATTTTTATCCCACTGTTGGGCTATTTTTCTAACATTGCAAACAAAACTTTTCATACACTGGTACGTCCAAGTAATGAAAACTTCCAACAGTGCTGTAGCTTCTTACAGTTCGGAATAAATCCGCATGCTGCAGACAACTTTTCCACCCACCAGATAAATCACATACAATGACAGGATTAGTCCTTGCACTTTAACAACTTAAAAATCATTACCTAAAGAAAATCTGTCCTCTGGTAACTCTGTGGAGATTAGGTGTCCTTGTGAAGCAATCACTGCACAGCGACACATGCACACACATGCACAAGCATGCACAGACAAAGCCAAGCGATGGCAAACTCTTCTGCAGCAAATATTTGACCTTGCAGAACGATGATAAAAGAACATAGTTAATCAAGTATGTATTAAAGATGCTACGATTACTACAGGTTGGCTCTCTATCCATCATTGCTAGATAATGCTGTCCCTACCGTGATGGCTCACTGAACACCATCCTTTATGCTTTACATAGTTGTTTTCAACTTGCAGTTTGCAGGCCCCTCAAAGTCCTGTGGACTATTTCTAAGGTGCCTGCAAAACCAGATTTTTTTAAAAGAGTGCATTTTTTTAAAAGTACATATCTTTTGTAATTAACTATATATGCGAAGTTTTCAAAAGGCCATTCTCCCTCCATTGGTCTAAATTTAAAGATCCACAGACAGAAAAAACACTGAATTAAAGTTCAGACTTGATCTCAAAACTTTGGGGGCAATCCGCTATTGCAACATTTTCTTTAGGACACCACATACTTTTATCTTCAAACCTGTTGAAACCAGTAAAATGCTACTATCAGCTTTACTGCTTAGTACAATGCAAAGCACCAGTTATAAACCACTTGAGGCTTTTCAAGGTTGTCCTGCTACCATGGCCATGGATTTCTTTAGTACAATAGATAACATGATTATTAGGCAAGTCTTCAGTAAACCAGAAAGTGTCTTGGGGTGGTAATATTGATTAGTGAGAAGTGGTTCCATTAATTCCATCATCATCAGACCATTCATATGAGCCTTACGAAGTGGTAACAGACTAAAGCTATGCAAGTTTCACCTCCCAGAATGTCAGTGCTTGTGATGCCACTAGTCCCAGCACAAAAGAACAGAAGTTCTATGGCTTCATGCAGTATGATAAATGAACGAACTAGTTACTTAATTTTGTGTGGACGATAAAGACTCTTTTCAGACATTTATGACCGTTGCTAACCCCAAGTCATAAAAATGAGCTTGTTTAATATACTCGATGGAGGCAAAGTGCTGTCTCTCGAGAGTTCATTGACTTCAGTCACTGCAGTCTGTCCTCAAGGCATTATTTGCAGGGTTGGTGAGAGTGCTTCTACAGCAATAAAAAAATTAAAATAAACCAATAATAACTAAATACTTATAATATGAATTACCACTTAGGTTTTGATGTCTGTAAATAGAATAAGTCTTCCCACTCCCATATTAACTCCTTGCTCATTATAAGAAACTTTTATCTGGTACTATTATTTCTAACTGGGAAAATATGTGCTTTAGGCAATCATGGGAACATATTAACAAGGTCTAGATGTAGTGAGTTGCAGAAGATGTTATGGCACAGCTTGAGAGGCCCCAAACAGGGGATTGCTTCATATCCAAGCGAACAACCCAAGTCATACTGCCTGTGACTGCTGAACAGACAAGTTTTTTTAAAAAAAAAGATAGCTCAAAGGCAGGAATAGAGATGAGAGAATCAAAAATGGGCAGAAAACACATTATTTGTGCCTCAAATCCTCCCTCCTCTTCAGAACTTTTCTAAGAGAGGAATTTTCAAACCCTAGGACCCATGGTCTTGTGCAATCTCTTAAAGTACACATATTGGGCTTCTACTAGGTTCCACAGCAATGCTTCTTCTGCCCCAAACCCCCCTTCTTAGCCACCTCTGTTTGCTCAGGACACAGTCCTGGCGATGGCAACACAGTCATATCATCCTGTCCCAGTTCTGCTGGTCAAGGAGAGGTTAGAAGGCAGCTCTGCTCTTACTACTGGTGTATTTGCTACTGCCCTTGCCTTCTTTCATTTCCTTTCCTTTCCTCATCTTTCTCCTCTCTTTACCTTCCCCTTTTGTTACAAAAAGAAGCAGCAAGACAAATCCCTTTTTCAGTCCCTAAAGTGCTCAAGGTCACCTAAGTCAGAGACCTCTCCTGGCTCCAAACAAGAAAGCTGACAGTAACAGGGAGTTTCTCAGAATTTGTTACCCAAGACAGCTCCCATTCTGTCACTTTTTTAAGTCTCAGTCAACTTTAGGGCTCCTAAATACGTAATAGGTAATGTTTCTATGAATGTCTCCCAGCCTGCATTACCTACTCTATGTATACATTCACAGAAGTGCCCCACAGTCTCATTCTAGATCCTGCAAAAAACACACTTGTGGTTAGTGTACCTGCCTGTAAACACAAAGATCCATAAGGCCAAATACCAGTAATTAGAGATGTGTGCATTTAAATCTCTTTAAGAATAAAGGAGAAGTTATTGAGATAGTTTCTTCTGTTGCAACATTGTCGAATTACCAGTGTGCATCCAGATGCCATGCTTTCCTCTGGCAGGATGTGGGCGTAAGTAAAACCTACTAAAAATATGGTTGCTTAAGACTGAAGATGTCCCTTTCTTCCACATTGCAGGGAGAAAACTCACCCATATCCACAGGTGAAATACCCATCAATATCAAGGCTGCACAGTACAGGTTGGGGTTATAAATCCACAGGAAATCTAACTGCTGGTGTGTGATCCCAGCAAACCCTTGACCGTGTCACAGACTTGAAGGTGTTCAGTTGGAAAAGCCTGTCTGGAAGCTCCAGCACATGAACTATGCCCTTGGTGGTCTTTGAATCAGACTTGTTTGATGGCAGCCATTGGTGACTTTTAGCAGACTAGTATTTTCTCCTACTTCTGTCCGTAAAACCAGAAGGTTAGAAGTCATTCATTTCATTATGAGAATGAGGTTCAGCTGCTTTTTCTTACAAGAGGTTAGAGGATTTCTTTGTTAAATTAATTCCTTGCTCAGGATTTGTGACTGAAATAGTGCTATATTGTTTTAACTTGCCTGTGCTAAAGAAAACACAAGGGAAAATGTATGCTCACGCAGCAGCCCATTGTGCTCTGTAGATTTACCCACACCATCATGGACAATGGCTGCTCAGCTGCCAGTATTTAACAATAAACAAACATCAACAAATAAAAATGTTTGACAATAAATTTAATTACTAGGGGGGAAGGGTTTTTTTTTTTGTCTTACATAACACCACGGAAGAACTTGCTCGGGAAGGACAGTCAGTATTTCAAGCAGAGGAGCTATGCAAGTAAATCATCGATGGAAAGAGAGCCCTGCATCTGGGACAGAGGATAAAAGGGAGCTAAGCAGCCAGCAGGATGCAGAATGACAGCTGTTTAAACCACATTTCTAACTGCTGTGGCCAATGGTTTGATATCTCTGAGGAACAACCAGACAGCCATGGAGGGGGGTGGGACGCAGAAAAACAGAAAAGATCAGCATATTATTATTTCTATTGTGACCAGGATGTTTGTTCCTGTCCAACTTCTATAACAGCTAATTAGCAACTGACAAAGTTTACCCCATCCAAACATCTGGTTATACAGGCCCTGCTTTCCTCTCTAAAGCTTTAATGAATTTTAACATGTTTGAAAGAGCATTTCCCTCTGGCTTACTGAGATAAAACAAGATATAAACAGTCCCCTTGGGCCTGGTATATCCACTGCTCAGTAGCATTCCCAAAATGGCTTATTCCCCTATCATCCCAGGCAATTTATTTGCCCCCAGATTTCCTAGCTCCTGACTTACTGAAAAAAGCATCCGGTGAAGTACACAAAAGCCCTATGCCTTACGAGAAGGACCATTCCCCGACTGTCCAGGAGCAAGAATAAAGCTGCTGAAGAGGTACTTCTTACCACCAAAGACTGTAACGAGGCTTTGCAGCAATGGAGGGTGATACCTCCTGGCCCTGATGCTTCCCCTATGCGCTGCTTCCATCGATGACAGAGCACACTCGCCATCTGCAGCAGCCAATCTGTGAATGGTTCCAGCCCTTGACTATATTTTTATACTGCTTGCATCAACCAGACTTCCACATCTGTCTCTAGTGAGACTCTTAATACCCACCCTCTCTAAAACACATGGATTTCATGTTAAATCTGTCTGTCTGACAGGAGGAGGTTGGGAATACAGCTAACCATCCAAGCAACTGTGATCAAATACCCACCTTCTAGGAAAATATAGCCCTACATGGCAGTGTGACAGGATGAAAGAAAGGGAGGTGGGGGACACTGACCCAACACTACAGTAATTTCTGCAATTACTCCAAACGTGCTTTACAAGTTTCCCATTGGACCAAACACCTGTGTACCTTCACATGATACAGCTCCAACTACTTAGTCTGAGCACCCAGAACACCCTACAGGCAGGCAAACTGTGTTTAATCCAGTAACTTTGTACTGTCAGCAGCTAGAAGCCACAAAGAATTGTGCCAGAAAGAGCAGTGGAAGTTTCCATCCAAATTTCAGTAAGGTATTTCTACACTGCTTTGGGAAGTCGTATTCAGCTGTTCATCCCTGTTAGGTTATGCTGAAACCAGTTACATGAATGAAAAATCTGGCTGTGGTACCATATACAGAGAATGATGGTAAACAATATATTAAGTTTGACAAGGTGTCTGGTAAGAAGTCACAGGGTACTGGATGGAGCTATGCAGTTTTTTGCTGTTTGCACAGAACTACCACATCAAAGGAAGAGAACGGTGATAGTATTTCTTTACACAGCCCTGTAAGCCTGCCACTATCCCCACTGAGTCCTCTCTCTGTCAAAGACACTCTGACAAGAAAGAAATTCAGAAAATAAGGGAGAATGAGTACACAGCTGAAGGACGGATTTTTCTGCAGCCACTTGCTTCAGAGCATGGATGATTACCACCGCTACTGCACCTACTGGTTCCCATTTCTCCTAGTTCCCAGCATATTTATTGCTATTATCCCTCCTGCCTTCTCGCTACAACTGCCCTACGGAATGTCTCAGCTACCTCCCTCCACCACCTCCCAGGTGCTACTGCATATGCATCTCAGCTGTCCCTGCTCCCCAGGCATGCTTCGCTGCAGACCCAGCTATGAGAAACAAGGCTGAGGAGAGCGGAAAGCTTGTGACTTGCACCGCTACATCTTTGGGGAGCTCCTTCCCCATACCAGGGCTCGCAGCATCCCATGAACCACCTGCCAATCCCTGAAAACCCACTTCACTTTGACCTGACCGGAATGAGAAGAGATGGAAAGAACACAACAGGAATGGTGCTATGAACAGTTTCTAGCATCCAAAAAGAATTCAGACTGTATAGATAGAAAGCATAGCAACGCATTACATCGCAAACCAGGACAGTATAACTGCTGATTAAAACATAGCAGCCATTTTGCTTTGTTCTTTAGTCAGGCAACAGTACAAGGCCACAAGTAAAGCAGAATTTTGTGTCTAGCTCCAAAACTCACATTAGAAATGAGGGTGTGTCTGTCACTTTATTTGTAAAGTCATGGGAAGAAGACATTTGTGCCTTTGGACTTGGGAATTTTACCAATTTCATTTTGCTTTCCCCCTTCCACATCCCTGAGATAATCCCTTGTTCTCCTAGGAGGGCTGTCCTTTCTGGGTATTTTCTCTTTTTCTTTTGGATTTTTCCATAAACATGGACATACACATTCAACACATTTCTGCTATAATTTGTTATCTGAGTCTTGTAGCTCAGGTTTTGGGAGGGTTTATCAGAGAAAATGGAAAGATGAGAGATTCCGCTCTGGGGATCTTCTGCAGCCTGCCAAAATCAGATGTGACAGCAACAGACAGGCATAGCAGGAGGTGGTGATGTTGACTGCAAGACACAGACCTGTGTCACAGGTGGACATTGTCTGTAAATCTCACACTGTAGGCCACCTCTGAAACCTCAACTACTGGTCTCTGTTTGAGGCAGGATCTCATAGCTGCACGTTGTGTTCATTTCTGACTTCGATTTTCTAGGAAAAGCAATGCATTATCTTGCAGTCTCCAGAGCCTTTTTTTTTTTTATATACTCCTTCACAGGAATATTCAGGTTATATCCCAGATTTTGCCTGTGGATGCCCTTACAGAGGTATTTGTGGCATTTGAGATGACAGAGCTTTGACTTTTATTTTACTGGAGTTTGAGTCCCCTATCTACCTCGTATCCACAAATTTGTCACTGGCTACTGACACAGCTTTGGGGAATACTGAACACATGCATAGGCTTGTATGTGTGCGGGGCCATTATATCTGATAGATTCTGTCTGAGGGACTTTAGACATCTGTGGAATCAGCCTGTGAGATAATGCACACGAAACAGCGGCAACACAATTACACAGCCGGACTGTACTGTGCCATTTCCTGACGCTTAGTGGTTAACTGCGTGAATGTACTCTTGAGTTAATGTCAACTTTTGTATTTGATTCCCTTTGGATTTGTTGTTTGTTTGCAATTTTCCTTTGAGGGTAACATTTCAAAAGGCTAATCCCTACTGCTTCGAAGCTATGCTGCTTAGACAATAATTACACAGCAACCATGCAAAAGTTGTTGGTGTTTGGCTCAGCACTAGGTCCAATCTTATCATTTTATTCTATTTCCCTGTAACTAAGCTGCCTTTAAAGTAATATATAAGTGAATCATGAATACTCCATGGACATTCATTACTCCATGGACAAGCTGGGGTTTTTTGGGGTTTTTATTTATTATTTTTTTTATTTTTATTTTTAAGTTATGTACTATCTATTTTGCAATTATTTTGGAGCTCAGGGAGTTTGGCTTATACTGTGCAAGCACAGACTACTTTCAAAACAGCTACTTTTTTTTTTACTAGTGACACAATTTCCAAATGCTTGTATTTTAATCAATTAAAACCCGATTTTCTTTGCAAAAATATAGTGCCTTGCAGTCCAGGGAGGGCTATTTCCATATCAATTCCAATATTTAATTTTTAGCTTTTGTTATGCTTAAAAATAAAGTAGCTTTTCCATTGTAAATATGTGGGGGTTTTTTACTTCATCCAGTATCACTAGCTGAACTAATGTTTCTAAAACCTTTCAAAGGCAATTGCCTTTTCACAGAAAACTCCAGAGAGTGGTTTAGACAGTAAAACGGTTACCTCTGAGCTGGGGTCCTTAAAAGCAAGGAGCAAGAGGGGTCTTGATTTTTAAAAAAATAGAAGCCTATAAATGTATAACTCTTGTGCTAGTTTGTATTACTTTTTGTATTGTTGTCTGCCAGATTAATACTGGGGTTTATCTTGCATGTACCTAAATGCCTCAGGGATAAATGCACCAGTGATTCAAGGTAAAAGCATGGCACTGGCTTTCTTTACATGTGGATGATTTACAACATACTGAACGTATGGGACTACTGCAAGAAGCAGTACCCGGCATTAGTGCTAGCTGAGTAGTGAGTGATGAGAAATCTCACAAGGTTGAGGCTTCAGCAGTGTACTGCAATGTGCCTACTGACAGCGTCTGACAGAAAAATGAAATGAACAGTAGGCACTAACCCAAAGGTTTTAGCAGCAGATCTTTCAAGTGAAACCATTTAACACCTGAACAGGTTGATCAGTGAGAACCCAAGTGTCTGAATGGTATGTTTTATGAAATTAATTAAAAGCAGAACATTTTGAGAGGTTGAGAGAACAGCCTGTGAGAAGTGGAGGCTACACACCAAATAAACAGTAGTCTGGAATAAATCTTCCTATGAAAGTGCGACTACTAGACTATTTGCTGTGTTGAGCTTGGGTTCTGGAGTGCGGGGTTGTTGGTTTTTTTCTTTTTTAGTATTATGACAGTTTGGGGGCTAAAGAAACATTGGACTCCTTCTTGGCCGGTGAATGATCTCTAGCCATCACTTTTCTCAGGCAAGAATTTGTTTCCCTTTCCGTTCAGGCTAGGAATGAAGACCCAAAAATTCACTGTGATCATCCTAAGAAGCTTCAGTTTAAGCAAGGCATGACAACTTTCTGTTTCCTGGCAATACAAACTGAGTTAGTCGGTGACCAACTAGGGAAGTTAACTCAAAGCACAGTATTATTTCTTGAGCAGAAATGCATCAAAGAGAAAAGATACTATAAAACAGTAAACTCTCTATGAATGTCAGGTTCACAAAATAACAGTATTGTCCACAATCCAAACAGCTACGTGCCTCAGAAACATCTCTTTAGCGTTTTTAGGGATGATCCCCCGAACAAACTTTCATCTGTCTATAAGCACTGCAGAAAGAAACATCTCCAAGGCATGTTGCTATGACATAAAGAGTAAGTATGTGCAACAAACTAGGGGAAAAAAACCAACATTACTTGAAATAAAAACTCCAACCCTTCTTTAATTATGGAGCTACAACCAGCTCCTTCATTAATTATATTCCATAATAGTCAGTTTTAAAAGACATTGTTTCTGAACCTTAACCATAAAGTCATTGGAAACAGTGACCCATAACTTGGAAAGGATATCCAGTGACAGAGCTAATTAGGACCACTGAATACAGTTTGATTACTGAAAATTACTTTCTTATTGTAATGATAACAACATATTTCTGGCCATAAATGTCCCTAACCTTTACAGTACATATCCATAGATACACACAAATACACACACAAGGAAAACTGTGGGTGCATACATGGGTATTGTTAACCTGGGTTTTGCCTCCAGAGCACTCACAAAATTCCCACTGTCATCCATCTATAAAACAGGTGCATCCTGCAGACTGGAACCTCTTGTGATCATTTGGCTTTTGGGTCAATACACCTTCTTGCTTTATAAACCCACTGCTAAAATTACCTATACAGCCAAAAGACAGGAAACGGAGAAGAGGTTCAAGGGCCAATAAATACAAGAGAGCAAAATGGAACAAGGATTTTAACCAAAAAGGTAAAATCCTCATCCACTGTAGTCAAAGCTACCGTTTCAGTAGACTGGATCACACTATACCTTTTTATAAAAAGGAGGTTTCAAACAACATGTCTACATATTACTCTTTTAACTTCATATAATTCCTTTTATTTTGAAGTGCAGTTATTGTGATTGTGCATTTTAGCCACTCCTTTCTCACAAAAGGAGTTGTGTCCCTCTGTTTTCTCCATTAGAAAAGAAGGAATTGTTCTTACTCTTGCTGTCTCTCCCCCCAGCACTCCCCCACCCTTTCTACCCTTGTGTGGCTATTCAGTGACGTTTTTATCATTAACATATATATTTCTTCTATACGTACCAATGCATGCATAGTCTCTGCACAGTCACTTTGAGGGAGTCATGTACTTTATCGGTTATAATGGGAAGAGTTTATTTGTCCATATCACAAGGCAGAATGAGCGTGGGATATGTAAGACTCCTTGACCTAAGTCAATATTGGTTTATTTTCATATTTAGCAAGGGTTTCAACCAGATGACTTCCAAGTGTGTCTTTCAACCTCAATTATTCTTCAATTCTATAAATTTAAAATGTTCCAAGACAAAGTCTTCCATCATTCTTCAAACAGAATAGAAGCTTGTTGTACAAGAAAATCCATCCTTTTATACAATAAGCTACTCTGTTAGTGATAGCTTCTTGCAAACTTCCCAAAGGAGGGTGGATGGGATTTTTTAAAATGGAAACGGTATGATACAGCACAAAGGAAGAGAGGATTGATGTCTGTTTTCTAGAGATGTACAGATCAAGTGGCTCATCCAAACCACAAAGAAAGTTCAGCACATACTCAAGCAAACTCTGCCTGAGAAAGTTCCAATCCAAACCACTGACTACACCACATCTTGCAAATCCTACTACTGCTCTGAGAAATGCTCTGAACCAGAAGAAAGAACTGACTTGCCAGATGTTCCAGTGCCATTTCCACATAAAGGCTCCATCCCACAGCAACCATAACATAAATATCCATGTGCCAGTGTAAGCAAACCAATAAAAGCATGTGAAGCTGACATTGATAATTCATCCTGACACCCAGCTATACTTCAGGCACCAATGCAGGTACACTGGGGATCCCTGGAAGTGTGATGTTTTCTCCCATTTGTGAGCTACTTTCATAGGTGATCTTTCCCGAATATGAGCCTCTCTCTGCTCTTTGCGGTATGAGATATGTGTCTTCTGGCTTGGTACACCTGCAAAGGCCCAGAAGGCTGCTTGTGTTCCTCTGGATTTAATACTAAATAAATGGAACTTAATATTATGCCACTGTTTAGGTTAAAAGCAGCTTTTCCTTTAATTCAGTGGATTTCAAGGATTCCATCCAACTTTCAAGCACAAAGCCATTTCACCAGTTTTAAATAAATGCAATGGTTTTAATGCAGCAGATTGTCTAAACAGGACAGTGTAACATGCATGTACACTAGTAGATAGGCATTTTAATAATATGCCATATTATTTATTATCCTTTCGATTATGACATTAACTGATTATTTTGGCAGTTGAAATAGATTTGTTTTCCTTTTACAGGGATGAAAATGGTGCTGGCACGCTGCAGATGGCATCATCTGCCGACTGGAAAATTTATTCATGAGATGAGCTAGAACTGAACCGTGTTTCAAACAACTTTCAGGCACTGTTAGATAATTATTGAGTCTATTTTATGAAGATAAATTCAAATACCATTTAGGCAATATTTAAAGAAAGCAAAAAGCAACTTCAAAAAATGTTTCTATTAAAGAAGATAGAAACATGACATGGATTAGGTTACTAAAAGCTGTTGTGTTGCTACCTTCTTCAACTTCTTAGTCTACGCAGAAGAAAGATTTTCTTTGGAAGAAAAATTCATTAGGTTATCATAACCTTTTAGAGATGGATTTCTCCAGAAATGACCCGCCCATGAGATTTTTCCATCCTTTTTCTATAATGGAAGGTTCCTGATAATACAGAAATAAAGAGGTATATAGGAAGAACCTAAACCACAACAACTGCTTAACAAGATAGACTGTTAAGCAATGCATAAATATTCTGTGAAAATAATACTTACATATTCCATGATTTTTTAATAACTGGCTCTGGCATCTGAAAACTTACTTCACTTAAAGATATTTCTGAGAATTCCAAATTTCAGCCCTAAACATGCAAAATTGTTTCCTTCAGCCAAAATTTTTATTGGTTCACATTATGTGTTAAAAGTTAACATAGTGAAAGAGCAAAGGATGAAATAAATGTGATATAATAGAAAGATAAAGGTTGAAATGATCTGCAGACACTGCCATAAGAAATTCTAGTGAATTCTAGGATACATTAGCAATAAGCTGGGCTAGGGAGCCTCCAGCCTGGCAGCTCTGCAAAGCCAAGGATCATTCTCCCACAGAAATGAAGCACAAGGTCTAGACTCTTTCAGATCACGCAAAGCCAGCCAATGTGCGGTGCTACATCTCAGGAAAAACAGAAAAGCCCAGAAATGAGTAGTCAGTAATCTCTCATTAGCCCCAAATTCAGTGTTCCAGCCTTGGCACAAAGCAAGGTGCCTTTTGGAGGCAATGACTGACAGGCTCCCAAAAGAATCTTATTTAGCAGATGGCGGGAGTGAACACCATCCAGAACATACAAAAGTTATGTTACACTCGCAAGGCCTTATTGTGAGCCCAAAATCTCAGAGCTCACTGATTTCAATAATAGAACCACTGCCACCATCACTGAAACAGGGATTTCAGCCCTTTTGTATAGCATAAATCAATCAATCAATGACTTTCGTCATACAGGGGATGTAAAAATAGCCCATGAGATAATTGGTAGCAACCAATATAAAAAGGGGAGAACTCAGTAACTATCAGATTAATTTATCAGACTATTTCAAAGTTAAAAACAAATAGACAATTCTTATCCTTTTTTTTTAATAAAGATCTTCATACAGCAGCTTGCCACTTTTCACGTTATTGTGAGTTCTGTTTTTTTCTCTGAGCAGATATACAAAACTCCAACTGGAAATAAAGGTAACATTTCTTTCTTAGTATCATGACTGTTCTCTTGAGGTATCATTCTTTTGAAAAATAATAATTAAATATTAAAGGTAAACACTTTGTAAGTAAGGATACCTTATCAACTGAGTTCTATTTGCCATTTCAATAATTCATTGAAAACGTGCTTATTGAAAGTATTTATTTTTCACACAAACCGTTGTCTTCAGTACCACCCGATACCTTCCATCAGCAAACACACTCATCTGTATCTGTACTGGTTTTCTGCTGATCTCGCTGGACATTTTCACCAAGTAGTTTTCTCTCTCAGCATGAGTCCAGCTGGCAAACTCCGACCATCACTAAAGGGTTGTGGAATACTTTTTGTAACTGCCACAACTTCTGAAGGAAAAAAAAAATCCAGAGTAAAAGCAAACCCACTCAATGCATTTATGCTGTTGTTTTCCCATTTAGTAAATTACATTCTGAACTCTGAATAATTTCATTCTTTCTGCAAGTGAACAGAGTTGTCACTATACTAATATTTAGATTGTGACTGTATTAAACCTTTTAGATTAACACGTGTCTGCAGGGGTGGGTGCAATTCTGATCTAAGCAACACAGCTAAAATTCCCTGCCTTATTCCTAAGAGGGATGTATAAATCACTTAGATGTGTTGATTACCAAGATAGCTGACACCAAGTCCATGGAGTCTGCTATTCATAGTAGTTTGTAGCTGTAACTGTATGTTGGCATACTGTGCGACCAAAGGATCTAAAATATAGAAATGTGTATTAATATTCTGTTTGTATTAATATTCATCGTCTGAGATGATGAATCTGTGGATTTTTCCACTGTAGTGGACAACCATTAACTATTTCTTGAATATCAAAGGCACAGCACTGAAGAAAAACAAGAAAGCTGCTTCCAGCTCTAGGAAATGTCTGCCTGGCTTTGCGATGCTCTTAGCTGGTCAACAGCACCTCTGGGTTTGCTCTCCAGGATACATGGATGCAGACCAGAGATTTTTAGAGGTGTACACATATGGTTCATGTTGTAAATGAAGTAGCTCTTTTAATGACTCAGTCAAAGGGTGTTCTGCTTTATGTTGAGGATGAACGCAACAAAAAAGCTGCCTTCTTCTGCTTGTCTTTGTATTATGTTGCAATCACTAGGGACTAATAGTCTAACCGCTGCCTACTGACTGTCAGCACCAAAACAACCTCTGAAGTCAGTTGTACTGTAATAATTCCCCAGGTGTTTTTAAGTGGCTGCAAAGAGGCTGGTAAGAAAATTATCATGTGGCAGAGAGACAAATTACCACAACTATTTTATGTCTACGTCTATTTTCATTATAAGAAATACCATCCCTATTTTCCTCTGTCATCTTTTCTCCTTAAGCTAACGCTGAAAGAAACAGACCATAGGAGCTGGTGTAGTCATGGTAATTCATAGTAGATGAATTCTCTCATTGGTCCATAGTACACATAAATTTCCTCTCATCCCCATGAACATCCATAACAAAAATTGATCTATGCTTCCTTCATTGAAAAAATGTTGTCAGTAACAATTCAAATTCATTTAAAAACCAAAGCAGTGTTTCCCAGTTTGGGGGATAGTCAGTCATGTCATTCTTAGATAATACTATATATGGTTGAGTCAGACAAACAAACAGGATGAATTCTCAGCCAGGACAACCCAGAGTAATTCAAGTGGTTTTGCTGAACTGAATTGACTACATCACTTGAACACCCAGTCTTAGAGGGGTACAAGAAGCTGTGCTAGCTTTACGGTGAGTTTCATACCTTCTTTTTCCATCATAAGATCGCATTTTACATGCATTTTTTTGCTAACATCCAAACATCACCTCTTAATGCTTCAAATATCACTATTAAAAAAGAATGATGTGTTGTCTGCATATCTAAACAGTGAACTGATATGTGCTACCAAAATCAAAAAGCTCTATGCCCAGCTAATACTAACAGCAACATCTGGCAACCAGGTAAGTAAGTGCAGCAAAAATTCCCTTGAACTTGCCCTTCTATTGTTCTGATATATTCTTCAGTTGGAAAATAGGTGTAATTTATTGAATTTAGATAATATAATTCAATGAACTTGATGATACTGGGTATGAGCTTATAACTTTCCAAAATATTAGGGTTTTTTGTTCTAAAGTAGTCTCCTCTCACAGGACATTAGGCCCTAAAAAGCATACGCAGAATGGAAAAATGTTTGTAGAGATTTGATGGGAATCCTGTCATTTTCATTACTATGATTATCTTGTGGGAAGCCACTTATGAGCAAACAGGAACAGATGTCATTCTTTACAACATGCCTTGTCTTGGCAGGACAACTGTATCCACTAAATCCAGATGACTGGATAAACTAATCCAAAGTATAACAGTGTTGGGGGAGATTTAAAACCTGTTCTTCCCAATGTTACATATTTCCTGGTGGTATGCCATACAGAGCAGGCCAGGAAAAAAATAAACATCCTTAAGGCTAGAATAGAGGATAGTTAATTGAAAGTTAATGTAAAGCTATGATTTTTCACCTACAACTTTATTTTGTGATCTATCCCACAGCTGGCCAGTCAACATTCGTCACCATAACAGCCTCATATAGCGCTCATAGTAACGAGGATGTCGGGTTCTTCTGCTTCAGTGTTACTCTTCTGCCTACAGCTTTTACATTGAGCTGTGAAAAAGATGGTTATGAGGGTCATTGGGAGAAAACCTCTGCAACTTTTAATTTAATTACAGCCATCCTGGGAACCACATTAAAGTAAGAGAATCAGTCTCATTTATCAACACTGAAGCGCACAGATTTCAGCTCTGTATTCCTGATTGATGATTTGCCAAGCTGATTCCTTTTTCCATTTCAAAGTTGCTTTGCTTTCAGCTGAAAAATGACAGTTCTTTCCTTCATTACACCTCTATTCCTGCAATAATTAACTTGCAGAGAGTTAATTCACTGTCTGAAACCAGGTGCAGCTGCACAGAAGACACAGGTTTGGAGGTCTGGAATCCAGGATTGAAAACGTCTGACCCATTAAGTCTTGTTGAATTGCTGCTGGTGTGTTTATTTTCTTTTTCTGTCAGTTTGTCAGTTGTGAAATGAGGTAAAATATTTTGCAAGACCCTTAAAATGCTCTGAGAAATAAAGTAAATTCACACATCACCCAGATTATGCCAGGTCTCCCAAGCGCACCAACAAGCTCTGCAACCTCTTGCCTCCTCCTTGGGCATATTACTGGTTGTGTGTATTGTGTGACAGCTGACCTATGTAGAACAGCATATTCTTGTCCTATCTGGTGCCCCTTTCAGCCAGGGCAAGTTCTTGTAGGTCTTCTCCTTGCTGACAAGAGTCCTCGTATACTACAGAGTTTTCCACCAGCAGGGCAGCAGTAGAGGGACCAGGCTCCATCAGTCATGCCCGTGGATGAGAACACAAAATCAAGATAAGGCACAAGTTTATCACTCTTTACTGAACAGACAAGGTTAGGCAACCTCGATGCAAACTTCATGCATCTGACAGCATCATGCTTAACAGTCAGGCCAGTAAACATGATCATTAGCAGCCGGGGGCCAGACAGCTTGAAGAACATGGGAAGTATTCATGTAAGATGGATAGATAAATCTGGAACAGCCACTAAGGAGAAATAGTAACACCTACTGGGGATCCTAAAATGGCTGCCTAATACAGGTCAGATGAATTATGCCCTGCAGCGCACTGCATGAGATGAATTATGCCCTGAAGCGCACTGCATGCATAATAGGCTTTATCACTGACTACAGAGGGGCTGGAGAACAGTTGCTTTAGATGCATGCCTGTCTAAACGTGGATGAGACTAATCCCTTTCCCAAATAACTTGATGTGAAATTGGAGAAAGCAGGCCAGCGGCTCTCTGATCTGCCAGGTGAGATTCAGACTTGATCCCTTGGCTGTTGTCTCCTAACTCTGCTTCAGCATTCTGTTTTGCACGACACCACGTGTTTTTAGATTAGGTGCTGAGAGATGAAAACCAGGCACAGCATCTGACAGGAAAGGCAATCACCTAGATCGCTAAGAGCTATCAATGTTGTGACCGAGATGCTAAAGTTCAAGCTGACACCCAAGGAATTTGTAAAGAAACTCTCAGAAGAGAAGAGGAACCGTGAAAGGTTGTATAAAAAAAGCTGAATAAAGTCTTAAAAAGAGCAGATTTCTTGAATTATGTAGTTTGGAAGTAACTCATATTACGTGTAATACCCAAAAAATGCTTTCTTCTAAATACATTTTTGGAAGTAACTCTTCAAATGGGAAGGTTTCAATTCTTGAAGTGACCTATTTTTAACGTTAAAAGCATTACCTACCCAAAACAGTGCTTCACTAGACCCAGAGCAAAGTTAGATAGAGGGAAGTTTTGCCAAGACAGTCAAGTCACTTCTGTTTTACTTCAGCCCAAAAGAAAGCTGGTCCCTCATTATTACTTTACATGTCATTACCTTGATACAAATTCCTACAGATTATTGCAAACCAAATAGATAGTTTCATACAAAAATTAGTAAGTGTTTGAGAAATAACAACTCTGTTCCTCCTGTACCTTTTATCCCCTTTGGATATTAGTTATATGGTGGATGTCACTGATTTCTGAATGGAAAGAGGCTTTTCTCCATACAGTTTGGCATATGCAGAAAAATGACCATTGAAGTTCCATAGAGGTTGGTTCTGAAGTATAGAAAAGGTGTCTGCTTTTCAGAGCATTTTAGAAAGTTTTTCTATTAACAGTGGGGGGGCAGTATTTCTGTTTGTTTTGTTTTTCTTCTATAAATCATATTTTAATTTGCTCCAGAGGAAGTTCAAAAAGAAATGCTTTATACAGAAATCATTCTGTAAAAGTGGAAATGCACACTGCATCACCTGCTAACTTCTGTAAAAGTATTACTGTCTACTGATTTAAAAAAAATATTATTATTATTAAAGGCAGAACTGCCAGCGCATGCTAAAACTATCCAGTACTTGCTGTCATTATTATTAAATTCCTGTTTGCTTTGCCAGATTTTAAACATTTGGCAGAGATTTCATACAATAGGTGTCTGCCATTAACTGAAGTTTTTGAAACTTCTCAGGCAAAATGTTCTGTATTTTTGAGGGCAAACCTAGAGGATAAAAATGTACTATTTGTGCCATAATAACAAAATGGGAATTTCTTCTTTTATAAGTCTAGTTTTGGATTAGTCACTTGAAATATTGCTGGTAAATATAAAAATGGGTTTTGTGTAATTTATGTTGGTTCCATGAAATCGGCCAAAATTTATTTAAGGTAAAGCCTTGGAAAAATGGCAGACAGTGTCTCACTGACTAAATTTCAAAAGGTTTCTGTCCACACTTACTGGAAGGATCAGCTGAACTTGCAAGCTCTGTTGCTGCAGCTCTAGGACAAGCCAAGACTTTCCTCTAACTGAGAACAGGAAGCTTCCTTTCTTTTTTCTTTAATTAGGGATGGGAGAAGGAACCTGTAGGCTTTTAGAAGACCAATATTTTGGTTGCAAAGCTACACACCCAGAAATGAGAAAGCACCAGAGCATAAATCTCCTTTGTTACTTTTTTTGGTCTCTTTGGGGAAGGTTCAGGGGATGGACCAATGGTTGCATAGCCCCCTGCCCCATTTCATCCAGTTCTGGCATGAAGATGCATCTTAATAAGACATTCATGCTGTGTGTTGGATGAGACCCTTCCTCAGGGTACAGGATGTCCTAGCTCTGGGAATAAATCAGCACTAAGGCATGTAGGAGATTGCTGTCTTTGGACCACTGCTCTTTATTTGTTCAAAAGCTGAGAAGCATGAGGTGACTGAGGCTGGCATTCATAGGGAAAGAAACGGACGTTCTCATGTGAATGTTTCCCCAGAAAAATAGATTTTATCTCTTCATCTACTGCATAGTTTCTTTGTGGTGTTGCCCAAACCATTTAAACTGAACTTTTCATAGGGATCACTAAGTGCATGCTGTTTATTCTCTGGGTACTTGACTTGAAACCTGAGGTCTGATTACCAAGGGAGCCGAACACTTACAGCTGCATCTGATGTCAATAACATCTGTGCTCTGAGCCTGTTAAGAGTTATTCAGAGCTAAGTGTATGGAAAGCAGGATCTCCGATTTTTGATTTGGACAGCAGGAATGAGTTATGTTTGACAAGTTACTTTTAATTGGTGTGGCTACCTCTACCCTGCCTTGTGAAAGCATCCATGCTGAGAACACATCTGCCAACTTTCTCACCACAGAAATGTTCCTAGAAGAATCTCACTCATAGACCAAGAGACAAGACTCCAAGTGTGTCCTGAAGGTTTAAGCCCTCATTAGGATGCACACACACACACACAGTGTAGACTATCTGACCTTAGGACCAACTCTTACCTGGCTTGCCCTGCAGCTCTCAGCACTGACTTGCATTCTAGCTAGAAACCCATAACCTCACTCCAAGCTCCGGTACCGTTAACCCACTGTGCTTGGTTTGTTCCTACAAGAGTGCAGCAGATGAGGTGGGATACACAGCCTGATTTTTAAGGCCAGGTCATACTGCAAAGCTGCCACAGACCCCACAGGGCTATTACCAAGGCTGCAAAGACAGGCCATTTGATTCACTTGTTTTGGAAGGGCTGTCAAGCAGCCATAAACATGTCATATAAACTCAGAAGTGAGCCTCCATTTGAGGGACTAACCTGGGAGCAGTGCTCAGAGAGCATAATAGCCAGGTGAGTATGGTCAGGATACACCAAATTCTGGAGGTTATTTGAAATGGGACACAGTAAAGCCCGTTTCCAAACAGTTCCATCATTGGAGGATTGGAGGAAGACGAGTGGAGCAGAGAAGGCTTTTTACCTCAATTTAGAGAGCATGCAAGATGTTGAGGACAAACAGCCAAAAGACTGGGGGCACTGTAATAGAACACCCCTTTGGCGGATGCACAGAGACCTTTCAAGATGTAACAGATAATCAGCAACCTGACATTTTCTGGTAAGTGGAAAACAAAGCACAGATCCATCTATGAGCCTATCCTATGACCTGGATACAATCCAGGCCCCTAGCTAGCCGGGTATAGCTGAGATGTTGCTTGTGCTTTCCAATGTGTGAGAGACCTTCTACACTTGTCAGCAGCAGGAGACAGGCTGGATTTGACACATGACCTGATACAGAACAAGAGAGAGACATCAGGGAAACACAAGAAAAAACAAATTCAACAAATGGTGCTTGAAAACACGGGAAGAAAGCTGAGGACTTTTCCAGCCAGTTCTGATAACCTACATATCTCTGAAGGACCAGCAGGGACATTGCTGGAGGTACATAATCCTGGACCACATTATTTTATTTCTGGACCTTCCACCCTAAAGAGGTTGTCAGTAGCCAAAAGGCCATCTAGGTGTGTTACAGCTAGAGGGAAGTCCATGACAGAGCTGTGAGGCACTTCTAGACGACGCTGCACTCATTTATTTCTCTGCCTGAAGGCAGCCTGAGTTTGGGGTTATATAAGGCAGAAAACTATAAACTGTGAGGATTGTTTAGCTCTTATGAGGCAAGACAGCAAAGCTGAGAACAGGTTTGGTCCACCTGGCTATAGTTAGTCCTCTGGCAAACAAATGAGGCTACGTTAATGCTAAGGCTAAACCAAATGAGAGGATAAGGAGTTGTACAGACAGAATCTGGGGATCTCCTACATTAAAGAGTGACTTGCTGGGTGAAAAGGAGAGAGGGCTGGCTGGAGCAGCCATTGGTCTACTTTGCTGAGGCAACATGAAGCATAAGGTTTCAGCATACAGAGGCTTAGTAGCACGATTAACATGAGAGTTCAGAAGGTGACTGCAGAGGCCGGTGAGGACATCTGGCTGTGTGTATTTCTGGAACAACCAGGGAAGTAGGGCTGGAGAAAACGCTTAGGACAGATGTGGTTATGTTCAAAGTTAGCAGAGATCATTGACCTGAAGTATCATCTTGATCCATAAGGGGGCATAGGTCTTACTTGGAGATTAACCCTGGGAGGAGTCATCTGGCAAACCCTGCAGCTGTTTAAAAGACTAAATGTTTAAAAGACTAAAATGGCTAAGGCTGATGGCAGCATTACAGTCCAGATCAGCAAAGGCCAATGAACTGAGGCACTGGCTGTGCTCAAAGAAGACAACCAGGAAAAGATACATAAAAGACAACTGATTAACATTGACAGAAAGCTGAGATTTGAGCAAGAATATTAGAATTTAGACCAGAAGAGGCCATTCATCTAATGTAGTTATTTATTTTAGAAAGCACGTGCAAGGTAACTGGAGCTTAGTCAGTTAAATGACTTAGCTACATTTTCTTCTGAGGATGAAAATTACAGTTCAAAGAATTAATGCTTGGCAAAGGCTTGTCTAGGATTGAGTTTATAGTTGGAGCTGGGATGATACTTGTTTGGAAAGGCAGTAGCTTACATAACTTGAGAAGAGGTGGTGATAGGAGCCAGTTAAGTACATGTAAATAGTCCAAAGTGAGAGGGGTACTTGCCTTATTACAATTAGGAGTAAGAGACAAGCTAGGCAGTACAAATGAATTCTGGGCAAAATGAGGGCAATTATGATTTCACCAGCATCCAAAAAATAGTCCCCCAAGTTAAGCCAGAGAAGTGCTTAAAACTTTAAGAATATTTTTAATTACAGGTAATGGAAGTAAGATACAGTTTTCAATTTATAGCACCAGAAAATGGGAAGAAAATGGAATAACTACTTTTTATATAAATGCTACTAGGTTAATGTAAGTATACTGATCACATTAAGGATAAGTTTCAGCTAGAATTAAAAAAAAAATAAACAGTCCCAGCACTACATGCCAGAAAGCAGTTCTCACCAGCCCTGATCTCAGGCTAGCACTCTAACTTCTTTCTTTTACTAATATTTACCCAACTGCCTCTTTCAAAAATGACCCCACATAGCATCTATCAAGGCCCAAGTATGGGTATTTCTACCTGAGAAATGTACAACAGCCCTCTTTCTAGCCTAGTGATCTCTGTCATCCTCTGAGTTGCATGTAGGCAAACAGAATAGCATTATTTGAATGTTCAGACATTCAGAAGTTGAGGGTAGATTTAGACTTAGGATGAGGCTTCCATGAGCTGAAGAGCAGGAGTAAGGTTTGGTCTGGTAGACCCGGTGATAATTTGGGGACTGGTTCTTGCAAAGGGGCACCTAGATACTTTCATATCAGAAGTTGTGGAGGTAAAATCACAGTAGCAGCTTTAAAGCACATTCAGAATATTTCAGCTAAGCAGCAGAAGAGCCTGTTTATGCACTACACAAAATGTAAAGATTGCCAAGAGCAGAGGGCGTAGCTCTCAGCTCTCCCCACCACAGAGTTGGCTTTCCCCACCAGGAAGGGTATGGCATCACTTGCTGACTGTCTGTCCCCTTCCCACAGAAGACTGTATTTCTTCCCAGAGAGCCTCACCACCCCAACCTGCCCAACTGCAGTGTACCTGGGTCTCTCCTGTGGGGTTGGAAAGGATAGCTTTGAACACTGTAAAATCTCCACATATTTGCATATTTCATCAGGCAGCAAGGTCTGTTCCACTTCGTCTGATCCCAATATCACCTTGAGAGCAGCATAAAGAGTCAAAAAAAAAAAAAAGAAAAAAAAAAGGAAAAGTCTTGCGTTCCTAAAAACCCTACTTAAAGCAAATACACTTGTACTATCAACTATCAGAAAGGGTGACCACTTTTTTTTAACTTACCCATTTTTCTTAGAAACCAAACTCAATGAATACTGAAATAAATATTGTCACAGTCTTACAAATAGTCTTCAAGTTTGTTTTCTTCTGTCTTTCTCTTGAAAAAATCCTCCCTCAATCCACAGTCATATTCAATGCTAAGCAAAATCAAAGGCACTTACTTATACCAGTTTTGGGGTATCATATTTTGTTTTGTGGACAAGTTTGGGGAAAAAAAAAAAAGAAACCTTTACAGAAAATGAAAATGTCATAGCGCAAATTTCTGCATTTCAAAGTGTTCACTCAGCCCTCTGAAAATATGCATTAATTACACAATAGATTTGAACACTTGTGGAGGTTAGTGCTTCTTCACAAGTTATCTACCAAATAAACCATCTTTTCCCAAGTTTCACTTTCAATTCACCTAACCAAAGAATGCCTAAACAAATTCTGGTGGTTTCCAGTCAGTTCTGCAACACAACAAAATAGTGCATTATCGATGTGTGGATGAATTCTCAAACACTCCGATACTAAAACCTGTGTTCAGAATTACTTACATAGTTAAAATTAACTCACTTGTTAAAATTAAAACGTAATTGTAAATAATGTAACCAAGGGATATATCACTATTATTCTTCCATGAAGGATGAACAATGCATAGTTAGATCCAGCTGAATGAATCAAGACAAGTGGGGAAAAACAAGGATTGTTGGAGGGGTGAAGGCATTTCATCTGCTCTTGCAACTTATTATATACTTGACAGATCATTCTTGCCAAACTTTATCAATGGGAAAAGTACAAAAAAAAAATTATAAAAGGAATGAAGTTTTATAAAATGTATGGATCATGTTACCTTTTGTAAACGGGCATTGATCCTGAAGCCACTTCCGTCTGACCTGATAAACAAATCCCCTAGAAACAAATCTACAAGAAGAAACACTAGTTCCCTATACCAGCATTCAGGAAGGAGGCTTTAAAAGAGAAAACGCTACTGCTAAGCCTAGTATCAGTTAATCAAGCACTTGTTGAAAATTTGACTTAATTGCTGTGCTATGAAAAGGACGTGACATACTGGAAGTTGGTAAATCTTCACCTGGATACTTTGGTAAGTTTAATCATATACACTATTTTTTCTGCGTGTGTGTGGCAGAGTTCTGCAATTTTTTTAACGCTGTATGATCTTCACAAATATTTTTCTGCGGAGAGATTCTATTCGTAAAAGTAACTCATAAGTACTCATAAAGAAACTCGTAAGTTTCGACTTACTAAAACAAGAACTTGGTAAACTGAGAAGCAAAAAAATATCATCTTTTTAATATAAGATTTCCATGAAAAGATGTCTTTAAACTTTTCTACTTCTGCAACAGAACACTATTCACATGAATATCTGGAAGCTCCATGCAGAGTTGCAAAATTCTGCATGGAGAAGTGGTGATTATTTTAAAAAACTCAAAAAATAAAAAAGCAAAGAGAATGCCTAGCCAAACAACGATCAGTTAGATGTGATTGCACTTCACAAAATAAAAGTCTTGAAAGATTAAAAAGCAGTAACAGCAAATCTCAGAGCAATGGTATGTAATCATATCTTTGCTTTGAAGTGGAAAACAGTAATAATTTGTCATTATTGTCATTCATTATATATCTCAAATTTGATTTTTAGTGCTTGTCCATTTTAATAATCAAATGTATTAATTAGCCCTTATCTATTAAAGAGGAATGAATAGATGCTTATATATTTGTGGCTATTCATAACATTTGTGAAAGAATCCATTTCCGTCATAAAGATATGCTTTTTCTTCCTGTAAGCATCTGAATGATTGTCCTAAAGGCTGAAAAGTTTGTAAAAGCAATACTTTGAACTAACAAACTTGATGAAATAATTTCTTTCTAACCACTTTATAAATCAATCTGATGCAACTCTATAATTAGACAAAAATCATATTCAATGTGTGATATTTAATATTTCAAGAAAAAAGTCAACACGTTTGAATAAACTCATTCTAATAAATAAAAGTGCCCAAAAGAAGACAGCAATCATGAACAGATTCAAGATTCCTCTTAGCAAACAAAGAAGCTGAATTAAAGAAGTTGATGAGATTGAATTAATAATCTTCAGTTATAACTTGAAATGTCAGTCCAGTTTTAGAGAGATTAGTCATCAAAATACCTTAAAATAGAGCTTCATGAATCACAGAGCATAAGATTATTGACTGATCAAACAACAGATAAATTACTTTGATAAATTGTTGTCTTCATTATTTGATTACAACGTATGCATAATGTTTGCTACAAAATAATTCTCCTGCTGAAAAGAAAAGCAAGAGTGATTAGACTCACCTTAAATAAATGTTAAATTGTATTTGCTTAGGCATTCAGCAAGTAATTAGTATTTGTACATAAACAATTTTGCAACAAGGAGTCCTGAGAGGTAGTGACTTCATTTTTATCCCATGTACAGCAGTGTCACAATCTCACTTATTGATGGGGGAGTGGCAACAGGAAATTAGGCGGCTGCAGCACCAGCTGAGCAGAGTTCCTTTACCATCTGATTAGTTCTACTGACTGATGCTGACATTGCTTGCTCACTCAAAATTGGTGGCTGTTTAAACAGCTTGCCAAAATTAGGTCCTGAAACTGCTGAAACCTGCTTTTCAGCAGGACTCAAAGTGCAGGCAATTGTTTCTGTACTAGTGCATGTATCTACATTATTTTGTTTAGATTTTTTTTCTATTTGCATATTTTCCCATACAAAAGTTCATATGGCAATTTTTTAAGAACCTTCTCTGATCATGTTTCTTAGGCACACACAGCTATAAAACTTCATGCTGCAAATGCAACAACCAAGCTCTGATTATTCTCCAGACCTGGTCAAAGAAACCTGCATCAGCACAGAACTTCTAAACAGGGAAGCTGATCTTCATAAAGAAAATGTTGCTTCGTCTGGAAGCAGCAGTCCAGAAGATGTCTTCAATTCCTGTGAAACGCAGGCAGTATCAGTTTGTATGGACACCACCATGCCTCCAGGTGACTACATTCGAAGACGAGGTTATACAGAATCTTCACTTTTGAAGCTTCCCACAGAGGAGTGCATTGGGAGCCACCATGCACCTTTCCAGTTTGACCGGCATGCTCTGGCCAGAATTTCCACTTCTCCAACTTTAAGGCGTCTAAGGATGGCCTCTGCCTCACAAGCACTGTCATTTCAGGACTGCTCTGGCACAGCTCAGCTGGGGAATCAAAAGGAATACACCAGCTCTCTCCACCACATTTGTAAGAGCCCACCTCGGTGCACTACAACTTCCTCATTGTCATTGCCTTCTTGTGTCCATGCAAAACTATTGTCTTCCAAAGCCAAGTCTGAGACAACTATAGCAGATCCAGAGTCTGCTGGCCCCAGATCAAAGCTGCCGAGCCGAAAAGATCCTCTCAGCAACAGCAGTCCCAATGAGACCCTCCAAAGCTCTTGGAGAGCCAACTCTGCCACACTGCCTAAGAGGCTCCCCTACCCCAGTTCTACACCACAGGAGGATGTCCAGGTAAGAGGAATAGGATGATGCATCCTCCTTTTCAGTCTTGCATATCCAGGGTTGGTCCATCATGGCCCAGTGCATAAACAAAAGCACAGTTCTTAACCTGAACTGCAACCCGGCCTGTGTTAATTTTATACAACAGACCAACCTCTATACTCATGAGGAAGGGAGATTTTTCCTTCCAAATCAGCAAGAGGCAATAGGTCCAGCCTTGTCTCTTGGTAACCAGCTTGGCCTAGTCCACTCCTGCACATGGCCATTCTTTCCCACCTCTGTCCATTCACCCTGGTGGGCCAGTGTAACTGTTTGTGGGGCTGTGAAAGAACAAGACTAAGTAATCCAGTTCTCGTTTGGGGTTTAGAAGATTATTTTCTTTCCAGGGTCCTTTAGCAGGGTTCTTCCTAAGCTGGGGCAGCTCTCTATTCTGTTTTATTGAATAGCATTACTAACCCCAACAAAGCCAAGAATGAAGTCATTCAAGATGGTTGAGCCAAATTTAAGGTTTGCTACTACCAAAGGAAGAGGTCCCATTCCCTTTCTTTATTTCCACTTACCTAGCTCTGCCACTCACTGGCCCCCTCCATTTTTATGTTCAGCTCCATAAATGAGCAGGCAATTGCGCAATCTTTTTGGAAAAAAAAAGAAACACTGGTCCAGTGAGTGCCAGTGTCAGTAAAGAGAAGTAAGCAAGGGAGGAGCTAGTCCTCCATCTTTGCCTGGCAGCAAACTACTGTTCAGCTATCCCCCATAACTTCACCCCAATGAAGTGATGCCCTGCATAAGCCAGGTTTGCTACTAGATCTGCACTCAAAGACCTTGCGTTACTTGCACAAGCAGTTAAATTCAGACCCATGCTTGACTCCGTCCTTACGCAAAGCACCGACACGTTCATTTCACTGAATGCAGATGGTGCTAAATAGGTATACAGCTCTTTACTAAGCAGTTAGTTTTGCGCCACAGGCCAAAAGTTATTTCCCCCCCACCTTCAAATACAGAAAACATTCTGGATATCAAATGAGTTCTCCTCCTTTCTCCACAACCGTGAAAATAATCATCCAATGCCTAAGTCTATGTAGTACATTTCTCTAAACAAATTAGTATTTTTTTCACAAAATCAGACTGCTTGCTTGCTTTCTGACCAAGTAACAAGAATATCTCACTTTCTTTCAGAAGAGTGGATTGCCTATACAAAGGTATGCATATATTTGTTTTATCTTACCCTAAGCTTCACTTCTCTACATCTTTAATGAATATGCGTCACTCTAAGACAAAACTGAACAGTGAGGCATGTATGTCTAACTCAACTTCAATTTGTAGATTTGCTCTGTGAAATGCCTGTCACCAGCTTGTTAAAGTAAACTTCTTAATGAGATTTTCTTTCAAAGGTGGCCCTCTCCCCAACACGTTTAGCTATATTCCATGCAATATTTCAGCTGGACCATAGGAGAGCTCTGCACTAGGAACTAACTGCCAAAAGGTCTGGCTGTTTGGATTAGCAGTGTCAAATTTCAGCTTGAAGAATGTGAAACATCTCATAATCTTGAGCGACATTCTTCAAAACTTTGTGGAAGGGAAAAGGGAGCAAAGAAGCTAGCAGAACAGCTCAATATTGTTCTCATACATGAGCAAAGCAGATCTAGGACTGGATGGGGGGGATTGTTAATCTTACAAACTAAGACAAATTCTTGAATTTTGTAAGTCAGAGCAGGCAAAATAAGGTGCTGCATACTGTAGATCTGTGCAGTGAATTACATCAAGTTCTTCCAAGCCATTATTAGAAAGTAAAAGCTTGATTAGAAATGAGTTTAATTCAGCCATGTTTGTTTCCTTAAGATGTTCAAATTTTTACAGAAAGGAAACAAAGTTTATTTTCTCCCCACACAAGGAAGTGGGAGCTAGTACGTCCCTTAATAATCATATGTCTCTCACGGATGGGGCAGTGCTCACTTTACTGCATGATCCCCTTGAAGATTTCAGGTGGGGCACGCAGGTGAGTGAGGTATATTAAAAGCATCAGCACTGGTGAGCAAAGTCTTGGCAAAAACAGAAATAGCCTCACAACAAAGAGCAATACACTGCTTCTGTGACTCTACCATAACTTGTTTCACTTGTTAAGGCAGTAGACATCATTAGTTGAGCTGTATCTCCTCTTCTTCCCAATATTTACTCAGTTTTCAGGTAAAAGCTCTGTTATAACCTGCAGTTTACAAACAGGTCTGTGTTTCAAGTATGTTTATGTGTGGGACTGGGTGGGTTGGAGCAGGCTGACACAGTCTGTGAGTCATTACAGAATGCAGTTCCCTAGACAAGGCTTAACAGATGTGTGTGTGCATCTGAAATCACATGTTCACTGTAGAAGAGGCTTCCTAGATTTTTCTGAACTTTTGCAATTTCCAACCCACTTTTTAGCATTTCGAATTTACAATGGAGATGAGGGGGTGGGGGGAGCATTTTTGCATCTCAGTGTGAAAACAGGTGATCTGTACCTATTCTGGGATAAGTCTGCTCTGATCCAAGTCAGAACTGTAATATATAAGCGTATCTCACCAACAGTGTGAGGACTTGTGTGATCTCTAGCAAACTTCAGGGAAGAATTTGAAGAATACTGAATGCAAATGGCTAAACAAGAGAACACCGAACTTTAACGTACACACCTTCTTTTGGTGCCACTTGTCTGGCAGCTTCAGAGGAAAGCCACTAGATGCCAGCTAGGATATTGGCTCTGGACTTCTATCCAGACACATTTTAAAAATCAAGAAATCACACAAAGAATGATGCAAGCTTTGTTCCATAGCCATCAGCAAGAAAGATTGACAAAAGGAGGTTTGGATTATGTACTATGATTTATAATTTTTGCCTTGACTGATACTAGAATGTGCAGAAATATAAAACAAGCATCACCAGTTTCTGCTTTAAACATCTTTTGTCAAGTTGAATTGGGTCCAAGGTCTCTGGGCAAGGGCTGTATTCAGCTCCTCCTTTATCCAAATCATTAGCCTAACTCCTTAACAGCTAATCCCTTCTTATCACAGCCAGAGAAAACTGCTGAAATGTCAGATTATTCTCTCCACCTAGAAGCATATTGGGACAGCTGGCAACCCTCCTCCAAGGGTTGACATATATCATACAGGGTAAAAACATACCTCCATCCTTCAGTTTTAATGAACATCTCCCTGCTCCCAGGCTGTACTTTCAAAAGCCTTTCTTAAAGCCGCAATGCTCATTTTAAACAGCCTTCCCCCACACAGCCCTCAGGAATGCCAGTACATCTCTGTCGGCATGGCAACATGATGAACTGATGCTGATTAAAAATAATCAGAGAAAATAAATAAACAAAAAGAACGAGAGGAGCAGCACAGAGAGAGGTGTGTGTGATGGAGACAAGGTGAGATGCTAAAGCCAGCACTGCAGTGGAAGGAAACATTGATAAAACCTTTAGTTTACTCTGAGTTCATTTTCTCCTTGCACCATTCAGCGTATCAGAGTCTGGGTGGAAAACTGGAGTGCACCATTTCCTAAAGACAACCAGCTAATGAAGAATCTTCTCAGTAACTGCCAAGGCAGCTCATTTTCAACGAAGTAAGGGACCTGGGCTTATCTATCTTGAAGTGCTTCTCTTCCTCTTATAGTGTCTTATATACCTGAAAAGTGTCATGCTAACTCTTTGAATCAGGGAGTCCAAATACCCTCCCTGAGTGGCCTGGGTAACAGTGTCATCACCTGGCAGCTAACTCAGTGCTGTGACCACCATATAAAGTTGACCTTTGTAGCCTCTTCAGTTGCTTTTATTCTCATCTGGTGGGTATTCCTTTAAATAACATCTGTTATTTAGGTCAGGTGATTTATATAGATGGCTGTTCCCTGGGACAGCTAGTTAGTCTAAGATTATGGACATACAAAGATACAGACCTCTAAAAAACAATCACCTGAAACTCTCTATGCCCTAGAAACAACTATATACACAGGATACTTATGTTTCCAGACCATGAGCTGCTTCAGTGTCTTTAATAATTTTCCACAACATGGTAATGCACACCTGTGACAGTATCTTGTTTCACAAAGCAAGTAGATTTAAAGGAGGAATTATTGCAGATATCTCCTCAGGTGCTTGAGTTCATCTCTAAAGTACAAACATTTCTTTCACTCAAACGCTTCAGTCCTCTGCCCCTAGTAAGAAAAACAAATAAAAACTAAAGAAAAAGGCAAAGCTACAGGGTCTGCGGGTATGAAAAGATGCTAAAATACTGCATACAGACTCAAAAAGTTGTAAATTTCATTACACAGCACTTCAGTAGTTCAACTTCTCCAGTAAAACCAACAGAAGCATGTAACATACCTAATACATATACAGGCATCAGGCCAGGCGATCACAGATACCTGTACCTTCATCTGTGAAGCACGAGCACATAATTTAGGCATGTAAGTCATTAAACAGCCCAGGCATGTGAGATTGCAAAGGTATATTGTAGGCACACAACTAAGTGACCTTGGCATGCTCCCACATGCCAGGGACTTGCATACGTATGTGAAGAGCTTGTTTAGACATATGTGTGTCTGAAGTTCAAAGTTTTTTTGATCTAAGGAAATAACATCATTTAACTCAGTTGCAATGAAACTATGCTTCCCACTACTAATATTCATAAATCCCTAGCCTCCAACTTCAAACTATATTCTAAAATTGAAGTAGGCTAGATACTTCAAAAATCAATAATACATTGGCAAAATTTTACTGTGAATCCAACCTGAAAAAAATCTCCTGAATTTCCTAGTACAGGAGTGACAACTATAAGAATTTCCTTGTGTTATATTGCATCATCTGTCTTGTATAATAACCCAGCTGCCCAAGAGATTGCATTGTGAAATCACTAGAGGTTTCAGAAGCATCTTAACACAATTGTTACCAACACTGAAAATTTGCACTGGGTAGCACTCAGCACACCTCATCAGGAATTGGTCTCCCTTGTACTGGTATGGGTTTGCAGACAACCAAGAAACAGACCCCATCCATAAAAGCTCTCAAACCATGTGTTAGGTTCAATTTTATGAGAAAACTCAGAGTAAATCCCTAAAGTTAAATAAATAGATCCTATGTTCCCCATTCAGTAGAACTATCAGAAAAGGAAAAGCTTTTAGAGGACTTGTATGTTGCACATTGTGAACTCCTCAACACATGACTTTCAAGCCCTAATATGTCCATGTTTCAAGTGCTAAAGCCCTGGACCTGGCCTTCCTGATAGTCGACAGCCCACACTGTTGTTAGGAGCAGTCTTTCCTTTCATCTGTACGATTCATTTGGTTTAGCAATTGCAAACAATGTCACTGTCAGATCGTAACAAAAAGCATAAATTCCATGTCCTGCTATACATATCAAATCCCAGTTCTCTACCTCAGAGCCCATCTGCCAGTTTATAAGTTGTCAAGCACACATTCATGCACTTAAAGGGAAAAATATACCTGCCAGGTTTCGCATCGGGTGTTGACAAATGGCTAGATATTCACAGTAAGGTATCTGCCTAGGTAAAAAAAAACAGTAAGAATTAAACTTAGCTGACCAGAAATACCATACACAATAAATGGTGACTGAAAAAGAGAATTTTTATATATGTAAACACATTTCATGCCTCCTCCCTCAGCTGCTTAATTACTGACCCTTTGAACTCTGATGCAGTCTTCATGCATCAGTCAGTTGAAGACAGCACAAAAGCAGCTGTAGACTCCAGTCACTTTGCAACAGTATACTAACACAATTAATTAGGTATCAGTGTGAGTTATTAGCAAAATCCAAAAAGGTTTTTGACATGCACCAATAGTTTCTGTATTTGAATGTGAGCAGCCTCTGGCACAAACATGCTGTTGGCTACAGAACGCCTCTGTCACTTCACTTGATGGATCTACATCCTGGACAATGCCCTCCGTTAGTAACAACAATAGTTGGAAAGAGCCATTTGTTTTCAATCAACAGGGCCACCAAGCCATATTACATTCAAAATACAAAATACTTGAATTAGAAGAAAAAAAACACCGAAAAGATTTAGAAAGAAAATAGTACAAACTAGCCAAAAGGTTAAATATTTTTTTTAAAAACACCAACATTTTAAGTGTTTCACTAGTATGCTGTCTTTTCTTGAAATCACCTGAGTTACACGAAGGTTAAAAGTAATGACAACCCATATGTCAGCTAGGGAAATGGTATTTAACTCCTCCTTTGGACTCCAGTGCCAAAACATAGATTCTGAAATCTCCACTCACTTTTTCCCTAATCTCAGAAGAACCCGGGAATTTCGAATATTTAAATTCTCTAAGTGCCTATTATCTGAAGCAAGCCATGGCCATAAGCACCTTGATCTCAGCAGCAATGTGAGGTTGGAAAGATAAAAGTCGATCACTGAAATTTTCTATTCATTGTTCCTTTAACACATTATGTCATAGCTGCTGTGATTTGGTTTTTTAGCTCATTTCCTCCTGTATCAGCAAGGAGCACTTCAGAAGTTTCTTCTGCAGCCACGAGCGGACAGAGATGACGTGTGTTGTTGTTGTGTCTCACAGATCAGCCGAGCGCAGGCGTAGCTCCGTGGTAGTGAGTCTGCCGGGACTCGAGGTGTTCCCTGGAGACCTCCTGGTGTCAGACAGTGCCATGGACTACCTGGCCCACGCGGCCCTCCTGCTAAGCGCAGGTCAGACACGGGGTGGGGTTTGCTCGTGTGAGTCCAGCAAAAGCCATGACTAAAGCATGCATGTGCGTGTGGGATGGGGAGGGAGGATCGGTGCAACAACGACATGCGAGGCAGCGCAGCCTCCGTGGGGGATCCTGTTACCCCACACCAAAGTGACCACATTGCTAATTTTAAAGTTGTCGTCAATTTTTTATATTTTTTTTTTTTGCCTGCATTTTACTGCTGAATGCAAAATGTAAGAGGTAAATGAGGGGGGCAGGACGTGGATCACCTCCTTCCTCCACAGGCTAGGAGCAACCAGAGCCCATACCATCATGTCCACCTGCAAGCAGCTGCGTTACAAATTCCTACCTGCACAGCTTCAAGCAGAGGGAAAAGAGTGGCCCATGCCACCCCCTTTGCAGTAGTGCTCTAATCACAGGGGTAGCAGACCCAACATTGAAATGTAGACCTGCAAGCAATTTCCACAAATATCTATTGTGGAATATAGTATAGTGTGCAGTGTGATTGCCAGAGATCAGAAGATGCTGGTGACCAGAGATTGAAAATTTCTCAAAAAATAAGTAAGGCAAGGTCATAACCGCAGTTTCACAAAAGCAAACAAGCCAGCCGTCCCCAGAAACAATGACCAAGGCCTTCAAAATCCAAAAGGAGAAAGCTTTGACTGTGATTCCCAGTCACACACAGGCCTGAAGGTAGGTGCCACGTATAGAAAACTCTTTCAAATTTCTTGCTGAACACACAGAGGCATTCCTCACCTCTCACCAGTGCGTTCCTACACCTAGATCCCAGTTTTTCCTGTGCCTCACTAAGGACTATGTATTACAGCCTGCACCACTGTGCCAGCCCCATGACAGATCTGAGGCTTAGGGTTTGTAGGATTGTTTATTCACAGGAGTTTTAAATACCTGCGTAGCTCCAACATATTACTAATGAGCTGACACAGCCTAATTCTTGCTTCAAAACAATGAATATCTTCAAGAATTGGCTTGAAGTATGATGTGTTTTCCCATGTAAAGAATTGGCAATCACATACTGATCATCTGCAGCAAGTGGAGGTGTTTAGCATCATCCAAGATCCCATCACAGATAGACATAATTCTTGCTGGGAGGAACCCAACAGGTTTAATAGGTTTTAAGTCTGGTGCACAAACTGCCTAAACCTACATATTAAATCTCAGCCAAGTGAAGTATAGTATATCAGGCTTCATCTTAAAAAAAAAAAACTCCATATAAATAACAGTTTTATATTTAGCTATTTGTTTCTTTACTGATAACACATTTGTTTTACCCATTAGAGTCCAAAAAGCCAAGGTGGCCATTTGCCAAAAGAGGAGTTGTGAGTATTTCACCACGTTTTATTTCCTTGCACTGACCTTGCCCTCTCCCACAACTAACCTGGGTAAAAAGAGTGTCTTTACTTTCCTGCCCCTGGAGAAAGGCAGCCAGGAGGTGAGCCAAACTCAGAGGTCTCAGCCCAGCTTGGGACTGCTTGGACATTAACCTGCAATGAAGGTGCTCCAGTGCAGCCACCCGTGCCACTGCACATGAAAACACAGTCAGCGCCGCTGCAGCCCATCCCCATGGGTGGTGGGAGGAGGGGTGCCCTTGGTACCAGGAGGGGCGGAGCAGGGTGGGCAACACAGGAGCTCTCCTTCAAGGTGCTTGGTGGTGGCAGAAGGTCCAACGCGGCTCCTCAGGCTAAGAGAGCACAAGGTGGGTAAGTCAGTCAGTCACATTGTTGCTTTGACCACAGTGTATTCTGTATTTTCTGCTTGCCAACCTAGACCTTAGTGCCTCAGGGCTCTGGAGTATCTGCCTAACTCCCACTCACATGGAAGGGATCTAGGCTTTACCTATCAAAGTAGCTTTTTAGATGCTTTCTTAGGCCTTTCCTGTGCTCATGGACACCCTCACTCTTGCCAGTAAGAGCATACACACCAACACACTTCAGTTAATTGCCTTGTCTAACATATTTCCTTGTCTTTTCCAATTATGAAGATTTTCACTTACTTTGGTATCCAAATTTCCTTTCTGGGTGTTGTTCATCATTCAAAAAGTCATTTACAAGTGTCTTGATAAGTTCGCACCCCTAAAAATGTAATTGCAAACAGTTCCTTCCTAATATTTTTTGCATTTTATCCTCTAAATCTCCACTATCAAAGAAGAGTTTGTGCAAGTGAAACCAATGCAAGTACTCAGATTAGCATGTACAAGAGTTTCCACTTAATTTGACAGCATTTCTATAGCATTTGAAGGAGCATGGCCTAAAATTGAGACATTTTAAATTCAGAAAAATATTTGAAATTTGCAATGAAATCTATTTTATATTTAGCCAAAATTTATTTCTGAGACTATTTAATCATAAATTTAATTTATGAAAATTTAAATTTATGCAGATTCATCTGCTGGTGCATTGGTTAAGTGTGTGTATATATAATTGCATTATTGTTTCTGCTCCATTTCAAGCTACCTTTCAAAATTAAGAGTTGAGCTTAAACTCTGAATTTCAGATATTATAATCAAACACATATTTCAAAATTGGCTTCAGATCAGGTCCTAAAGTTCAGACAACAGAAATCCATTAAGTATGACTACACTGTTCCAGAGAGCAGATAAAACTTAAGCAAACACCTTATAAGTCTATACTCACAGCACTAAATTAACGTTCATAAATATTGGTTAAACTTTTTACATGGCTCTGTCAGCTTGAAAAACAAAGCCAAACCAAAAGCAATTGTTTTTATTTCGTGATCCCTCACACAGACAAACTCCTCCTGCTCTTTAAGCTTTCTAAAATCTCATTTCATAGATACTATTCTGTAGCTGACCAAAGAAGTTTTTTTAATATATAGCTCAAATAAAAAATTTTAAAAAATAAAAAAAAAACCAACCACTTAAGCTTTGTATACCTATGGCAGGAGGATGATTTCAACTATGATTTTGTTGTCCCCTACTTTTGGCAGTGCTGAAGGAAGCAAAATATTTTATTTGTTCTGCCTTCTGAGGATACCCCACTGTCTGTTTCCAAACCAATGGTTTGTCCTGCCAAAGACTTCTGTGTTACATAAATAAGATCTTACACATCCACACCTAAGCCACCTACACACCCCACCCATGGCTACAAATAAACCTGCCATCACTGCCTCAGCTCTGTGTAGGAGAGCCTGGAAATATAAGGAGATCACTCAGTTAAGGGCAAGCTCCTTTCAGATCAGAACAAGGTTACTGAGCTGGGTAAACTTCTTAATGGTCTTCAAAGCATTGCATGAATCAGGGGTGCTTTTTTGTCATTCAACAGGGTAAAGACAAACAGAAACAAGCATCTGATCTGGAAAACTGTCTTTCAACTGTTAAGATCATAGACTGCAGCACATATGAATTTGTCTGCTTTAAGGTATCAAAATACTCGGTATACTATACCAAGGATACTTAAAGAGAGGGATGAAAGTTTTGTGTTCTTTTCAAGTTACCATTTTTGACTACATTAATGTGGATATGACACCTTTCTGCAAAATTAATGCATAAGGATAAGGTATATTTTTTTTGTTTGAAATGGAGGGGTGAGGGGGAAACTGAGTGTCGTAGAAGCTTAGCAAGGGCCCTCACAACAACCTGGATTTTGCCAGACTTGCAGACTGCCCTAGATCAGGGAGGTACCACCTTTAGAAAAAGGCATCAAGACAACCCTCTCAGCAGTACCTGCAGATCTGGGGAAAGAAATTGCAGCACCACAGAGATGCCAAGTGGGGCATGGTCACCCCCACTGCTGCCTTAGGCGTGCATTCAGAGGCGGCCACGTAGAGGTCAGTGCCAACACCAAGGTTCAGCTGCAGAAATCCCACCAAAGCCCTCTGGGGCCCCCCAGCCATAGAAATACCAAGCTTGGGCTACCAGGGTGATATTCAGATAATCCACACCTAACACCATCCCCCCTCCAAGGCAAATCTTTCGCTTCTCACAGGAGGCTGTTATATGCAGCTCCCCAGAGACTTGGTTGTTGAGGACTCCTGTCAGTGCCTAATTTGTATGTGAACATCTGACTTTGGAGCAGGTCAGTAAGGTGATAGTGGCCACCTGAGGACCAAACAAAACAATATGCAAGTACCTGTGAAGACCTAGTCCTTTAGTACCTTGATTTTGCCATCTGGAAAATAGGAAGCTATCATCCACCCCTGCTTTCCAGCAGCAGCACGACAGATTAAATTCCTTAGCATTTGCAAGCTGCCCACTAGTTATTGATCCAGCATCCTACAAACAGACTATCATATTGTGTTACTTTCAAATTCAGTGTGTTTATACTATAAACAAAGGAGGGCCACAAAGATGATCCGAGGGCTGGAGCCCCTCTCCTATGAGGACAGGCTGAGAGAGTTGGGGTTGTTCAGCCTGGAGATGAGAAGGCTCCGGGGAGACCTTATTGCGGCCTTCCAGTACCTAAAGGGGGCCCAGAGGAGAGCTGGGGAAAGACTTTTTACAAGAGCATGTAGTGATAGGATGAGGGGCAATGGGTTTAAACTGGAAGAAGGTAGATTTAGATTACATACTAGGAAGAAATTTTTCACTATGAGTGTGGTGAGACACTGGAACAGCTTGCCCAGAGAAGTTGTGGAAGCTCCATCCCTGGAGGTGTTTAAGGCCAGGCTGGATGGGGCTTTGAGCAACCTGGTCTGGTGGGAGGTGTCCCTGCCTATGGCAGGGGGGTTGGAACTAGATGATCTTTAAGGTCCCTTCCAACCTAAACCATTCTATGATTCTATAAATATTTTGGAGGAAAAAAACCATTTTTTTAAAAACTTTTTAAAGGAATCTTTAGGCTTCCAGAAGAAGAATCACTGGTACTGGCAGTCAGGCTGTTTACATGGGCAAATAGATCATAGATTCTTTTCGTAAGGTTTATGCAAAAAGTCAGTGGTTTTCTTTCTTCTTTCTTCTTCAATCAATAGAGTAAATCTTGGCATGACTTTATAAAGGCACAACAGACTGAGCAGAAAGATGTCGACAGCCGGTTAGAAGTGAAAAAAGAAGCAGCAGTGTGGGAACTTTTCACAAGTGAATGCACTTACTTTCTGGATCATTTGCTGGTTCTCAAGACGGTAACTTCAGATTTCATTTCCCCAAAATAATGAAACATTATTTGTTAGCATGGCAGACAAAAAGCCACTTGTAACCCAGCATTAGGTGTCTATGAGGGAATGATTTAAGCGCTTGGGTTTTCTCCCATCTTGCCTGCTTATCCTGTTTCCACAGTTCCCTTTGTTTTTTGTCTTCTTAATGGCATCTCTTCTTCCAAACATCACTTTCTAGTGCTTTGCAAACACCATCTGACTGCAGATACCTTCCAGTAGCTTTCTCTCACGAACACTGAACTGAAGCCACTCTCCAGTTGACTACACTGGATATTTCTCTACCGCTAGTCTGTAACATTATACTCTTTGTTTAACTTCATATAGAGCTGTAGTTAGATTATCCTGACTAGAGCATGAAAACCTCAGAATTCAGCAGACCTGTAGTTCTAATACTACAAGAAAACAAGCAAACTAAAAAACAACTCATCTCCCGAAAAATCCAAATTGCTTCCATCATGGTGAATTTTAAGAGCTTTGAAATATGGACAAGAATATTATACACTGTTACAAAAATAGCTGCACTCTTTACATTCATCACACATCAAAAGTCAGTGTATCCATTTAAAAGGATGGAAACCTCCCTAAACATCTTCCTATCATTTTTCTCTTATTCTGCACAGACAATTTCTGTTGTATTATTAGTCAAAGGAAAAAGATTAGTGAAACATTTCCCATGTTGCTGAAAAGTTAGCCTAGGAAGTACAAGAAGCAAAGTAAAGGGAATAAATAGAGGAGCAGGTTGAACTCCTCCTGGTGGGGCAGAACAGGAAGGGGGAGGAAAGGGGATGACAGGACCCTTGGTCCAAGGCAGGATGGAAGCGTCCTTCCTTCTATACATTTTGCTCAGAGATCTGAGAAGATTAAAAACAGGTGAATCCTGGGAAGGATGAGGGTAACAGGAGACACGCAGGTCCCATGGTGAGTCTGATGTAGGAGCACACAGACAAGCCTTAACCAGCCCTGCATGACCCATGAATGATTAACTACTCAGTCCATGCCAGCTTCCCAAACTCTCCTGCCAAAGAAAGAACCTACTGAATTTGGGTAGCCGGTTTTACAGATACCTGTTACTCTAAGTTCTTCCCAGTATAGAAATATTCCACCAATTTCAGTGAATCTCCACAGGGAACTTTAAGACCACCGTAAATCCCCTTTAAGTTCTCAGGTCAACTGTTCGTGGCAACTGAAGAATTACACAAGGCTAAGCAAACACTCTCACTAGCTCTTCAGTCTTGGCACCTGGGTGATGGGTTTTTTCATTAATGCTTTTCACACATATACAGAAAATTCTACTTGGTAATCTACATTTTTTAAGTCTTTTTCAGATTTAAGTCAGATTCAGCACATTCACCTCCAGGATCATCATCTGAGCTTAAATAATATACAAACTTAAACAGGCAATAAACACACATGCAGTTTTCACTCAACACAGGTCAATAAAACAATCCAAAGAGAAGAAAAACCTTCATAAGCCCTCTATTTATGCTATTCCAACAATTTTTTTTCCCCATAGTAACTTTAAAAAACTTGTATAGCAGCAGATGCATGGGGTAGGAAGGAAATAATTTAGAAAGGTCATAGAAATCTGTAACTCTGACTCTGATGTTATTAATTCCTTCATGTGGATCTGCATGGGGCTCAGTTGCCCCGGTTCAGCCAGAGAGCACAGCAGGGACATAGCTGCCTCTGTGGCAGCTGCAGAGACACCTCAGAGACATCACTTGTACCCTCCTCCTCACACAAATCCCAATATTTAGCCTTCAGGCAGGTCAGGAAAAGTTTCTCAGAGTGTAGTCTTCTGCCCTCCCCAAATCAAATGGTCATTTCATGAGAATTTTGGTGCAAACATGTTCTTTTCAGGGGAAAAAAAAAATGAGATGTATTGAATTGGCACAAATAGTAAGTAGCATGGATTTGTTTTGTTTTTAAAGATATTTATGAACACTCTAAAATACCTCCAGAGTAATGAATTTCTCTTGGATGTGGATTTGTGGAGACTTTTCGCAAACTTAGAGGAGTTAAACAAGGTGAGTAAAAAAAAAAAAAAGGAAGTCTTACTGAGATCAGAAATCAACCAGCCCAGTAAAAGGAGGCAAGAAACCATCCATAAAGCTTCTTATCACAGATTCAATGATCACATTTGGCACTTAGTTCAAATAATTAGTCTTTCCTTCATTTCTATTTGGTGTATCAGTGGGGGTCACGTTTCACAAGTGTAAATTATTCTCATGTGCCTCCAACAAATATAAACAGGCATTTGAACACAGAGGAGAGCTCATTTGGCAGTTGTTTCTAAAGTAAACACGAGTTTGAGACTAATTCTCATAAGCAGCATCCTTTTAACAGGATTTGAGAAGATAACCCTGACTGCACAATCCTTACAGCAAAACAGTAAGAATAGCAAAATAACTACCAGTTTCCTTTCGCAAACAGATGGGCACAAAGACTTTGCTATTATACCACTCCAGTAGAGCAAGTTAAAACAAAATGATGGCCACCCCTCTCCAGCTGAAGTTTCTAAAACAGCTTTTACACAACTTAGAAGCAAAACAGAAGTTTTTCTTAGCTTGAGGGCTCTTTTACAGGACACCTCACCCTTAAGAACTAAGTGAATTTTGGAAGGGGCTCTTCAGCTGCCTAAGTTGAACTGCTGCTCACAATCACATCACGTGCCCTGACCCAATTGCTTACTTCAAGTTCTTTCACTTATTGTAATTCCCTTGCCTTAACAGTTAACATCCCCCTTTTTAGCCAAAACAATAAAAGCAGGAAAACTCTTCAGAATAGGGACAATTAGCCAGAGCTCAAACACGAGCAAGTCACCTCTGCTCAGTGACTCACCACACACCAGGTGAGCGGCTGTGAGTGACCACCTGAGCAGGTCTTGGAGACACAGGGAAATAAGTTTTTAGCTGATGTGTTTCACCTTGCACTTGTTGTGGGCTAGGACCATACATGCAGCCAACTACTAGAGTTCAGCTGATATGCGGTTGCTGATTCCTTTGTTCTTGTTCAAAGGAGGGAGTGGGTTATATTGTTGTGTGTCATTTAGTTATTGCAAAAGCTTTGAGCTTGGTCATGTCTCGAGAGAATTATCTTTCGTTCATTTTCTATTTTGTTTTCCACTTTTGTTGTCCTTATTAACGAGGATGATAAATGATCATCTATTATGCATACTTATATACAAAATAGTGATCAAATGTAGGAGAAAGTAGCTGCTCTCAATGCCTTTTATGCCTTTTTCTCATGTGTTTTACAGCATGCATTTCTTCTTGACAGCAGGCTGAATCTACGAAAAAATGCATGCTGTAAAAGGCATAAAATGCACCCTCGTCAAAATGAAAGAATAAGCATCATCCTCTAAGCAACCCTGCCCCAATAAATACACCAAAGCAAGCAGCGTGTGCAGCTACAACAGCAGTATCACAGAGGATGATGTCCTTTTCTGGCCTAAAATTTGGCCTAAAGCTCAGCCTGGTCATCAATTTGTGTGCAAAATAGTGTGTTCAGGAGGCAAGTGTGGGCTTAGGAGCAGGCTTTCACCCACACCTGACTGACAGCGTGGGCACCCTTGAATCCAGTTCAAACATACAAAGTTAACTTACAGGGAATATGTGACTTTTTATAGCATTTTACAGAAATTTCCCTCATCTCCAATAGCATGAAACAAACTCAAACTATGAAAGATGGTATCTTCTTCAAATGACCATGAAGACATCCTTAATTGTCACAGCTCTGTCATACACAATCAGTGTTTTTCAGTAGGTACCATGCATCCATTGTAATTTTTCATGTCAATTCATGTTAAATACAGCTGCTACCCTGAAATAAGTTTAAATGGAATAACTAATCTTGTTTCAAAGCTCTTGTCATATGGCATTATCACGACATAAGTGGGTATTTGTATAGACTTGTTTTAGGTTCTGACTAATTAAAGCATTCCGGGTGTTATTCTGAAGCTAATTCTGGCAATGCCGGGGAGATAAGCACAGGCACCCCTAATGGGTGGAGCTTTTGAATAGACCAGGGATGGGAAATAAAGCTGTTTTAAACCTAACTTCAGAAGATCACTGATGCTAATTTCTCTTTTTTTCCCTCCTTACTTAGATAAGTCTCAGTTTTCTGAAAAGTTTTTTTGAAACTGTGAAAGAGCATGTCAGCAAGTCAGACTCTCCTATGGATTTCAGCTCCATACTCGGAAAGGTAACATAATTAGAAGTATTATCACTTAATATCAGGAGGTCCTTGCAGCAGACCATGTATCATAGCATGCAGGTGCTTTAGAGCAATCAAGTCAGTCAAGGACATGCCATCTGTCACAGGTAGTTTGGTCTCAGCCTCAAGTACCTCCCATCAGTAGGACATTTTATTTTTTATTCACTGGCATATTTGAGGTGGCCGTGGAAAGGTGCTCTGTATGTGGCACAAAGTGTGGAAAGATTTTCCCTTCCCGGGGAACAGTAGCCCAGACCTTGAGGAGACTTTGCCACAGAGGCAGAGGTGAGCTTCTCTCTCTGTGGAAGATGTTTCCCTGAGACCACACCTCAACCCCTTTGCTGGATGTTCCCTGCCTCCTTCCACTCCGTCACATAGATCCTCCCTTTACTCCATGGACCAGATCCGTTAAGTGCTTAATTAAGAGCTCAACGAGATTGAAATACCTCTTGCAGGTCGGCCTGTGTCTGCTAAGCAACAGAGAGGCACAGATACAAGTATCCTGCCGCTGCCGAGCACTGCCCTGCAACGCTTTGGGGCAGTCTGCATGGAAAATAAGGCAGTCGTCCAAACAACACTGTCCAGAGCCTCTCCCACATATACAATATTTACTGCACAACTTCGCAATGACTGAAAAGTTGGAAATATTAATACAGACAGAAAATCAATTCATGGACGTGAACTTTCCCTAGCAGTAGAGGCCATTAGAAAACTTCTGGGAAAATACTAAAACAGGGTTAGGATTTTAAAAAGGGAATCATAGAATGGTTAGAGTTGGAAGGGACCTTGAAGATGACCTAATTCCAACCCCCCTGCCATGGGCAGGGACATCTTCCACTGGACCAGGTTGCTCAAAGCCCCATCCAGCCTAGAGGTTGGCTTCTCACCCCCATTACCTCTGACTTCAGGCACTCTTATTGGTTATGTTTGTGTGAGACAGACAAAATCACAGACAAAACTGAGTTTTGTCACAGATGGCATTAAATGTTTCTAAGAGCTATCTAACACACTCGGATATAAAGTGACATCCTACATGAGGCCACGTAATGCTGTTGCATAGCTAGTGGGTTTTATCTTCAGCTTCAACGTGATTTTCACATCATTTATTTCTAACGAGAACAAAGTCTAAGAATGCTTCACACCTCTGCAGAGCTCTTAGAAGTGTGCTCCCATGCATTGCTTGAGCGCTGTTGTGGTTTTTTTTTTTTACTACTTTACCACTTTTACTACTTTTTAACTTGCCCTTTACTTTTTTAACTCCCTCTTTCCCTGTTTTCCTAGGTACGAGGAAATCTCAGGTAAAATGCACATTACAAAACCAAACCCGTTGTTTCTCCCTTTGTCGTGACATTTTTTCTTTCTTGATAAGTTTCCAAGTCTTTTCTGCAGTTCTTCCAGGGTGACCTCTGCCACACACACCAGATTTATTGCCTTAATTATACCTCCGCTGTCTTCTACTTGGAAAACCTGAGACCGAGAGAAGATTTTGGCATCTACCTGAAGGTAAAGTGATGGTTTTGTTGTCATTGTTGTTGTTCATTTCAGCCCTCCTGCCTTATGACAGGATTTTAACAGCAGACTAGGAAAGTTCATTGGAAGCAAAACTGTGTAGATAGCATTTTACACAGATTATTTGAACTGCAGAGGGTATCATAGATATGAAGTCACCCTTCTGACTGTACGCTCCCCTGCACGTGTGAAAGTCCATACTTGTCACTTAGAACAGGCAAGAGGGGGAAGCAAAAAGGGAACAACCAGCTGCATTTTTGCAGGCAGAAAATATGCACTGCCAGCCTCTATCATTCAGATGGTTCACACAGTCCCTTGATTTAGTGGCCTCCAGTTTAACAAAGTGAAATGGTTACAGAAAAAAAAAAAAGAAGCAAAAATCAAGCCACATTGTAAAATCTCTTTCAAGTATTTCAGTTTGATACACATCCTGCTTATCAGCTTGGTTTAGATGTTGGGTGGCATCACAGGACATAGGGTATTACGTGCTTTAGGAGATGAGAGGGCTGACATTCCCTGAGTGCAAAACAGCGCCCAGCCTTTATGCTACGCTGCATCAGCAGTGATGTACACAAACCTCAAAACTGGAGAAGCATATGACGGTTTGCTTCTGCTTAAGAAAAGGGGTATATGATACAAGCCAAAACAAGGGGAATAGAAATCCAGCAGCATGTCAGTACTTCCACGTGTCTTGGGAGCCCATGATGAGAGAGCAGGGTGGGTTTTGGCTGAGCCCTGGCGAGAAAGCCGGGCTGCTTTCCTCATGCACAGGTATTTGCTGACCCACATGCCCGCAGGGAAGAAGCAATGTCCTGAATTGAACAGCAAGCATCCCCTCTGCAGTGGCAGTGTTTTAGCTCCTCTGGCAGGTTTTGCTTAACCACAGATAAAGCAAACATAGAACTTGGTATCAAAACACTACCCGTAAGTGAGCATTTACCTCCCTCCAAGGCTGGAAAGAGCTATCAGTGACGTCTCTGTAAAGTTACAGCACTAGAGCAGGTTCCATCTTTGCCAACACCACATCTGCCTGAAGTGACAACTCCAGCCAGAGCAGTGGTGGGGCTCCCGGGAAAAGGGCTCTGCTCTTTCTGACTTATCATTAGCACACCAGCGTGTCCTGTGTATACTTAAGATTGACCTTCAACATTGCAGGGCTTAGAAAGAGAAACCTAAAGAAGTGGGCTTTTCTCACAGGCAGCCCAAAAATGGGAGAACGCCTCCTCGTAGCAGCCAAACTCTGTGGCATTTAGGGCCTGGGAGTTTCACATCACTTGCTCCCTGACAAGGATTTCATACACTCATGCCTAGGAAGAAGGTCCCCTGTGGGAAGTAGCAGGTGACCCTAAAACATAAGGTGCCTCTCAAACATAACTGAGGCTTTCCTGACGAAATTAAAATGGCAGATTAAAAAGAGCACTGCTTGATCTACTAGCATGGCCACAGCATCTGAAATGGGAAGCAGCAATGCGGAAAGTGAATCTGGAGGAGCGATACGATTCCCCCCGTAGAGAGTCTTTACGCTGCCCTTGCTCTCACTGTGTGAGAAGTTCATCTTTAATTAGTCCCTGTCTCCTTATAGTCAGCTGATGATGCAGAAAACGGTTTGCTACGTCCCTGCCAGGGAGCAAGCTGAGGCCTAAGGCAGGGGTTTTTTTGTCTTCAGCAGTGGTGTGAACAAAACGAACAGTGCAAGAGGCTGCATCTGCCCGAGCTGCTGGTCGCTCCTTTGCATCGACTGACACGCTATCCTCTCCTCCTTAACAACATCTGGAAGAGGAGCACGGATGAAACAGAGAAAGGCTTTATCTGGTCACTTAAAGAGAAGGTGGAAAAGTCAATACGTAAGTAGCTAAGGTTAAAAGTCAAGTGTGCAATTAACAATTAGCAAGTTATGCAGCCGTTGTGTGCATGTCCTTTGAGTGTGAATGGCTCCAGTCTCCCTGCAGAGATGCAACGAGGATGTGCATGCCTTTCTACAGTCCTCAGCCCTTCCTCATTCTGTCGGAAATGATTGGTGCCACCCTTGTGCTGTCAAAGCCTCTCTGAGCAAGGTCACAGGACTCCCAAATCAGTGAGTCACTTGTATTTGCTCAGAATCCTCTGCAGTGACAGGCAAACAATTAAGAGCAGATCACAAATTGGAACAAATCAAGAAAGATCTCAAACAAAGAAGTCTTTGAGTTGGATTTATGTCTAGGGAGGATTTGTTGGGGCTAACGCTTAATAGGATAAAATTGCACTCACGAGGGGAATATTATGTCAGTGACCTTTCACTAAATGACAGGGTCCTAGCATGTACAGTAGCTGAAGAGCTATCTCAGCTACAGATTTTCTCGAGCTATTGTGGAAAAAGAAGGGGTTGATCCTGGAATATATCTTTTTTCCCTGCATTTTGTTTTAAGTAAATAATTTATTAATTCTAAATAATTTATTAATTCAGTCTTGTTCAGGAAGCTATAAATGCATCTCTAAGTGTTTTATGGTCATAGAGTACATCAGCAGATAGGTTTATTCCCCAAAGGTTTCATGCAGTGCTCACCGAAATCAAAGACAAGACAGAGAATCAGCAAAACAGTTATTTTGCCACTCTTGGCAGGGAGAGGTGCTAGGCGGCACTTCACCCTAACCAGCGGCACACCAGGGCCTTCAGCCACCCAGCATGGTGGTACCTCGCTCTTTGCCACCATCCTTTTCCCTGTCCCAGAGGCTGAAGCCTCAAACACCTCCTTGGAAGATGAGGCAGAGAGAGAGTGTTAATGTCTTCTAGAGACAGATGAATCTGGGTAAATACTTCTTCTTGGGTAAATACTCCAATGACAGAATTACCACCTAAAAGGGAGACTCAGGTACTTCCTCTTCTTGCCACATCTTACGAGGAGTGTAGCCTAATGAACACACAAGGAACACATTTTTTGGCACAGAACAGGTCCCACAGGAAAATAAGATGATTTTGTTGCTAGTCTGGGGACTTCTTCTGGGAGGACAGCAGTTTTAGGTATGGCCCCAAAAGATCATGGGATATTTGGGGACTATTACTGGGAAAAAAATAGGTCTTTCAGAGTTTAGACAACTCTGGGTCAAGGAAACCGAAGATGGAGTGGTGACCCTTCCTTATTCACAGACACCTGACAAAGATCTGTCTTCATTTTTTGATCAGTGACATAAGGAACAGTTGCAGTCCAAGCATTCTCCCTCTGGGGGGTGTGTGTGTGTGTGTGTGTGTCTGAAACCATTATTTGCAACATCACTCAAGACAAAAACTTGGAATTTAAGTTGCAGGTCCATTAAAGTTTTCCCCATATGGCCCTGAATTAGAAAAGACGTAGTCACCACTTTTCACATTCTGAGGTGCCCCCATCCCAGTTAAATACTTCAGTCACTTCTGGCACCACTTCCCCCAAAATTAATTCTCATTATTTTCAACAGCCTTTTGATCAGGCTGTATATAATAATAATTATTTCTCTCACACTACCCCAGACAGTTTAAAAAGGCAGGTGGTTGGTTTTTTTTTTTTTCAAAAGAACTTTTTAAGATTACAGTTTAATTGAGTTTTATATGATTCCCCCTGTTCCCTAGTCAGATTAGTAAACACAGCCTTTTCATTTAGCAGTGAATTTAAGCATGTTTGAATGCATGGTTTGAAATTCGGACTGTGCTGACCTAAGAAGAGCTTAGGCATTTTTTACAATGAGGTCAAGATTTCATCTGGAGCTTCACATGTGAAGGCACTTTGGCTTCCACTGGAGAAAAATCAACATTCAGCATCTTCTAGAAACACGACTGTTCTTGCCAGCCTTGGCAATAACTGATGTTTCACATATTTCAGGGGATCTGGAAGGTAAAGTCAAGTGGTTGGACAACTTTCAGAAGTTCAGGCAGCTGCAAGAGGTCATAATTTGGCCTCAAGTCTGGGATCGTGACAAGAGATTCTTCATCCCAGAGGTAAGCGGTTTTTAAAGGGCAATTTTCCTTGAGGCAGGTTTAGTTTCCTATGCATCTTTATAGCGTGGTCTGAAGTTGGTTTGTTGTCTATATTCTAGTTACTGGGGGTGGCTCTGCTCTAACAGGAGCAGCTGCGGCCCGAGCACTGCAAACACTGTAGCTGAACACACAGACTGTACACAGTGCCTTGGATGGCAGCGTGGCTTGCTCTCAGCTCGCATCCAAGGGAGTACCAATCCTATGATACCAGAGGACTCTCTGGTGTTTGCTTTTAAGGGGCAGAATGAAATGGGATGGGTGTAAATATTACCACCTTTTCATAAGGCTATGAAGTAGAAACTATTTGCCTCTTTCACTCCTCAAGCTGAGCCAAAGAAATTTATATTTACATTTAAATAGCATTACAAAAAATTACACAGCATACCTGGGAACACGGGCACCTTTCTGCTGTGGTTACCTCCTTACCCATACAGACAAGACTTTAAGCAGCACAATAGTGACACCATCCCATGGGTCACACCTCAAGGATTATGTCTGCTCACATGCAGGGCTGCAAAAACCATTAAACTCTCTCCAGAAAAGAAAAACCCAGCTTAACATTTCAAAAGAGTAAACACATTTAAGCAATAGCACTGCTGAAGGAACACAGCCATGCTCAGTTATAAGCTGTGTGATGCTTTTAGCCTGAGATAAGAGCACATGTGTGCTCAGTTATTTAACTGCTGGTTCCCTCCCAGTTCATCATCTGATATGCAAGATTGCCCATTCTCTCTCTCTCTCTTTTTTGGGTCAAGTATTTGAAGCAAAGCTTAAGAGAAAACAGCAGCGAAAACATTTTGTCTTCAGCGACCAGACTTCTCCTTCACGAAGGGAGGCTAATGCTAGCAGGTAACATCCCTAAATGTGCTGGTAGCAGGAGTTACCTTAACAGAATCATATTTTGTCATGGCAGGTCCAGAATGAACCTCTGCAACAGTATTTGGGCAGGTGCAGGAAAGAAAAAGCAAGTGTACAGCTTGTCAGACTGAGAAACAGCCAAATTGCCAAAAGGATGAGTAATCTGCGTGATTGTTTATTGTCACATCTGGATATTCAGTCTGCCAGCTGCTGAAGAAATCAGCTTGACTGGCCAATGCCTGCCACTCAAAGGGGGCGTTTTACCGTTCATGTTCAAGAACACGGCAACAAGAAAACAGCGAGTTTAGGCTGTCCTGTACAAGGTGTCCCACATGCCCGGGGACAGATGTCAACATACGTTGCCTCTCTAGCACCATATCTGCTATGTGCTTCATTGAAAATTACAAAGTCCAGAGGTTTTTCCTTCCTTTTTTTTTTTATTTCACACTTCATCTCTGCTAAGACTGCTGTTTTGATGGATTGCTTGGAACAGGAAGGTGTTCTCCTGCCGGGTGGCTTCCCTTTTATGAACAGAGCCCTCGCACAACATGCCATTGACTCCACGGGTAGCCCAGTGGTCCCACGAGAGCATGTTGATTTCTACAGCACTGCTCACAGCTGCCTGTCACCCTGGCAGAGCAGAGATGCACGTCCCCAGACACGTGGGCACCATTGTGAAGCAGGGCACAGGCTGCTTGCTGGAGAGCTGCTGCAGAACCTCTACCTGCGCTGGAGAGGAGAATTTCCTCCTTGCACGAGCAGGAAGCAGAGGCTGGGCAGTTTGATCACTTTCTGTGTCTGGAGAAGACCGGCATCTGAAAGGATGCTGGAAGCTGCATGCCAGGGTGGCTGCAAGGCTGTAGCAGTGGCCCGGCAGAAATGAGCACAGCTCCTGCCTTACATTTTCTTCACCACCTCCTCAGGAGCAGAGGTAAAGAGACTAAGAACCCAACACTTTCTGCCTCCCACCACCACTGCTACTGTTATAAAGGGAGCAGCTTTTTTTTTTTGTGTGTCTGATTTTTGCTTTTCTTCCCACATGAGGAGAATTATAGTAGCAGAGGAGAAGGCACAACATCAGGGAGAGCAGAAGGAAAGGTTGCTCCTGATGTTTAGGGGGTGGCAGGCAGAGGAGAAAGCAAGCCACCGAGTCCTCTCCTGCCAGTGCTTCCCTCTGCATTCATTTCTCTTTTGATGAGACATCAGCCCCAAATGAGGAGGTAAGGGTGGCCATCGGGTGGCCACATTTCTTTCTGCAATACATAATGAGAAAATGCAGAAGGAGGTATGAGCATAACGCTTACTCACCAAGACAGCCAGCTGCCGGCAATCTGCAATATAAAAGTGCCTGGCACTTGGCCACTTGTCTGAATGAAACATCTCTCAAGACAAAAATGAAATCACAAGTCAAATATAATGCTGCACAACAGAAAAAAGCATGTCATAAAGTCACAACCCTGAACAGATGCGCACGAGTTTGGTGTTAAGGTGAACTGTGCTTGTTTGAACGAAACTGAGATCACTGAGACCACAATTGCATGGGTTTTTTCGGTAATCCTGTAATTGAGAATAGGAGCAGCTGAGAGAAGTGGGTTTGTTCAGATGTAGGAAGGGAAGGCTCAGGAAAGACATTATGGTTGTCTCCAACTGCCTAAAGGCTGGTTTAAGGCAGACAGAGCTAAAGGATGAAACATAACAATGCAAGTTGCAGCATTCCCCCATGAGATATTTGGAAAAATTTGTCGACTATTAGGGTGTTCAAATATTGGCACAGGGGACCAGAGAGGCTGCAGAGTCTCCTTTCTTGCATATATTCAAAACTTGACTGAACAACCTGCTCTAGCTTGGCCTGCTTGGAGCAGTGGGTTGGACCAGAGACCTCCAGAGGTTCCTTCCAACTGATTCCATTCAATGAGTCTGTGAACACAGTATAAATCAAAGAAACAAAAAAGTCTGTTCACAGCAGTAGACAGTTTACAACAAATAGTTCTTTCCTGTGTAACACCCACAAAAGCCTACTGCTGTACAAGAGATGCTGTGGAGAAACCTCTACGAAGTTTTTGACTTCATAGAAACTTACAGAAGGGTAGTTTTTATACGATGTCTAATACACGTTAACTTGCTTTTTTTGTAGTCTTCTGAATATCCACAGGCACATAAAAAGGTCCTCATGGTAGTTTCTTCATTCTCCGTGCAGCTGGCTGATCTGTGACCTAGTTAGGATTTTAATTTTCAGTAGTTACTGATGTCGCTATGTGCAACATTAATGAAATGAGAAGTTTTCAAGCCAAACCTTTCAGAACCGAACACTCACGAAAGTATTTTAGGATCCTGCAAGACTGCCTGGAAGCCATAGCTCTGACCAACCCCAGATGCTGTGAAGAGTAGCTCGGCATTTAATGCCTACCATTCACGCCCAGAGATACCCTATTGGTACACAGTAGCCAGAGGACAGATTATAAAGGATAAAGCCTGCAGTATAGAAAGGAGGTGATTCTGGAAGTGAAATAGGACTGCAATTTGGGAGCAAAAAGGGAAATGAAAGAAAGATTCATGGAAAGCAATAGAGCCATAAACAAGGAAGAGGTCAAAGGGCCAAGCTCTGCAAATCCAATAGAGAGTCCAAGTTTCCTCCAGTAAATTCCTTAAAAATTTACTCTTGCTTTTGTTAAATTGCTCCCTATTGTTTATTATAATAATACCTGAGTTTTCAACATGGCTTGGAGATCAACCTGAAAGACTTTGAAGCATTCTCAGAGACTTTTGTTGTTATATTCCTCACGCCCTCATGACCTCTAAACTACGAAGAAAAGATAAGCCAACACTATTCTGTGTAGTTTTTGAAACGCTTTTGTGATGCTATCAATTAACATTTCATCACTGCAAAAGCCTGCGAAGAGGGCAGCATACTGGTATTTAAAGGTACCAGGAAAAGGTGGGACTTCCCTATTTCTTTACCTCTGCCATTTTCAGAAGGTTCACTGTTTACCAGGTAGGATTTGCGAATTTATAGCAAGCTTATTGTTGTATTTGTAGGTACTCCAGGTGATCCTGGTCACTTTTCCTGGCAAGCAAGTAGTTGTTTTCTCATAATGAGGTAGCTGCTACAAAGTACAAGTATTAATAGGCAAAATCATCAAGAGACGTACAATTTTTGAAGCACTGCATTTGAGAGTGCAGACTAGGGGATGAGTAATGGTGTACTATGTTAGAAACCATGCTGCTTTGTTAAAAGCATTTTGTAAGATGCAATGATTCATAGTTGTGCTTCATCTTAGAAGTAGCAATTCCTTAAAATCACACCAAATTGACTTTTTTGATTTCCTCCTCAGAAAGCACAAGACTCCTTGACGTCTACCTCTTCCTATTCGATGATTTCCTATTAATTACGAAAATTAAACGTAACAAAAAGGTAATAATAGATAGAGATACACATGGTTGCCGTTGTTATGGTTTTTAGCTTGGTAAATAGTTTGAATGTACTTTGGAAGATTGATCTGATGATAAAAATACAAGATGACTAATCAGCATGAAGGATGGGTGATAATTCCTTATCCTAATAGCAAACCATAACACTGATTCAAAATCCTGCTTCTAGGCTCAGTAGGAACACTACGACAGGCAGAATTTACATCATAAGACCTTAATATTTTCCTGGTGTTGTTCTGATGTGCTGGATTCCTAAACCTCAGAAAAGTTTCAAGAATGTCAGAAGTTTTCTAATGCTCCCCTCATGACTCAGTCCAGCAACCTAAGAAATTTTTATCCCAGACATATCGGAACTGTTGGAAAGAAATATAAAAAGGTTAAAAAAAACCCCAAACACCAAAACAAAACAGTGAAAAGCTAAAATAGATGGAAATCTTGATTTATTCTCAGTTCTAACACAGCCTGTTGCATATGGCCTTTCTTTGCCTTGATTTCTCCTAGTTTAAACTGGAGATAATGGTCTCCTCTTAAGGAAGTTATTATCGATGAAAGATGCTAGATAGGGAGCTCTGCAGATGATAAATCTCTGTATTTAGCCACCAGAAAAAGGCACCGGTTGATCTGAATTTCCTAAAGCTTCAGTGTAGGAATGCATCTAGCTAATTAAGTTTATGAAGCTGATATAAATTAATGCTAAGAGGACCTGTGCTAAATATCAAGAAGTTTCTATCTGATTTAAAGACTTCTTGGCTTTTTTTTTTAAAGCAGCAAGTGTTCTGCTTTCATAGGAGATAGAGAAGGCATGCAGTGAGAGATTCTAGACCAGCAGCACCATCCCTTAGCAACAGGGGAGATGGAGGGAGCAGGGATTCAAGGGCACCTGGTGCCCTTAGGCAAGTCTCTTTGAGGGTTGCCACATGTCTGTGTGTTGGTGAACCTTCTGTGAAGGGCTGCAACCCATCTGGAGCCCCAGCAATTCTGTGTTCTGCATGTACAGGAGGGGAGATGGGGAAATGTACCACCAAGGAATGGAGAAAAGGTCCTGCTATTAAAAGAAGGGGGAAGAGGCAGGGGAAAGAGGGGGGAAAAAATACCTTTGAACACCTTAGACTGACTGTTTTCTGCCTGTGGACTTGTATGTGTTTCTATTGTGTTTTTTTAGTGCAAGGTGTGAACTTGCAGGAGATCTCCAGGTACTGATGAGTTTTTCTGAGGTTCCTCAGGCAAATAAGTTGTCTGAGTACCTTTGATAAGAGAAAACACATAATTTAAGGCTGTTTAGTGCCTATACTTCATGAGCAGATGGCAGACAAACAGCTAACCAACTTCATTTTCTATTCTCAGAAATACGGGGGCTCAGACACTGGCTTGCTCCCTGTCTGTCCTTCCCTCGCTCCTGAGCTGCAGTCCTTCATAAGAGAGGGTGGGTTTTGCACAGTCCTAGACCAGCCCATCCCGCTAGACAGGCTGATACTGAAAAACGTTGACCCTGTCCACGTTACAGGTACGTGTCCACATGCATTTGAACGTCTTCATAAATACCACCCCGATGCATTGCGTACGCGGCAGTGTAAGGACGAGACGCTGTTTGCCCACAAACCACCCCCAGATGCCTGGAGTGCAAACGCCGGTGCCGCAGCACTGTTCGGCTTCACAGCTCTGCTCTTTACTGTGAGACATGACCTGCTAACACAGACATGACACTCCATGTCCTCCTGCTCCTAACAGTGACTTTCATGTACGCACCAGCATCAGATGCTATCCATTCACCCCAAAGGAGGTATCAAGACTCCAATGACTTCCTTCTCGCCAACCAAGTACTTCCTTGCCCTAACTGTCCTAACATGCCCTGTCAAAACCCAGACCTCTTTCCCAAGTATATTTTCAATTCTGTAGTAGTTATGCAGCATTTTTTCGGTTGTCCCACTGCCCAGCACCCCAGCGCACTGCTGTCCTGGGTGTCCCCACATATGCGCAGTTGCAATGCTTCAGGAGGCAGAGAGGAGATTCACCTCCTGCTGCTGCTCGTACTCACCTCCCCACCAGCTGCTGAGAGGATGGGAATCACCCACCACATGTCAATGCTCCCTTGCTCACAGACATCCACGTGCATTGCCCCAATAACATCTGCTGCTGTGTCCTTGGGGGAGGAGGGGAGGAGGACTGACCTCCACAGAGAGCGACCGGCCTTACCCTGCCAAAACAACATCCCTGGAGTCACCAAATCAGATCTTGGGGGAGGGAGCAGGCATGAAAAAATCAGGCCTTCCCTTGGTCCGAGCTGTTCATGCAGGCTCTCCCACAGCTCAGTCTAACGTTGCCCAGATCCCAGGAGCCTCCTATATCAAAAAAAAAGTAAGAGAAATGGCCTGTCAGCCATCTTAATCCTAAAGACTGAGAGGAAAAGCTCAGGAAGCTAGAGTGCTCAGTGGGAAATTAATAGACATGGAAAATAAACCTAGAGCCCGTAAAATTTATGATAACTTTGAAATATATTCACCCAGAGCAATTAGCATTCAGCATCAATGCTGACAGGAAATAAAGGTAGGCAATAAAAGGCAAATGACTAAAGATGAGATAAGGGGGTGAACACAGAAAGGAATAACCCTGTTTTAAACGCACTCCAGGCACTGTCTGGCTGCCTAATGTGTCTCCCTACCAACCCAGCAGAAATGAAGCAAACATGCAGCCACCTCTTGCTCGCACGGTGGAAGGGAGAGCAGCCCCATGTTCCTGCTCAAGCCCAGACTAGATGCAAGGTCAACAGCTTTTGGGTGCTGGAGAGGGCAGCACAGCCACCCTCCGGTTTGCACACACAAGATTGGGCATAAAAGCCATAATGGAGATGGGAATAAGATTTTAGGATTTTTTTTTTTTTTTTCCAAGCCAGCATTTCCTACATTCAGGGATTTCTAACCAGGGTCCTTCTATCCCCGTGATCCAGCTGCAACCAGCAGAAAAGACAAAGTTACCCGCTCTGTCCCAGCCCAGGCTCCGGTCACTGGTTATGGCCCTTCCCTGCACTCAGAACCCCATTGCCTGACTTCTCTCCCATCTATTCCTACCAGCTTTATTACAGCCATAGCTATTGCAGTCTCCGTTAGTTACCTGTAGTCTCCTAACACCTTGGAAGCCCCATCCTAATACAGGGCCCCTTCAAGTGGGGTATAATAAAAATAGTGAGAAAAATGACTATAGGGAGCTTGCAGTTCAGATTTCCACCATTTTGTGTAAAACAACAAGCAAAACTCCCAGTGTCAACGGAAAATGTCCCTTTGCAGGCAAAAAAAAAAAAAAAAGAGAAAAAAGATTAACTGTTGTCAGGAATGTGTGACCTAGGGGAATGCTGCCAATTTATTTGCAGTCTCAAGGAGACTTTTACTACTGGTGGCAGGAAAAGATTAGTTAGCATGTTCTCAGAAAGTGCAGCATGTGACTTGAAGTGATCCACCACGTCAATCAAAATGAAACCCTGATTTTTGATCTAACAAGTACTTCTTCATCCATTAGTTTGCTGAGGGTTGATCTCACCTTGGAAAGAAACGTACCTCAATACAAGGACTAGGAAAAAAAAATATATTGCAATATCATAGAAATACCCTTTTAGCAGCAGGCTGATAATTAAGCAGGATAATTCTAGCCAAAGCCTGCTATGTATCAGGGAAGTGATAAGAGATATAATGGTGTGCTCATAACACTGGGAAGTGACTCTAAAAGCAAAACTATCTGCAGATGCCAGGATCTTGTACAAAAGACGCAACTTTACATGTAAGTATAATAGTAGGAACCCATCTCTGAGTATCGTAAGCAGAAACATACTTTCTGATTAGGAAATCGCTTTCCTTTTAACATTCTGCTCTGGATTTAATCTTCGCAATTACTTACTATTGCCCCACTAATAATGTTTTACGCTAAGTTTGAAGGGGCCAGACCCACTGGTATGTAGCTATATCAAAGACTGGTAATATCTACAGCCACAGAATTTCTTTTAGAAAACATTACTGAGAGCGTGATGCCGAGCATTGCCCAGAAAATTCATTTTTAGAACTGTAAAGTCATATTTCCCATTGACCACAGACAGAAGGCATGAATTCTGAAACATACCTGCTCTGCTGCTACAAATTTCTGCTGCTGATTTGCTGCAGTAATTTAACCACTGTGTGCTCCACTTTCCTTTTCTATAAAACTAGGATTACAGGACATCTTGTCTTCCAGAAACATTTTGAGGTCTGACTGGAAAGCATTACACAGCAGCAAGATATTCTACATAATACAGGGCTTCAGAGGAAACCATATGAACTAGATAAGTTTATCAAAAATATATGTCAACTGTAGTAGACTCAGAAAAACGCTGCCTTGTCTTGGCAGCTGGAGATCTGCGCTCTCCTTGGGCTGCGTGGACTCAGGAGCAGGGCTCCACTTAGGGCCACCACTCGCAGGGAGGCAATCTCACACCTCGCTCACTGTCACTTCGTTTACAGCAACGTCCACTCCAGCTAAAAAAAAAGCAACATGAATCCAGTGCATTACAACAGGTTACTGTGCTCTCCCGCCTGCTGCAACTAGCCCACCCAAGCACGCCTGTCATCTGCGGCAGGATTTTGGCTACCTAAAGATGCTTTCCCCTCCTCTTCCCCCAAGTTTTCTTCGTAGCAGACTTAAGCCACCCCTTCACTCCGGACACGCGACGTTGGTGCTGATTTGTCTCCTCGCAAGGGGAATCTGCCCCATAATGCCCAAAGTCAGCTGCAGGACCCAGGAGATGCTGCTGTCACATCCAGAGCCACTGACTAACTCTTGCAGAAATTTGGCAGGAACCGAAGGGCTGCTGGCAGCATGCCTAGCCCTGCGAGACATCGCTGCCAGCAGCCGACCGGGGACAGCCCGGCCAGCAGCACCAGCTCACGCACATGGCCCAGGGAGAGCCCAAACCCACCATCAGCCTGAGCGAAGCCACTTCCCTATGTAGCAGCTGTTGTACGGACCTGTTTGAATCAAAAGGAAAAACGGGGCCTTTCTCTTTAATTTTTGATATTTGTTTTTCTCTAACTTCAGTTATGATTTAGTCTGCTTTGAATGCAAAATTCTCTTAAGGATCCTCAGCTAGACTCAAAAGCACCTCAGCTGCACAGTGATAAAGTAAAAATAAAACAAATGCAAGCAGAATTAACTTTTTGAAATAACAAATCTTCCCGCACAACAAACAACTAATCCTATCAGGGTGCATTGCCCTATTAAGAATCACAAAAGATTATTACATGTACAATTTCTTCAATCATAATTAGACAATGTGATATAAAATTGGACTGACACCTGTACGAGGGAATTTATATCATTTCTCCATGTTTTTTCCACAGTTTTCAGCCTGCGAAATGCTTTCCTAATACAGCATGAAAATAGGTATCGTCAGTGCATAGCAGTTTTCTTGCTACAAGCTCAGACAGAGACTGCCAAGGTAAATAGCACACCTTTATTTTTCTTCTCTGATTACAAAACTACACTTTCCCTAAAGGACGATCTCAGCCTAAAAGTGGCCATGCTGTGCTAAGAATCTATTACAGTTGTGACATTTGACCAAAAGCAAACCAAAACAAAATAACACCCCAGTGCTCTGGCTCACACATTTGTTACAGAATATTTGCCGTTGAACACGTACCAATTTTATATCAAGGTTGATAGCAGGTCATATGCTTGTTGAAAAACACTATCATTTCTGATTGCTGAAAATGAAAAGTAAAAAAAAAAAAAGCCACCTTTTGCGTCCCAGAAATGAAGATAGTCAGCTCCTCCAGAGAAGTCAACACCAACACAACCCCACCCCACCCAACTCATGCAGCAGTGCTCAGATCAGAAAACTGAATCATGCTCATCCATGCACAACACACATCTTGCAATTTCAGATTGAACAGATGGTATGATAAATTCCACTGTTATATAAATTTACCCCTCATTTTCACACCACATCACATTTCTAGTAACAGTGCTGTATATAATATTGGAAAGTGTGGTAGGCATTTCACAGAAGTATTCTTTTTTCTCCTGTAGGTTGAATTTGATTCTCTAATACCTAATGCACAGAAATTTGGCTAGCACTAATACTAATTCTTAAAAGTAAACCAGAGTAGATAGACTTTTTCAGGGAAAAGCAGTGAGTGAATTCTTTCCATTTCCAAGTCACTGGTTGGTACTTGGAATAAGAATCTACTATAAGTATCTACTCAAGAAATCGTTACTTTCTCCTGTTATTGAAATATTACCTTTCCCTTCCAAAGCTGCATTCACACCAGGTGGCTACCATTTCTCAATGTCTCCCAAGTCCAGTTTATCAAAGGAGAAAACCCTGCAGTGAAAGGTTCTTTTCACTTGGATGTGGTGGCATTACTGCATTTTGTTGAATTCGGGCACTCTGAGCCCTAAACTTTCCAGCACTGGTTGAATAAAGTCAACTACCTTATTTCAGCTCCCAAGAAGCCCAACCTCAGCATGATCAATATATTTTTTAAAGAAACTTTGCAAGCCAAGATGAGCTCACAGGTTTAGCTGATGTGATTCTGCAAGGCAGAAAGGAAGATGATGTGGATAAGATTGATATTGGTGAGGATCATCAGAGCAGGGCCCCAAGCTAGCTAAGCTTTATCAAAAGGGAGGCAGCAAACTGAATGGAGCCATACATGCCCTATTCCCGTTGACTTATCCCAAGCAGAGGGCTGTTACATTGCAAGTTGCCTCTTAGATCTCCCGATTTTTTGTGAAATGCCTCAGCTCCTGGCTCCCTTGCGAGGCCGAGGCCCAGGCTCACCCTGCCCGCCTGCCCCTCGCTGCCATACTGCGCTCCGCCAACAGCACGGGAAGCGTGCGCAACGCACTGAACGTCGGTGCAGTAAATCCCTCACCCCACTCCCACCTCTCTCTGAGACCCAACACTCAGCAGACACATGAAAACACAGACCTGCAATACGCCCGTTGCTCATCCCACCCATACCACTGTCCTGCCCTCTGTTCTCTTCCCCTTGTCCCCCGCTCTCCTCCCTGAGCCTTGAAAAGTTCAACAATTTCAATCCCACCTCCTACAAATCCACGACTGCCTGGCAAACCCCTGTGTAACCACCACCACCACGTGCATTGGAGCCTCTTCCACCAGCAGCTCCAGAGCAACCCTGGGGTGGGAGAAGCACAGCTAGACCTTAAGCTTGTATTGCTGCCAACAAATTTGTAATGTCTAATCATAGCAATTTAGAGACAACTCAGCTTCTGCAACCCAGACCATCTGGCCTAGCAAAGAGAGAAGGAAGTTACGTATTTTAAATCCGTCTCTCCAGCCATCACCCCCTGCCCTCATACCTGGATGACAGCAGATACAGAGCTGAATGCTGTCAGCGTGATGCTAGAAACTAAAATTCACATGGCAGCATATGACAGATCTCGGAGGGGGACAGAACTTGTGATACTGATAGCAGTAGGGCTGTCTTAATCAGAGAAACGGGGAGCCCAAACTGCGGGGACAGAATTAAACTAATAAATATTACACAAAAACAGGCAAAATAGCCTGCAGCTAACTTTACCATTACAAGCAACCAGAGCATTAAAATCCTACGTTCCAACCAAAAAAGAAACCTTCACTGGAAATCCCTGGCCCCAGGCACAGACTCCAGTAGCGTATGGTGGCCTGAGCAACTGGGAGAATCTCGGTTCTGGAATAATTCATGTTCATTTCAGGAATTATGAGCACGGGCCTCAAGAAAGGCTAAATAAAACTAAAGGCTCTGGGTGTTTAGGTATCTAAATTACTGGAACTTTTTTAGATTATCTTGGTTTACAAGTTATTTTTTCATGTTACAGAAAACATGGATGTCACAGATAGAAACGGCAATCTCCAATTATACTATGCAACATGAAACCAAGAAAAGCACTGCTTTCTGCTTCCCAGCTGAATCCTCTGAAATTTAATAATGCCAGCACAGCACCAAACAGAACCAGTGGAAGACTATTGTGGCAATAACACAGTTATTTCTTCCAGCGTGCCTTAAGTTTCTGAAGCTAACAGATTCCTGACTTGTCTAGACAGAAGTGAGGAGTTCTGACCACAGGATGTAGGAATAAACTGGAAGGGGAAAATGAGCCATGCAATCGCTCTCGGATGCTCCTTTGCTTCAGCTAGTTGAAGGCTGTTGCCATCCAAGGAAGCTTTAGTACAGCTTGTCATTTCCTAGAAAGTGGGACAGGGGAAGAAACCTACGTTGGTGAGAAGAACTCATTCACCAGAAAAGTCTAGAAGAGTTATTCCAAGATCATTCAAATTATATTAATAAATTTCACGAAATTAAAATTGTGTAGCCATCACTCCCAAGAGTTATGCCTCTACCTACTGAACTATAATATCACAAGATGTTTTTTGCATTAACGTTGAGCTTGTAGAGGCAGATCGGTAAAAGCATATATTGTGTTGACTGCCCATTAATTTTTAAAATGAAATTATTTCAATTCCTTTTTCAAAAGGTCATCATTACATATAACATTCAGTTAAACTAGAGATGCCACAGAATATATAAAAAGAAAGAACACAAGTACAATGATGCCCTGCTTTACTGGGATTTTTTTTTTCACCTGAGGTTTTTCACCGCTTTATTAACAGCAGATCTGTCGTTATGCGTTGTTTACACCCACTGCAGCTTTTAGCATTCAAGTTTGCTTCACAGACTTGAGTGTTCCTTGTGCATCAAACCATTCAACACTTCACTGCTATCCCAGATCCGTGGTCCACAAAGCAGAAGTGTGCCCCTGTTAAGCACTTAATTTTTCCCTCTTTTTGAGGTACTGGAAGAGACCCACAGAACAGCCTGAAACTGCTTGCCACAACATTCATGCAAGCTGCTACCATGGAGGGAGGGTGCTCTCACCTGGTTAGCTTTGGCTAATCCCCTGAGATTACCCATAGTCAGGAGAGAAAGGGAAACGTCCCTAAAGCCACTCTCAGTGACGCTGTCACTTCTCCCACTTTCTGTCCCCAATCAACTAGTCTCCCTCAGCAGAAAAGTCAGCGCTTAGAATATCCCCTCAATGTCAGCAGTTACTTCAGGGGGAGCTGAACGGAGAATCCACACAGAAGAGGACTATGCTGAAGAATGTAGGAGTGCCATCCGGTTGTTCGCATTATTCACGGGGAAGTCAGCATTCACTTCGCATTCACCTCTACTCCACAACCCAACTAGTCATGAGTTCAAGCATTTCCCCTAACCCCGCTCCTCCCCAGCTCCACCCATAAGGATGCGATGGTACCTTTTATCCACTTGAGCTGGTTTACCTGTACATACAAGCTACGGTCTGCAGGCTGTATATACGTATGTACCTACCTGGTTCAGCACCCTCCAGATGCAACCTAGGCCCCTGCGGGACACATTCCTGCTCTTCTCCCTCTGCCTGCGACGGCCAAGTTTTTGTCACAGCTTCCTGGGAAAGGAATAGCCACTCAGGCTCCATGCCAAGTGGTGAATGTGTAAGGCAGAAGAGCAGAACAGAGTGGAGACAGCAGATCTGCTCCAGGACACCACGCAAGCTGCAACCACTTAGCCACAACTTGGCTGACACAGCTGTGCTCAATCTCCCTGACCCCAAGCCCAGCTGCACAACATGTCACACCCTCCCCCTTCCACCCCTGGTGCCTCACCAGAACCTCACAGGATTTTGAAACCAATAGTGATAGGACAGCTATTTCAAGCCCAGAGAAGTCACACCTGACAGACTCAGCTCTATGCTTTGTGCACTGACAGAATTGAGAGGGTGTTTTGCATCTCTGTGTATTTTTGCCAAAACGACTAAGTAGTCCCAAAGATTTAGTATTTCCTGGAGGTCAGCACATCTCCAAGGAGGACACCCCAGGGGAAGGAAGTACTCACACACAGGCTGTCTTTAGGGAGATGCAAGCTCAACAGGCTCTTCTCTGCGGTCTGGAGAGAAAGATGCCTCAGAAAGCAGTCGAGGCAGAAATGAACTTCCCAACTCGAATTGCCTTCAGAGGAGACCTCTTCTCTTCATATTTCTCCACTGTCTACACAGAGCCCCTAGGAAGATCTGCTTCAATAGATAAACACATTTTTTGTGATTGCCCCACAATTCAACAGGGGCTTTGTCATGGGACTGATGACACACACATTAATCACCTGGCTTCTCTCTGCAATGCAGCTTCACCACAAAAGGTTTCCATCTGACAAGCAAGCCCTTTGTTAATCTAAAGAACTAAAATGAGTGCTCCTTCCGAGTCTTCCAGTTATGCCAGTTATCCGACTGCATTGAATGCGATGTCTGAACACAGCCAGTGACAGAAGGACTTTAATTGAAGGCGGGATACCCAGCAACATTGTGCAGTTATTGGGAAAGGAAAAACTACTCTGAATTTAACCTGTGAAAAAACAGATTTGAAAAACAGTCATTATCACTGCCTCCTCAGGAACGTGAAAGCTTTTGTTGCAGTTCCCCACAAGTCTAAGAAACTGGAGCGTTTAGCTTGTTCTTAGATGCGTGGCTTCCCAACAGTTCATTTGTCAAATTATATATCCCCCATTTCAAAGTAGCTTTGCTGTCTGAAAAGCAACAAGGTAGTCTTGAATGACAGAACTGGTCTATTAGAAAGGTCTAATTTTTTTTTATTGTCATTAATCATTCCTTTAGCAGGTTAGAAAACAAAAATGACATTTCAATAACATTTCATCATAGTTTATACAGAACCGGTTGATGCATGGTGTCGTCTTCTCATCCAAATCCACAGCCGCCTTCCAAACTGCAGTTTAGGAATTACAGTGCACGCTGGACTAAATTCTTTCACAATGTAAGGCACAACTACATGATCACAAGCAGTAAACACAAACACTGAAAATAGAACTTAAGATAATCGAAATTCAATTAAAAAGAAACAAAACCAAACCACACTCATGCAAAAAAAAAAAAGAAAGAAATCTATCTACACCTACCAAGATGGTATGATCCAGTTTAAAAGAAGTGCAGTACTCTCTGTAGATAAAACTGCAACATAAGGCTATTATAATACATTACCTCTAAATACTGGGTAAGAACTTAAAACTTTTTCCATTTATATTTTATACAATTATACAGAAATTAAGCTGTATGAGCAATATTCACATCTGCAATAATAAACCGATTATTAAAATTCAGAAAAGAGGCAAACAAGACAATGTAACTTGTGGCACGCATCCATTACAGAATACCATTCATCAAGTTCACATCTCGAGCACTGAAGAAAAAGAAGACTAAATTAATGGTACATTTGGTGAATGAGGCTATCTATAGCCAAATGACAAAGCTGCATACAAAATTGTTTTTACCCAGCGGACCGTGATTATGAAAGCTTGTGGTTATGATTTATTTCCTGTCCAGCAGCTAGGGTTTGCAAGATTGAAACTACAGAAGTTCAAAGAATACAACAGAGTTTACAATAACTTGAAACTATTGGATACTTTCAAACACATTTTTAAAAAAAAAACACAAACCAAACTTAATCTTTTTCCTTTTTGGTAATAAACTTTTGCAATTTTGGCATTCACTATAACTTATACATAACATGACAGTGAGCAAACCTTATTAAACATACCTAATGTTTGAATTTCACGCTGAGAGGTAGTTTAAATGAAATCTTACATAACGGCATCAAATGGTGGGGTTTTATAATTTTTTTTGTGATTTTTTTTTTTTTCCTTTTCTTACAAAAGTGACAAATCCTATACAAGCAGCATTTTGGACACATTACTATAAAAAGTTCCGGTATTTGCTAACCCAGCGAGACATTCTTTCAAACATCCCTTTTGTGCCAGGAATCAAGCTTTAGCGTGATATAACGGAGTGCTTTGCCATAAAGCCTACAGCAGGAGCCTGGACCTGCCAGCACTGGCCTGTTGACATATAATGATGAACACCCTTTCCCAGCCCTCTTTACCCAAAAAAGGCAGGAAATACAGATGAATTTGGTTTTAGTTTAGGTCACAGGGGGAGGAAAAATTGGAAAACACGCCTACCAGGCTTCTGCTTTCATAGCAACGTTGATCCAAAAGGGTTAGCAGGGCTTCAGTAACCTTCAAATGAGCAGATACTCCTGTATCTGCTGCACAGTGAGTGCATAGTATGTGGTGAGCTACAGACAAAAGGCAAAGTTTATTACCTTAACTAGTACCTATCCTCTTCATTATTGTGATCTTAAGTGGCATCTAACGTTCTCTCTAATGAGTCAAACATCTTCATTCAGTGCCCCTTAAAAAAAAACACCCCCAAAATACCCCCAAAACTGAGTTTCTGTGGAGGGAATTTACTCGCCAATTATTGCTGTTTTTGAAAAGTACACCACTTAGTGGTTTTGGAGAGGCTGTGGTTGGACAGTAATTTTAAACTTATCCTAGAAGGGGTGCTGAGATCAAGACTTCAAAAATTAAGAACTGGACAACTGGCAAGATCCTTCAAAATACACAAAATCCATGTTTTCCCATTTTATGATCTTAAAATGAAGCTCTACAAAAACAACATGTGCGTGACTACATGGGTTTTGTTGTTACATATGCCGTCAGACGATGATCGCATTTTTGGTACAAAGGAATTATGAGTGCAATTCTCCTTACTTAGCAAGGGGCCAAACATCATACAGTGAAAAGTCCAGCTGAAGATAAACCTTCTGTCCACTGATTACAGCTAACACATACAATGCCAACGATGCCATTCCACTTAGTGTAGATTATATCAGTCAGACAGCAAAAAGTGCATAGTGCAAATGACAGTGTTGTTTCCTAGTCCTCCAAGAATACGAGAGTGGGAGGGGTGATACTTGGAGGAGTAATTTATCAGTTTCAACATACTCAAACCATGGTATCATTCTTCTTGGCATAGTTTATGTTCTGTTTGAACTTAAGCTCCAGCAGTTTTCTGTCTGCCACTGAGTACTGGTCATAAATCTTTAAGTTTTGCAAAAAGCATTTGTTCCCGCTTCGTGTTTAACTGGCATTTAAAAATCCAGAAAAGTACTTGAGTTTTCCAGGTCCCTTCTTTAGGAATGTCACTTCTCTTACGTCCAGCATGAGAGACTCAATTGTTCTTGCTAATGTAATACAAACACAGCAAGGTTACTTCAACGCTTCTGCTCCCAAATCCCTCCTCGCTTCACTAAGGAAGCTTTTCCAGTGAGGATTCTCAAATAATCCTAATCGTCCCAAAACCAACAGAAATAGTTTTTCATTGTTCTTGTGTACCTAGTGCTCCACGCTCCATGGCAACTTGGTTACTTGACACCTTCAAAAAACAGAGGAAAAAACCCACACTATACCCTAGAGCCTTGGACTCTCGTGCCAGAGAGTGAAGCCAGCTGAAAAATGAGATCCCTCTAAACCTCTTGCCTCTGTTGGAAGCTGCAGCAGAAAATTCCTTTTGTCTCTTCATCTGCAGACAGCAAGTTTTCCTACTGTGACTCATTAATTTTATCCTCTGTTCAACCTTTGCAGAAAGGGGAAGATTGCTGGAGGGAAGGAATACATGGGGAGAAGAAATAACAGTGAAGCACAGCCAGCTAAGATCAAAAGCTTGCCACTGACCTCTGCGATGCTACCTGCCTCCAGAGGGCTTGCAGGACAGAAGTATGAAGCCTGACATGAGGCTGGAGTAGAACAGTAGGATTTGGCATTTTGGAGGCAACAATGCATGGGATTGAGGCTCTTTGACTGGAAAGAGAGGTGATAACTCCAGAAAGTTAAAGAACCTCTCCCCACCCTTAATAAGACTATCCTTTACACTTTTCTGATCGCCTCTGTAGCTTTTCTCAGCCCAGGTAGCACCTGGTCCCTCACATTCCGCTCCCCAAGCAATTCTGAATGTGGATGGAGTGTCCCGCGGAGGGGACAGCTTCAGGAAAAAACCCGCACTTCACTGTCCCATTCCTGATGCCATGGTAATGGCTATTAATCAAAGGCAGCTTGAGGATCTCACACACCTACCAGTTTGAGCGGTGGTTTTAGCATTATTTCCACCTCTTGCTCTATAATGGCCTCTCCTCCGTGAATCAGAGCAATCTGGTTCTCGCTATAGGCTGCAAAAACGCACCACTGTGCATCCTCCGTTTCCAAGGCTCTAGTCTCTTCTGCCATTTTATTAGTTTTTTAGTTTAGTGTTTGCAGTCTGAAAAATCAGTGCATTAAACTATTTTGTCAGGAATCCTTTAACTCAGCGTGGTAAAAGCTACCAGGCTTTTTACTAGGTTTTCCTATTATTTATATTTTTAAAGCAGTGCAACAAAAATCCCACATTCCTCCTGAAACATGCCCATCAAAACAGTCAGACTCTGCAAGCAGATTTATAAATACAAAGCTTTTCAACCTTCCAGTTTCCCTTATTATGTATCTCATAGGTCATTTTACTGAGCTTGAGCACAACTTCCAACCTGGCAATGAGGCTGAGCGCATTATAGGGTCTATTACACCATCAACTTGTCAACAAATACAGACCAGCACTAAGAATCGTAAGCACAAAAGAAGGAGCATAAGATTTAGCAATGGAGTCATAAATTTACCCCAGTGAAAAGCTGTAGAAATCCTGACCTATTGCTGCAGACTCAAAGCTCAAGCATGAAAGCTTCTACCCCACCACTGTTCCTCCAGATTTTAACAATCCCCATTTCTACAAATGTATATTTGAAAAGTATTTCCATCCCCTCAAAAAAATCAGTCATATAAGCTGGTCAGCAAAAAGCAACCTTCAGAAATCAAGCTGGTTTTACCTCTGAAGCTGAGGTGCTCCAGACCAAGGTCTGATCTGAGGTCAACCAACCGCACCGCTTCAGCAGCCAGCTGAGTGAGGTGACTCTGCTTGTCTTTACACAAAGGCATCCCAAAAGGCTGAATTAAGAACAACTCTGCGAGAGCTTCTACCACTTCCTCTTTACTGCAGAGCTCTCCTCAACTTTCACACATTCCCATTCAAAAGCAAAATGCCTGAACACAAGTGAGTCTTTTAACCATTTTCCTAGCTCACTCTGAGAGATTTCCATCTTCTTCTGTCTCATGTGTTTTGTCCTTACGCAGTCATGGGAAGCTTCTCTCTTCCGTCTCTCCACGTGGTTGTCCTTCACCCCGAGAGCAGCACGAGGCTTCGTGTGTCACACAACAGGGCAGAGCGCATCCAGGCTGGAGCGCGACTGTCACATCTTTATCTTTCCCACATTTCTGAAGTCACGTGTCAGACCAAGAAAGGCTCAAAAGCAAACTTGTCGGATTCTCTCAATACATAAATCAGTAGACAAAAAATTCCCAGAGGCAGAGATTCTGTTCATATTTTCTATTCAAAATATTCTTATGCCAAACAGTTACACTGACAAGGAGAAACAGCGAATCCAGAGGCTCTGTTCATATGGAATCGTTGCAGCAATTGTTTCTTTCGGGCAAGCAACTCTCAAGTTAGAACCAGAAAAGCAGGTCAGTATTTCACACAAAGCACTGTTGTAGCCCAAACCCTTTTACAGCAAGGAGAACCAGTCACATAATTCAGCTGGCTTTTGGGAAATAATTTAATTTTAAGAAAACTCCTTGAGGAAGACTCTTTGAGGCTGCAAATGTAGAACTAGACAGGTAAGCTAAGAAGGGATATGAAACATATAGATCACTACTTCTGGAGAAGAGGGAACAAGAAGGTTTTTCACTTGAGAGTTCATCAGGACTAGACATTTTTCATAAGAGACTCTTCTTCATTCACTTATAGAGCTGTCAACAGATAAAAGGAAACAAACCTGCGTAACGATGGCTAAGCTTCCATCATTGTGACAGAATTTGATTCCTTACCTCAGGCAAGAAATAGAGGAATTCAGGACGCAGTCCTTGTCTATGAACAGCTGGCAAAATTTTCTAAGACACAGAAGGGGTGTGGGGAATTTATTAGGGTATTTAAGACAAAGGGTCCCTAGATATTAGAAGGCATAACCCCCACTCAGAAGAAATAACCTTAACAATTTTGACATGTCAGACGCAACGGGAAGAAAAATTAGAGACAGGCAGGAAAGAACAAACAGATGTAAATAAAATCACAACAAAAAAGAAGTTTGGAGCCTACATGAACTCTACAAGAAACTTCTGTGGCAAGTACAGAAAAGAAAATATTAATAAATATCTAAAGACATATATATTGGCCTCTTATTTAGAGCCGTTTGGCTTATAACTAAGCCAGTAGCAGGAGATTCACACCACCGTTCTGAGCAGACTAAATCATATAACTAACATAACATTTAAGACCCCCCAGTAATGGAGGTCAGACAGAGCAATGGAAAAAATGAGATTTGACAGCTGTAGCAGGAGCTCAGCTTCTTCCACCAAAACCTAAGGGAAGGGACAGAAGGTCAGATAAACTGCAGCAGTCTCAGAAAAGGCTTTTTCTTAGTAGGATACCTAGCGTGGAAGGTCTGTATCTCCCTTAGAATCACAAGGACCTCTCAGGGCTTCCAGAGTATGGGCAGGGGGAGAGATGTGCTACAGGCTACTACCAGTATTGTTTGTTTGCTTTTTAAAACCCACATGTAAGGGTTTTTGGAATATTAAAGTCCATCAACCAAATATGTAAAAGCAAAATCAATCAGTACAGGATGGAATATTGTAATGTATCATGTAATATTCCTCCAATGCCAGCTAAACTTTGTCTCATCATTTGTTCACACATACTCTCTTCTCAGGCACACACACACACACAATGCAATACAGTATGTGTAAAGATGTTCCAGCATCCAAGCACTGTAGCTGGATAAGGACTCGGGTGCTGACACTACAACAAGTTCTACATGGGCAAATAAAACTGAGTTGGAGTCAAGTCCAGCTGCTACCCTCACTGTGGAGTTCGAACTTTAAATGGAAAAGTCCAAGAACCACAGAGACAGAAAGAAAACAAAATCACAAGGGGTTATAAAAGAACATCGGATATGCAATCAAATGCAACAATTAGTTACGCTTTTACAGCAACATTTGATACATAAAATCCACACAAGTTTTTGCATCTTCCTTTTTCTTTGAAGGAAACAAGAATAAACTGCAATATCACATAAACGCTGTTTCTCTTGAACAAAAAAATAAAAGATAAAAAAATACATTGTTACTCCTCTGTTTAAACTTTATTTACAAATAACTGGGTATTTCTAAACTAGACATAGAAGCTCTTTCCAGGATAAATGGCAATAAGCTATGGATGATCTGAGCCCATGTCTCACAAAAAATACAATAGTTTTACTTCGTATCAATAAACATTTTAAAATATACTAAATTTTGCCAAGTGTTACAATCATTGTCCAAACTGAATAGTAGTCTGAGTGCTGAACGAAGTGCATCAACAGAAATTATAAGTTTTAGTGTAACATTTCTTTGTCACTCACAATAGCCAGTTATCCTTGCAAGTCATTAAAGCAAGTATCGCAGACTCGGACAGGCTTCTTGGAAGAAGGAGTTAAGGCATTCTTTGCTGAGCACTCGGCACAAAAGATATTTCCACACTGTCTACAGTGATGCTGTGAAAAAGAAGAAACATATATGCTGAACATCAATGACACGGCATCGATCACTAACAGAGATCACTATCATGTCAAGTCAACTCTCCTGTTTCAGAAGTTAGTTTGAATTTGTAAATAGTAGTTACATAGCACTCAGAAGGCCATAGGAGTAAATCCTTTCTAAAGAGTATAGGAGTAAAATATCCAGAAGCGCTTCACTGAGTCGGGAGACTATACCAGTTTTGGAAATGAACTGCTTGAAGTTCATTCTCCTCTTGAATGTGTCCTCCTGAACTTGTTCTGGTCACATAAAACATGTTCTGCTTAACTACCTGTTTTCACATTGAGAAGTATCCTTGAATCAAAGGATCCAGCAGCCTTTGTTCAAAGATTACCCAAAGAACGTTAATGAAATAATGCAGGACAGGGAGAGACCCCGAAGACCAAGTCAGGAAGCGCTGCAGAATGAACCTCATGAATATCCCTCACCTACTTCATTGCCAAGTCACTTGTTGGAGGGGTGGTAATCTCTGGATGAAGGGCAGACCCTGCCAATTGAGCGATGCTAACATCTTAGCTGACCACAGCTGTTTTTACAAAGAAGTTCTGACTACAGACCTAAAACACATCCAGTTGTTCTTTCTGTTCCGTGTCTAGTTAGCATTTAGAAAGAAATAGTCACAAAGCACCAGATCATGTTGATGCCTCATTTTCACATATATCTAATTTCAGCAAACATACATTCCTTTTTATACCTGTAAATCCAGTTCAGTTCAGACTAGTTATAAATAAGTTTACTGTAAATACCCTTACAACAGTGTAATTTTGCTTGCTCGCTTCGGGGATTGAACTATTTTAATACTGTTTGTAAACTGATGCTGTTAAAACGGCAGAAGAATCATGAATAAAGTAAGCTCCACAAACTTTATTTTTAATATTTAAGGCACTGCAAGCAATAACTGTATTCTGAGATGTCCTGAGTATCACAGCCCTATTAAGGCCATTTTCTGGTTTGTACCCCATCTAAGAGTTTGAAAACAACAGAAAAAGAAAATCCCCACAGACACACAGCAAAACACACCTACCCTTCTCACTGTCACCGAAAAGCCTTTTCCACAGGCCATACAATTCTGTACATCATTGTCTTCTGCCCACTTCCTGTTGAGAGCTTGGGTTTGTTTGATCTATATGGAAGATATTTAAAAAAAGCATTTTTTTTTTAAAATGCATGTCTAATTCCTACTAATTTCCTCTGTTTTCACTGCACACACTACCCAGTACAGTATGAAAACACCAATTCTGCCATGATACCCAGAGCTTATACTTGTTCAGAGAGAAAATCTTCCAAGTTTCAAAACTATAAGCAGATATAAGAACCCACAGACAGCAATATGGCTCTCACACACCACAAGTATAACATCTTAATCACTCTGGATTGGTAGTAACCCACCACCAATCTGACGCAAACTTGAAATTCTCGTAAGTTTTCCACACAGAGAATCAACAGGTTTAATTGCTTCAAATGAAATCGTACCTGTAATGACTGGTTTTCTCGGCCAAGTTCCTGCATTGCAGCAGTAGTGTTGTCCAGCTTTTTCTTCATTTCTACAAGTTTGGCTTGAAGCTTTTCAATTTCCCCCTCACTTTTTATACACCTGAGGAAAAATAGTAAGTAGTCAGCTCAAAGCATATAAGGCAATGTACAGTGCCTCCTTTGGGCAGGCTGCCACGTCTGAGAAGTTACTCTGATAAAATCCAGCCAAAAATATCCTTGCTGTGAAGAGTTCTTGGATGCCTTGACTGCAAAAATGTTCTGTTGTAACAATCAGTTTAAGATTATCTGGCATTGCCCACAAATATCTGCAGCTTATTAATACTCAGGGACAGTACTGAATGCAGTCCATCAACAGTAAGCCCCGATAAGTAGTACCCCTGTGCAACAGGACACCCTCACAAACCAGCTGCAGCAGATCAGGTCACACAGGGGAGCAGAAAAGAAACCTTTTTCTTTTAGCAAGGCCACCTCCCACCAGCTGAAATTCAGTTAACCGTTGAAAGCCAAATTTCACAGGCTGTTTTTCTGCCAAGCTGTAAACGGCTACTGGATGAGTTCAGCACAGTATGGCAAGGGATTGCCAAAGAAAGATCTCATTGATTGAGATCCCATCCTTTCCCAAGGTCTACTGCTTAAAAACCAAATCAGCAAGCTTGACAGTATCGAAAAAAGTTTTCCATTCTGCCTTCACCAAATGTGTCAGGAAATAAGGACAAAGAAAGTTTCCTGTCTCACAGGTGTTTCTTCTACCCTCGTAATTGCTGCTTTCAGGTAACTCCCACTTCCTTGCATGCCTCCTGCTGCCTGAAGAAAAGGCTCTCTGCTTAGCTAAGACTTAAATATATTGTAGACACAACAGCAGAACTGCAGAAAAGACGACTGTAGGTTTTCAGGAGGAAGAAAATGCCTCCTGTGTGAACTTTAGCCTATCTAATCCAATTACACATTCAACCTCCTAACACTGAGCAGTGGGCGTATCTAGAAGTCCCTAAGCAAATTTTGTGTTATTGGAGGCACTAAGGAGTCTTTTCCAGGCTTCTGGATGATGAGTGCATCCACTCTGACTCGGTCAAGGCAGGGGAGCCTCAGAGTGATGGAGAAGGATAGTTAACTCAGGTAAGAGAAGCTCTCTCTGCCAGGCCTTGCAAGGTTCACACAAGATATGAGAAGCCACAACCTACACACCTCAAAGTTCAGAGGAGCCCAATGGATTTAGAAGGCTCTTACAGATGGGCATAAATCTTCAAGCACAAGCACAGAGCTGTGGCTTTGGTGATAAGTAAGGTCTTGATAAGCCTGCCTGATTTTCTACAAAACAGTCACCCTGTCAAAGCCCACAAAGAGCACAGTTTCCTCCTAACACCCTTTGCTGTGCTTTGGCAGGGACGACAGAAGGTCGCACTCTGGTAACTGCACCCATAGCCCAGGCACTAGGAACGAGCAGGGATTTAAATAAAGCACACACAGAGAATCCTGAATCAACTGAAACAAGTTTTCAGTGTGAGGCTATCCACTTCCCAAACTACGCTTCCACATCATCATGACCACAGCTTACCTCTCCAGCAATGCCCTTCTCTCATCCTGATTATTCTGCACTGTCGCTTCCAAGACAGCAATGTCCCCACGTAAATCATCCGTCTGTTTCTCCAGCTCACTCACTCGCCTCTGACTGCTTTGCCACTCTTTCTTCATGGTAGCCAGGTTTTCATTCAGGGCTGTGACCTGCATGGTGAGCTTTGTCTCCTTTTCCTCATGCTTCCGGTTTGCTTCTTCTTTCTCTTTTTTCTCTGTGTGCTAAGAAAACAATGGAACAATGAAAAACAACCTTCCAAGTATTCTTTCCCTATTCCCTACATTTAATTGAGGCGAAGAATCTTACTGTACTGGAATCACTACTTTTAATCATCAAACTCTGTTAGCCAAGGCTGTCATCCAACTGAATTTTCCTACACCATTAAATGCCTCATAGATTTCTGACTTTATCATTTAAAAACTAATGTAATGTGAAACTAAAGTCAACTCTTTGCTTCCTCTCTGTCCCTGAAAGAATCCAAAGGCATGTTCACAAAACAACAGTCTTATACTCTCTAACATACTAACCAGTTTAGCTTCAATTTCATCACATTCTTTCTTCAGCTCCTCTTCTCTCTTTTTCAGCTGATCTTTGACATCTTGATGGGTTTTCTTCTCCTGTTCCAGAGCTGAATTTGTCTTATCTATTTTGCCTTGCAGCTCTAATTTCTGTTGAATCAATAGCTGTTTTGCATCCTTGAGATTTGCCACCTCCTGTTATGACACAGAGCTCAAAGTTAAAGTAGCAACATTGAAAGTGTAAATTATTTAAATTCAAAACTACTGTAAATCTTTCTAAGGAGAGGGCAGCAATAATTTTTAGTTTTGTCATTGGAAGAAAGGATGATTTTATAGCACAAAGTATCAGTGATTTTCATGATCAAAGATTTTAAACTTATACCTGTATTATGAACAACATTCGATTTCTAAAATAAATTTAGTGTATGTTTCTACTAAAGTAGTGAAAGCTCTGATGGATTATTTTCTACTGTTCTTTGAAAAGATAGGTCCATTGACATTTTCTAGAGTCTGTTCTAAAATTTACTTCACGCTGTTCTCTGGTTGCAATACTGAGGTTAAAAGCATCATAATGACAATGTAAAAACCAAACACTGATGGAAGAAAGATGGTTTCTATTAGTCTTAAATGTATAAATAATTACCCTATGTTTTAAGCAAGTAGGATGATACATTTGCTTTTAAATATTAGCTTTTACTTGTTCTTCTGTAATAAAACATAAAAAGTCCTGAAGTAGAACAGTTAGTTAAATTTATAGTAATCATTTTCCTAAAATTACATAGCCAAGCATGCAGGTACTGACAGACTAATAGGGGTTGCTATTTTTCCATAAATCAAAATTTCTGTCACAAATTAAAACCAAATCAAAGACGGCAAGAGAACATATATGGAGGACAGGGGGATGCCCGATAGGGGCATATCTACCCATTCCATGGTAGGAGATGGGAAACAGTATAAGACTTTAGGAGACAATTTGTTTCAGTCTGATTGCTTGTAAGGAGATCAAGAGACGAATATTAAGCTGCCATTTGTGTGCACACATTTTATATACATCTTTATACATTTTCTTCTTTAGAATAGAGATTTTAGGAATGACAAGAATTATAATAACATTTCCCCAAAATCCAAGCAAGTACTAGGCATAGATTGCTTGACAGAAACAAAGTACAGACTTCTATTTAAAAATAAGAGACCATTTTCTTGACATTGGCGAACAAAAGAACATCTGAAACTCATAAGATACCACGTTACTTTCTTTTTATTAGCATATAGGGACTGTACCTTCATTTATACTTGTGCAGCAACTTAAAACCTGTGTGCTTAACATGCAAATATAACTACTAATAGTATAATATGGAAAACACAAACTATGGGCTTTTAGGAGTGTGTGTTTCTACAGAGAATGAAAAATGAAATACATAGAATGTGGTGAGAAATAATTTGTTTTACTGAAGACTAAAAATTATTTCATTAAAGCCTCCAAACTTTTACTCTTTAGAGAGCTCATTTGATTGTTATGATTTTGGAAGAGAGTTAGTCTTTTATGAAGCTCCTGACATTGTTTCTTCCCAGACTGTGACTTTTTAAGACATTTTAAGAAACCACAGCACATCAAGGGAGTTTCAACTCTACCACGCATCCTTGAGAAGTACCAGATGTGCCTAGAATATCTGGGAAACTTCACATTCATGACACTTTTGGACATCTTTTCTGCACTTCAGAATAGTCAAGCCAGGGTATGCACAGTGAATGTGCAGTGGAACAGAAGAAAAGCCAGGACATACAACCCATCCTGAACCTAAGACAAGTTATGTAGTCCACCTGGCCAAGCACAATGGGCATGGGTGCTCCAGGATTATCACTAATCAAGTCAGCATTGCTCAGGAACCTCAATGAAACCTGTGCTTTGGTTCCCTTACCTGTAATACTGATACTTAGAGCAACCATCTTTGCAAAGCCATTCCAGATAAGAAATATGTGCCTACTCAGTAGATGTTATCAGATAACCAACCACATGAAGACTCAGTTTGTCTCAATATACCTTCTCAAATTCTTGCTTGCAGGCTCTAAGCTCTTCACCCAGCTTGGCACTTTCTTTTTCAAGTCTATTCCTTATTTCCTGGAGCTCTGTTGTTTTACATTTTTCATTAGCCAAGTCTTTTTCTTTCAAAATCTTGAAGAGAAATAAAAAGTGTTAGAAAAGTTACTTCCTCCAAGTTCACAAAATAAAAAAAACAACCGAACAAAAAAACATCCAGGGCCCAAAACCTACTTGGAGGCTTTGTAATTAAGGGGAAACAACTGCCACGTATCTCTATCCACAGTTTGTAGTGCAAACAATTAGCAGCATGTTTGCAGTTTTAGATTTAAAACTAATATCATTTTCCACCTGTCTAGCCACTTAGAACAAATTAACAGCCTATTCTGAACCAAATTCACTTCAACTGTCTGTTAAAAGCCATTGCAACACAGTTTCAGTAAAACTGCCATTGTTATAAGCCACAACAGTGCTACGCCCTCAAAATACTCCTTGTTTAGAGATGTAACAGAAATTAATAAAGGGTGCCTTTGTGGGGTGGATGTGTCTCTGTGAAGATTTCAAAAGACAGAGGCACTTACCCTGTCATTTTGAAGATCCTGTAACATTTTGGTCTTCTCGCCCAGCTGCTGCTCTTTCTTTGATGCATCCTGCTCCAGTGCAGACTTTGCTTTCTTCAGTTCCTGAATCTGCTGATTATTGCTAGCAATTCGATTTCTGCTGGAAACTAATTCTTCTTGAGCTAGAGCAAGTTTCTCTTCTGTGGACTAATTACAAAGAGAGTTCTGCAAATTATCTGTCAGTATAAGAGCTTCAGATACTCAACAGTCACTTAAACATTTTCCACATGGAAAAAACGTTATCTAGTGTGCAACATTTAGCTTCAAATGTTGAGAAAGCATAGTTACAGAAAACTCTAGGTTATGAGGTTACCCTAAGTAAAAAGAAACTACCCCAGTACCATTTCCAGCAGCAATACCTTACTGTACGTATTCCAGCTTGCATCCTTCCACAGAGAAAAGGTGAAAACATACAAAAGGGCAGAGAATGAAAGGTGACTGACGAGAAGAGAATGAACTTGAGTTTGCTCACACAAATTTATTTTATTCTCTGGGCAAATCAACTGCTCTATAATTCTAGACAGCTGTTACTTAAGAGGCAGGGAAGCTATACTGTGAAGATTTCAAAAGTCATTCAACGCTATTTTTTTTACCAATGACTTAACAAAGCTAGTGCTAGGACAATAGTAAAGTTTTTGAAAATCCTAGAGTGAAAGGTACAACCTAAAAATGCTAATATCAGGACATTTCACAGTCTCAGCTGCATCAGCATTTTAAACACAAAATTTAAGCTTCTGTTCAAAATCTACTACAGATTATATTTTAATCTGCCTCCAACTCTCCCCATTACCTAGAAAAAGAACTTGGATTTGTCTCTCCACAACAGGTCACAAAAACCCAAGAAACAACATAAAACTTGCACCCAAGCCTCATTCTGTTTGCTTACAGCAAAGTCAAACTTTGGGGTTCTTCTTGAGTTAGTATTCTGGAGTTTATTTTTTTTTTAAAGCCTTCGGCTTAGGCAAGGACAAGCTCCACTTAGAAGCATGTTCTTTCACATAAAAACAATGAGAAAGAAAAATACCAAACTTATACTCCACTCCTCCAAAATATTGGTATTTTACAGAATTTGTTGATGCTAAGACACAAAATGTGAGGTGAGATTTATTATTAGTAATAAGTTTATTACCTTCAGTGCACCAGTAAGGACTTAAATTCTTTCAAAGCCAACTAAATTCTTTTTGAAGCTCTTACTTAAATCCTAATAAAACCTCTTGTTGAAGGTTAGTGATTTTAAAAGGAACAATAAGCACAACTTTGACTTCACTTAATTATGCATATGCTTTCGCCATTCCCACGTTGATTTAAAAACAAATTGATTTCTGACGCCTCCTAACCCTCTCTTGTAATGTCTAAAGTATTTTGCCTGTAGAGTCAGACTTAGTTTGAAACACCAACGATGGAACACTGCTGATTCAATAGCATTTTCAACAATCCCAGTGGCTCTTAAAAAGCTCATACTGACTTCTGAAATTAATTTGCAGACAAATTATTTTATTTCCTTTTTGAGCTATTAGAGTTTACTATGTAACAATTCACAAGGTGTTAACTCAGAATTTTTTTTAAGCAAAATAGGAGGTGTTTTGCAATTTCAAGCTTTCAGCAAGGTGAGTCTTTCAGAAAGCAAAATTATCCCCCTCAGCTCCACTGTGGGCAGTAGAGTATGGTGTTTTCCTAAGAATGAGAACGGATGAGAAGCATAGCATCATCAGATAACATCTTCACAGAAAAAACCAATAGTCTCTGCAGTTTTAGAAAGAAACATATTTAAGCTACAGCTTTTATTCAAACTTGTTTCCAGTAGAAGAAATGTGGTTACACCCAATTTGTTAGCACAGAATAATGAAATTTGATGAAGTGGATAGTAACACCCAAATTAAAAGCCTCACCCAGGGGATATTCCTCTCTCAAGAGCCCCCCTTCCCCAGTGTCTACACTGGACAGGCTAGGCTAAGACAACGTAAATGCTCTTATGAGGCCTACTCTGCACAAACATTTCTATCATTCAATAGCCTGTAATGTAAGAGACTTGGAATTTTGCATACAATTTAGCATACTATAGCTTACATATACAAGCACCTCTTAATTGTGCTGTGATTAATACTGGTGCTACCTACCTTAACTGGGAAACCATTCAATATAATTTAACAGTAAATCAACCTTCTATCTATTTATGCCTTTCTTTCTGCTTTGGTCAAAAGTCGATCACAGCACCCTTTGGAAATAAGCAGAAATCTTCTGGCACACGGTCAAACATTCCAGTTATTATCCTTGCTCCTGGCCCAGCCTCACTAATAATTCAGCCCAATTGTTTGGGACTGTTGAAGAGCTCACATCTTTAACATAAAATCACCTCTCAAAAAAAACCTAATGCCATTTACCTTATTCAATTACCATTCAGCTTTGCCATTGCTCCCAGAATACGATAGGTGTTCTCCCAACAAGATACCCTCAGTCATGAGATTGCTCTTTAGGATGACAGACAAAACTGAATGCAAGGAAAAGGTACAGAACAAAAGATGCCAATCTGTACTTATTTTTGTAAACAAAAACAGATGCTAGGATGACTGGTATAGAGTTTAAATAAATAAATAAAAGGATAAGAAGATATTACAGTCTGATTCACTACAGCTTGGGCTGTTGTGGTGCAAATAATAGTGCCAACAGCAGAACTTGTCCTAGCTGGGCTGTAAGACCTGAATTCAGTCCACCTACGTGAGGTGCACAAATGAGCAGTTTAGTCTGTGTGCTCCCTGATCCCAGTCCACAAGGAGAGACATGAAATTATTCACAGATGCTAACCTCATCTCGCTTCACTCCCTATGAAGAAGGGTTAGACTGACTGTAGGCAACTAGGCTGCTGACTTACAGACTTGAGGTTTGGCAGCATGAATATTGTCCCAGAACATCCACTGAAGATACACTGACAGCAATGCCAATATTGGAAGGAAGAAACATTCTTTTGAGAACACAGAGGAAACCAGGACTGACTACAAAAAGCACAAATGCCAAGACTGAAGGATACTTGGCAGAGCTCAGGAGAGCAGGATTCACACAAAGTATGTTTGCACTAACTCAAAATCAAGGCAAAAATAACAGTTTTGCATTTTTATTAACCCTTCTACATAAAAAATGCCTTTTCCACAAAAAAAATAAATATTTTGTGTATGCAAAAATATTTATATATTATATATACACACGTATATTTGTATATGTGTGTGTGTATATACAAAAAATATTTAGTGGTAGTCTTTTTTAACTATATACATTCTTTTTTATCAAAAACTATAGCTTTTACAAGCACTCAGATCCTGCCCAATTTCTTTTTCCAGTCACAGAGACAAAAATGTATGGGTGTAGTTACTGTTATAGATGGCGCATTTTTAAACCAAAGTAAATTTGCAGCGAATAGTATCCATAAAATTATAACTACGTTCTCACTGCCGATTTTGTTGCAACACTTCTCACTTTCCCTCTGCAAGACTTACAGCTTCCAAGTTTGCATCTGGCTGCAGCTACATAAATAGCATCTTCCGTTACTGAACCCAAAACTAGGATTCAGCTGTGCTGATGGCACTCCAGAGGGCAGCTGCCCACGCTGCGGCTCCTTCGCCTTCAATGCCGTACCTCCAACTGCAAAACTTCACTTTTCAATCCCACCTCAGCCTCCCAGCCGGAGATGAACCAGCCATCCCAGCAGTGATATTCCGACCAGATGCCAGCAGATGGTGCTCTGTGTACAGCCCAACTTCTGCCATCCCCTCCCAGGAACTACACCTACCACCCTACTCCTGTCACCCATAGGCTCTATGGCCTTTTTATGATCTAGTTCCACGCTGTACGGCCTTTTATGATCTATCCCCACGCCTGAAACCTCAGCCTCACCAACACCATGGTGCTACACCACGGGAGAGGATTTAAGTTTTCCCTTTTAGTATTTTTAACTAAAGAAAATCTAGCGCTGCTAGGATCTCACGATACGGCGTGGCTGTGCCTGTCCTGGACAATCCTGGGCTTCAAACTGTGCTGACTCAACACAGCTGTGCAGAGAGTTCCTATCTCTACTACGTAAAATACTGCACAGAAAGACCTAAGCTCACCTTACATAGAAGTTTTAAAAAAACTTCTATTACTGCCTACTACTAAGATTAAGACCGATCTGAACCCTAGCCCACCCATCAGCTTCGGGTCCCGACTTTAATCAAAATCCATAGCTCTGGCTCAAATTATCTCCCTTTATTAAGCAACTCACCCAAGGCAAAACATAATCCAGACAACTGACTTTGAATTGCACTGTGAAACTCTACCATAAAGTTCTTCTGACTTGAGTGGTATTTTGATATTCAGCTCTCAAGAATAACATTACCACTCTGAGGCTTTCTGAACATGAATGATTTTTCCTTTGTGCCTTCTTCTAAGACAAGTTATTACTGCATCTTTAGGTCAACCTTGCAATAAAGCAGCACATCCATGATTAAAGATCGGCTCCCCACCTTTTCCCTCTTCTACATTTTACAGGAAAAAACGGTGGCAAGCAGACCTCACTAATACTAATTAATATATGGTTTTAAAAATTTTTTTTAAATCAAGCAAACAGCCTCCAAGTTGGTACATCACTTCAGTACCGAGGACCCCAGTCTTCCTCAGGCTCTCTAGGCTCCACAGAGACTTACATAGTAAACCAAGTTAACCTGACTGCTCGTCTTGAAAACCTTGTTTTCCCATTGCCATCACCTTATTTTACCTTTTTGCATGGATGTTCCCTCTCTCTCTCTTGCTACCATGCCCATTCAGGTTTAAAATCATGTGGGACACCTACTGTCCTATTTTATACTTGCCAGAACTAGAGGTCATCAAGCTGGTTTAATAATACTTATTCAGAGCTATTTTTGCAACAAGCGATGCTTAAATGAAAACTATACCAAAAAACCCAGTTACTGAGCATATCCAATGCTTTTACAGATCATTGCATTATCAAAGTTGATCTAAGTGCATTGCAGGAAATTAACTCACAGAGGTACACATGCTATAGTAACTAATCGTAAGAAAAAGTATGTTTAAACCACCTTTGCTTGTTAATCATGCCAACGTTCTTTGTGTTTTTACATACTGATTCAACCAAGAAGCACTGATAAGTAAAGCTTCTGCAACCTGCACGGAAATGCAGCAGGTAATCTAATACTGCAGAGGAGGAGTATGACTAATAAAACTCCAATGGCCTATATGTAAAGAAGCTATTTCTCTTTTTCTTAAAATAACCCCAAACCTGGAGTTTGGCTAGGGGCTCCACAGCTCACGTGGACCTATCTGAAATGGCCACAAGACCTTTAACAATTTCAGTGGTGGGACTGCAAGGTCCCCACTGGGACAGGTGAAAGGGAGCTCTGAAATCTAAGCAGTCACCAATGGCTCCCTTTATACGTAACAAAGCAAACAGAAGCTGACATCTAAAACGGATCAGATGATCTGTCCTCCCAAAGTGCCTATTTCTCTCCATAAACTTCAGAAGAGCCTAAAACAACGGTGTCAGACAGACACAAAGAAAGCTGGAGTGGGACTCATCTGAAGAGAAAAGTGCCAAAGCTACACATCTTGCCAGTAGACAGGCAGTCTCTGCTGAAATTATGTCCTGGGACTAACTGGAGCATTGGCTTAGCGCTGGCATGAAGGAGGGTGACAGAAAAAATTGGACAAAAAAATCCCCTTACCGACTGACTCAACTCCCAGCTACACCTCTTTGAAGGCACTACACCCTAATACCAAATCAGATAAATTCAGCTTAGGAATAGCAAAAACTTCAAGTTCAGACACCTGTATTCCAAGCAGGTCCCTACACCTACTGTTTCTATTGGTCTGACATCTCTGAAAGTCTACAATCAGCCTGGAAGAAGCGAAAGGGTCAAGGACACAGAAGAAGACTGACAACTAAAATTCTAGTTAAATCATCTAGAAGATGGCGGTTATTCACGTGCTGGCAGAAACTTTGCTCTAATTAGCTATGCTATTTAAATTAGTTGAAAGCAACAATATATAGCAAGAAAAAGCAACATGAAAAATTAGCTCTTAAAAGAATATGGAGATAAATCATCTGTCACTTCGCTCCCACAGCTCAGATTGCTGCTGCACAAATGGAAGAGTAGTTCAGGTAAGCTGGCACATAGCCTTGGCTTTAAATTAGTTTCAGGATGTCATCTGTCCCAGGGGAAGAGATCGAACAGCACTAAATTCTATATATAGCAGAAGAACTTTTTTCCTCCTATACAGTTCTTGCACTATTTCTTGTTCTTCAAAATGGATATAAAGAGATCTACTAAGTCACATACAATATTAAAATGACTGTAAGTACCTTAAGGTCTTGCCTGGTTGCCAGCAGCTCCGACTCTTTCCCATAAAGGTCCAGCTGCAGCTTCTCCATGTTTTCCTTATGTTTTTCATGGGTCTTCTGTAACTCTGCTAGCTTAACTTTCTCTGCTTTAAGCTCCTGTGCTGACAAGATAGACTGTTGTTGCAGTTTATTCTCCAGTTCTGCCTGAAACATAAGCATAGGAAGTTTCAATTAAAGTTACAGACAGTAAAGTAAGCTTAATCACTTCAATAAACTGTATACCCACCCACTGCAAGATGAGATTTTTTTCCCACTTATGAAACAGCAGTTCAGTAATCTCATGTTTGTGATTTTACAGTAATTAATTTAACAACAAAATTTAATTCATGACAAAAGACTAAGTGAAACACATTAGATTTTTGATGTTTGGCCTTAAATAATGTTTCCAAGTTCTAAGGTTTCCACGGATTGACTAAAGCGCTAATATGATCATGTAGCACAGGGCAGCCAAAGCTGGAGCAACATTTAACAGTGCGCGGCACACAACACAACATTCTCTAATGTTGTAAGACATTTGAACTCTTTCCATCATGGTTTAGGAGCTTCATAATGTCACTCAGATAAATTCTTTTAGTATAATAAGAGAAGACTTGGTTCATAACTGCCATGGACATTCCAAAACACTGCAGAGTTTGTCTATACTCTGAGAAAACTCTATTGCTTTACAAGAAAGTGGCAGCTCTTGCCTCATGCTCCCAAAGCAAAACAAATATATTAAATCTAGCCATTTTTATTACTTTATTGAAAGTAAATTCCTACAGAACGCGTATTTCAGCACTGGTTCTTTCTACATTATTGTTGTTGTTGTTGTTGTTGATGTTGTTGTTGTTTCAATCTCCAACAGCACCTGAAGACCTTGTTTCCACATCCTGACCTTGTGATTTCCAACAAGACTACAGCAAACAAAAAATATCACAAAGATATTGACATAAAAGCTGCAGCATCTATTAGAGAAATTTACATTCATTGTCCTAAAGGAGTAAGAGATGCCAGCCTTACCTTTTCTAAAAGTGCTGTTTTTAATTCAGCTTGCAGTGTCTCACTATGCTTTTTCTTCTGCTCAAAAGATTCCTTTAACTCTCTCAGCTTTCCCTGGAGATGTTGCTCGCTTTTTTCTTTCTCTTTCAGAAGACCCTGAATTTCCAGTACTTGCGCTCGTGCTGAATCAAGTTCTATCGACAACTGCTTAGAAATCTATATTCAAAAAATATTAAATAACTGTATATAATTTTAATTTAAATGACTATTTGTACACATGCTGTAGTATGTGAAACCACCTGTTGAACTATGTGGATGATAAATTACGTAGTACAAAAAGCAAGCAGATAATTTCACAGATGAAAAACCGGGTAAAAGCCGTTAAAGCTGAAGATATACCTTCAGGAAATGAGCTCCCAAAGAACTGCTAGAAGTTGTGGAGAATCCCCTGCTTGTAGGAACCTGAAAAGCTTGCCCTACTCTTCTCTCTAGGCATCTGCTATTTTCCTCTGCCAGAGACTACATACCAGGCTATACCTTTCTTGTGATCCAGTATGCCCGCTCTTATGTTTTTACAAAGAGCCGCAGACCTTTCTCAGCAAACAGCTTCCAAGTATGCTACCATTATTTCTTACACACAGAACCAGACCATCCCACAGCGCCACTGCTGCTACCTTCTACTTCAGAGCTAGGTGTTCCAACACTGACAAGTAGACTTTAAGAGCTACCAGAACACATTAAAATCCTCTGTTATTCCCAATTTCCTACCCTTAGAGCAACTGCAGTCTTTTTTCATCATTCAAAATTAAGCACAGGCAACTCTTCTCAAGTCAGCAGTGGTCTGGGCTCTCCTGCTGCCAACTGCAGCAGATACCAAACTCATCCTCCTGCAATTGCCACAGAGCACCACAGTGCTTTCTGCTGAAGTAGAGATGAGCCATGGGAGTAGCAGCGCTAGTCACAGAGCAATTACCATCACACCTGCACATCCACAAACTCTTTCAGACAGTAAGAGTCCATCACAGTCCAAACTGTGTCCACTGGTCATATCTTTTCTGATTCCTTTTGGAAACAGGTGACAGCTTTGGTAAAGAAATCTATGAATGTGGATTTGGCCTTCAGGCTGCCAGCTGGATTACATGGTATCGCAGTCTGAATGCTCATCTTTAAAATTTAAAGTAGTGCATTTGGTCAAGTACATATGCAGTCACAGGCAAGTGACTTACACAAGTTTGTAATTTGGTTGTTCGAAAGCAACCAAATCCTTCAAGAACATCTGAAAATGTCCTGTCAACCACAAAGAGAACATACTGATTAGGCCTGAGACTAAAACAGATCTAAGGATACAAGATAACAACTTTTATTGTTCACAGACTGTAAGTGTGAAAAAAATGAGGACAAGGTAATACAAAATAACTGTTTCACTAATGGAAAAAACAGAAGAGCTAAAATCACCCTCTAAGGTATGTGGGGTGCGGAAAGGTAGGAGTAAAACCTGTATTTTAAAGTTTCATATTAACATCTAGGAAATTTTTAGTATTTCAGTGCCTCGGGTATGTTACAATTAGAGAACTACAACCTCTTTATCTTTCATCAGTCCCAGCATGTGAGACTGAAAACGAATCTTTTAAACATTTATTGTTTTCTAGATTTTTGAAACTAAGTGGACAGCTTACCCCCTCCTTTTTTTCCAGTGAGTTTTTCAATTCATTCCTCTCTTTAGCTACAGTCTCTGTCTGTACCTGGAGCTGGTGTTTTACCTCTTGGCAAGATTTTTCCTAAAAAACATAAGACAAGGAAATATTCGTGTGAGCTTCTAAGACCGGGTACCAGGTATTTTTGCAGGATCCTACAAAGCCTTGAAAAATAATGCTTTCCTTTTCAGTGAAAAGGCTTTCCTTCTCAGCTGCAGACATATTTTCAGCTCAAAACTTCTCAAAACTTCAACAGTGGTAAATCTAAGCTGAACAGAGCTGACACCCTGTACTAACAAATGCAGCCACGTACCAAAGACTTTTTTCTGATTAGGGACAGTCTCCCTGTTTGCGGCTGCTGTTGGCTGCCCTTCTGCTTCTTGTGAGAAGAGGGAGCTCATCACTCCCCTCAGCATCCAAAATTTCCTGATGTTCTAAGACTCATGAGCAAGTACATTTACGGGACTTGTACGCAAATACAACTACATTTTAAGCCCAAATACTATGCACTTAAGACAGTGGCGGGCCTCCAAATGACTACAGAATTAGAAACAGAATCTGGACTCCTATCTTTAAGTCTAAATTGGGGAGAAAATATTTCCAGTTTTTAGGAGAAACAAATATTTAAACAGCAGTAACTAAGAAAAGCAAACAAAAAGGCTTATCTTAAAAAGGTGAAAGAGCAAAGGAAAAAAAAGTTATTTTTAACCAAGAGCAGAAATTTTTAGATCATAATAAAAGCAGCTATGAACGGGTTCTGGGAAATGGTGCCACGTAAGATGAGAAGGGAATGAGAAAGACACCCCTACTATGTCCAAGGCAGGGGTGTCAGAAAAACTGTATAGAAGAACTATAAAACATGTATTCATATAGTGCCCATTCATACTACCAACAAAGCAAAAGAGGGAGAAAAAGGTGTATTTTAAGGCTAGGGAGAGTTCACTTTCTTTATGATAATACGTTGCTCTGGTGGTCAAGCACTTGTTATACCACCACTTCTGAGACCTTTCTGAAACTCAAATAGTTCTAAGTAGTCTGATAATACCTTGAGCTAGGCATCCCCCCAAACAACAGATGATGTTACTCTGCCTACAGTACGCAGCCTTCCAGCATGTCCAGGCAAGCGCACAGAAAGTTTCGATACACAAAGAATCCAGAAAGGAAACTAAAATGTTCTCAGAAAAGTAACATAATCTTCAATACGGTGGCAATTTAGCAGAGGGTTAATAAGTTTGTTTTGTTATAACACGGCTGATGTATTTTTAAAAAGGGGGACATTTCCCATCAAATTCTTTCCACTTGTCTCCATTTAGTTTCTTCACCATATTAAAGGCATGCAGCAAGAAAAAAGGATCCTGTTGTGTGATATGACTGATGTTTATGACTCTAAATATCCAGACAAAAATTTAAGGTAGGACACATGTATGAACTACTAAAAATCACAATTTGTTGTTCCTTAAGGCAGTTAATTTCCATACATTGTCATTGTATGTATACTGTTTTCAGACAGAAAGCAAAGTCATTTTATCAGTCTGTAAATACACCAAACAATGTCTAATGAAACAAACTACTAACCATTTCTGCCACAGCTACTTTTCCTTTTTGTATTTCGTTTTCTAATTCTTCCTTTCTTTTTTTGAAGGATTCAGAATTTTTTGAGAGCTTCTCTTTGGTAGCTGTAAGGTCCTTTAATAGATTATCCTTCTCTAATTTCACTTGTTGCAGCTCTGATGTTGCTGCTTGCATTTTACAATCTAATTCTTTGAGTTGTTTACTTGTATCTTGATTTGATTTCTCAAGGTTTTGTTTGAGGCTGGCCTTTTCTTCCTCCTGCTTTGAAATTTGCTGTTTCGCTTGTTCAAGCGCCTCAGATTTCTTCTGTAAATCCAATTTAGTACTAGACATCCTGCAAACACAAAGAAAAACAAATAAAGTGTGTTGTTGGTTTTTTTTTAATTCTTCTTCTTCACAGGTTCTTTTGCATCATTTGTATCATTAAATGTCTCTACATTAATACATTAACTGCAGAACTACTTTTTCATCTAGAACATGGGCCTTTTGTCTCTCCAACTAAGACATACCAGCAAGTCTAAATACTATTCTGAGACAGATTTTTATTCCTCAAACATTAAGAACAGAAACCACCCCTTTGCTGCTTATGCATAAACTGCAAATCAGTCTTTGAAAGTTACAGAGCTATGGATACTTAAGGATGGACCTCAGTACATCAAACTCTTCAGATATTTAGCTGACAACAAGTGCAGTGAATAAACTGAAGAAGTGTATTGAATCACAGCAGTCAGTGATCCACATGAAACAACATGGCAGATGGGGTCTGCATGGCATATAAAGTGAAAGAAAACAGGTGCGATATAACTCAGTTCTCATAGCAGAGGGAACACATCACTTTAATCTATGATTTTAAGAAATCACGGGAGAGAAGAACAAAATTTCAACTCCGGTCCAAACCACTCTAGTTTTATGTCTGACTGAAAAGTACTATAACATAGGAAATGCATACGCTTCTCCTGCTGCTTCAAGTTGTTTACTCAGCTCTGCTGTTCGGAGCTCTAATTCTGTAGATTGCTGTCTCTGCTGCTGTAACTCCTGAAGAGCTTGTTCTTTGCTCGCTTTAGCATCAAGAATGTCAGCTTCAAGTTTCTGAGATACAAAAATGAAAAGTCAGAGCCATCAGAACACAACCAAGAAAATAAAAATAGCAATAAAAAGCAGAAGTCATCTAGTCTGTGAGTAGCATTTACTGTAGGAAGTCTTTACTGTAGAAAGCAGTCACAATTCCCACACATTGTCTACCTATTTCATTAGTTTGCTATTTACCTTTCGTTATTTAGCTCCTGCAAATCTCTTGCTCCCCCAGAAGTGAACTATTTTGGTAAAGCATTCTGAAACCATCTTTAAATTAAATGCAAAGCAGCCATTTTACTGCAAAGTAATAGATAAAAAGCTGAAATCTTTAAAAAGCCTATCCCAAACACCTATACAAATAAAAGCCCTACACAGCGATCAGCTTTGGGGCCAGGTTCTCAGCCACCACGGAGCAGTTTCAGCAGTTTCAAATGACTGCTGATTTACATATCCCAAGAACTCTGCCATTCTTTATAACAAAAATAAAGATGCGAACTACAGCCGTAAAGAAATCCTATGCTCGCCTGGAAGAGGGTTTCTTTGTTTTGTTTTTAGAAGGTACTTGTTCATTTACACGGAGTATAAAGAACACAAGAGTCTTCAGCAAATGGGCACTGCTTAGACTCTTCAACACACTGGCTGTTTTACAGGCACTTCTGCTTTCATGCAGTGGCTGTAAAACAAAATGGTCAAGTTTCTCTGAGAAAATTCCTGAGGGCTTTTTGTTTCTATTTTTTAATTTATTTTCTTTTAAATATCATGCATTCAACTGGAATAATCCCAAAGAATGGTGACGACACCAAGATTTTACACAGAATTGCATTCCTGTTGACAGCATCAACAACCCTGCTCAGTTTCACACTTCAGCTACCAGGAACCTCGTAAAATCTTGTGCACGCAACCACAGTATTCCTCCCAAGCATTTGTGTCTGTTGGTGACTTGTGAAACTTTAGCAAAAGGATGAAACATAAAAACACAAATGAAAATGGGGAGAAAAAAAACCAGTGTGCAACCAAAGAAAGAGGTGGAAGCACAAAATATTTATGCTAATAACACAAACATATGACTGCTTTATTTTTTAATAGCACTGGATTTAAAATTTCATACTGGGAAAACAACCTTCCTTCTCTTCTACAGAGCACATAAGCTAGGAAAAACACCTCACTCAGTCCTGAGCATAAAGACTGCTAATCTCACTCAAAATAGACAAGTAACACTGCAAAACTGATTCTGCATTGCTCCTAAGATCCCCGTATCACATGGTTTTATGTATCATGAATTCTGACCACCAAGAATGCTTAACAAATATTGAACAGAGGTCAAAGCCCAAATTCAAAAGCTTTCAAGCATTTGGACTCATTCATATCCTTAAGTGAAAATATTAGTATCTCAAAACCCCAAAGGGTTCTGTAAAACTTCTGCCAGAATTATATATACTTTAAAAGAAAAACTGATTTCGGAAATAGAATGCAAAACTCAAGATCAGGTTGGAGGAAAAACATCGACAAAAAAATCTTGATAAAAAAACCTCTGTAGAAACCTACTGAAAGGCTTTTGAAATAAATTAAACCAGACAGGTAGTGTTAACTTGGGCTAACCAATGTAACACATATTCCCTGCTACCACTTGTAAAGGGTATAAGGTTGAACTTGAAGACACTAATTTCAGGAAGTATTCATGTTCCCTCTCGTAACACTTTCCAGGTAGCACAGCCATTTGTACAAACACACGTTCAGGAAAATGACAGTATAGTAGCAATGTCCTAAGCCTGTCTTCTTAGTCTGATATGCTAGCATGGAAGTAGAGGAGAATAGGATTAAAGAGTGGATCAGAAAACACTAGAGAAAAAGAAAACCTACAAAAGTGGTATTGATATAATCCTTCCCCCATAATTTGAGCACAGCTTTTATCACATACTACCAAACAGCAGAGAACATCAGCTTCTGTAAGCTCAGATGCTGTGTTCAATACAAACCTTAAGCTGTCCCTCTAGCTCCTCAGTTTTCTGTTCTAAATAAAGACATTTCTCTTTGTACTCCTTAAGATTGCCTTCCAGCTGAGCACAATATTCCTGCTTGTCATTCAGCTTAGCCGTAACCTGATCCAACTGAACGCTGACCTTATTTAGCTCCTGAGGTAAAATAAAAATACAAGAGTTGTTAGCTCTTAAATAACTTCCAAAAATGACTAATGTTACACGTGCTTTCAATGATCTAACATGTTCAAATTAAAAAGGAAAATAATGTTTTATTTTTATTCTGAGGGACAGGAAATTGAGAGCGAAAACACAAACGTGCACAAATTCTCTGTTAAACTGACAAAATTTCTTTTAAAGCCTCAATATTCCACTTGAACTTTAGAGGCTGTGGGCTAAATCTTAACAACGGTGTTTTAACTTGTACACGGAAGAGGAATTGTAGGTAATAAAGGCAGTTAGTACAACAATAACTAGAAAGTAACACTACAAAACCTTGGAGAAAATTTTTGATGTCTTCATGAAATCAAGCACCACTGAAGAGGAAAGAAATACCATGGAAACAGTCATTTCTCCTCATACCAGAGATGATTTCAAACCATTTGGTTCAACACAAAACAATGTAATTTCTGCAAGAGACATGAATGTATTCACCTAGTAACCACCATGATAGCTATATCAAAGCTCATTGCTCTCCAACCAAGATGATTTATTTAATTAGTCATTAATTATTTAATAGTTGCAAAAAGAGGTCTTGTTGATAGCAATTAATTACAATTCACACTCTAAAAAATGGTGCTGTGTTAGCATCTGCTGGATGTTTCCATGAAGACCACAGTGGCACTGATTCTAACAATGCAAATATTTGATTCAGTAGCCGGTGAAATGCTTCACTAGGATTAAAACACATTAAAACATGCAATTTTAGCAACAGTCTTTTGGTTTTTTGTGTCACTTGGCACACAGATAATTATTTCTGAATACAGGCATCTGATTCTGAATTTATTTGAATCTGCAATAAAAGTTAAGAGTTTTCCTTGTACCCAGTGCATTCTACAATCTTTTCTTCATAACACACAGGTGAGAATTGAATTATACCCCCATAGGACATCTTATATTCTGAACCATAATCCTATAATCCTACAGCAAGGAGTGGATTCCCAAGTAAATTCTTTACGCTGCAAAATATATCTGGTATAGATTACAGCAAAATGAACTGAATACACGTAAACAGATTATTCTTAGGTTTTTAAGTAGTTTTTTAGGTAACATAGAAACTTTATATGTTGCTTATAACCTGTTGCTTATCTTGCAGTGCATGCTGGGCAGTGTCCAGATGATTCTGAAGATCCGCTCTTTGAGCAGCTTTCGATGCTTCTGCTGAAAGCAGCAATTCAGTCTTTGCTTTTACCTGAAAGACAAGTTGTATTTCACTAAAAAATTCATTTTACTGTAGGTCATTTTAAGTTTTTTTTTATACTCATCAGTAAGTTTAATAGTAAAATCGGTAGTTTTCATGTGCTACTTCGAAAAAAAAAAAAAAGGAAGATAGATTTTCAAGGTTTAGACAAATACCAAGATTTAAAGCAACAGTTAGTTACTTTGAGCAAGAACAAACAACAAAAAAAACCCCACCGGTCCCACTCATCTTCTATTCTAGGAGAATATTTTTACTTACAAACAGGCAACAACGAGATAGACTTATTGCATTCACACACATGCATACCTTGATACCATCAGACTACATGCACACTTGAGGGCCTCCATAATTTTTAAAAGCAAAAAGAAGAAGAAATAACAAAAGTATGCTTCCACATGCATACTGTCTTCCTCTGCTACTATCTGCCTGTTAGGGAGCAACAACCTCCCTTCCTTCCAAAACACCCAGCAAACAAAATTTAGAAGGTGGGTATGGATGGTGTTGGTGCAGAGTGGCAATATTTAAGGTAACCTGCAATTGTGGTTGACTATTTTTGTCCTTAATAGAAATGCAGCTTCTCTGAAGACTGTAAGGAAGCTCACATTGCATTAAAAAAGCAGTCGCAACAGTCCATAGAGTATTCAGTTCTAGCTCTAATGTCTTGGTGAAAAAACAGCCCAGATAGGGAAGTGCAGCTGAGTAAAAACATGGCAAAGCTACATCAGCAGAAGTTCCTAGAACTGTTCAGAAACTGAGTAACACTAATTCAAAGACACCACAGTGTATTAATCCAAAAACAATACTACTAGCTGCTCCAAGTGTACCAATGCAAGAACTTCTGATCAAATGTTATTTATTCTTTGGGATAGCTGAATTTAATTAGCAGCTTTTAGCTTAAGCAGCTCTTAACAGTAGGAGAGTCCGCATTGAGTCAATACTGGGGAATCTCCTTCTTTACTAAATTAAACTGACAAGGTGGCCCACAACTTTTTTGTTTCGTTTTTGACAAAAGACACCATTATAGGAAATTTCTCGGCAACAAGAAGATCTTAGTGACTTGACAGACTTTCACTCTGGTGCACAGAATCCAGGACTGATAAGAGCAGGGTTTTGGATGGCTAATCATTACAAATACAATAAGAGATGCTTGAGGACAGATTTTCTCTACTCAATTATGAACTCTGTGGGTTTTTTTAAATAAAAAAAAACAAAAACAAAAAAACAACATAGACCAAAACAACACCTGAAAAAACAACACTTGCCGTCTATTGCTATTCTGAATCCACTTACATTTTCCTCAATTTTATCTGCCTTACTCTACTTCATTTGTCTGCTAGTAAAAACATGCAATATTTCCCAAATTTCTTTGTACATTCTCTGGAGAGAACACAGAACTCACAAGCAGGATTTATCATCACAAGACAGTATGGAGTTACATTACCTGCACATCAAGTTGTGATACTTTCTCTTTACTTTCATTTAGCTGGCTGGTTAGTTCAGTGATATTTGCTTCCAGAGAAAGCACGCGGTCTTGAGCAGCTCTTAGATGTGCCTTTTGCTCCTGCACTTGCTCGTGCAAATTCTCTTGGGCTTGTTTATGACTTTCTGATTGATTCTTCAGCTTCTCTGTCAGCTGAGTTACCTGCAGTGAAAAAAAGGGAGGTGAGTAGAAGAGAAGGCTGGAACAGCATGTCCAAGGAAGTAATAAATCTTCTGAATTTTAGCATGTCGTATCACGGCTCTGGAGACTCAACACTATCACATTTCTTTTTCTGAACTACTACAGTAAAGCTACATTGTACACAATACCAGAGTTTAAATAGGTTACCAGTTGAAAATGGAAGCAAAAGGGAAGCGTCAATTTGGCCTTATTGTAACAAAAACAAAATACTAGGGAGACAAGAGATGCAGGCTAAACTGAACTTTGGTGTTGAAAGCAGAAATTAAACCTCATTTTAAAATAAGAGAAACAAACATGTAGATGTATCCAAAAACTATCTGAAAGCACATATTGCTAGCATATGTACCTAGGAAACATCTAGGGATTCCTTCCCCCATGCTGATAGCAAGGAAGTCACCAAAACACAAGACCTGTGAAGTTTACAGTAAGATCTTCAAAGTAAGCATCAAAAGAAACAGCAAAGTACAGAAAAGATTAGCGTCATATCTGATGAAATAGAAAAAAAAGTAAACAAGATTCAATAATGAGAATGAAAAGAAACAAGTCTCCGAGTTCTTACCTGTATTTGCAACGCATGGTTTTTCTCTTGTAGCTGGTTAAGAACTGCAGTTTCTCCTTCACCAGCTTGAATTTTTGCACATAAGTCCTCTCTCTCCTTTTCTAGCAGAGAGATGTTTTCCTTGCTTTTTTGAAGCAAAGCCTCAAGATTTTGAATTTTTTGGTCCTTATCTCCAATTTGCCGTAGTACTTGCTCCAAATCATTCTAAAAAATCACATAATAGCTTCCTTAATTATAAGGATCTTAGAAGTTACTCCTAATGCATAAAATGTCGAATAAATTTATTAAACACTTTCTGTATATTCTGTTCTAGATTTACAAGTTAATTTATTGAAACTAGAATAAGACATGCAAGTCACTTTCACAGAGAAAGCATATTTAAAATAATGAAATCCTGAAATACACTTTCACATGAGGATACATAACCATGTTACCTGGGCTTCTCGTAGTTTTGCTGTAGTATTTTGCTGAAGTGTCTGCTGTTCCTGGTGCTGCTGTTTTGCCTTATCTAATTGATGCTGCAATTCTGTGGAATTTGCTGCTTTTTCCTTTAGCTGAAAAAAAGCAAACCGACCAAACAAACCAACCAGACTAATGAGTGAACAAGCACGATTCAGTATGCCAACAGTGCTCCATACTCATTCTAATGCTAAAAGATTTTAGTACAAACATGAATATTTGAAAACTGGTATAAAAATAAAAGTTTGTAATGCTAGTTGAAGACTCAAAATCTAACCAAAAGCATTCATTGCTATTAATAGGTGAGATTCTATATCACAAATGAGAACTATAAAACTATCAGACATATATGTATTTTAGCTCTGAAACATCTAAAACATGTTTTTTCCAACAGTTGTTAAGGTGTAATATGACTGATGATATAGATACCTGTAAAACAACATTATTATTACTATTATTAGCAGTTTTAGTAGCAACTTCAGTTTAGCAGTCCCTCCACTTCTATACTGGTCAAGGCTTTGCAAATTAGCTACAGAAAAGCTTTAAAGCTTTGACAACGTACCACTCGGATATTGGGCCAATCCCCATGCAGGCAGCAGAAAATCAGCAACACATACAAGATGCTCATTAAAACAAATAAAAATTAATAAAACAAGTGTTTTCTGCCCATCCACCCCACAGAGGTTAGTAACTATCAATGACCTGCTGTGCCATGTTCACTTTTGCTTCATGTAGGGCTTTATCTCACAAAAATATCTACACACAAAACTTTACCCATATGGGCTTAGGTGCATCTAAGTTTTTTTTCATACGATCCTTAGACAAAGCATGTAAGTGCAAAAAGCACATCTTTTATTCATCTGTAAAGCACCATGAACATACATGTATCCAATGAGTGTTTAGCCTTACAAAAATCTGTAATGCAAGTGGAATTTAGGTAGATTTTAACAATTAGTCAATTGACAACTAGTCAAAAGAAATTCCCATAAGGACAAACTTTATAAATGCAACATCATGACAACTGTATATACAGGCTACTATCAGAACCAGAACAAACTAGAGCCTCCATAAAAGCCCCTACCTGCTCTTCAGCTCGAGAAAGTTTTAATTGCAGATCAGCCACTTGCTGCTCTTTGTCCATCAGTTTCTCACTAGACAGCTGCCTCTGTTCCTTGAGCCGCCCATGTGCTTCCCCTAGCTGGCGCTCTGTTTCTAGAAGTTTACTGTGCAACTGAAAAAAATTAAAAAAGTCCATTTGTTTAGTCATTCTTTAGACAACAGTGCTGTATTTTAGACTCACTTTGTGCAATGTTTACCCTAAGTTTTCATAACTCAGAGTACCACAACTACATGAGCTCCTGAAGTCATGTATGTCCATCATACACCTCAGAAACACAAATCATGTTAAAGAACAGCATCAGCTGCACAAGCATGAATAAATATTCAAAAACATAGATTGGAGGGACTGAGAAACAGCTTCATTTATCTACAGAAGCCCTTCAATAAGAGTTACAGAGATTTAATAGAAACATAAAGAGGGCAATCCTTCAAAGGTATGAGGACTATCATGTAAAATAGTGATGCTTACAGCAATCTCATCTTATAGACCCTCACTCCTATCGACCCAGGGGCTGAAGCACCATGCCTGCTCTGCTGGTTCCCACAATATACTGTTCTGCATTGCTAGACAAGTAAGAGCGTAATTTTTAGCTTGACCTGGCTCCATCAATGGCATTCATTCTCTGCAGAGAAGAGATGCATAAACCTTCAAAGTAGGGTACACAGTAACTTTGGTTGCTTACAGTCCAGCACCTCTCAGCAGCAGAAAGTAAGTAGGGGGATGTGCTCTTCCAGCTGGACATAAGCCTGCCTCATAATTTTTTCAGTCATCAAAAGCTGTACAGCACCATCTTCAAAGTGCAGGGATGGCCTTTTACTGTTCACTGTTATAAAAATCTCTCTCCATAAAATCAGCTCCTCTTCTATTTGAAACTGTCTCTATAGGTCCTGGGTTACCTCCTGCCTACTTCTACAGGAACACATTCGTGGATACACATATGAACTCTCAACTCAATGCCAAAACAGAGACTGGATCAGGCCTTGCAGCACAGCAAGAACTTTCTACAGGTATCAGGATGAATGCAGCTTGCTTCCCTATGAATGGTCTGAGACCCTTGAACCTTTTAACTCCGGGTCCTCCCTTCAGTATTCCTGAACCTGTCAGGCTTTCCTCAAATCCCTACTAATACCTAAGCAAAAGGCAGCACAATCTTGTTGCTCACTGCAAGCTACCACTTGTTGACCATCTGGCTGCCTACTGGGACTGAAAAAGGAACAGTGGTTTTGACAACATTAAATCTTGCCCCCAGGCATTGAGGGGGTGAGGCACAAACACTCTGCTTTACCCAGTTGCCTGTTTCCACAGGAATTTAACACTGAAGAATCTAAAGCTGAAGACCTTTGGGCCATCTGTCAAAATCTGGCTGAAGTTATCAAACAATGCAAAACTTACAGCGGATGGAGACAGGGAAACAAATGTGTCTATGCCTTATTTTCTGAGGAAATCAAACTAAATTATTTGTTTATATGTCCACAACCACAAAAATTGTGTATGAAAAGCTTTCCAGCATGTGGCCAAGATGCTGCTCGCTGACTGTGACTGTTTAAGAGTTAAGAGAGAGGTAGGAGAAAAGGGAGGACAGAATGAGGAAAGAGACCACAATCTCTCCTCCAGTAATCAAGAACATTTGTCTTTTTCTGCAGAAATTACTAAATTATTAATACTTCCTCCTCACTAAAAATATGAACAAGAGCTGAAGGAAAAAATCTAATGAAGAAAGGGTGCAACAAGATAACTATTATAACTATTCATGGCTATGTTGGTACTAGGAGAGAATATTTGGAAAGTGGGAAATTAGCAAACAACGTTATACAAAAGTCATTTATATTACAGGCATAGTTAAGTATTTTTGAAGGACTTTTAGACTGACTTTAAGTAAACAACCATAAAATCCAGGATTAACCTATGTTACAGAATACACAAATAAAAAAAAAAATTTACACTTTCAAATATATAATCAAGTAGATTCAAATTTTCTCAACAACAACAACAGTACTTATTAGCAATTAATATTTCTCCAAGACTGAAGGAGTCCATATTTTCCTGCGTTACTCGCTTCCTACTGCTGTGCTGGAACCAACATTATCACTGAAGTTTCCTTCCATTGGGAAGATCACTTCCTTCACAACACCCAAATTCTAAAATATACAAACTTAACCAGACATGCATCTGTTCAAATGAATTTTGGCAAGGATTCTTTGAAAATGTGATATGACTAAACAACTATACTTCATAAGCAGCATTCATTGTGTCAACATAAGCTATTGAACTACATTCATAAAAAGGTAATACCATTAAAGTATTAAGTGAACAAATATGAGAAATTTAATCTTTTCAAGACAATAGTAACTGAAGTCTTGTTTGGAGAGAGAGGAAGAGAAGTTTTTGTTTGGCTTTTATTTTATTTTATGCCATGCATGAAAGGCTTTTTTTCCTCCACTATTCTTTTACAATACAATTCTAAAACACACCCTGAGATCCAGCAGCTTGTTCAGGTTTTTTTCTTAGACTGTCTTCCTTCCTAATGGTACCACCAGAGAATGTGCGATGCCTCCATTTCCTTTCATAGGAATCCATTCAGCAATGGATTATTCACCTTCCTCCTCCTTCATTTTCCCATCCTAAAAATCCTTCCTGAAAATGCACTTCCAGGCTGAAGACAGATTTCAGTTCAACTTCTTGGCTGTGCTTCTGAAGCTTGCGTACATGCTGCCTAGGCAGACTGAGGCAATTTTACCAAGTGAGGATTCCTAAGCAGATAACTAATATAATTACCTCCCCTCCCCCTGACAGAAGACTGAAGGGAGAAGGAAAGTCATTCTGGGGATGTAATACATACGTAAATGAAGTTTTGCCAAGCCACAGTTCTTCCAAGATAAACTGTACACGCACAGCTTGCAACTTAATCTATTTCAGACTTGACAAAGGGTTGAAAATTGAGAAACACTCTCTTTCAAATTATAAAGCTTTAGCGAGAGATTAAAATTAAGCACGTCACACTAACAAAAAAAGAGATTATTTTTTCCATCTTAGGACTGGACACGATTCCTGATGTACAAATAGTTCTCCAGTCTAACACACTACTCCCCAAGACACTAGATAAAACAGAGTTCAACCAGCCTCAGATGTCAGTATGCTCAACGTTATACGTAAGTCCTGCTCCCATACCTCATTGGACTCAGCAGAACAATACGTAAACGCTGGCAGGACGTACACTCTGGGTGTTCTCATAGCTATCAGCAATATAAAGAGAAGGTGTTTGTGGAGAGAAATAAGGAGGCAATATTAAGACTTCATATTATCCCCGCTTTTCACACTAAGCATTCCCTACTGTATTCAGTATTCAATTTTAAAGCAAATCAAGCATTGTTCAGTTCTAATGTAAAACAAAGACTCACTTTCCTCAAACTTCCTATAGAGTAGTAAGATTACTGCTCGAAGTGAAACTACCTCTGCCACTCTACCTGAATTTGTTTTTCTCATAAACTGAATTCATTATAGCTTCAACTACCTTACTGAACCAGAATAAATAACCTTGCTGACTTAGGATTTGTCCATTACCATATTTGTCATGGAAACTCAATATTCTGGGTTGCCCTCTCATTTGACAATACTTCCCTTATTTCATGGAATGCATCAACAAAAAAAAAGGGAGGGGAAAAATTGTAGGGTGAAAGAAGAGTTCATTTAACACTGTAAGAGAAAAATAGTGGGCAAAAAATCTGTCTCAGATCAGCTAAAGTCTCTTTCATTCAAATCAAAATTCAAATCCAAACATGAGAAACAAGCTACAAAGTTTATGCTCATTCAACCTTAATCTTCAAAACTGAAATTAGTAAGATGTTTCCCTTTCAAAAAAAGAGGAATTATACTACAGATAGACAGACATTACATTAGCCTTCCCAGAAATAAAAATGTGGAAAGGTAGTTATAACTGTAGATCTTGCTGTGTTTGATTGTGACACAGGGGCTACACCTATCCTCATTTGCCCCTGACAAGAGTTTGGACCTACTAAAAAGATTCAGATGTAACGACAATATCAAAAACTTTCTGCACTCTTATCACAGCCTCTCCTTTTTGCCTGTTCCTTTCTTTACTTCGCTAAAGGAAGAGGTGATTGTATTTCATTCTCTGCAATGTTAGGAGGAATGCTTTATATTTATTCAAATACCAGCTAGCTTGATATTTATTTAAATACGAGTACTGGTTAGTTACTCCCCTTCAATAAAGAAATGCAAATGCATGTGCACGAAAGACAAACACACACAGCTTAGAAAACCCTAATGGGATGGCTTAAGGAACCATCCCAATAGGACGGTCTAGGAGGCTTAAGGAACTTTACCTGACTGAGTTCACTTTGGAGTTGCAGGCCATGCTGCTCTTTTTCCTCTCTCTGCTGCTGAAGCTGTTTACATTCCGCCTTGAGATGCTGGTACTTTGTCTCTACTTCGGACAACTCTTCTTTAAGTTTCTGGCTTGCTTCCCCCTTCTCACCCAGCTCTGCCTGTAACCTCTGTATGGAGGCTTCAGATGCAGACAGCTTTGCCTGAAGCTGTTGGCAGTCCAGGTCTTTCTGGTGAAAGCTTGCCTGCACGTTCTTCTTACTCACAGATACTTCATTGTGTTTTTCTTCTAGCTGGGTGTAGTCCTGCTCCTTCTTCAGCAGCTTCTCAGCCAGACTCTATGAAGAGAGTTACACAGCAGTTCAATTCAATTCTGCTTACAGCTGTTCAACGCATTATTCAAATTTCTTCTCAAGTGTTGAGGCTGAACAGTGAAGAACTTGCTCAAAAACATTATTAAAGGAAACATTGACCTCTAGGTCATATTACACAAGTTAATTCTGGAGCTCACATAGCACACAGTTTCAGCTGGAAATAGTGTTTTTCATATTCTCACATAAATCCACTTCCTCTTACTGAGAACACCACACAAACTCTGTTTCTGTATCCTGAAGACTAATTTGCTTTCCCTGAACATTCAAATTCTGTGTTATTACAACTGCATTTGCTTGGGCAAAAGTTGAAATAGTAATTTGACTTATTAGTATACAGAAAAAGTTTTCAAATATCATTGTCCTGCACACAGTTCCCTAAGCAACAACATTTGTGGTTTAATTCCTGTCTAATCCTGTGCAGTCATCATGCTGATAATTTTTAGAACTATCCTAATTTTGACCTGTCACTACACTTACTGCATGATCTGATATCCAAATTATGGAAGAGAACCGATGAAAAATAATGAAATCTGTGATGTTGATAAATCACAGAATAAAACACTAATGATTTAACCTTCATTTTAGAAGATGATGTTTTTACATTTTAATTAATATCATCTAATTTACTTGCATACAAATCAGCTCAAAGAGGATGGTTGCTTTGAGTTTGAAAACACTAAAAATTGGGAATCTTAAAGGAAAGACATGAACACCACTGAGTGTCAGATTTTTCATATCACATTAACAACAGTAAATATTGCAGGGTCTGAAATTTAGATGCTGAGACAAATACTGGAAAAAAATATTTACAGATAATTTTCAACTATTACATAATGCTTTTTATCAAATTTCATGAACTAATCAAAACTATATTCAGACAGAAATTAAATATCTTAATGGACAAGGTATAATTCCAGCAAGTTTAGGTTTTCCCCCAAGCTTAGCCAAGGCACTAACTAGAATTTCAGAGATCTCCAAGCAGGACAAAGAAGCCATTTTTTGAAGCACAGAAGTACAGTTGCAGGGAGGCCCTGGTCATCACCCACTCCAGGTAACTGATTCTATCTTCTTGACACATACCAGCAGGTTCCATTTATTGCAGCATCTTACTGATACCTATCTCATTACTGTGCACACTTTTTAAATGCTTGTGTTCTTCCTGCAGTTTCAATGACTACCATACTTTCTAGTGACCCTTTCAACTAAAACAGAAAAATAAAGAAGAGTTCTAGCATGTCAGCCTGAAAAAATGCCAACACTGAGGTTAGTCTTTTGTATCAAAACTTCAGACAGTTCTGCAACTTTGGAATAACACTGTTCCAAAGATAAGATAGTTAATGCTGTAATTCCAGCTATGGTAGGCATCTTAAAAGTGCACTTCTGCGCAGTATCTAGGGATGAAACCTGTTTTGCCAGAAGAAACAGCTGTAAAATTATGCAAGTAAGTTGAACAATTTTGTTCTTTACAGACTTTGACAAATGATGACTGTTGGTTGTTATAAACCATATATAGACACTTCTATTTTACAATCATGACAAAATAAACAGAAGAATCTATTCAAACAAGAGAGATTAGAAAACACGCAGTCTTGCAAATGACAGTCCAGCAACCCATGTGAGAACAAATATAATTAATACCTTACATGTCCACTTAAAAGAATACATACTTTGTAAAGCATACAACTCAGCTCAAAATTCTGGCTCAAGACTAAATTTTGGCTATTGAATTCTAGGCCTGAAGTAGTATATTTTGAAATGCTTCTTGAAAAATAAAACAACTTGTTACCGCTACAGGTATGCAGAAGTTTTTATATGTGCATATATAAAAGTAGGAACGGAGCGCATAAGAACACACCGAGGCGCGGTGCCATCCTTGCCCTGCTGAAGTCAGTGGCAGGGCTCCCACTGCTGTTAGAATATATTCCACCCTCAGAACATGAAACGAAGTTGCAATTCCCTTTCCATTAAAGAGAAGCGACCAGGCAGGATCGCTAAGGTTCGTACTGAATGTGCAGTGTTCCTGAAATACCAACACACCGCAGAATCTTTTTCATTATAGCTGGGCAAGTTACAGCTGAGGTATTAATCTTACTATTACTTCGTAACTAGATCCACACCTCACATGTAGACCTGCTATGAGCTACTTTATAACGAGTCAGTGCAGGGCACTAACTTAAATTTCAAGTAAACGGGTGAGGAGGCGAAAGAAAAAGAAACAGAAAGAGAAAAAGAAAGAGAAACAGTTACTGTTGTCTTGACGCAGACAGACTTCGGGAGGCTTTCAGGAATGCTATGTAAAACAGAGAAGCAAAGCCCCTTCACCATCACCTTACAAGGTGTTCAAAGGACAACCAAGAGCAGCAGCTACACACAGTTGCAGATGATGCTCCACATCCCACACTACTCTTCTCTCTTCCTCCCTGGTCTGATGATCAATACAGCAATTAATACCAGTGTTTAAAGCCACTGCTCCTGACAGCTGAACACCCTCTGCAGACACCAATGGCCAGACAGAGCCACAAACAGCTATTGTTGCTGTCACAAGAGAAAATCTGGGTTTGCCTGACAGCCTGCTACCTCCCTGCATGACTGATGCCCGCGAGCAGACTCGAGGCCACAGAGCCGCTAAGCTATGGTCATTTAGGTTACACTAGAGGACCCAGCAGTGTTTCCCACCTGGACGCATGTCCCAGCTGCATCCCAGACATAAAAAGGGACATGTGGGCACACACGCGCCAGCTCTCTTCCCCAAGCCTCGATTCCCACAGGAAAGAAAGAGAGAATGGCACGATGTTACAGCACTCAACAAAGAGCCCTGAGCCTTCGAAGCTCACAAGATAAAAGGGAGAACACCACACTGATCCCTTCTTTTATAACTGCTCCTTGGAAAAATACATGTAATACATGTCAGCAGTGACAGTGGCCAGGCATGAAAGAACAAACTCTGTGGTCACTGATCGAATTTCAGAACAGTTACATCAGCAGCAGGTTACAAACTAAGCATTTTTCCCTGTAGACAATGCATCGCAATTTTCCTAAAAGAAAACAAACAAAAAAAACCCCACATGTAATGGGTTTAGGATTACAGCAAGTCTAATACTTCAGGGAACATGCTGGTTTTACACATTAGGTCTCTTCTGGGCTACAGGCCATTACTGGCCTCTGCAAGGCAAGCCAAGCGCCGCCCTGTAATTACAGTGCTTTATAAATGAAGGAAAGGCAGTTCCTGCTGGTCTCAGAGAACAGATCTTATCTACTTGTCATCTGCTCTTCTCAGTATAGCTCCTGAAAATATAAGAAACAGCTTGCTTGCTTGAGGTTGTACATGAGCTTGAAAAACTCTGCATCAATGCATAGAAATATCTTTCTGCACTGCAATGGAATTATAAATCATAGAATCGTTGAGGTTGGAAGGGACCTTAAAGATCATCAAGTCTAACCATTAACCTAACCTGGCAAAACCACTTCTAAACCATGTCCCTAAGTACCATATCTAACCTTTTCTTAAACACCTCCAGGGACGGCAAATCCACCACCTCCCTGGGCAACCTATTCCAATGTTTGATAACCCTTTCAGTGAAAATTTTTTTCCTAACATCCAATCTAAACCTCACCTGGCATAACTTGCACCCATTTCCTCTCATCCTACCACTTGTCACTGGACAGTCCTGTCACTGTCATGGATGTACATATCAAAAGGCAATATATTCTATCCTGCATTAACAGCTCCTCAGGATGGCAAACTGTTCAAAGTGGGAGTCCCTCTCCAAGCGGAGACAGACTTTTTACCAGGACATGTAGTGATAGGACGAGGGGTAATGGCTTCAAACTGGAAGAGGGTAGATGTAGAATAGATATCAGGAAAAAAATGTTCACTCTGAGGGGGTGAGGCACTGGGGAAGTTGCCCAGGGAAGTTCTAGAGGCCCCATCCCTGGAAGTGTTCAAGGCCAGGCTGGATGGGGCTTTGAGCAACCTGGTCTACTGGGAGGTGTCCCTGCCTATGGCAGGGGGGTTGGAACTAGAGGATCGTTCCAACTAAAGCCATTCTATAATTCTATGATTCTATGAATTTATGTTATTTGGGAAGCTAGTCTTACCTTGTCCAGTTCTAGGCCCAAGTCCTCCAGGGACAAGATGCCTTGGCTGACTTACCATTTTTATGGATATCACCTTTCAAAAGGCTGCATAAAGAGGTGGCTGTAAACTGCTTTAAGTCACTGAAACAAAGAAGAAAAGCAGCTCGCTGCCACTTCTCTTCTTCCTATTCCTCAAGTGGTATTTGGCATTACCCTGTCATAGCAGAAGACTCTCTCTTAAAGTATGGTTATATTATGCATCAATCTGTTTCACTCCATGTTGTTAATTGAACAGAAATATATTCAGGCAAGGGCTCTATACTGAGTAGCAATAATTTTCCCAAAAGCTTGTTTCAGTGTTGCTGGTCCGTGAAAAAGAACAGCATGACAATTCTCACCATCTCAGTTCTGCCCCTGATTTAATAAGCCAAACCAAGAGTCATCCTACTAAGGCAAGCTTAATTTACCAAATTTTAATTGCACCTTCTTATATTATTTGCAAATGCTGTTTTAATATTAGATTACAGTAAATATACACTTTTTGATCCATGTCCTTGCCTGTTTCCAAGACTGACAAGGTTTCTGGTAAATGCACATATGTAATGTGTACAGTTCGTATACGGTGGTATATGTATATACGCACAAAAAGCAGCATGCATCTGTCTCCTTGTCTCCTTTCCTCCCTTACCTCCATTTATTGCCTCACAACACATGCTGTCTTAATGCAAATACAAAACACAGCAAGCTCAAAGGGCTTTGATAACAGCTCTTAAGGAATACTTATAAACTGATAAGCTCCTGGAGTTTATTTCAATTTTCTACCATCCATGCCTGATAAATGGCCAGAAAATATGACAGGAGTACAATCTAAAAGCTAAGTAACTGGAAAACCAATGAAGAGAGCTCAAAATGTCTTCTGAATTAGGATTTTTAAGAAAGCATTGTAATATTTCAAAGGGTAATGCTTTTTCTTTTAATGTGTGAGATGGCAATACACCTTAATAATAGGTAAGCATAAACCACAGTAATTAGTAATCTGCAATAACAACAACCCTCAGGATTTCAGTTGTAACATACTGATCATTAAAATATAGTGTTTGTTTGTACATTACGATCTCCCACCTGTTAAGCAAAACGATAAAGGAATTCTCAACTTCTGCAACACCGAGAAGTGTTTTGTTACAGGCTTCAGCGATTCCCAAGGCAATGTGTGATGTGTTTCCATTTTAATGTGAGCTGACAAGCGTAGGAAATAACAGCATTCTCACCTGGTTTTTCTGTTCTAGTTCTTTGACTGCACTTTGAAGTTTCTGCAGCTCCTGAACATACACAGCTACCTCCTGAGGTCCTTTGGCAAGTTCAGCTCTTAACTGGTTAATGGTAGCCTGAACAGACAAATAGAAAAATCCACATTTAAAACAAAGCTTTGTATGCATAACCCAAACAAAGCAAGATGTCTGATAGCAAAGTAAAAAGAATCTTGCATACAAATAAACAGCTTAAGAAAAACATCACCTGCAAACTCATCTCAGAGCACCATCACCTACAGAAGTACCACCGAGCATAATTTCCCAGCTGAGATTCATTCATGTCCTATTTCAGAAGACATAAATTTGTCCTAGTCCAATAGAAAACGCCAGACCGAGCCCGCAACCGATGAAAATCACAACAGATTATCCATTAATCATTATCACAGTTCTAGCTCAAGGTGAAACCCTCCCAAGTCATTGCAGTTACACAGCCAAAAGCTTTCCCTTCCCTGGTAAGGGAAATGTACTGGAAAAGGCGCTAGAAGTGAGTCTGGCATCTGATGCAAACTCGGTGTGTGACTTTTGGACACATCAACCCTGCAGGTCAGCATAATCAGGGTAACAATACTACCCCATTAAACAGGATTGGTACAAAACAGAATATATCAATGACTGTACAATATTTGAATACAGTAATGAAAGCAAACAAGGAAAGCACTTTAGACAGGTAACAATGGCTGCCCTAAAGCATGCTGTGTATGAACACACTCACTTTGAATACACTATATAATAGTGACCTTTTAAAAGAAGTTTTCTTTCCTATTGTTCTCATAACCACAGATTTCAGCACAAAGGTATAAATACTGAATTCAAGAATGAACTAAAGTAGCAGAAGGGTAGCAGCAGACAATAAACATACTATTTACAACCTTCCTACAGAAAAAGGAAGACCAAAGAGAACTATATGACTACATATAGTTATTAATTCTGACTTTCTGTAATGCTGTGCTTTACAAGGCTGTTTTGTTAGAGAGCTGTTAGCTAAAACACATCCTGGGATCTGTCTTTGGCAGAAAAAGAATCTAGGACCTTCTCAAAAAACAGAGTATGGCTATTTCACTACTGAGAGACTATAACGCAGAAAACGTGCAGAAGATTGCCAAGGGCACCACTGCGGCCTTTTAAACTAGAATTGTAATTTATATGCATAAAGATACATTTCTCTCATTCACAATTCAATAAGCCAGTCCCACATTTCATTCTTAACATGGAAATATATCATGGATGAATATTCGGTCCTGATATTGTCTGGCTGATGTGTCTGCATGATTAATGAACCAATAAGCAACCAGGAATGCATCTGTTTAACAACCTCTTAAAATTATCTCGATACAACAGAAATCTACTATACAAATAAAAAGCTTTCAAAAAAATTTACCTCAAATTTAAGCACCTCCGTTAGAAAGCAGAAAAAATAAAATGGATGGATGAAAGACGGAAATAAGCAGTCACAAAAGCTGTTAGCAGACACATTTCGTCAAATTTGTTTTCAGATATTGCAGTGTTTCTAATGCTTTTGCTTAATGGGAAAAAAAACCCAAACAGTCCTGGATTTATTAAATTTACCTATAATTTAATCTACTAATCTTATTCTGCAGGCACTCAACAATCAAGCCCAGGCCCTGTATTTTACGAAGATTTATCAGATACTGAAACAAATCCCAATCTGCAGAGATTCATAGAAATGCTTAGCTCCACAGCAGTGCAGTTGTTTTCAAAATGTGCTTACTATGCAGGAGCCACTATACTGAGAAACTACACATGGACGGAGTATCACAGAATGAACACTCATCTGAGATATCTAGACACCACAGTTTCAGATGCAATTCTGAAATAAAGCATTAAACACCCAACAAAAAAAAAAAAGAAAGGACAACAATGAATACATTTAGGCAACAATTGTAGAGCTATACTGTTCTTCACATCCCTCTCCTGCAGCATTTGAAGATGCTCATATAGCATTATGATGATCTTCGTTACTCTGTTCACCCACACCATAAATCTAACTTATTTTAAAGACATCCCATTTTGGAAAGCAGTATTAATATATGTATCCTCAGTCAGTTTGACAAAATAGCCAAGGATGGCTTAAGAACCACTTTACTCCTTCACCCCTTGAGGTAGTCTTAAAGAACAAAGCTGAGATGAAACATGGCCAAGATTTTATGGTCAGGACTGTACCTATTCTGCCAATGAAGGGTTTCCATTTTTTGTTTTCTTATGGTTAATACTTTTCACAACTGTGTTTTTTTAAAAAAAGTAGAAAAGTTTTCACCACAATATCATTGAGTAGCTTTTTTGGTTTTTTTAAAGTCTGATGTGTCACTTTACATTGACAGAAAAGCTTTTATTTCAATCATGTCTTGGGCTATTGTTGCATTATGTCAGAATTAAGCAGAGAAGGCAGTAACATTTCTGAGAAGAACCAGACTGCCGCTGCTTACATGTTCTGCCACGCAGCAACTTGGTCTTCTCTGGTTCAGCCTACACACTGATGATACTGCACAGACATCCGATATTATTATAGTTACTACAATGTAGTTTACAATCTTTCCATACATCTAAGACTTCTTATATGAACACATAGTAACAGCTAGGAGCATCATGCAGCCTTCTCCCCCATCTGCCGTTATTTCCAGGAGGACTGAAAAAACCTTCACTTGTTTTTTTTCCTGTTAAAAGCTGCACTTTAAAGCTACATTTAAAATGGCTAGTTATGTCAAAACTTAAACATACCTAATTTAGGGGAACAGGAGCAATTCATGCTTCTGTGAAAACGTTTTAAGATGAAAGATTTTTGTTACACCCATGTCACCATGTCATTTTATCTTCACATGAAAACTAAATATCCCAAACCACAAAAGACTACAGAGACAGTACTTTGAAATGAAATTTAAATTCTGCAGCATAGTTGTGGGATCTCACAGTTAAAACCAAATTACAATTATGCAGCAACTTACATGACCACATAACCACATTATATTCATAACTCCAACTGTGATATTCCTTTTTTCACATCCGATGAAGCTCTTGGCATACATAATTTTAACTTGAAAACAATGGTAGATTCATGTTTAGTACAATACTGTACCCTTGTACAATTCCTGGAGCTCAACATATCTGTTGGGGGAGAAAGGCAGGAGGGAAAGCCCTACGGAGTTTAGAATAATGCCGGGCAGTGCTTCTCTAAAGCTCTGCAGTGCAAATGAAGAAATAGAAAGTTAAAACTGCAGTTCCGAAATACAGGGCACATGAAACCCCAGAATAGCAAGATGTCAGGAGTCCTTCACATCCACAAATCTCACCAGGACAGAGGATACGAGGAGTCCTACAGAAACTCAGGCGTTCCCTCATGTAAGCTGGGGAATTCTGCAAGGACCCACTTCACCAGGGACCACAGCCCTGTGTTGACAAGTTTTGCTGGCATTGCTCATTGGCAGGGTACAATAGAAAAGGGAGAGGGCAAAATTAAAAGGTCTCAAACACAGTTGACAGTCTTCAGTGAAGATCGTTACACTGTCAAGCCATTCATTAGTAAAACTATACCAACCAACAGCCTAGTGAGATGCAACAACACCCAGCAAGAGAATTCTTCTGCAGGTATGGATTTACCAACTCCTTAGTAGAATAAATTATATGTTAGACAAAGGCCTTTTCGGTGATACTGTATTTTTATTAGGATTTCTTGCCATTATCTCTGTCAGATATTTCCATCACGATCATGGTAAAAAATATCAAACAGGCTTTAGGCAGGAGGGATCTGAGACAGTTTGAGGAGTAAGGTCCCCTCTTAAAGATCGAAGTCTGAGCCATTATACTCCTTTTTATCCATCTTGCATGGAAATGTAAGCGCTCACTGGCCACTGGCTTAAAAGCAGAGGAACCAAAACCAAGAAAACCGAGTATTTGCTTTGGGAAAGTCAGTTAAGTTTTGCTTCCTTAAACACAGAGTTATCATCAATTCTGTATGTTTTCAAATCTCCCATCGGCAACTTAAAACTTCTTCCACTGACTCAGCCAAAGCAGAGGCAGGCCTTCACAAAGTACTTCTGAAGAAACCAGCACAACTCAAGTAGACAGTGAGGTCTCTTTTAAATGGAATGAATTTAAAAAGCACAAATCCAGGAAAAGATGGAGAAAAAAAATGTAAAAAGAAAAAGGCAACTAACATGAGAACAATATGTTTTATCTTCTACTTTAGACTGCAACAACAAAGAGAGGAAAACTAAGGTGCTGTTGCCTGAAAACAGATTACAGGTGACATCCGGACATCTTGACCTTAAGACATGGTAAGGCCTGGCAGTCACTCACTTTCTGCTCTAGCGGATAACGGGCAACACTTGGAGGCCATTCTGAAGTGGATTGTTGGGGGTATGTGTGCAGAACAGATTTGTCCTTTACACACAAAATATTCCTACAATAAATAATAGGTGTAAAAAGGCTTCCCATTTGACAGTAAAAACTAGAAAAAAACAAAAATGAAAACCTGTTTACAATATCTATTAAGATTGTAAAATCTTGTGTAAGTTCAATAATCAAATGTCCTATAAGAATAGTCAAGTTATTATCCACTTTGTATTAATAATTTCTTTTTATATTTTAATGCTCTAGCATTCATTTTCAGACACATCAACTCAAATATTAACCAAAACCATCATTTTCAGTAACAACTGTTTTTACCCACATGTAGCTCAATAAGGGAAACAAGTCTTTGAATCACACAGATACTGCTCTATTTCTCTCTCCCAACAGAAAGAGCATAGCTCTGCCAGGTGGCCTTTTCCACTGCTATTGGGCTCTTGTAACAACTTTTTATGCCAAGGAAAGATTTTGCAACGAAAAACATGGGGGCTTTTGGAGGGTAGATACTGGCAAAATTACGCAACTTACTGTAATGAACATGTCTATTAGATAAGTTAGAAGATTCAGTTAAGAAAGAGGCTTTTTCATTACGATGAATTTTCCATTTTCATATGAAAATCACAGCAAAGCTAACACACACATTTTTAGGTATGACTACTACCTCCGAGTTAGCCTGCTCTGCCTGCAAGTGCTTGCACTCGTCTTTCAGCTTTTCAGATTCTCTCTCACGTTCCAGTGTCATTTTGTCCATCAGCGTCTGAACTTGGACCAGCTCCTTTTTCAGGACGGCCACATCTTCCACACCAGGCCTTTGTAGCTAAAAAGTAAAAGAGTAGCAATGAGGAAAACACTGTTGGCAAACATGCTTCCAGTGTCAATGTAATCTCTAAAAAACTTTCAAATCATCAATTTATAGACAAGGTGACATACGCAGTATTACAGCTGGGGGGGGAAGAGAGGAGGAAAAAAAAACCCAACACAGGAAAGTATGTATCACTCCTGAAGGAAACAGGATTTAATGGCTGGTTGTCAGTTCTTGCCTAGTAAACTTTGAACTTGTTGATTGATTTCAACCAAATCTGTCAAACGGGATAAGGTCTCAAAGATTAAATTTCTGTAATTTTCATGTAGGTAGATGGCTAGGTACAGGAGGGAGACCTTCCCTGGGAGAAAACACCGAATTGACAGGGAATCCATGCAAGAAATTTATCTGAAGCCACAATTCCCTGAGAAGTAGGCTGCATTGCCTCCACTACACTACAGAAGGGATTACTGTATATATTTTATTGCTGCAATACTCACAAGCCCGTCTCAGGACTGAGATACGTAAAAATCCAGTACTATATGGACTTTTATAATGATACTGCCTCTGTCTTCAAGAACTGTTTCAGAAAACCACAAGAACAGACAAATAAAGGGCAGCTGAAGGAAACTTCTTGAAGGAACTGTCAGGCATGCCTCATACGAGACCCATAGGTAAAATCTGTTGGTAATTACATCTAAAGCCCCATAATGTCCCTCAAAGAGAAAAGCTATGGAGGGAAAAGGGAGGGGAAAGGCAACACTGGGCACTGAAGAAAGTAGAGAAAAGGAAGTGCTGCCATCTAGAAGAGAAAAGGTACAGCAAAGGGGTAAGAGTGTAGAAGGAGAAAGGAAGACAAGAAACTTTCAACTAAACAGATAGAGTAGAGAGGAATGGATGGGTCCAGTGACCATGCAGGGCCAAGAGGGACTCGCGAGCCCTTCAGGGCAGCAGACTACAGGGAAGAAGTGGGATAAACGAGTCCTACTTTCCTCCAGAGTCTAAGCAGTGGCTGAGCGGAGGAATGAAGACAAACAAGAAGCTAGGAAGTCCCTTCACTATTGCTTTGGAAGCAGCATGACTGCTGAGTCACTGGGATTGCTCCCTGGAGCCGTGGCTGTATATAAAAGTCACCTGGAGCCAAAATCCTGGAATACGTACACACACATTAGTATTATCAGACAAGTGCAAGAGGGACAACATTAACATAGGCACGGTGATGACAGCTGCCAGCCTTTCAGCCACCATATCACAAAACACCTCTCTGAGCAATTCTTATGAACGCAGCTGTCCAGGGACAGTCAGTGTTACACCTCACGGAAAAAGGGTGATCTAAAGAGAGCTGTGGAAGTCAGCAATGGCATGCTCCAAGTACAGGCCTGCACAGCACATCTATATGTGTAATCCCCTGCAAAATCGCTGAAGGGTAGAGCATCAAACAAGCAGACTATAATAGGATATAGGGTAAATTTTAATATATGTCAGAAACTACATATATTTTCTCACTGGAACAACACTGAAAATGTAGGTCAGTGAAACAGATTAGAAACAATGGTGTTCTTTTTAGCCCACAAGCAGATGTCTCCAAGTTCAACAGTTTGCTTTCAAACTGCATTTGTAATCATTTAAGTATATCCATCCCATGACTTGAAAATAACAAACATTAGCATGATGCGAATACCAGCTCTGTCTTTAAGTCTTCCACTGTACTTCTCTCCTTCTGCAGTTCCTGTGTCAGGTTTGTCACTTTCTGTTCTGCACCTTCCCGAAGGCTGATTTCTTCATCATACTTTGATTTAAGATCTAATAAAAGGAAGTTGAATAAATGATCACTTGCACAAGTTGCACAAGCAGAGAACAGAATCAGACCTCATGTTAATATACTTACCCACAATTTCAGTGGCCAGTTGTGCTGCTTTTTGCTCAAATAAGTCTTTCATTTGCTTAATGTTAAAATTTTCTACTTGGATCTCTTCTAGTTGCCGTTCTAATGATTCTATTTCCATAAAAAGAACAGTATTATTTTCTGGAAAAGCTACAACAATACAGTTACACCCATAATGGACCACAGCAGGTAAATAAGTAATCTAAGTTTACTTAACATCCAATTAGCTTAGCAAAGTGAACAACTCTACTGAAGTTAAATATCTACAAGCATGATGCTGGAACCTGTCACTAGCTGAGTACTCTGCAGGATTAAGTACATATTGGTTTTCACTGGTCACAAATAGACCTTCAGACCACTGCAACATGCTGCTGAATTCCAAGCCCCGAACTGCGATTAAAAGCTCTTCAATCATGATCAGTCAGATACTTTATGCACACATAAGGAAAATTTTATTCCATGAGTGCCTCATGGAGAAAAACACAGAGTAAAAATTATTGGTCTGCAAAACAAAACAAAACAAAAAAAATCATTGTTTTCTTTGCTAGCCATGAGTACAGAAAAACACTAAATAAAACCAGCACTGACAAATGCTATAGTTTAAATATCAACAATCACTGTCTTTCTCAGCAAAAGACATGTATTGAATATGCTTGAACGTATGAAATGATTAAAAACATGTTCAAAACTACTCATGAGAACTGCTTTCAGAGTCAGGAGAATGCCTGTCTCACTTCTAGATATTACAAATGCCGAACCTCTGGAACACTTTCCCAGACTATAGCTATTAAGAGCTATCTTAGGCACTTACAACGAACTTTTTTCCAGTAATTGTACCATTCCAGCTTTCTAGCTCTTTAATTTACCAAAAGTGCTTTTTCACAAACCTAAAAGCTACAATGGAAAAAAATTTCAGAAACTCCAGAACAGTGCAGAAATTAATATAATAAAATGTTAGCCACCTGTAGATGTAGCAGTTGTCAATCCATCAGATTTAGAATCCTTAAGAAAGCAAAATAAATGCATCATTAGACAGTAGGAATAAAAACTACTACTTCCAAAGTTCATCCCATTTTTGGAAAAGATAGGGAAATAGACTTCTGTGCTGAAATACTGCACAGAAGAATAAAAATACCTGATTTCAAACAGTTATATCCACTAGACTGGGAAAGGCCAAGACAATTTTCCATTTCATGTACCATTACACTACCAGGTTCCCAGACTTGCAAGACTCCAGTAACAATCCCCTCCCCCTCCCTTTCCTCAATATCAAAATCTGCCCTAAAAACAGAGCTTACAGACATCATTGAATACATTCTGAGAAGGCATTCTGTCAGAAAGCAATTTCTGAGGTTTGTAACAATCCAGTATCTAAGTAGCTCATAGTAATAAAAGAAGTCAGAGCTTCTTTAAGGCACCACACACCCACAATTTGCCTTGCCTTGTTTGTTCAGTTCATCTGGACATTCGTGAAACCACACTACTGTTCTCCAAAAGTTCTTACAAGACATACCCCATCACCCTTTCTCGTAACAGGTGAAACACCACATTTGATTTATTTTCTCTAATAAACCGAGTTCTGAATAAGCCCAACAGAAGGAAAAGTCTGAACTGAACTGAACTTGTAGCAAGTAGTATGGAAGAATCATCATCTATTCTAGACTTTGTTCTTCAGATTTATATATACAGTTACACTGCGGAGAGATAACTAGCTTTGTTTCAAGAACATGTCAATATTCAAATTATGGAACTAACTAAATCAGGCCACGTGCCTTACAAAAAAGGTATTAATCTTCAATGTCAATGCTGACGATAAACCTGCTTCAAGTATTTTAAAGCAATTACTTGCTGCCGCTGCCCTTGCAATTTCTCTAGTTCTTTCTTCAGCTCTTCTGAATACCACCTCTCCTCCTAGGGAAGAAAGAAAAGAAAAAAAAAAAAAAGGAGATGGGGGAGAGAGAACTGTAAATTTCATTGCTTTAGACAGTGGAACACTGCAATTTAAAACAAAGAACCATGTGCAAGTAAAATACATTTCCAACCTTCAGCGAAGCTTGCAAGTCTTGGACTTCTTGTCGGAGCAGTGATACTTCATCTCTGAATAAATATATCCACGGAGTAGAGAAAATGAATATACAGGGGTTATATTTTGTCAATTACATACAGGTTACAATGTGTATTAAATAACTGGAGTGATAGCCATGTACTACATAAATATAACTTACATAATTATGAATTAGTTCACCCTGTACATCACTGGAAAAATGCTGAACATATTAATTTGATAAGTTAAAAATTAGATATGCAAAAAGTCTCATGAAAACAGAATGCAAATCTAAAATGGTGCATTAGCGCAACCACATGAGTTCAGAATGGCAAAGCAGTGCACTGGGACATTTAACTGTTTTGCATGCCTTTTTATGAAAAAGACAGGTTTATTCTCCTTCACTTTCCCTATCACATAAAGGAACACTGCTAAGAGACAACATGCCATCTTACTCCTTTTGAAATATGCAGTTACAATAATTTGTCACGCACATAGCAATTCCGTATGCCCCACAAATACACTCACTTAATGGTCTGAATGTCTAAAGCCTTGGGATTTTAAATTCTCAAATTTTGTGCTCAAGCCTCCAGCCATGCAAGAACACCAGATCCAAAGCTAAAATTGTCACTAATTGATTTAGACAGCACCCTTCTAAATCACAGGTCTCCTTAGAGAATTGCACAACTATACGCACAAAGATAATGTTGCATTACTGAGACACAGCCACCCCAAGTGTAGAAGAAAGAGGTCATTAAAATAATGCAAACATACCCTTTCTTATTGTTTGTACAGTGGCAACACTGAGGAGCACACAAAATATATGTGTGTGGGTGCTAATGCCAACAAATTCTCTCAGTTTTATACCGCACAATTTTATTGCTGCTGTGCTGCATTATCCCCTCCTCCACAGATGTTCTTTTAAATTATCTCGTACTTAGGTGAAAAAAACCACCAAAGCAAGTTATTCTTTAGCTAAACTTTGAAGGAATAGATTCAACTAGATTAGCATATTAACATCAGGTCAGGGTCATCAAGAAGCAAGTAAAATGCACGCACTTGAACCAGTGAAGCAAGAACTCAAAGGCAGACCAATTTTAATGGCAAAATAAACGTGGGATATTGGAAGGTTAATTTTTGTCAGAAGATTTTCTGCTATTTACACATTATTCTGCCTGTGTGCGCCATTCACTGGAGGTTTGCAAATACAACTTTACTGACACAGGTGTAGCTGTAATCCAACACCCATACATTGGTTGTGGGTGGAGAAGAGGGAGCAGCTTTCTCACCAGTATAAGTAAGAGCAAGTAAATCAGCTAATAATAACACCTAAGATTATAAATGAAGTCTCAGGCAGGTGAAACAGTTAACTATATTGAAATTGGGCCTGAACATACACCAGATCTGCAATACTAAAGCATTTAAGATGTTCTGGTCTTCATAGCAGATAAAAGGTTTTGAGCTGTACAAAAATAGTTTGTAGTAGAGGGGAAGGAGAAGGGGAAGAGAGAGTTTGTAACGTAAGGATCTTCTACAGTAGCTGCCTCGATGTTCCCAACACAGTTTTGTTTGACAGTTTTAAGACGAAACATAAATTCAGTTTAACTGATCAATGGAAAATGAATGGGGGGGAAAAGAAGTGTAAAGGATTACCCTGGACACCGTAACTTTGTTTTTCTTACTGCCATCCAAATCCTCACCAGATCTCCCCTTCTGCTTGAGCTGTTACAATCTCTTCCTCCTCTCAGCACATCTCCTCAGCCTCGCGATCTGGCAAATCCTTACTACCTGTTCCTTACGCTCCACTCCATTCCCCACCTGTAATGCCAGTGCCTCCATCCCAGCACTGAGTACCAATGCCCTTGATAAATCACACTGGGGAGGGTTACACCATTTACTCTTGGCACGTAATTATGGTAGTTTATTGGGAGGGTGGGAGGAAGAGGACACAATGTAATTCATAGTACCTAGCTTTCTCTATTGATTAAAATAAGGAACTTTGCCTCCCAATCTTGGTCTTACGAATTATATGCCAGCTTCACCCCTAGACCACTAACAGAGTGGCTCCCTGCTGCAGGCTGCAATATTTCTTTAATGTGGTATTCCAAGTCTTGGAAAAACACACTTATGTTGAATGAGAGTTTAGTCAAGCAAGCATGCAACTGAGAAACACTGAAGAATGCCACACTAATAGAAAGAAATAGCTCATGTGTTACACAACAGCTCTCACCAGACTCCCTCCACTCCATCCAAACTCCCTGACCTTGTCCACTTTTTCAATTATATGAGAGAAAACAAAACCACTTGTCCTTAAACTGTCAAGAGCCAGGAAAAAAAAAATAAATTTCACCAACCAACATCTGGTTGACATTGGAAATTTGCAGGCATAAAAATAAATCTTTCATAAACTATATAAACAATACAGTTATGATCAGTAATTCCCCCATGTGAATGCTATTATTCTACTAGGAGTACCATTTCAGGTCTAAGTTATATCACTCTGAAAAGGCTTAATTCAGGCAGAGAAGACATACTCATTCTTGAATAAATGTGCACATAGGAAACCCAATATACCTCCACTAGTACCCTACCACTTTCTCCAGTATAAAGGCTTAAGTTTGATCTCTTTTGTTGCAGCAGCAGGGAGAGAAGGCAGCTATCCACAAGGAAGAGTCAGTCCATGCATAAAGACATGGCCTCTGCTAATGCTGGCTCTTACTGGCTTGCAGCTCTGCACAATACTGGGGAGATATGGACCTTCATTCAGATAACAACTGAAATATGCTACCTTCCACGCTTTTTTCTCACCAAAGAACCCCCTCTCTCTTGAGTTACTACATAAATACATGTATTTCTTTCAATGTAATTATTTATCATTTTGGGTCACAGTTCTACTAGTGACAATACTTTTGAACCATTTACTTCCCAGTGTTGGCTGAAGCCAGCTCCATTAGCAGGTGACCACCCGCGGGGGTTGTGTGGTGTGTTACCTCTGCTGACCGAGGCCACAGGCAGCTGCTCACTCTGTCACTGCCATGTACATATCAAGAGAGTTTGGGGGACTTTGATAGAACAGCAGAAGGAGTGCCATTTATAACAGTCCAAAACAAACAATGACCAGAAAAAGAACTAGCAGGAAGTAAAAGGAAACCTACATAAATTTTACCCCTAAGAAAAAGCTCCCCACACCAACACAAGGGATTACTCCAACCCAAGCAGACTACTCAGTTAAACTTTTTAGAGAAAGTTTCACACTAATAGTTCCTGCTCCATACCGCTGCTCTTAAACATAAAACAACTTGGTATGTTTCCTAGGAATATATTTAACAATAAAGGTTTGACCAAACAGTTAAATTAAAAAAATTAGAGAAAATTTCTGAATATCAGCATGGAGTTTCTGGAACACAGAAGGAGAATTAGTGACACAGACAGAAACTTCTCAGATTTGCAAATAACTAGGTAATATGGGAACCTATTTAGGCAAATACTGATGTTATAATTAGCCAGTAAGTACTCTAACTACCTAGGGACAAAATCAGGTTTCTTCTCTATCTTCAGGATTGTCCTCCCCCACCCTCAAAAGACGAATTTCAACTCTATGCCAGAAATTAGTAGGAACCTGAATTTTTTCTACCATGCTTCTAAAAATCATTCCAGTCTGTAATATTGCATTGTCAACTGCATAAGAAACAGGTGATTTAATTAAAAGTATAAACATGTGTATCTGATTTTCATTTATTGTCAGATCAATATCAGCCAATGCAAGTTTCAAGCTGCTTTTTAATTGTAGTTGGAAATGGGGCATGAACATTTAAATACTGGACTACGTAATTAAGTGTTCAAATTAATACAGCCTTCAGTGTAATTAGAAGCAGCTCAACACTCGACACAAAAGCACATGCACAAATGAGTACTGTTGCACCTTTCCGGTGACAGATGACCTTCCCCTCCATGAGTTGAATCAATGCCAGAATTATGAACTGCTTCATAGTGCTTGAACAGCTCCTCAGCTGATCCATGAGACTTCATACACAGAGGACAAATAAAGCCCTAATATAAAAAGGAAAAAAAAAAAAAAAGAGGTGAGAAGTAAAATTTAAATTTTTTTCTTTTTCCACAGAATTCTATATTTTGTTTGTGCATCTAAAAGGTAGCAGATACAATTGTTAAGATCCATACTAATTATTTCATGCTCTGATAACAGTTTTGGCAAATAAAAACTTAGAAAACATTCTACAAAAATCTTATTCCATTATTCACTGGGGTTTTTTTCCAAACAGCATTACATACCAGCAAGAAAACCTTTATGTAGAAAAATAAGAAGTCACTTCAGAAGGACTGCTCTGCAATTTCTTCCCTCCTCAAGAAAAGAATTTTCCATACAATTTTTCTTAAAATCAGATTCTTCTTCCAAAGAGGAGGTAGGGTTTGGAGTTTGGTCTTAAAAAAAGGAGATATAAAACCCCACTCTATTCATACACCTACTACCACCATATTTAGGCTATTGATTTTAATATGGGCCAGGAGATTAAGAACCACTTTTTACGTTGCATATAACTAATTAGTAAATGCAATTCACATAAATACTACCTCAAGAAAAATCACATCTCTACAGCCTAAAGAATCAGAAATCATCCATTTTCATTTCGGCATTTTTACTGCAACCTTACCAGAGTGAAAATTTAGCAGAGCAATGCCTTTATTCTACCCATTAGCACACAGACAAATGAAAACAGTAAATATGTACCTCTAAACGTTTGTGGAGTGTCCAAACTACCACTTATCAGAAGCACCATCCATCTCTTTTTATCTAGCAACATATTATACCTGCTCTTAAGGGCTGAACTTTATATTGGTTCTTCACTCATTTGGTTATCATGCCCACTCTGAGCTCAATTCCCATTTATGCTACAGCCCATATGCACCACGGTGGCAAAACAGAGACATTTCAGAGTGAGAGGAAATAATTTAATTTCAAGTTAAAGGCTCCCTGTAATTCCAAGCTGTGCAAAGAGAGTCTCGTGCAAGTGAGATGAAGGCCCCTGTTTGTTAAATTGTTTTCAAATACTGTTTTGCATATTTATATGTTACCCTTAAGTCCCTTATGCTAGTACAAACTGTAGCACACTGTAGTATCCAAGATGAGAGTACCCCTGCGGGATTATCACACTTGACGTAACATATGCTCCCATACAACTTCTGAAGGACATATGAAGAGTTTTGATACCCTTTTCTTCTCTTAACTTTGCCTTTGGATGTTACGAGACAAGCCACAAAACTTTAAGTATTGCCACAAAATGAACATACGGAATGTGTGTGTTGATAACCACAATAGCACTCATTTTCTAACTTGACATTCATAGTACTTTGTTTCACTAGTCACTACAAATTCAACAACCAAACACTTGCATGGATTTAACCCAGGAGAACCATCACGTTCAGCTACTCAAGCACGGCTGGAGCTCCAGAGCACTGAACAGGGACTTCATAACTGCTATTACTTGTCTAGTGTTTCAGAAATAACTAACTAAATACAGTTGCTTATCAAATCCACCATACATCATATTGAAGACAAATTTTGGCACAACTAGATCAAACAAAATACTATACTCCTTCCTAAGCAGATAACAGGCATTTACCCTTAATAACCATTTATTTATTTCCAGAATTGATCAGTACAGTTTCACCTCACATTAAACCAAGTTAACTCAAGTGGACGCATAGGTGCCAAAATGGGTACAGAAAATTGGTTTAACTACTACATTCCCAGCAATGTTTACCCGATACAATTAGCATATAACTATACAATGGCAGTGACAGTCACTCTGAGCAAAAGAACCAGAGGGAGATTCCTGGCAAATAGCAATGGCAATGAACTACATGAAGGGTCAAAAAGCAAGGGATTTATTTTTTCTAGTAGGTCAAAGCAGTCAGTCTCATTCAGTGATGCTGCAACAGCATCCTTTTGGGATGAAATGTCACCAAAGCACTTCTTAATGTTTAGTTTAGGTTCCCAGTGACGGGAAAGTCTCCTGTTAACAGAGAAAAGCAAATGTTCCTCCCAGCACCAGTAAGTGCATCTGGAAAGAACGAATGTAGAAAATTGCTCTGGCCTCTCCTTCTTTTTGCCCTTTATTTCCTTCCATTTAAACAGCAAAGTCTGTTTCTTTGCTTGGGTTTTTTTTTTTGTGGGTTTTTTTGTGGTTGGGTTTTATTCTGTGGAAATAGGAGTCCTGGAAAAGAGGAAAGAATAGATTACATGTGCAATTAGCCCACGGGGACAGCAATCAATCACCCATCTCTGTTATTAGGCAAAGCCAGCCCAAGATTTCCCAGGCAGGCAGGCAGGCAGATCTGAAGGCAGTGGCTGCAAGGATGAGGAGCCAGAGGCAGAGCAGAGCTGCCAAGCCAAGGGAACGTGCTGCGGCTGAGAGCCTGCAGGGAGCTCTGAAGAGGCAAGCGTGCTGTCACCGGCAGAGGGGGGAAGCATGGACAACCCTCCCCTTTATGGCAGAAATCCCCTTGTCTCACACAGGCAGGGGTAAAAAGCACATCACCCACCAGCGCCAGCCTCTCCATCAGCACTGCCATGACCACAGCTGGCCTCCCTTTTGGAGGACCTACCACTGTTGGAGTCAGCGCTGGGCTGTGGCTCTCACACGCACCCTTACACTAACGCAGCGTTCCCTAGAGGTGTGACACACAAGGTCTAACAGAGTAAGATGCCACCCTTCTGCAACGGGGCATCCTCGCCAGGGCAAATGTCACCTTCCTGTGCAGGGCTGGGGTGGGCAGGAACGCCAGCTCCTACAGCTGCAGGCACCACCGCTCGCACATCAGAGCCTTAAACCGCACGAACCCAGGACCCGGCTGCCTCTGGCTGGCTGATAATATTCAGATGTCAACTCTGATGTCAGCAGCGTTAATTCTGTTCTCTTTATAGTAAGAAAATCAGAATCATCAGGATCTTCCTCGGCACCAGACAGTAACAGACAGAAGCATAAAGGTTTCCTGGGCCTGCAACTATTAACCCCAGGTGACAACCTTGTTCAGGGACTTGGGTTGGTGAGTCTCTTGCTTTAAAAAATTTTTTTTAAAAAAAAGAGATAAATACAGCCATAAGAAATATCTCTCTCTCAGCATCATCTTGAGATGAATTTTGAAAATATACGCAAAAGCGTACTTTACTAATCTAAAGACAATCGCGAGAAGAAGGAAGAGGGGAAGAAACCCGATGGTCTGAGATGCTTAAATCTTGTAAGCATTTTTGTTAGTTTGCAGGAATTAGTATCAAGTGCAAGATATTCCTATATCGGGACTGTGCCTGCCCTGGATAAAGAGGAGATTGTGCAGTTACAACCATGAGATCTAACACTGGTCACCACAACCTGGGGGAGCTGAGGTGTCCTTTCCGGTAAGCCTGCACTTGGCTGCCTTAACTAACACTCCTTTACAGAAGAAGTAAGTATGAGAGCAACGTTCTTATATTTGAAGAAGGAAGCCACCATACAAAACACGCACAGTTATACTTTTCAAAAGGCTGTATTTGCCAAGAGACACTGGGTAGGTTTCATTTTAAAATGCATTTAGGAATTACTTTGCATAAAGCACAGCCACAGAGAAGTGAAAGGCATTTCATATTCTTCATTTAATAAAAGCAAAGACATCACTTATAGCCCCTGCAGCGCTGCACCGTAAGTCATAACTCCCTAACTGATGTTTCTAATTGGGCTTTATCTTTCACTTTACACAGGGACAAAAGAGCCTAAAAGAAGTTAAATGATGATTAGTTGGGTTTTGTTTTTATACATGGAGAATCTTTTCACCCAAGAAATGACAATTTATTGAATCCAAAGCTTTTTGCAGATGCCTGTCAGCTAATGGAAAACAAAAAGAAAACCACAACCATCACATGCACAAGTTTTTATCAGGAATGGGTTCTTAAGACCACCACAGAATTGCTGAAGCAAGACAGAGCAAGAACAGTAAAACAGAAAAGGAGTCTAAACCAAAACCCCATATACAGGCACAAACAAGCCACTAGGAGTCAGCACACAATGTACAGCTCAAAACAGCCCCTGGCCCAGCATTGAAGGCATTGCAATGAGAACAAGAGAGGTGCTAAACTTTAAATCCCCATTTTCTGATCCTAAGGGAAAGGTTTCTCTTTCAGGTGGACACTGTGAGCCATGCCGAGCACCGAGCACCTCCACAGCACCACACTGCTCACGGTGGGACAGGCCTTCCTCAGGGCAAAGACTCCAAAACACACCAGTTTCACTCTGTGCAGAACAGAAATTGCTACGCAGAAGTTCTGTAGGAAAGCGTCTTGCCTCAGCTTGAGTTATAATGCCAAATTTCACCAAAGATCTCAGACCCCATGGAAGCACCAGAGGCTTCTTCACTCACCTTTCTCAAGACAGACTTACGGCTAAGCCTGCAGAACTCTTGTAGCTATTCTTCCCCTTTAATAATTAAGATTTACTTTCAGGCCTGACAAAGTTAAGCTTCTCAGTGCTCTCTCTCCTAAAAGGCATACGAGGTAAATGATTCCTTTCGGGTAACATTGATATTCGTACAAATTATTAATACAGTATTCTTTGGGAAGTATGCCAGGATGCTAAAAGCAACACGGGAAGGAAAGTCTCACCACAAGAACTACCATATTTATTTTTATTGTACCAATATAATTTACAGGGCTATTAACTGTTGGAAGAACTTTGGCCCCCTACATCGAAACACACTGCCCAGGGAGAGCAGGGGCACGGACCCACAGGCACGTGGCACACAACCAGACTGACTGCAGGCTACCGTAGAGCCCTCCTAATCCTCAGACCATTTAAAAACTTACTCAGAAATAGTTTACGTAACAGAAAAAATAACGTATAGGACTGAATGGATTCTGTTTCTCTGGCTTCTCCTTGTATTTCTCTGTAGGACTGGGACAGAGTAGGGCTGTGGTATGAAAATGTAAAAAGGCTAAAATTTTCAGCAATAGAGTATTGTCTTACTTGTAATGTTTTTCTCCTCACCGTGCTGCACAAACATGATCTAATGAAGTTGTGTAGTGTAACAAGACAGTTTGAAAAGCACTATTTTCCTTGCTCACTAGCAATGAAAACTGAAGATTTTCAAAGATATTCCCTCAACAGGCTGAAGGCTCCAGCCTGAGACTTAAAAAAATAACCAAACATTTACACGTAGGTGTCTAGTCCCCAATCACTACCAATGGAGAGCTATTCAACATAGTTAACAGAGGAAGAAACTAGTCAGCTGACCTAACAATGTGTATACCGTATGTAGGGTCAGCATAACAGCTCCCAAGGCTCCATCATCAATAACTGGAGCCTGATGCACCTACATATACAGGCATTAAATCTGTCTTCATCTGCCAACTGCTCTTTTTTCCCCCAGAGCTTTAATGAAATGGTCTTTGTAAAGCTAACATGGAATGTTGTCTTAAGTAATTAATGAGTGAAAGCGCAGCTTACTTTATTCCAAGCTCCTTTTTCACAAATTAAAACTGGAGTTATCTGGCAGAAAGACAACACTTCTTGAAGGACAGTCCCATGGGCAAAACAGTTTTTACAGGACGGAATTCAGATTTGCTCATCTAGTTGGAGTCCAAGAAAAAAGGTACTCTATTTAACTTTGGAGGTCACAACCATAGCTACCCAGCTGCCTTAGCATTTTCTTGAAATACCTGATGACTGCCTAGTCTATTCTCCAAACCCATTTCAATACTGCATAGAACTGAACAAGTGGCTCCATTTAGGCTGCTGTGATGGCTGCTGACCTACAGCTGTACGTAGTAGAGAGCCACATAGCACAAACAGCATGCACAGAGCTCTATTTGCTAATACAAACAGAGCTTCTGCATCATCTTGAATTTTTATCCCAGCAATTATGTCATGAGTCAAGCTTAAAGAACCAAGAAACTTTGCTGTTTTCCACTGAGAAGTCAATTTTATTCCACAAATACTCTTCTTGGAAAATCTTTAAGTACTGTGGTGAGAGGGGGGAAAAAAAAAAAGAAAGAAAAAAGACCAAACCCAAAAAGCCAAAACCCACAGAATTTCAGTATAATTGATACTTCTACCATAAGGAAAAGATGAGTGACTACTCTACCATACACATGCTATAGGACAGCTTAGCCCAATCCAGTATGTACTTTAATATCTTTGCATTCGCATGACCTTCCAGAAATAATGAGCCAGCACTCAAGCATACAGCCTGTTTCCAGTCAGCTGTATGAATAAAAAGCAATAGCTGTGATTCAAGCCCAAAGCCGTAACACCTTCCAGCCATGACCTACGTTTGCCCATGTCTCAGAATCCAGACTTCCATTAACAACTCTTTCACAACTGTATTGGTACAATAAGCTGTGTGCTGTGAATAAAGTCCAGCGTGTTTAAAAACTGTCAAGTAAGTTCAAGAGCTGTATGGCATGTTCACGTGCTCAGAGACATAAACGCTTTTCTGGAGTTGATTTTAGTTTTTGTGTCATGAATATTTGGAAAAATTCTAAATTCACTGTTCGTGTTTTTCCACTGCAGGTGAACCTCCACAACCTTCCCTGATACAAGACAAACATCTTCACCAGCATTTAAATAGTAAGTCTAAGCAAAAACCAAAGATATTCTCCAGTTACACCGTGATTTAAAGGCGGAAACATTTTACAGGACAGAAGGTTAGGAACTATATATACTTAGGGGCAGAGGACAGAAACATACTGATGTTTCAGAGCTGAAAGATGCATCAAGTAATTTCTACATTTTATTTCCCAAATACACATTGAATCAATTAACTGAATCCCCAAGAAGTTCTCCGAGGCAGATTAAACTGTCTGCCTAGACAGCAAGGGCAAGACCACATTTCATAATTTATTTCGTCTTACATACTGATAAAAAAAAACTCATGAGATATTTTAAGTTAAAGAACAAATAAATTAGGTCACTTTATACATTGTTTAAAGGAAAATACAGTTGACATTTTTTCCATGCCTTCCACCATAAAAAGCCCTTTCCTCTGTGTTTACATAAATAGTAAACTGACAGTGGCTTCCTCAGATAACATATCTATTTAATCATTAGAAAAGTAGGTAAAAAGGTCATGTTTTATATAATTAAGACCTGCCATCCATTTCAATTTTACAAGTAAGTATTTCACTTTATGGACAAAAAGAAAAAAGGTGTCTTGCTACAGTTTATTTTATACCAGACTGCAGACTTGATGTCTTCCCAGAAAATAAGCTGGATTCTTCCCAAGAAGAATAGAACCAACATAATTTCCAGTTCAGTTCTCTTCTGTTTTTATTGCTATTGATGAGTAAGACTACAATTCTGTCACAACCTACAAGACTACAATTTTGTCATGAATTAGAAATTCTAATCCAGTGGTTCTCTGTTTCTTAAAGAAAAGTCACATCACGTGGCCAAGTCAAACCAAACCAGTTTCTCTAATTCTTCATTCTCTTAGTATTGTTCAGATGTTGCAGCAGATTAATGTACTAATGTAGCTCAGCCAATGATTTTTCTTCCTGTGCAAAGCAGACAAGTATCACTGAGGTGAAAACAGCCACTGCAACCTAATTTGAGAAGCAACTGAAAGAGCAGCCAGAGTATAAAACATCAGCATTCAAACACTGACAATTCTGTGCAAAACCAGTCCGCAACATTCCAAGGGCATCCATAAAAACAGAAGATGCAATCAATTGCGTCTACAGTAAGAGACAAGTAGGAAAAAAAAGACCCATAAAAAATGAGGTATTTTCAAAGAAAGACAAAAAAATCCCACATTTCTGTACAACTAGCATGCCAGTTTAAACTCCAGGCAACCCTGCTATGAAAAGTCTGTTCAGAAAACATCAGGGTCTAAAGTTATGAAGACTACCCAAAAGAACTGTTTAAAAATTGTCTTAGATTTAGCCTAGCTGTAGGTAAGACAATAGATATTAACAGCCACTACATTCTAAACACTGCAGGAGGTTTTCTGAATGCCTGAGGACAAACCGGTAAGGGAAGTCTGAAACTAAGCCTAACTGACTCACTGTTTAGATGTCCCAAACTTCCAACAGAAACAGTCAGGAAATGCTGGAAACAGTTTAGAAATGTATCATTCCTTTAGGAAAAAGAAAACAAAACAGAAGAAGCCACACAGCTTTTGTTAGTGACACCAGAGTATACATGAAAGTTGGGGAACGATGTTCCTGTTTGGGAACATGGCGATACATGTGACTTCCATATGGCATTTGTTTGGTTGAGTTGGCTACATATGGACAGAGACAGTTGCCAACATTTTGGTGGTTGTTTCTGCAGCTGAATAAGCCTTTGTCTTTTAAAGTAAGGCTTCATCAGTGCTTGTGGGGCAGGGGAAAGTATTTCACTGTTACAGTTATCTTACAGTGCAATCCCTAGTTTGAAAAATGAGGGCTGCATAGAGGGCTGTTTAAGAGGAAGACCATATACAGAGCTGTAGGTGAGTGGCGAGGATCCTTTCCCACAACAGGACATCAGACAACTTTGGAAACTGCAGGAGTGGACACCTGTGACTGAAGAACAAGACCAACTCTCACTGCACGGAGGACAGAAAGGAGGGAACGGCAAAGAGAACAGAGAGGCAAATGACCTGACTTACTAAAATTTTCACCAGCAGGGAGGGTGTATTAGTGGAAAACAGGTTAGTGAAGAAAGCTATAGGCAAAATTAAAAGCAAGGTACTAACGCTTTTGCCAACCAAGTGACCAAACACTGCCCTTGCAATGTGTCCTATCTCCATGTTGAGGACAACGCACTGGCAAAAAACCTGAACTCGGGAGCTTCTTCAGCATTGTTTCCAACAAAATGTATTTGAACTTTTCACAGTAGTATCCAGAAGCAACAGAAAGTCAAACAACAGTCGAAGTTAGCCAAACTCAGCGATATTTTGTGCCTGCCACATAAGATGACATTGGTAACAGATTACATTCTTCTTACAGTGCTGACTCAGGAATGGCAACGATGGAATGAAGGGTGACAACCTGGTTGTGTTGCTGCTTCAGGATCACAATGTGCTTGTTGCAAATGCAAACTATCATTTTCCATCAACAAATGTAAACCAACAGCTTCTCAGTAGTCAAGTATTTTAAACTTTACATATTAGTATCGATCATAATGATCAACAAATTTCCCCACTTTTTCAATGCTTCTATGCATGCTGATATAATAAAAGATCAAACTGGAAAAAAATCTGTATATATTAGCATTCTTTTTTTTCTCACCTCTTTCATATATTTACTGAATCACTGTACCAAGAAACACAGGAAACAGCAACAGCTAGAAACAACTGAATTTGCATTTCATGTGCTACACTCAATACACAAGTTTTACCAAGTTAAAAAGTTGTAATCAGCTATTGACAAGTAAAAAGTACTGACAAGTAATTAACGGTGGAAAAACAAAAAACTCAAAGTGGGCAAGAACCTGCAGTCACCTCTATGAAACTACGTTAAACACAAGCCAGGTTAAATAAAAGAGTAACTTCTTCAGGTAACCAAACCACCTCTGATGGCTCACATCCCACAACCTACTGATATCATCGCATCAGGAATGCCACAATCTGTCACTGGTAAGTCACAGCTTATTCAAATAAGGCACTTGCATTGTGACCAGATAACAAAGAAAATGAAAAGCTGACTTGACCACTAACAGAGCTCTACAGATATTCCCTGCTTCAACAGGAGGCAGCGAGGAGTCAATCGCAAGCCAGTCTCCAGTTGTCCTGGCTCTGAGGTGGACCCAGGAGAGCAGCACGGGCCAGCTTTACCACGGATCCTCCTCACTTTAACAGGCGACACTTCATCCTTGGAAAGAGATCTCAAGTAACTCTGGGCTAATCAGTATATTGATGGCTTTCATCATCTTTGGGAATAACATCCCACAATTTGAAGTTTCCCCTTCAAAAATAAAGGGCAAATACATACTAAGTGTAGGGAAGGAAAAAAAGCACTACTTAACAAATGTGTACAGCAACAAACACAACAAAATCGCATCACTCAGCCTAAAATAAACACTTTGATTCCAAAATGCAACAAAAGTAACCTCGGCATAAAGAGTGCAAAACTTCACCTCCATACAAACCCATTTAGTGCATGGCAAGCTGTCTGCCCCCAGAAGTCAAATCTACTCTCTGAAGGTTCACAGCAGAAAAAATTCTGATAGCCTTGTGCAGCTGGAGGATGGTACCTTACAGAATCTAAATTCTTCCAATCGAGAAGAGTAAAACTGCACAATTTAGTTGTGCAGTTTTACACTCCACAATTGCAAGAATTCAGAAATGCACTTCTATTTATAATATCTATTAACTGAAACAGCCCTTGTATTTTCCTGGGGGCATTAAAAAAAATCCAATAAAATTCTATATAAAAAAGTTGGGTTTATAATTATTTTTATAATGTTGCTGCAATACATAAAGCTCTTACACATGTTCAAGACAAGGCTCTAAATTTTTTATATTCCCATCCTCTGTTCCATCTTCTACCCAATGTACCTATCTCCCCCTAGAAATCTGCTTTAAAAATAGTTAGCTAATATGAGCTCAAAATATTTCTTCGCACAAAGGATGTATCAGATCCCATACTGTATTTATCACTACCCTGAGTCTGACGTGAAATAAATCAAATAATGTAATAGTCTTATTTACTAGAAAAGCAAGCAAAAGCTGTTCAAAAAGAATACATCAGTGACTACAAGTCTCCCAATACCACAAATGTTTCATGTGAGAGACAACCGCAAACCAGAAAGCTAGACATAGACTAATTCTTCTGCTGAATGTATACTTTGGAATCAGGTATAAGAGATCAAATTATGTTTCAGCAAGAAATCAAAAGAAACAATTTAAAAAGCTGACACCCAAGCCACGAGAAAAGATGTTCATTTAAAGCAGCCCATTACCAAAGCTATTGAAACAAAATAAACGAGACCCACAGTAACAGCTGGGAGGTCACGAAGCTCCTGTCTTCTTTCTGTCCCAGTGTGCTCATTCTGGTAATGTTCAGACAGATCAGTGGGAGTTACACACACTTTCATACAGAGTGGACAGATGAAGCCCTGTGAAATGTATATTCGTTTTTAAGAAACTAATAAAGACAAAAAAAAAACGATTTGGACTCAAATGCTGTTCACATTCTTATGCTGACAGTTCTCTACAATCACCAAAAGCAAAGTCTGCTTTCCTTTTGGAAAGATAATTTTTGCAAACCACATACCAATACCATGGAGAAGGCAAGAAGGAACATGAAAATAAACAAATTCAAAACACACTTTAAAAACCAGCACTATACTGCTTACTACTATGTGTTTTCCAGACACTCTTGGGTAACCCCTCCATGTGACAGAGGAATAAGCTGCTTAACAAATTGTGAATGGACCATTATAAGGCATCATGTCAGATCCATCACGCAGTTTCCCATAAGGGTGTTCAGGTGTTTCACAGAGAGAGACAAGGGTGGTGCAGTGAGATTACAGAAATACTCCTGTAAATTAATAAGCAAGTTTGCAGCAGCAGGAGAGGCCTACAAGCCAGCGCAGCCGCACACCTGGCTGGTGTGCTTGCTTAGGGAAAAATATGCACCTTCCTCAGGAGAATTTAAAAAAAACAAAACAAACCACCACCAACTCAGCATGCTCACCAGAGATTTACTGAAGCCAAAAGTGAAATCAGTTTCTGAAGAACAACAGCTTTACATCTTCTAGACCCACACTACATGCTTAAAAACCTAACAAAAGCAGGATGGAGAGTAAAGTGCTGCGGGCATCCGTCCACACTGCTGGCTGGAGGATGGCTGCACCTCCTCGGCAGAGCGCTGCAGGCAGGCAGAACAGACTGAACACAACCCTCCGTGCACCCATGGAAAGGTTAAGCCCTCTTCCAAAAAGGATGCCTGTGGCAAGCCTGCCTAGCTAACGCAGCCACGTTACACTAATGAAAGCGTAAGCATGCTGGTGGACTCAAGGCAAGCGCAGAGTATTTAGCAACCCCATACCGCAGACAGAGTTGCACTGGGCCCTAAGCTAAAAAGGCTTCCTCCTTGGGCAAATTGCACAGTGAATAAAAGATGTATCTAGACTTGGTTACGGGTCTATGTGTGATCTGAAGCGCGGACGTGGCCACAGATGGGACTAAAACAGATTTTCACCTCTCCTTGAGCAAGGAACAGTTTGAATTCAGACTTCCCCACTCCTTTTGTTTCATACTGCAATTCTCAAAGATCAGGATTGATTTCAACCAGGCTTGAGGAGGCAGGAAATACGAGAACCTGCACAGATCTAATAATTATTTTCCATTTGAATCTTGCAGTAATACAAAGTAGAAAATCTAACCAAGAAACTGGAGTGAAAACAAGTCAACTGGATTTCTGACTTCACATAATACTAGAGAACTGTGTGGGAACATAACAGTAAAACGTACAGCAAGCATTCTGCAAAGTCTGGCTATGGTGCTCCTGGAGAGAAGTTCTCAGCGACACACCACCTCGGGCCAGCTGCGCAGGGAAAGGAAGGCCAACAGAAAGGCTCAAGTTGCGTGCTGTAACGCGTGAATCTCAGGAGAGTAAGAGCCCATCACCAGCTTCGGAGCTCAGTTTCAAATAGATTTTGAAATCATATGCTAAGGAGAACACCCCACTTGTAACTAATGCAACTGATGGTGGAATTACTGACAACTACAAGATACTTTTTCACGTTATACACTATCAACCAAAAGTGACACAGCAGCCTTTGGTCTGACCCAGTTTTCACTCAGTAGCAAGAAAAGCCAATGGTGCAATAGTGCAGGCACACCACCACTTTGTAAGCTCACCCTATGTCAAGAAGTACCTCACCAAGTAGTGAGGTACCTTGTGACACCCACCAGCTGTACAGTCGGTGATACTGCACCCATGTTAACAGAATTGTGCAATTTTAGCCAAACTTTGGAAAGAAGAAATTATCTCATTGCACATTTTTATGCCTTAATTAACTACAAAAGTAATGAGATTTTAGTGTGCAGTTTAAGAATATTTGATTCAGGGACAGTGTAAATATGCATACAAAACAGATTTGGACTCACAAATGCATGACATGTATAACATGCAGCAAAATATTAACGAATGCCTGATTATACTGACTATAATAAGGCTTCAAGAAGTAAGAAATAAGCAGAAGCACAGATGGAAGGCAATTAGGATTTTAAACAGCACAGTGAAAGTTTCTCTTATCTCTTATCATAGCAGACATAGGAGCATTTGAATCATCATACACTTACTCAGTATAAGAAAAGGCACTTTGCTCCCTTTAATGCTGTAATAGGAGTAATTAATCTTGCACTGCATTTGTATGCTAAGCTTGAAACATTTTCAAGCTAGGTAATCAGGCTACATTAGCACAAACTAGCTTCAACAGCCAGTGAAGTCAGTTTGCATTTTTCAGAGTTAATATTTGACAACACTGTAAATCGAAAGACATTGTAATATGGGATTGAAGCAAGAACAACAACTTATTCTGCTGGTTAAGTATGGCATACAGCACATAAAAAATGGATAGGATTTACAAGTGGTAGATTTATACACCAGCATCAAACAAAACCCAACACGTTTGATATTTCACAAGGAAGAGGAGTTTTCTAGTACACACCATAGCTTAGCAGAAGCAAGGTGAAAAGGGAGTACAAGAGTGATAAAATGTTAAGCCTCATTTTTCAGAATGCTCATAAAAAGATTTATTAACGAGGAGTCTTAAGATTATGTCTCGTTGCTTTTAATTTTAATAATTCATCTCTAGGATTACAGGAAGGACTGCTTGTGACCATTTAGATAGATAAACCTAATTAACAGTTACATACAAATATGGCCTAGCCTTTCCTTTTTTATTTAAATAACAACCAACTCTTAGAAAATGGCACTTCTAAGTATTTATTTAGTACAGCTGTTATTTAAGCAGGACATCAAAAGTTACTCCCAACAGCTTCATGGATCAGAGAAAGAGCACCCAAGGTTTAGGACTCCAGTCCCATGTACGGTGTACAGTACCTCAGAGGAGCCTTCGTTGTTCACATCCACAGCATTTCCTGGTGTGGCAGATGAATCCGAATCTGAGCTCTGAGACCCACCTCTACCCGGAGTCTGAAATGGGAGAGAAAAATGAGTGTCTACAGATTATATTTAATAAAGCATGGTATGTATCCTATGCAAAGCTCTCTTTTCTACTTGCTGGAATACAGGAGTACTTTCCCTCCGCAAGAGTAATGAAGTGAACAAGCTGACAAGCAATTACATAATTTTCAGTGCAACACTTCAACTAAAGCTTTTATCCAAGACTCTCCATGCATCAAAGAACAAGGAGACACCAGAAGCAAAGGCCAGGATTTTAAACCACTTCCTCTCAGGAATGCTCAACACAAAACAAAGAATAAGACTAAACTCTGCCCTTATATCACTCGCTCTGATGTTAAATTAGGTCTCTATATTGAATAGGAAAACACCAGAAATTACAATCTAAACAGTTTCAGAAGGAGTAAACTATTATCATACTACTTTCCTGACAACTTGTCTACAATCTAAAAAAGCCTTTAAATATTTGAAAGACAGAAAACTAAAGAGGACCCTGCTGATACAATAAGCACGCAAGCAGGTACACTGCCTTGATTTGGAAAAAATAAAAATAAAAATCAAGCCTGTGGTAAATGTAAAACATGTTAATCAGTAAGACAACCTATAAAAATAAACTCCTAGGAATATACTGAAAATCAAAACAACAGTATTGATTTGAAATTATAGATTTAGAGAAAATAAGCAAATAAATTTTAAATACTACATGATTAAAAATCTGGATAGATGGATCACAGTATCACAGAATGGTCAGGGTTGGAAGGGACCTCTGGAGATCATCTAAGTCCAACCCCCCTGCCACAGCAGGGACACCTACAGCAGTTGCACAGGACGGCGTCCAGGCGGGTTTTGAATGTCTCCAGTGTGGGAGACTCCACAACCTCTCCGGGCAGCCTGTGCCAGTGCTCTGCCACCCTCAAAGGAAAGAAGTTCCTTCTCATGTTAAGATGGAACCTCCTATGCTCAAGTTTGTGCCCGTTACCTCTTGTCCTATCACTGGGCACCACTGAAAAAAGACTCTTCTCATCTACCTGGCACCCTTCCCTTAAGTACTTATAAGTATTGATAAGATCCCCCCTGAGTCTTCTTTTCTCCAGACTAAAAAGACCCAAGTCCCTGAACCTTTCCTCATAAGAAATTTGATCGCAGCTTATAATCCTTATTTAACTATAACTTTGATTTAAATTTGATTTAACTTCTCTTACTCATCTCCAGAATGCCACTGCTTGACCAACGGCAGAAGAGTTAGCATTCTCAAAGCAAACATCGGTAAAGAAATTATCTTAATACTGATATTTTTTGTTGAAACTAGGATTGCATAAGTTCATTATCCAAATCCATGATGACAATTGCAAATTGGATGAAGTAATGCTACTGATGTATTTTAGCCCATCATGACTCATGATGTTTAGCCCATAATACTCATGATGTTATATAGGATTTTCTAATTTAATACAAAGGGATTAAAGATACAGAATTTTAAATATACAGATGGAAATCTACAGACAGAGGGACAGAGGTAGATGAATAGTTTTAGTTTCTAGATCTTGGTTTCTCCAAAATCTTGTTTGTTTTAGAATTTTCTTGCTCAAATATATCCTCTTTTTTTTTGTCCAGACAAACAGCTATATAACCTTTTATAAGATATCTGCAGCATGCACGCTTTTCCATACTTTGAAAATTAAGTACATTTTCCTGCTTTGTTTTGTAAAGAATGTTCTATTTCCAACTTTCATAAAGATAACCACCTTTTATTACTAATAAAATAAAAAAATATGTAATAAAAAGGTCAAGTTTACTGATTACGGACTTAATTCCCACTGAGATACAGTTCGATTTTAGAAAGGCTCCAAAGACTGGCCAAAGGGAAATGAGGAGGAATGAAGCAGCAAGCTATCAGGGCTGGTGACAGTAAGCGAAGGAGAGGACCGTCTCTCCTCATTCCAGCCTTCTCTGGGGTCATCAGTTAAGTGATCACCATACTCTGGTTTTCCTACTCCCATTCCTTCTTTATTTTAGCTGTTTCATGTTTCTAAAGAAAATAAGAACACTTTATAGTTTCCTTCCAGTACAACACACAAAAGCAATAGCCAAGGTGACACAAACTCTCCAAGTTAATAAAAGGAGAGGCAAAAAAGGGTGTAAGCAAAGACCACAATGCACGTCGAAGTGAAGGCATTAGTATTTCTCCTCCAGGTCACTAATACAAACAGTAAACAAGGCATATCCTACCATGGACCATGGCTGCACCCTCATCAAGTTTTCACTTAACATCAACCTGGGACAACCCGTTGATACACTCCAGGGCAGGGCTACCACTCAGAGGGACCTAGATGGGCTGGAGGAACGGGCTAACGGGAACCTCACGCAACGCAACATGGACAAATGTGGAGCCCTGTTCCCAGGAAGGAAAACTCCTGGAAACAACACAGGAGTCCCTGCTGAAGAGGACCTGGGGCTCGTGTCAGACAGCAAGCCGGACAGGACCCTCCCGCGTGCTCTGGCAGCAGAGAGGGCCACCAGCACCCTGGGTTGTATGAACAGGAGCCCAGCCAATTGACCAAGGGAAGCGATATTCCCCCACTTGCCAGCACCCATAGGACCACATCAAGATACTGCATCCAGGTTTGGCTCTCCCAGTCCAGAGAGAACATTGATAAACCAGAGTGAGTTCAGCAAAAGGCCACCAGGACAGCTGGGGCTGGAGCACCTGCCCTGTGGGGAAAGGCTGAGGGAACAGGGCTGGCTCAGCCTGGAGCAGAGACGCTTTGGGAGGGCCCAACAGCAGCAGCAGCAGCACCACCACCACCTATGAGAAGGTCATCAAAAAGAAGACGCCAGGCTCAGCAGCATGGAGGGCAAAGAAAAAGACACAAAAACCAAAACAAGAGATGTTCCTACTGGATGTAAGGAAAAGCTTCTCCAGCGTGAGGCCAGGCCTGAGCAGCCTGCTCCTGACCCCCGAGCTGGTCCCGCTCACAGCAGGAGCTCAGACTAGAGAGCTCCTGTGCTCCCCTCCCGCCCAAACTGTTCTGCGACCTCTGAAGTGCTGCTCTGCGGAAACACACATCCTGCAGGAGAGCTCTGAAACACAGATTTAGTAACTCCATTAACGAAGACACGGACTGTGCGCACTGACAGTCAGAGGAATAACATCGAAAACAATCAGTAAAGTGCAGCCAAGTTTCTTAGTAAGACCGATAAGTTAGAATATTGCATCTAATGGTATAAATAGTTTTCTTCAGTTTATATAGTTCAGAAGTTCCTTTCCATGCAACCCATAAATGACAATCGTGCAACCCAGAAGTAAGGCTCACTTGTCAATCCATTTTGTGCAAGAACACAAGATGTCTACACACACATACGTCTACATAAGGGAAGATGAAGAGGTCAGGTGTCAAAGCTTTCTTCCATAAAGGAGCTGAACTTTCATGATAGAAGAATCAACTTCTTATTGAGAGGAACTTTCAAAAAGCCTTTAGAAATCTGAATGTGATAAAAAGGCTTTTTGTATGGCAGTTAGCTACGGTGGCTATTCTGTTCCAGAAAGCCTGAGAACTTGGACTCCTATCTGTCCCAACATCTACATCCACAAGTAGAAATGGGATGTTTTGAAATGGAGAAAGCCTCAGCATTAATGGATATGCACTTCTTTACTAATGCTTTAGAAGAAATGGAAGCCTTTTGTTCTACTGTTCAGCTCCAAAAACTGAAGAATGTGCCTTCACATAGTCTTGGGCAGAAAGACATGAGCAGAAGGAGAACCTGAACAAAACTTGATAGCCTGGGCAATGGCGATAAGACATGGTCCAACCATCTCTTTAGACAGGCAGCATATACCTCCACTTTTGCAGTACCTGAGCGTATCCTTTCAGCATACATAATGAATCATTTCGTCCCAAACCCAAGAATCTTCTGTGACAACACAATATTTTCTTCACCTTATATCATAATTTCTTACACAACACTACCATGCATTTTTAATCCCCCATCACATTTCACCCTAGAGTTGACTGCATTTCGCAATGAGATTTGCATATTAAGTTCTGCTAGTTCCAGCACTACAAATTGGAGATTATTACAACCTCCAGGATGAAAGCTCTTATATTAAAAGTACAGTGTTATTATTATGTGGTTGATTAAAGTATTTGCTTTATGAAACACTTCAGACATGCTATAATCACACTAAAAGGCACCACATGGCATGTCTTATTACGTGCAATATACAAGACAGAAATTATTAAACAGTACCTGGTAAAATCCTTTTAACCTTTCAAAAAATAATGTGCTCTCTTTAAAAGAGAAAGCATAATTCCAAGCTAGATTTAGAAATCTTAGTACAAACAGGTGGCATTTTCTGGTGAGTGGCATGCACAGGGAAGAAGGGTGGGAAGGAAAGGGGTTGTTAAGTAGCCTTCAAGATCAGGAGAAACATCCCATAGCATCCATTTGCAGAGTAATACAGACTCGCAAGAAAAATTTAATACAAATTTGGAAGGATGTTATGGAAACTGAGGCCATAAATGCAATTAACTTATCTTTCAAGGCTGTAATACAGTTTAAACATCCTCCACCAGCCATATAAATAATGGGGGATTGGGAATATTTTTTAATTGATCATTGCATGATCAAATAGGTTCACACACATGTTTAAGCCAGGCCCCCAGACCACTGTTAAATCACGTTCATAAAGAAAAAAAGAAAAAAAAAAAAATCACTACATATTGAACAACTCAGACTTTGTGAACTAAGGAAAGACGCAGAATGATGTTCTTTGTTTTCACTTGGACTATACAGGGAAGCAAAAGAATGACTTTTGAATCCCATAGGAAAAGTAAATTTTCACACAGGCTTCTGTAAATGTATTTTTAAGGGTCAAATGTTAATTTTGTAAAGGCATACCTGGGGTTGAAAGACTCATGCAAAATTAGCCTCTCACACAGCACATTTCTTTCCTAGTTGTCAGAGTTATATTTGTTTACTTTGCGAAGAAGCATATGATTCTACTACTAGCGCTAGAGTTGTAGAAGTAATATGCTAAACTTCATAATGTTGTTCTCTCTGTTTTCTCAAAACTGCAAGCTAATATAAAGAAACATCATTAACAACAAAAAGGGCGACAACGATTGCAGCTTGTTTTCTGAAAAGGAATAGAAAATTATATAATGAATGAGTTGAGCTAATGCATTAAAATCACAGAGTATAAATATGGATTGCTACCGTGTCATTTTTGCATAGTCATTTATCTGTCTAGCTACACTCCATTCAGTTATGATACTCTTTTCAGCATTTTTAAATTCAGAATAAATTAAACCTTTGAAAAAATATGTTAAGCCTTGAGAAAGTCTGAACAAATATGGCTGTATACAGTTTTCCCAGCACAGATTTAAATACTACAGAAGCGTGCTGTTGTCCAAACATATTAAGGTCCTGAAGCAACAAACAAGATGCAAGAATGAGAAGATAAGAAGGCCAAAGCCCTTGTTATCAAACAACTCTCAGTGCAATACAGAACAGTAATACTGTTTACTCCTAAAGAAACGTGATGCTATTTTATGACTCCGTAAAATGAAATGACTCCTGACTTCATAGGGCGTAAAACCTCTCTTTCCCATCGTGCCATCGGTGCCGTGCAAGCAGACTTTGTGCCCAGGAAGAGGCACACGCGCTCCCTTTAGGCCCCACAGGGAGGGCACGGGCACAGCTGCAGTTCAGCATCCATCTGAGTAAATATGCTATCTAGCCAGCCCTGCAATTATAAACATAAAAAGAAAATTATAGGTAAGGCATGAGATCCAATGCACCCCAGACAAGTAAATATCTCTGCTCCTGAGCTTGGAGTAAGAGAAAAGGTGACTGTACTACCCGAGCTACAGAAACACCTACAAAGCCCTGTTCTCCACCTAGATCCCAAGATCTCCAGACCAAGAACTCAAGTACTTTTAGAAACGAGAGCAAAAGGATCTTACCATCCAAACACAGCACAATCGCTAAGAGTTGTAGACAGCCAGTTAAACACAAAGAACGAAGCCAAAAACTAATGTAAACAGTAGTCACACTGGCCCAACAGATGAGTCCTTCACTACAAAACATGAGTGATGGGAAGAAGGCTCAGAAGAAGGACAAAGCAGTTTTGCACCAGCTGAAAATAAATGCCTCCTCCTCACAAAAAGTGGGGTGGGTTTTTTTTTTCCCAAGTTTTGGTATCTTGCAAATATAAGAAATGAGCCCTGCTTTAACAGATTAGAGGCAGCAGTCACTGTCCCACTAGTAGATGAACAATGGAGAGGGGACACAATGGCCACAAAGGGCTTTCAGAGTTCAATACAATAAAGAAAAGACAGGTCTCTGACAGAGTATGTATACGTAGGGCTGACAAAAATCAAAAAATCTGGGCAGGAAAGTTGTGTCTCAGACATTCCACACAGATGTCTTTTGGGAAGGACTACCTTTTTCTAGATCAGTACAACAAACAATGCATGAAACTGAAAAGTGGAAAGAATGAATGAAAGGGGGTTTTACGGTGCAAACGTACAGAACAGATGGATCCCCAAGATATCACATTGAAAACACACATAAAATTTAGAAAGAGCTGGCAGGGAAAGGACCTAAAATGAGGATCTAGCTGAAGACAGCATGGAGATACTAACTTCAAAAACTAAATGAGCAACGTTCAGTAGTAATGAGTATACACTTTCGATTTTGAAAATATGCCAAAGTCACTGTGAAGATGCTTTTAAAAACAGAAATTACAACTGTGGAAGAAACATAAAGGTGATCAGGGAACAAAAGAAGTACAAAAAAGAAACATCTGATGTTTTAAAACGTCAGGAATCAGATTTTCAAATAAGTGACTAAAACTATAAACAGTATCTTTGTAGTTTTTGTCTTCCTTCCTTGCAGCTTGATGGCCAGCTCAGTCACAAAAAACAAAAAGTAAGTCATAAAGAATTCCTTTTTTTAAAAAAAATACTTCCATAACTCAAGTTATATCACCAGTAATGACTAGCCATCCATCTAGAAAGGGTGGTATCACCTATAATCAAATAATAAAGCCAATACATGTAGAAGAAACTACGTTTCAGTGACCAGAAGGCGGAGGTTTTTTGCCAGCTAATGATGCACAAGAAAAGGGTCCTTGACCTTCAAATTACTGCCTCAGAGACATGAATGATTTTAATACTTATGGTCTTTATGAATAAATTTGACAGCACGCTAAGGCTCACTATCAACACCAAAGTACATCAGAAGTCGTCTTCATACTTTGCCAACCACAGACTGTAAGTCAAAAAACTATGTATGAGGTTGTGCGTGCAACCACTACTTTTATAAAAGGCCTGAAGCCCTTTTAATAAGAAGTGGACTTTTAAAAGCATAGTTATTTGCACCAATTAGAAGATTAACACCTTTAAAAATCTCGGCATTTCTCTCTTTTTTGGGCAGGAAGAAGTCTGTTTCACCTTTGTTGGCAATTAGCTCTGCTGTAATCCTGTAATTTTTGGGAGCCACTGGGGAATAGCTATTTGTTTAAACTTTTCAGAGAACATGGCTGTTTCTAACACAAGAAAACTTTTGCGCCGACTTCAGATTTTTATAGGAAGTGTTTAGCTGTACCTATACTTAGGGGCAAATTTCCTCTGGCACCGTATCAAGCTTTTTCCTACATCACGGCAGCTTTCCTTGACGGCCTGTTATTCCTCAGAGTCAATAAACACCCAGTTAAATGTTGCCAATACTTAATTAGATCTGTACTATGTTCCCCTGCTTGTTAGCAGGGCTTCCCATCAAACTTCAGGAAGGAAGCTCTTCCCTGTAAACACGAAGCTCCAAATAGACCAAGAGCGATCTTCACCTGCTCAGGGTCTATGACCGAAAAACAATTTGAGGCGCGCTTTGGGCTGAAAAAGTTGGCAGTACGCATACCGATGTACTTTCTTCCCCTCGGCTCACTCTCATTCTCGTAGCAACGCTTCCTTGCATGGCAGATAAGGAAAGCGTGCCCGCATTTCCAATAAAACACCTTTTCACAGAGGTGTCACGCAGACAGCACGCTTCAGAAGAAACACCAGATAAAACACTGGGGGCAGCTGGTTTCCCCTCTATCTGTGAGCGCCTTCTTGCGTGACACCGACGCCGCTCTCCTACGGCACACGATGGGGATCGGTGCAGGATGCGGAGCGGTGCCTTCCCACCGCCGCCGTGACTCAACCCTTTTGGGTGCATCCTCCAGCCGAGCACCAGTGATGAAGGACTGACAGCCGGGGCCCTGAGCCAGCCCGACACCTGCCCTTCGCCAGCACCTCCCCGACAGCTTCCACCCCAGCCACGAGGGAACCGCAAGGCGGTTCGCACCGCCGCCGAGCTAGGCGAGGATTTTGGGAGCCAGGAAGGGTTTCATAAACCAGTGTCACAACTTGGCTTTTCAAACCAGGCAGAGCTGCCGGAAAAGCCGGTTCCTAAAATAAGGGAGGCAGCTGGCCGGTGGCTGCCGGGCGTGAGGAGCCTGTTTGCCTGCTGGACCCCCACACCACCCCCCCGCCGGGAAACAACCCTGGGTCCCCGCGGCGGCTCTGCCCAGGCTGGGCTTCCCTTCAGTCCGCCCCAAGCAAGCGCGGGCGGCCCGCAGCCGCGGCGACGAGCGAAGGCGGCGGGCGGAGACGCCGCCGCGCTGCGGGAAGGAGCCACGCCGGGGCAGGGCCGCCCCTCGCCCCACCGACAGGGCCCCTCGCCCGGCCGCGGGGACACCCACACACACACACCGCCCAGCCCGGGAGGACACCACCGCCTCCAACCGGGACCGCGGGCCCGGCCCGGCCCGCCCCGTCCGGGGCTCAGGCCGGCCCCCCGCGGCCGGCGAGGGGGCGGTGGCGGCGGACAAGCTCAACAGCCTCGGCGGCCGCCGCGGGCCTACCCCCTCCCCGGCGCCGCAGGACGTGACAGGCCGGGCCAGGCCGGTGGCTCCGGCCCCGCCGCGGGGAGCCCGGCCCCGAGCCCCGCCGGCACCAGGAAGCGGCACTTCCCCTCCCCGCCACGCCACGGCAAGGCACGCCGCCCTCGCCGCCGGTGCGGGTCTCGCTGCCTTACCCGCTGCAGAATCCGCCTGAACATGGTGGCGGAGCCCGGATGCCGCCGGGCGACCGCTGCCAGGCCGAGGGGGGGAAGCCGCGGGGCCCCGCGCAGCGCCGCCCCCGCCCCGCAGGAGCCCGGCGCGGCCCGCTCGCCCCGTGACAGCCGCCGCGGCCGGGGAGGCGGGGCAGCCGCCGCGCCGGGGCGGGACCGCACCGCGCCGCCCCGCCCCCGGGGAGGGACCGGGGCTGCCACCGCCTGGCCGCGGGGAGCCGGGGGGAGGGAAGAAATGGGGGAGAAGAGGCCGGAGGGTGCCCGGACGGAAGGAGCCTGACGGGCGGGGGCGGCCCCTCAGGACGGGGTGGCCGTGGCGGCGAAGGGGTCTGTCACCCCATCTCCTCCGCGGGGGGCCCGGCGCGGCGGGAAGGAGCCCGGGCCGGGCCCGGCCCAGCACCACAGCACTCGGTGCGCCGCCTGCTCTCCGCTTTCTGTGTCCGCCGCCGGCGGGGGAGCCGGGCTGCCGAGGCGGGGGAGGAGGGAGGACGGCGTATCTCCCCCCGGCCCTCCTCCTCTGCCCCCCGCCCCGGCCGGCGGGAGGAGGCCGGGCGGGCTCCCCGCCGCCGGCAGCACCGCCATCCTCCTCCCCGCGGGGGACCGGCAGCTGCGGGGCCCCCTCGGTAGTGTCGTTTCTCGGGAGTCGCGGCCGGGGGAAGGGACCGGGCCCGGTTGGCAGCTGCAGCGCAGGGTTCGCCGCCTGAGGCGGCTCCGCGTTCGCGCCGCGGGCGCTGCGGTGTCGGCGGCCCTGAGGGGAATGCAGGTGAAAGGAGCGTCGCTGAGGCGTTCTGGTGGGGGTCATTAATTGGAACTTTAATTCTCTGTGAGCAGTTGCCTCCTTCAAGCCCCGAACTGGAAAGGCGACCTTGCGGCATGGCCCGTTGGGTGGTTTTATAAGTGTCAGAAAAGAAGGTTTTTGCTCACACTACCTTCAAAAAAAAGAAGTGTGGCCCCAAAACATCAGTTCAACCAAGAAAGAATCTGTATCTGTATGTGCTGAGGCAAAAACCCACATAAGACGTGGCAGGAGAGTTGCTGGAATACCAGTAGCCCCGAGAATACGTAATTCAACACGGTATAGTTCCCTGTTCTGTTCTAAAGCTGCAACTTTTACATACTGGATGCAAGACATGAGTAAATAATAAACCTGTTCATTGACTAATTGTGCCAAGTAGAGCAAATATCATAGCAGAGCACCAGCTGCGCTGCAAAGATTGAAAACATTTTCCCACTCAAAGGCTGACATTTCTAAGCACTCTCAAATCCTCAGACTTAGCGTGAGTTATGAGCACATGACCAGAAGGATTCGGCTGCAGCAGCTTAAGGCTTGAGGCACAGCAGCGTTGTGTGTTTGAACTCCGTTTACTCCAGCTACAGGCTCCAGGGTGTTTCGTGCTGATGTCATTTAGGCCACAACTGGGGCGGGTTAGGAGCATACACGCAGTTGGTAATGGCATCAGCTGATGAGCGGTGATGTCTTTGGTCACATCCATTAGATCTTTTTCACTCATGTGTCCGCAGTACGAAATGTCTTTGAAATATGACATACTGTATGGCAGTAACAAGGTTTGTTTCTGAATTTTGTACGCAGGATTAACAATGGGAAAAAGATTGTTCTTGTATGTTCCTTAAATACCTAGGCAGGCTGTAGACGTTTACTCTTACCAAAATTACTGCAGATTTTAATACCTTACTCCCTTTACCAGGTATTTCAACAAGAGCAATTGACAGCCTGGACGATGAAGTGCTGGAGTGCTCAGTTTGCCATACCCAGGTAAGTTAAGCAGCCCATCTTTGCGACACATTTTTTACTCTCCCAGGTTAGCAATTCCTGACTGCTTAGAGGACGATGATAGAGATTTGAGGACACTAGTCTTACATCAGAGGAGGATTTTCTTAGACCAGTCTTGCAAGGAAATGCACGATCCTTTATTTGTGTGGATGTTTGTGTGAACATATGCATCTGTTTCCCTGTCC